>JARGRU010000006.1:0-1200000 GCA_029581775.1 Dujonia boleticola | reverse complement strand
TTCAATAAACCTTGACCTTCTGGAATGGTTCCGTTGACAATAAATTTACCGTCTTGCCTCAAGTTGTCTAACGAAGCCAACTTGAATTGGTATGGATACAATTCCTTCAACTTGTTCAACCCGTCGATTCTCTTGATTTCGAGCAAGCAACGACGCACGGTCGACAACTGGTTATGAATGGGTTGCAAAGATTCACTCACAGGCTCGGAACTTTCCAATAACTTATAGATGAGGGAGTAGCATCTTCTGAGAAGATACAAAATGATCATGTGGAGTTTCTTGAAGCTGTCCTTTGCAGCGTCAGTCAAGTTCTCGCTTGGCTGTTCTTGGAATCCCCTAACCTTGTGCATTCTTTCTTCGTCTATTGCTTTCAAGCTCTTGCTGTAATTGTACAAATCTGTCTCTCTCATTGTCCATCTTCTTGTGACCAAAAGGTTTTCAAGCTTTGCCTTCATGTCAAGCAACTTGGAGTATATGTTTTCACTGAAATCGGTTAGGATTGGTTCAGTTTCTGTATTGAGACCATCGCCGCCATTCTTGATGGACAAATTTTTGAATAAGTTGGAAATGTCTGGAGCATCTTCCTTGAGGGATATATCGTTGATGAAGTTGTTACAGTCGTCTAGCAACCCATTGAGCACCATAGTTGACTGGTCTTGCTGTTCCTGGGGAGCAGAACTGGGGAATTTCCCGTCTTGGTCTCTCATCAATTCAATTTTCTTCAATTCTTCTTTCAACTCAATGATCTTTGGAGTCACTACCGAAGAGTCGGGCTTCTTCATTATGGAGTGCAAGTGGTTCTTTGGTGTATTGGGGTCTGAAGATGTGGATGTGGTTGGCGAGTTGGTCAAGTAGTTTAAGAGCTGCTTTCTGATGAAGACAAGCTGAGAGTAGATTGGGCCCAAGTCCTCAGGTATCTCCTTGAAACTCTTTTCCAATTCACTCAACACCTGGAAACACTTGTTCCATTTGTTTCTGAGAAGTAAACTTTCCTCCTTCTTGTGGCTCTCCTTCTTTGCCTTCTCGGATATTTCCTTGCCCAAGGTAGCGTCTCCAGCCTGGTCGTCACGCACTTCGTCTTCGTCATCTTCGTCGAGCTCCTCAGAGAGCAATATGATCTTCTTGATCTCGTCCAATCTGCTTCTGATGGGCTCCAAGTCGTCCATGGTGTAGACTTGGCACGATTTGAGGTGCCCTAACAACTTGTACACAATTGATAAAGACAGATAAGTCGCAGGGGCAAATTTGGTCAACCCACATGTAACAAAGCACAACGACAGCATGGACCAGATATCGTCAATGAGCACATCACAGGCATTGGGCAAGTTGAGTGTTATGCCCTTTAATTCTTCGTCTTTTCTAGTAAGTGACAACTCGTGCAAGGTGGCCAAAAAGTCATCGTATATGGAGTACACTTGCTTTGACGAGATGTACTTGTTCCGGTTATTCTTGAGAGCTAATAGGGATTGGGAGATCTGCTGGAGCTTCTCGTATAAGGGTTTCTCGTAAGAGGGAACTGTTTTCATTGCGGCTTGTTATCTTTAGTGGTGGGGGTACAAGTAAAAAACTAAGCTAACAAAAAAAAAAAGAGACCAAGCAAATAATACGGATATATAAAAAAAAGAAAAGAGTTAACTGACAAAATAAAGATTTCTAGATAATTGAGCCTGTGGATTATTTTACTAGATAAATGTGAGTGTTTAAGGGAAAGCAGGAGAAAAATGAGGATGGTATTTTGCTCTTAAGTGCACTCCCAGTGAAAATGAGGCCATTAGAAAGTGCTTTATCAGCAGCAGTGCAGAGAGAGAAAAAAAACCCTCAAGCTGCCCATCAAGGGCTTGATAGCGCAAACCATGCGGATTGCACCGTCTAGTTCGAGAAATTTCAGCTCTGTAAGAGACAAGAAAATGGCTCTCCGGATTTTGTCCCTATTTGTATATCTAACCCGAGAGTACTTTCTCCATAGTTAAGGTCCCTAGTTTTATGCGATGCATGCGAAGTTTGAATTACCGAGCCTGCGTGCGCAACGAAACGTTTCAAGAGCGACAAAATTAGTGACCGATCCTCTCCGGGGTACCTAATGCGCCATAGGTAGGGCACACTGCCAGCGCGAATAACCGCAAATAATATTTCTCGTTAGCACCGAGATGGTGCATGAACAGTGAGCCACTGCAGAGCTGGTGATTCGTTTCCACGAGCTATAAGGTTGCAACACTGCTGAGTTGCGGCATTTTTGGGGCGAAAGAGTGGGTAACTTGGCTGCTGCTGTTGGAAACCCGCCGAACCTACCGGCAGATACCTTACTGGGGTTCAGGTAGCGATTGCCCGTCAAAAGTGTAATTTCTTTTCTTTTCAATTTTCCAGCTGATCCGATTTTTCACCAGAGCTCACCAGTATGGTGATAGTCGCCTAATGACAAGGGCCCTTGTCCTACATATTGAAGATCAAGATCTACACATCTATTTGCGCTTCATCTGTATGTTTCTCGATTCTAAGTCGTTGTGCGTTTAACCACCCTGATAGTGACAGAAAGCACCTATTAAAGGTTCATCACTCGTTGCATTTAGCACGTTTTGCACCCAAAACGGAGTAGACTCAGAGATAAGCAGCAGCCACATTCAAGCTGTATCTAGCGTATAACCCTGAACCCGGCTTCCTTTATAATCACGAAAGTGATCCAAAACACCCACCACTTGACCACGCAAACCAAATAATCCTTCTGCGGTCATTAGCAAGTTTCACCTACAGTTGAAGCACTGAACATCACGATCCCGCCTATAGCTTTTGTCCGCTCTTCAGCTACACTTTCTATGTTACAAAAGATTTGTATAAGAACTATATATTATTAATGAAAGAACCGAAGAAATGTAGTATAACAAAAAAAGTATTTGTCTCAAAATAAAATAATAAAAAAAATATAATAGAAGCTTATCGTTGTCGTTGTCGTTACCGTTGCCATGTGTGTGTGTGTGTGTATGTGTGTGTGTGCATGAGTTATATGTGGTTGTTTTGGAGTTGAAGTAAAATTGCAGTTGGAGTATCTTTGGTCACATAAGAGAGGTAAAATAGGCCCTTCGGTCATTCAAACCTCAATAGCATATGTATGAGCCAATGTGTTCTCCTTTTCAAGATTATATTTGTAGTTGGCTTGATTACAATTACATTCACTGCTCCATCGATTAATCATCGTTATCAGGATTCGACACATGAAGAATCTTTCTGGAATAGTCAGCTTCATCGGCCAACGAGCCTTCAGAGAGACGTCTCCTTCCCATCATTACAGGGTTTAATCTTGGATCCATAACTCCTGGGGCTCTTGCACCTCCAGACCCTACTACTGAGGAGATTGGTCTGCCTGCAATGGCGTCGGATGGATGAGTGAATGGGTTTGTCATTGGCATGTCTAACACGTTTGACTTGATCTTGGATGGGCCTCTTGAGACACCACCAGAGGGCTTGGTATCATAGTTGAATCCTTCGTCGTCCTCGTCCTCGTCCAGGTTTCTGTACCTCACAAAAAAGAAGATGGCGACGGCAATAATTGCTATAGCAGCAATACCGCCCACTACACCACCTGCAATGGCACCGACGTTTGTAGATGACTTTTTCTTGTCTGAATTTGAGGAGTTGTGGTCACCATTGGTGCTTGAAGATGTAGAAGAGCTACTGGAGACGGAGCTTGGCTTTGAGCTTGTTACGGTCGATGTAGCCAAGGTCAGCGAAGCAGAGGTTGTATCGGAGGAGGGGGCAGACGAAGTGCTTGTCTGTGATGATGTGGATGAGCTGGAAGAGCTCGATGTGGATGAGGATGTGGATGAGACGGCTGAAGAAACGCCAGAGGAGCTGCTGCCCTGGGTTCCAGCTCCAATGTTACCGATACCTTGGTACACCTGGTATACTCTAATACCACCACAAGTCTCATCACCGAAACCGGTACACTTGGTGGAACACCCAGTGGCGGAGTCCAGTTCATCGGGGAACGAGTTCAAACAAACACAAGTATCACCGTTCAAGAGACCGACGTATGCGTATTTGGGACACGTGGTTTGAGCACATAACGAGGCCGTTTGGTACATATTTTGAACGGGACTGCCTGCAGCACTGACCGATGAGAAGCACCCCAACAGGGTATCTGCCATGGCGGCGGGTATGAGTGCTAAAGCGAGGGAAACAACGAAGCTTGTCTGCATTGTGGGTATCGTATCAAAAGGAATGAGTACTTGGATTATTCTTCACAAAGTGTGTTCTTTGCGAGGTCTATGGGAGAGCTCTGAATAGACAAATATTGGTATGTTATTACGAATACTGGTATGTTTTTACTGCCCAAAGTCGTAGTAAGGAGGGAAAGTGTGAAGGAGGGGTATCGAGCTGTCCTTTGTCGGTTCTGAACAAGCGAGTGGCACAAAATTAGTAACGAGCGGTTCTTGGATCTGGCTGGATGTACTCCCTGGTGTATTCTCTAGCGAAATGAACGTATAAATGTATCCGTACGGAAAGAAAGGATGGTTGTAGTAAGAAGAAGTGAAGCAAAAAAATCAATGGACGCCTTACCAACAAAGAAAAAAAAATAGTAAAATCCTCACAATTATAAAAAGCTAAAAAAAGAAAAGAAAAAGAAAAAAATCACAAAGGAGTCGATTTTTTTTTTTTTTTGTAAATACACATGAACGCGCGCGCTCGGTGAAATTGACGTTCTAAACGAATACCGACCTAGAACAATGCACGCGATGTATCAAATTAGGTAAAGAAATTTGAGAGGCAGCGTGCCTTGGGGACCCGCTCTAACAACGGCAGACGTTGTGTTCTCGTTGAGGCAAGATTGTGGCCGTTTTCAGTGGTACTGGGTGCCTTGTGAAGTATTTGCGTTCTTTCCATTAGCAGTAAGCCTCTCGACTTTTGGGTACTGGAAAGCTTAATGTAGCAGCCTATGGGCGCACTTTAGTGTGACATTCCGCTCAAAAGGGACACACTTTGGCTCGAAATTACAATTTAGCGTGCATTTTTGCATACAGTTGGTGATCGAATTAGGCAAAAAAAAAAGAAATTTAAGCAAAAGTTTAACTTTGCCTAATGTAACACTGCAACATGTTTGGGGGGAAGAAGATGAGTAAGGTTGGCACCAGCTGCCATATTGGGCATTGGGTTGGCTAACTAAACCCGAAAGCTTATGTTGCAACCCTAGTGTGCTGCCTACCCTCGATTGGGCTGTGTACCGAAGAGACTGGCGGGATCTTTTTATTCTTTACACTTTGATTATTTTGTTGTCATGTAATTTTTCGAGCTGTAGGTGTCTGTAGCATGCTGTAGCACGCTGTAGCGAGTCTTGGTTTTCGGAAATAATTTCTTGTCCTACATTTATGTCAGACCCTAGGTTTCTTGTATCCCAAGTGCAAATGTAACCGCTTATTCTCTTAGTAAGTACCTACGTCTAGGAGCGCACTCTGTCTCTTCCGTCGGCCTCTCTCTTTACCTTTCGCCTCTTGTGGCATTCTTCATCTTGACGTCTATGATTTCCTTAGTCATTGCAATACCAGGCCTTTGTTCGCTTCTACAATAGGCATCTATTGTGTACTCCAACATCTGTAACGACTGTATTTTTTTCTCTGAACGCCTACAGCCAGAGGTGCGTCTACAGCAAAAAAATAAATTACTATCTAAACAAACTGCCTAGACGTTGTTTACTATGGGTGGTGAGATCAAGCCTGTGAGAAATTTCAGCACAACCGCAACGACTCGTGTATTAGTAGTATTATACGAAGGCTTACCGGCGAACAATAGTAGTACACATGTCAATAATAGGGACTTGGCCGGCCACTTCGGTAATGAGTAAGGCGTACATTGGCTCACTTTCTAGCGTTGCTACAACCTTCATATACATGAGATTAGATTCGATGTGTGTTATTTTTTTGTAAACATGGACATACACCCACACTGGCCCTGACCCTTCTGTATGACAGTTTCCCCGTTTGAACTAGTATTTTCGATCTCGATCCGTGTATTATTTGCCCAGTTGTTTCTCCGCCAGTATCATTTTTTCGCTCCTGCTTGATGCTGCTCGCTTGTATTTTATTTTTTAACACTTTCGCGATTCGTGTTTTTGATTAATCTCGTCTCGCTGTCGGATCTCAACAGTCTCTTCCACATGATCACACCTTTAGGAAGCGGCCCCATAACCACAGATATCTGGTGAAGGTATTATTGTGGATTGGTTCGCGGACTTGTCTGGTTAGGAAACAAACCTCTTACATTCGTTTAGGTACCACCATTCTATCTTGGTTCGAATTAACAATGTCAATAATGTAAAGTATAAAAATTCTGAAACAAAACCTTAATACCCATGCGCGTCGAAAAAATAATGTATTCGCTGTTTTGTATTACGACAAGTGCGGGAGTCTGTCTTTGTTTCAAAGACATGTGTGGGACTTTAATTGGTTGCTCTCGAACTTGTTTACGAAGTCGTGAGCTCCCTCAAATGAGAATTTGGCTGCAAAGTCTTCCCTCCATATTCCATGGGTAGAGTATACAAAGCAAACGAGTACGACTGATACCTCTGAATACTGGAATTACGTGGAATGGATCAATAGGTGCTACTGTGTGAGTGAGATGAGGGGGGACCGTGCTCATAAGGTGGAGATGAAATGCTTGTAGAAACATCAAATCTCGCATGGCTGAACGTGTAGAGCATTATGAAATGAACCATGACTTCCACCATCAAATACCCACAAGTAGATATGTAGAATAGAAGCAAGCAAGAAAGTGATAGTCATTGCAAAGTAGATCGAGAAAGGGTTCTTATTTAGTCAATACTAGTGCTACTGTTGTTAGTTACTGCCTGCTCTTTCTTGTGCAGTCGACAATACATGGGCCAGGAGCGCTGCATTCCCTAAGGATCGGAGAAGGCTTCAATGCATGATACAAAGGGCTGTATCCATACTTGTAGCCCTTGTAAAGGTGGTAATTGGAAAATAAAGCCGCGCTACTAATGCCACCATAACTCTTATGGTGAAAGGTGGTTATGATCTCTTCACACCTCGGGTTTGAATGGCTGCGAAGTACAACCCTCACATTCCATTTCCTCATATTGAGTATAAAACACAACAAGCGAACCAAAACTTTTGAGTTGATTATCAAGATTTCCCTGCTTTTTAATCAAGCTGTACCATCAACGACTACGTACGGCCACAGCTATGGTGTCCCCTTGGATCTCGGATTGAAACCCTCGTGTCTACTTGCATGAATTGAGAGCCACGAGATGGTTAGACTATAAATGACACGACATCTCTAGGTGAGCTTATTCTAACACTCGAACTACCTCAGAACTTGCAATTCAATATTCATTAACTTATTATTACAAGACGTATATACCATATATAGCCAATACCATCCTAGGTATCTCACTGATCTCATTCACATCTGAATCTAGAGGATGAGATAAGAAAGAATGAGGGCAAAGAGACCATCGATTGGGGTAGCAAATGTGGAGCCTGCGTTCTTCTTCTTTGTGGATGATAAGGAGGTGGAGTTTGCAGCTGAAGTGCTCTTGCTCACAGTGGTGTTGGCCGAGCCAGTCGCAGAGACAGATGCCTGAGAAGTGACGGAGCCAGTTGAGTTTCCTGCTGCAGATGATGAAGGAGCAGCTGAGGAGGAGGAGGAGGAGGAAGATGATGATGAAGAAGACGATGATGATGGATCGACAACAGCAATCTGGTCACTAGTGTAAACACTGTAGAAACCGAAACCACCGCATTCAAGGGAACCCATACCTGGACATGGCATGTTACAGCTTTCGAGGGGAGCAGCACCGGAGGGATCTGGGAAGTCCTTCAAGCAGAAGCATTGGTTACCGTTCTTGAGGGCCACGACAGAGAAACCAGAACATTGTTCTAAGCAGAAAGCTGGGGTTTGGTCAACGTTAGCACCAATATTTGAGGCGAAGTTCAATACGGAAAAACATGGGATGGTGCTGTTAAAGGCAGATACTAAAGCAGCCAAAAATGCAAATGCGACGCAAGATTGTAAGTGCATGATGAAACGATGATTTCTTATACGGAAGGTTTGATGTAGTTCACGGGAAACGACTAGAAGGCCCTAAAACCAATTTTTCTTCATGAAAAACGACAGACACGGATATCATGGCTTGTTTATAGGCGCATGGAGGCTATTCATTAGAAAGGATGATGGAAAAAAAATTTTCAGCCCAGTAATTAATAATATTATTTTTTTTGTTTGGACAAGCATAAATGTATAAACAAACAAACAAAAGGCCGTCGTACATGATATTTTGAGGGAGGTATGCGTCCTGCAAAAGCTGTCAAAATACTTTGAGTGGTGGATTAGAGTTGATCCTTCTGTAAGGATGGCTCATGGCCCAAAAAATAATGAGCGACATGTCGTTCATTGACTGTGAATGCAGCCCCCCGAGAATACGCGTAGTCAAATCAAATAAGATACGAATATTTTTGGCCACTGCGTAGAAATTACCTTCAATCGTAGACCCCCATATAAGGCCAAGCCCTCTGTTATCATTCGTAACTTTCAGACATGAGCTGTAGCAACTCTTAATCCTCGCGCAGCGAACTAAACAAACTCCAACCTGAGTTCAAGCTTTAAAGTATATGCCAAAACCGTTAGATCTTAATTCTTTCTTTTTTTTTCTTTTTGAATTATTTTTTTGGGTTTAGCGTTTCATTATCGAAAAATATGCAAGAATTCACGATTCCCGATTTGTACTATGGAAAATAAGCAGTGGTTGAAAAAAATAAAAGTGCGCTACAGTTTGACACCCTCTCATCAGAAAGGTTATGACCGAAGTCCTCATTGCGATGCGACTGAAATAGTGTGCAGATTGTTAATTAGAGGCTTAATGGGGAATGGCAGGAGAACGATAAAGCATAGAAGGGGAATGCAGAAGGGGTGTAGAGGATACAGTGGACCTCTTGTAAAAAATGGCAGTCAAGGTAGATGGCTGTTTGTGCCCTCTTACTCGTAGGAGTGCGCAGATGTTTCCCGGGCGTGAGAAATCCAGGAAATTTTTGAGACATTCAAATCCCTTCCCCCTCACTACTGAGCGCCCCCTTTTACTTATCTAGCTGATCCCCAGCTTTGGGGGGTGGCTACGCTTAAAAATAAAAATACAGACATTAAATTAAATTAAACAAAAAATTAATCTATGTAGAGATTCTGAGATGACATGTCATAATACAACTTTTCTTTTTCCTTTTCTTTTTTAGGGGAGGGGGGGATGTCAACTATTTTGAGTTCGGTTACGGTTTCTTTCTTCTCTTATCGATTCTTTTTTTAGCTTTTCCTCGGGTTTAGGATTATGTAGGAACCCTTAAAGTAAGAGGAAGGAAGCAACTAAACCAAAGAGTCCTTCAATCTTGTAATTGTTGCCAGATGCAGCGTTCTTGGATGAGCTTCCTGAAGAGGAGGCGGATTCAGACTTGGTTGCTGAACCACTGGCGGTGGCGGAAGAGTCACCAGAAGCGGTCTTGGATCCAGAGGCACTAGAAGTGGCATTTCCAGCAGCGGAAGCGGAGGAGGCAGCGGTCAGAGAAGAGGCGGCAGAGGATCCAGACGATGCAGATGAGGAAGAGTCTGAACCTCCAACTTGTTCGGCAGTGTAGATACTGAAGACGCCGTTACCACCACAGAACAAGGATTGGTCACCGGCACATGGGATGGTACATTCACCGTTGGCAAGCAAACTGTCGTCTGGAACACTCTTTAAACAGTAGCATTGGTTACCTTGCTTGAGGGCGATTATAGAGAACCCCTTACAGTTGGACAAGCAGAGTTCTGGGGTTTGTATGACGTTGGCACCAACGTTGATTTCGTAGTTGGCCACTGAGTAGCATGGGATGGTTGAGTTAGCGGCGGCAGCGAGCGAGGCCAAGAAAGCGACTGGGTACAACAATTCGAACTTCATTATTGCGGTGATGGTATGTAGATTAGATTAGATGGGGAAAAAAAGACTATTAAGGGTCAACCTGGTAAGCTTTTCTATTTTTAAAATTTTTTTATCTTCAGGGAAATCCATACTAATTTTTTTGGAAATATATATCTCCGAAAATTTTTGTATAGGAACAATCAGGAATCAGAATAGGTAAAAAATATTTCTCGAAAAGGCAATGACATACAGCATAATGACAGAAAGTCTTGAAACATTCGCACAAAGCAGCCAATGAAAATGCAACATTCCCAATACCAACCATCTGTTTACAAAATAAATCCAAGAAAATAGCACACATCTGGTGAGAGGGCAACACCTCAAAAGTGACGAATGTGGAGACGACAAAGGATGGGCATCGGAAAAGTAAGAGGCACACAAGGGCTACAGGCAGGCGGATAAAGCACTAGTTGTGTTTACCTTCACGCAAAACAATGCTTGGGTAGTACGTTGTTCGTATTTCTAGCGTATTTGCCCTTCTTCCGCTACAGAAAGGAGAAGGGAGCCTGGTGGAAGTACGGTTCTTGCTTTAGAGTGGAACATCCTTTCTTTGTTCCTGTTTTTTTTTCCTTTATTTTTCAGTCGTTAATGTTTCATTAATTTTATTTTTTTTTTTCAGTTCCAGCGGATAGTCGTTAGATCCTCTATACTCTATATACTTCGGCTATTGCTCTCATATGACATACATGATGTAGAGTTGTACAAGTATCACCATTGCAAGTGCAAATTGCACTAAATAACGCCTAATTTTATTCTTGGCCATCTGCGAGCCGTCCATCAGCGGCACTGCTCCCTTCTCCAGAGGGTACGAATAACTTTTGATATCCTTGCTGGAGACCGGTAATATGGGCACATTAATTTTACCTGCGCACATGACGAGAGCTTATTTCTGGTGCGATCGGCAGATTGAGGGTCGGGGTGGTGGTAAGGGGTGGGTGCCTGTAGACGCTAATTCTGTGCCCTGAAAGTGTTGCTGATTCCTTGTGGGGTGAGTGTGGTGGTCAACTCTATGGAATGCTTATCGTTGTGTGTGCGTTGCCACCTAGTGCTCTGATCTCTTCTCTGTTGGAGACCTTAGCAGTCTCTCTCCATTGACACATTTCACTCAGCTAAGTTTATTTTTTCCATTTTTTCGTTTGGATTGCTCGTTTAGCTTTGATAACGAGTGCATTGTGCAGAACTTCCTTTTTGTAAGCCCCTATAAAGTTTTAGCCTTAGTACTTGGGGGGAGTCATTGTAAATCTAAAAATACCACACCAGAACCATCAAGTCTGCCTCGGGACAGCCAGCCCTGGATTAGGGGGTAAGCCCTCGGAACGGATTATCTCTTCGTACTTTACGGGAGTACAGGGTGCTTCGTGTTTCATATCTCATATTTGCTCTATATACAATATCTACCTGGTGGTAATACTTTTTACAAGTTGGGTTTTTGATTTGGCTCACCATTATCTACTCTGTTCCTTTGTGTCTCGCTCTACTTTGTAGTCCCTGCTGTATTGTTCTCTCACTGGCGTTTCATTCCACTTCCTTGGCCCTTACAAATCGTTCACCATCATTAACCCTAAGAATGAATCAATAACCCCTGTTGCAGCCAAACTGGTGATTTCAGAGTTGGTATCGAAAGGCGGACTAACTTCAACCACGTCCGCCCCGACAAGGTTGATTCCTTCCAAGCCGTCTAAAATACTTAACAACTCTCTGGTGGTCCAGCCGCCAACCTCTGTAGTGCCGGTTCCTGGAGCCGAAGCAGGATCCAAAACGTCAATATCAACAGAAATGTAAACCGGCTCGTCCCCAACCCTCTTCTTCACTTTTTCGATTAATGCTTCGATTCCCAAGTAGTCTAAGTCTCTTGCAGTAATGGTTTCGAATCCACAATCTTTGTCGTGTCCTATATCATACTCTGCCTTGATATATGGAGCTCTTAATCCCAAGTGCATGCAAGTGTCAGTATTCAAGTATCCATTTTCCGCTGCATAGTGGAGGAAGGTTCCGTGGTTCAAGGACATGTAGCTGGTGATACCGCCACCCAATACTTTTGGGTTCCAGGTATCTATGTGAGAATCGAAATGTAAGACAGTCAATTTGCCGAACTTTTCGTACGCAGACCGAAGTGCCATCAAGGTGATTGTGTGGTCTCCACCCATTGTGATAATCTTGGGGGCCTTGTTTGCAGCAATCGAAGGCTTATGCTTATGAATGGCTCTTTCGCCTCTATACAACTGGTTGAGTGCAATTCTGTTATCGAACGGGGTCAATGGAACATCTCCACAATCGATAATGGTCAAATTCGAGTTGTATGGATCTAAATCGATCAACTTGGAGTCGGGCTTTCCATTTCCTCGAACTGGAGTTCTGCCAACCCCCAATCTCACGGAAGTCAGTCTAATACCTTCCGGTCCGAATCTAGCCCCAGGTCTGAAACTCACACCTGTGTCAAATGGTGCACCCACGATGGCAATATCGATCTCTCTGTTCTTGTACTTGGGATCAAAGCAGTTGAAATGATCAAAGTGGGCAAATGTGATAATACCGCCAAAACTGCTATCTCCATCACTAATGTCAGTCGTATCGTCATTATCAGGGTACTTTATCTTGCTTTTGTATTTCATGAATCCCTCATGGGACTTTGCGGCCAATTTTTCTTTGTTAGACCTTTTCAACAAATCCAGGAACGCATAGTACTTTTCAGACTTGAGGAGGCTCTCTAATTGGGACTCGATTTTTCCAAAGTAATTGTTGTCATCTGAGACTCCAATTGTGTTCAGAGACAGGATTTCACCACTAGCCTTCAACTTTTGCTTGTAAACTTGAGCATCGACTGTGTCAACTAGCTCACCATATATAGAGTCTATGAATGACTCTGCACGATTTGCCTTTACATCATTGTGATCAAAAACAACGATATTTTCATCGTCATTTGACACCTGGTTGCCCGCAATTGCAGAGCCTAAAACGAGTGGGAGTAGTGGATAGAAAGATCTCATTGTGAGTAATTCAAACTAGAGAGATGCTCCCAAAACTCTAGTGTAAGATATATGGAACTGGTCGCCTTTATATCTCATAAATTTCATTGCCCAATATGGAAACTGCACGCGGAAAATCTTAGCGGCTGCAATTTTGTTTCGGTTGCGAAAAGGCGGTAAGGTCGCCATTCAACGTCAGAGAAGCATCGACGACCTTAGCGTCCAACTGGAAGCAGCTGCCGGAGCAAAAGCATAGGCTCATAAGCAGTGTATCGCAATGGTTCTACATACTTGCCTCACAATTTTCAGTAAGAAGTGTATTATATGAAATCTATACATTTGAATTAGTCATTTACTCTATAAACTGCAACTTGTGCTTTTTTATTTTGACATCTCCGCCTTCTTCATCTGTAAACGTTACCCAAGGTAATGGACTTGATAACTGTGTAGTCATCAACACCGTACAAGGAACCTTCTCTACCAAATCCAGATTCCTTCACACCGCCGAATGGCATTGCTGCGTCGGTGAATAAACCAGTGTTGACTGCAACCATACCGGATTCCAAGAACTCACTCATGAACCAGACATTGTTTAAGTTTTCAGAGAAAACATAACTGGCCAATCCGTGCTCGGACTCGTTACACCACTTCAAAACCTCTTCCTTGGTAGAGAACTTCACAAGGGCACCCAAGGGACCGAAAGTTTCCTCCTTGATAACCTTCATGTCTTGGGTAACGTCTCCGATCACAGATGGAGCATAGAAATGCTTACCCAATGCGGGCAATCTACCACCTTCGAGCAAGACGGTGGCACCCTTGGCCACAGCATCTTGGAAGTGGTCCTCGACCTTGCTGATGGCTCTGTCGTTGATCAAACAACCGTGGGTGACGCCCTCCTTGAGCCCGTCACCGATTTTGAAGTCCTTAACTGCGGCAATGAATTTCTCAACAAATGCATCGTAGATCTTTTCATGGATGTAGAGTCTGTTGGCGCAAACACATGTTTGACCTAAGGATCTGAACTTGGAGGCAATCGACTGAGAGACTGCCAAGTCCAAGTCAGCATCATCGAAAACGATAACTGGAGCGTTACCTCCCAATTCCAAGGAGAGCTTCTTTAAGGTGGAGGAGGATTGCTTCATCAACAACTTACCAACCTGGGTGGAACCGGTGAACGAGACCTTCTTGATCAATGGAGACTCACAGAACTTTAACCCACACATTGGAGTGTTTTCAGTTGACGTCAAGACAACGTTGAATACACCCTTGGGGAAGCCGGCCTTATCAGCCAAGTAAGCCATGGCCAAGGCAGAAAGCGGCGTTTGACCGTCTGGCTTCAAAATGGTGGTGCATCCAACAGCAAATGCAGGTCCGGCCTTTCTGGCACCCATAGCGGATGGGAAGTTGAAAGGGCACAACAATCCTACAACACCGATAGGTTGCTTGTAAGTCATGACCTTGTTGTGGTGGTTAGAAGGCTGAATTGTGTGGCCGTATAATCTCTTGGCTTCTTCTGCGAACCATTCAAAGTAAGAGGCGGCGTACTTGATTTCTCCAATGGAGTCAGCTAAACTCTTACCGTTTTCAAGGGTGATGATCTTGGCCAAATCGTCAACGTTCTCCATCATCAAGTTGTACAAGTTTCTCAACCACTTTGCTCTTTCGTATGGCGAGGTTTTCTTGAAAGTTTCGAAGGCATCGTGGGTGCACTTGATAGCGTAGTCGATTTCTTCTGGGGTTTGGTCTGGCAACTCGGCCAAAACCTCTTCGGTTGAAGGATTGACAACCTTGAAAGTCTTGGTTGATTTGGAGTCAAACCACTCACCGTTGATGTAAGGCTTGGTTCTGAAGAGCTCCTGGTTTTTAAGTTGAACAGGCATAGTTGAAGAGTTTGCTGATGTATAGGCTTATGAAAAGAATATAATCTTCGTTCTTGCTGCTTGACAGGAGTCAAGAAGGCGAAGATGGTGTGTAATCAGATTGACAGTTTTTAATCAGCTAAGCGCAAAAAGTGGGGGTCCGATTTTCCGCAACGATCTGAAAATTTCCCGATCCAGACACGCGCTAAGCAACAGCAGTAACTCTCCCCGGATTTTCAGAGGCAGTATCCGGGACATGTTGATCCTAGAGCGATGGCAGCATTGGAGGGCAGTCTCTTTGACAAACATTGAGACGCTCTTTCGGCCGAACCTAGAGTGCGACGCAGCGGCCTGGATTGAAAAGACGGTAATTCTGGTGCGAGCTGATGGGCTAAATCTTCGGTTCCATTTGTATGCATTGGCTACTTGAGCAGAGCATCGGTGGAGATGCGCACTGCAAGACACATAAATGAGTACAGTTGAGTAGCTTGCTTGTACTAGCTGTTAAATACATTAGATACGTTTTCATTACCATAATTTAATCAAGAATCACTACTATTGCTACACCATTTTGTTATTCACATTTGAGATGCGAAATCAATATGGTTTCAAAATCTGAAATATGATGCACAATCTGGCCCCACCAAAACGAAATAGGAGATTGTCCTTTTGGTAACGTAGATGGGGTAATAAATATGATTTGCAGTCACGAATAACAATGGCGAGGCTAGATGCTACCAAGCCTTCAAGGAGTTATTGTTGGTTTATGGATGGTAGGTGGGGAGGAAAAATTTCAGTGCGTGAAGTCTGGCGTGGTGCAACTTATTTTTCAAAAACTATTAATAGACGCTTATTGACTGTAACGAAAATCAACCCATTCGCTTAAGCCAAACTATTGTAAGAGAGAATTTTCGAAACGGACTATTGTGAAGAAGTAGATTCGATACGGTCTATTGTATTGGAGAGATTCCATACGGCCAATCCGTGCAAAAGAGAGCTTCCTTATCTCGAATGCGGAGACAGAAACAATTGGCGAGGCTTGCCGTATCAGTGATACAACAACGCAGCTGCACTGCTGGAGTCGTACCTACGTTTGCCACAGTGGATATGTGGACTGTCTCTGCTGCATCTCCGACACTGATAATAAAAGATTTCCGTACTCCATGTCCTCATTAGAAAGGCTGAGCGGAAAAACAATCACCAAAGAGGCGGACAAAAGGCTTAGTTCTTGTTGCCCCCATTCCCCTATCTTTCCAGAGCAACATCAAAACAAGCCTATACCGTTCATTGTAACACTGAAGTGGAAAAAAAAAAAAAAAGAACGTATCCTGCCGCACCTCCACCTAAAACGGGACTGACCTTGGAAACCAATTGAGTAGTATTAGACTTTGATGGCACAGCCTTGTGTACACCTGCTTCTTTTGTATAGCCTTTCGGTGCTGCAGAAACTAAGATTATGTAATGAGTGCGCTTAGTAAAAGTTTATGTAATCCACATAGTATGAGTCTCGCTTAAGTAAGCAAAGCTTATTTGGATCAATATGATTGCCGCTATGAGTTTGTAAATATAGATCTGACAGAGTTACTATGTTATCTGTGCGACCGCATGTTGCCTATAGAGGTAGGTGCAGTCATTTTTTGATGGTTGTGAGATTGCGAAAATTCATCACAGTCGATCAGTATCAGGGGAAATACACAGCATACCCATTTAACACAGGATGCAAGAGTGATAGCTAAGTCACATTGGGCCGCTTCAGTCATGACTGAGCATCGCTCATATCGGCGCCCGGGGTTGTGTTTGCAAAAGAGAGGTCATTGGGTCCTTTGGGAGTTCCCTCGTGCCCGGACTGAATAGAGTCGATTACAGATGGAAATGGGTTGGCTTTGCTTTACAGTAACAGTCATGCACAGAGTTCACACAGTTTCTATTCTTTTTTTTCTGCTTAGACAATTGTATTGCCCCGGCGGTACTCCTTCCAACTATATCCGACGTATATCTGTCGATGCAGCTTGCACTTCGGTATTATCGTCTTTAAAGGAATGTAATCATTGTAAGCTAATGTATGTCGTACGAAGCTTAGGTTGATGCGGCATCCATCACCAAACAATCACACCAAAAAAAAAAAAAAAAAATAATATCAAAAATTGCCCGCATATTTGCGCTCTACGATGAAAAGCTAAAAAAAAAAAAAAAAAAGAAAAAAAAATATAACAAATAGCCAAGCCTGCTTCGTAAGTAAAGTGTGTGCAATAAGAATAAGAAATTCATAATGATTAGTAAAATTATAAATACTACATTGAACGCCATCGAATCTCCAAATCATCCCCACAGAAGAAATCATAGATCAGAGTAATATCTTCTTTACACAACTCGTTTACAATTGGAAATATTCCAATTCAATTCAATTCCAGTAATATAGTCCGGTTATAACCTTTAAGGTGAAAAATATTTCTTTTTCGGGTTCGGAAGAAGTGAAATAAGCCGAAACCACACGCGACGGAAATAGGTTCGGTCGCAACATCAACTGCTCGCAAAGCACAGGACTGCGGAAATAATTTTTTTTTTGCTGCAACGCCTAACTCCACTTACGCCCGAACGAGAAACTGCAATCTCCAGCCGCACTCTTCAGTTCAGCGGTTTTTGGCCATACTTTAAATTTTATTTTTTTATTGCATTAATAATACCAGAAGACTCACCTTTCTTCTTTAGTTATATAAATTCGAAACAAAGTCGTTTGAGTTTTGGTTTTTCGTTTTTGGGCCTCGTTTTCATCTCTTATCTATTCAGTTTCAATCAATTGGATAATCTGATTTACAAGAACTAAGTAACAAAACAATTGCATCAAGAAAAGACCATACTACACAAGCTCCCTTAAATAAATCCATTCAAAATTCTTTCCATTCCATATATCAATTCAAGCACGCTTGTCAAGCAAATTAAAGACTCCAAATATTTCATGATGGATATGCACAGTATAATGTCTAAGTTGGTAACTTACAGTACCTTAGGCTTGGTAAAAGATAGAACAAAGAGACCCAAGGATGGAAGACGAGGCGAATCCCCATCGTCGATAAATTCGAAATCCAACTGCTGGCCACTGTCATCGAGCAGAACACATTCACCTCCAAGTCCTGATGTAGTCACCAGATCGCATGCCAGAAGGTCAGGAAACTTGAACCAAATAACAGCGCTGCAGGCCCTTCGTGGTGGTGCAGCCCACCAGAGATACTATGTAACTAGCAATACTGCATACGAAGGAAGACATCTACCAGCAGTGTATGCAACAGACGTGATAATAAGACATGCCAGCATCAGTCTGAACGAAGACTTCATGCTGGCAGAGGGACTGTTGAAGACTGTCTTCATACAGTAAAGTTGGTGGCCAAGTTTTTTTTGCTACTCAGTAGGTATACTGTCGTTTATCGTATAAAAGGCAAACAAGAAAAAAAAAAAAAAAAAAAAAAAAAAAAGAAAGTGATGAAAATCTTAAAGTATAGAAGAATTTCTGTCACGAAAAAAAATAAAACTTTCATGTTGAACTACAACGGCATTTCTGGGAAATGACCTTTGGCACCCGAGGTTGGTTGTGGTGCTGGTCTCACATTCGCTGCCCATTCATAGATACACCTGTCATATATGTATTCCCAAATTATATAGACCATTATTCACGAAGTTAACGAGTCACCATTTTTTTTACTTATTTATTTATTTTATTATTTACTCATTATTATTATTTTGCAGCACAATACGTCGTAGAAAAGCCAGTGGCGAGGGAATGCTCTCCTTAAGCTTCGTTGATCAGATGAAAGAATATCGTGGAAAGTGAAACGCTAAAAAATATCCGTGTTCGCATATGCATATAGACGGAGGTAAGGTACGGCACTAAGCGTAGATGGAGCGGAAACAAAAATACAGAGTGCCCACCACCTGCAGATACTACCTAAGGTTTAGTACTGCTTTGGGTATGGTGTTTGAAGTCATCGTAGAGGCATCGGAATTCGCCTGTGTCTCAGAGCATGCACTTGTACGTAGAAGGAAGGTAGTGGGAACTAAAACGAGGCAACAGTATTCGCTATACGAGCGCACATGCAAATGCGCTCTAAATCACAAGCTTGTTAGTAAACGCCCGTTATACGTTTTTACCCTCACCCCAGCTGTATCTACACTACAACCAAAGCAACATGGCATGACGAGATTTTGATACAAAGTAACCCGGTGTTACCCATTTAGGATCGTTTCCCTCATATGACCTGCTTGTCCCTCAATCAATCTTTGTTTTTTTTTTTCTTGTCCCGTCGTATGGAATCGGATGTATAGGCTCCTTTCCTTACTAAGCGCAGTGTGTCATGTCATCCTATCGCTATATGCAGTGAAAACGTAATCAAAATGAAAATTTAATTTTATCTTCCGGCCATCCAGCGCGAGTCGCGAGGTGCTCTTGGTTCCTTCCACAAAAGGAAGTCTACTATCTCGAGAGGTATCTGCAGGAACGAAAAATCCAATCTTTCAATTTCGTCTGTCTTGTTGACTCTCTCACTCACTCACTGGACGCACTCAACTACACTGCCTCCTCTTGTCAAAACGAAAAAACGCGAATTTTCCTTCCCGCATAAACATTTACTTCTGCACATAACTGCATCTGTGGTTAGTTTAATCTCACTTTCCTCTCACTTGACGTACCACGCTTCAATTGTTAAGCCATCATCTTTGAAGCCCGGTGCCCAATATTTGGATGATTTTCTTGCTCCAGCACCAATTTTGTATGGGCATTCAATAGTGGCATACACAAAAATAGCAAAAAAAGAAATAACACTAGCAAAAAAAAATAAAAAAAAAAATACATTAAAATTTTTTGAAGCAAACCTTCTAAACCGATCTAGTGACGGTAACGTTTCTTTCTGTAATCAAACTTATTATTATTTACCTTCAAGCCAAGACTGTTTACCAGTGACCTATTCGTTAGTCCTACTTAGATACGAAGTCCCCAGGCCCCATCTCCAAGCCCTACTTCCTACCAAGACAAGCACGAGTCCCTCCCCCCTGGCCGTCACCCTGTTATTTTTTTTTAGGCTATTTTTAAATCATCCAAGGAGTGTTTTTTTTGAGTCGTCAAAAGAATCGCATACACCTCCCACACACTTACACACACAAACATCGCTAGCTAGCACCCGTATTAGCTGTGCTATACTTGTACCCACCTACCAATAACAAGATATACCTTGTCCATTCGTTTTCATTCGTTCTGTCTTCCCACCGCATATTCACGAGATAAACACGCGTAATACCAATCCACCACATCATAACACAATATGCAATTAAATATCACATACTTGCTCTTTGCCTTCACGCTATTCGTATTCAGAGTAAACGCTGATGTCGAAATCACAGCCCCTGCCAGTGGAGCCACCGCTTCAGGCTCTGGTGGCTCGGCCGATATCACCCTTAAATGGGACGATGACGCCGACTCCGGTGACGACGAATTCTCGTTGAAGAACGCCAAAACTTTCACCATATCGTTATGTTACTTCACAGCATCATCATTCAAGTGTTTCTTGACGCCACTTGCTAAGGCTCAAACATTCTCGTCTCCTTACTCGTACGATGCATCTTTGCCGGCCCTGCAATACAACAACGGTAACTACTTTTTCCAAATCTACACTGTGTTCAAGTCTGGTTCAAACACCATTCAATACTCCAACGCGTTCAAGGTTACCGGTATGTCTGGTAGTAACACTGTCACAGCCACTGCTACCGGTTTAGTCCCAGCAGCTCAAACTTCCGACGTTAACGCTGGAACTGTAGCAGTCAACTCCGCCTCATTTACCGTTCCATACACTTTACAAACCGGTAAGACAAGATTTGCTCCTATGCAAACTCAGCCAGGCTCCACCATTACTGCCACTACTTGGTCAATGAGATACCCAACCAGTGCAGTCACTTACTACACTTCGATGTCTGGATCTCCAGTCGTGCATTCCACCATCACTCCCGGTTGGAACTATACCGCAGAGTCTGCCGTCAACTGGGCAACTGCTGCTCCCTTCCCAACATACTTCTATCCAGCAAGCTCGAGAGTGAGTAAGGCACAATTGAAGACTGCCAAGAAGAAGAGATGGCTCGATTAGATTGCTTTTCTAAGCAGAGAAGAATCATAAGAAAAAAAAATTATAAACAGTAAAAACAAGAAAAAATTTCAAAAAACACTTCATAAAAAGAATGGGAATAGCCAAGGGCAGGCATGACAGGTAAAGAAACTTTGGGTGCAACTGTATGGGAAAAAGATTCCCTCTTTTCCATAGTGTTACCCCAAACTTGCAAACATTTTATAGACGACATTCAATTTTCACAGAACCCCCTCCTCCTCATCCCTCGCAACCTGTCCTCTCGTCTCTTACCCGTTTTTTTTTTTCATCTTCAAACTCTCACCAAGTCGGTTTGTATTTCAATATATTATCAAAGAACAAACAGCATATAATTGTAGAGCAGTAGTAGTAATACCACTGAGTTCCACATCTAATAGTTTAAATATTGATTTTGAAATATTGGCACGTGATCAGTTAGCTTCAGACATTTTTTTTTTTCTTTCAGAGACATAAAAAAAATTCAAAGTCGATTCCACTTGCAAACACACCATCCCGACCCCTCCTCCAAAGTCACCACACAACAACAACAGAATGATCTACTTGAAGACCGTACTTAACGTCATTGACAACTCGGGCGCACAACTTGCCGAGTGTATCAAGGTCTTACGTCATAGGCCAAAGAACTTTGCCAAAGTCGGTGATGAAATTTCCGTGGTCATCCAAAAGGCTAGACCTTTAACCACAGACATCACTGGTCAGTCTGCCAACAATAGAGTGAAGAGAAGAGATATATGCCGTGCTATAGTTGTAAGAACCAAAGCTCCATTCAGGAGGCCCGATGGTAGTGTGGTGAGATTTGATGACAATGCATGTGTCTTGATTAACAAGAACGGTGATCCTTTGGGAACCAGAGTGTCATCTGTCGTCGCCAAGGAACTCAAGGACTTACAGTACAACAAGATTGTTGCGTTAGCTCCAAAGGTTTTTTAGAGACAGGGGAATAAGTGAGGAGAGATGAAGAGAAATGTGGATATAAAGGAAAGCATTGTACATAGTCAATACATATAATATTTGTTAAGCACAACATAATGGCTGGCAACCATGAAAGTGTAGCAGAAGAGAGTGGCATGGAACGAAGGATGGGTGGAGGTAAGGATGGCAATTTGAAACGGAACTGTGGATATGTATTCCGCGGCTACGTTTGCGTTAGAAACCTTTATGTTTATGCTATGTACAGTAAGCTCCCTGTAGTAAGCTCCCTGCAGTAAGCTATTTGTAGTAAACTGTTTGCACTTTAATCAACTTACTGAAGGGGTCCGCAATGGGGGCTGCTTAGAAACGGTTCCTCGCTGTACCCAAATGGGAAGATACAACCGCACCTCTGATTAAAGTGTTTCGATGTACTACTATCCTGATTGATCTCGTGGTGTTCTGTCGTTAATTCGTATATTGATTTGTCACTATTGTGTTTTGTTATGCTGTAATGTCTCGTAATATTAATTGAATGTCTTAACTGCAGCTCCCTCAATCTCATCTGAAGCTCTCCACCACGCTCTCGAGGTTCTTCGCCAAGTCCTGCTTATCCTTGCCGTCGCTCAATGCTTCTATTAGGTTCTTCCCTGATATCACCACATGCTGCAAATCAGTGAACGGGGAGTTTATAGCGGCTGATCTAGTTGACGGAGTGGAAGATGCTGAGTTTATCCCTGGCGCTGTTGTTGATTGAAGGAGCTTGTTTATCAAGGTTGATGTTTTGCTCTCGCCTAGCTTGGTTTGGAATTTCTCGCGCAATGTGTTCAATTGAGACTCAAGATCATTGAACTGAGTTTCAAACTTCTGTTCTAGCCTGCTAGAGTCGTCAATCTGTTTCGAACACTGACTCAAACAGGTCAAGTGTTGATCTAGTATTGGCTGTGATTCATTCAAGAGTTTCCGTATATCCAGTAATTGGTTGTCTAACGAGCGCTTGGATTTCAGACTTGACAGCATCGAGAAAGGTGACTTGAGCTTCTCGATGGTCCTTGAAACTCAAATTGGACTTCTTCTGCTGACTCTTTAGGAATAGTCCAAAAACAAACTGCGTGTTTGTGAGGATGATTTAGCGATCATTTAGTGATGTTCTGCATACACAACTACACGCAACGGAGAATTCTGGTGAGAATTCTCTTCCTCCACCTACAATGGTACTAAGAATTTAGTTGGCACTTTATCCATACTTTTGGATACAATTGTACCTTGAGTTCAATGAGAGAGTAAGAGAGTGAGTGTTCAATCAAATTCCAGGCAGCACTAAGTCATTCAAGGTACAATATTCTTCTTAGATTCGGTGCTATTTTTGGGACTGCTTCTTTGCAAGTGAAATTTGCAGCTTCAAGTGCAGGAAATTGACGAAGTCTCTAGATTCAGGGCTGGATTGAAATTTCTTTCTACGACCGAAATTTATCTTTGTACACATTAAGGGGATGGTTCTACACGGCCTGATCGTATGTTTCTGATGCATCCTGATTGTTCTCTGTGTGGTTGAGTGAGTATACACCTGTCTCGTGAAAAAATGTCTCCGCCCCCACAATCTACACAATTTAATTTGCAGCCATTCAGCAAAAAATGGAAGTAATGGGGTTGAGCACTATACTCTTCTATTCTGGCCATAGACACACATAAGCCTGTAATCTACTCTAATAAATATGGTAACTCATGGCTGGAACATGTTCTTTGCAACTGTTTGATTTTTGGCATGTAGCATCCACTTGTGGAACAGTGACATTCACTGGAAATATACCTCATAGCCACGATATAAGTTTTTCAGTAATATGTGGATCACGAAAGCTTAAAAGAAAATACCACTAATCCATTAATTGTTCTGTACTTAGGATTGAAAAGTACACTATAGTTGAACTAGTCTTAAATAAGGTTTCAAAAAGGGTAGAACCGCTGACCGTTCCATCGGTGCATTTCACGTACTAATTTTAGGCTGCAAAATTGGGTTTCGAGAGGAATGCAATTTGTGCTAAACCTCTACATTTATCATAGTTATAACCAAATTACTAATTTCATGGTATGACTGAAGTAATTCCAGTAGTCTCGAAAAGGTAGTTATCCATTTTTAGAAAGTATGTAGGGTGTCATGGTCCAATGGGGCATAAAGGCGAAGCAAATTTCCAAGGGCGATGCTTCAGGAGGTCCATTTTTTCGAATCCTTGAGGTACTAAATAAGCAAGCGGTTCTCCCTTCATATCTTAATTATGGTGCATCTTATTTCAATAACTAAATAACAACATCTTACTCTCCACTTTGGAAATAAACTGGATCCATGAAATTCTCTAATCTTATCCCGCTTGCTTCGGTCGCCTCGGTGTATGCACAGACGTATAACGCGAAACTTTACGTTGAATACTTGCCACAAGATATTGGTGGTGACGAGTATAAGCCCGTCGACGGGCAATTTTTGCATGCTGTCAAAGAATACCCAGATAGCTATACCTTCTTCTTGGGCAGCGCAGACGAAGCTGTCACCATTCAGTGGGACAGCAATAAATATTTGGCATTCATCCAAAATTCTGAAGGTACATACTTCTTAGGGTTAAACGAAGACTTCGTTTTGGTTGCAAAGGCGGACATAAAATCAGCGGACAGGTTGAATTTTTTCACTTCTAACACAGAAAAAACCGTCTTCAATTACCGTAGCTTCGATGACAGGGACTATAGCTTTGCTCCAGTCAAGGAAATCGGAGACCCAATCAACTATTCCACTGATCATTTTGCACTTGAAGCAGGTGACGACGATGACAGTCGTGGAGCTCTCATTCATTATGAGTTGTTGGGCCAAGATACTGGGAATGGCCTTGGAATTTTAAACCCCAGCAGTATTGGGGGACAAGTAACTGTATCTAATTCCTTTATTGTTGATACAATCTATAATACCGTTGTTTTAACGACTAACCCCGCCACTTATCCTACTGCATCTGGATCAGTTAAATGGGATTTTGGCGCCACAGAAGTTCCTGATTCGGATACCTATGATGAAACTGATCTGAGAAGGCATTCACATTCACACTCGCGCAGACAATCTCATACAAGAACGAGGCTGCATCGCTCCCATTCTGATTACGAGTTTCACTCTTACTGGTCAGATGATTTAGGAATCCCACTTACATCAGCTTCCTTCGACGATAGTTCCCCTGGCTCAACTTCAGGGTCGTCGATTAGCTTGCAAGCTGCCTCAATCACTTCTGGCGGTTCGCTTCTGTCCCCAACTTCTTCAGAGTCAGAAAGCATTTCAACTGCTAGGACCACCTTATCTTCTAGTGCTATAACTGTTTCAGGAAACGTAGTTACTGAAGCAAAGCTTTCGGTTTCGGGGACTCCGACCCCTGGCTCCTCTGCATCTTCATCAAAGGGTGAGGGAAACGTTAGGGTGGTAGCCTATGCAGCAGGTATTCTCCCATTGATGGCTGCATTTTGCTAGAACCCCCATCTCTTGATCACGACCAATACTTTTGTGGCTGATACTTCTTTTTATGTGATTGTTCAATTTATATTTTTGTTTTGTAAAAGAGGAACCAACTTTGCTTCATTAAAGTTTGTAGTGGATGTTGCCAATGAAGGAAAGAGACTTTGGGTGCAAAAGAAGAGGGATAACTCCAGTCGGCGCGAATTATCAACTACTCCCATTGTTAATGACATGACATACTTCTAATAGTCTCAACATGAGCCTCTAACCCACCCGGCCAATTATCGTTTGTTCTTATAATGTCTGCCCCTAGTGAGCACCTCTTTAAGTGAAGAATGCCAGTCTCATAAGTCATACAAATCAAAAGTCTGTGCGCACACTCACAGAATTGAGAAACGGAAATTTGAAGAAATTCTTTCCCGATGTTCGAAATTTGAGTGGCTATTCAATCGGTTTATCAAAGCTGTATCTTCAATTATGCCGGGGTAGTGAAAGATAGAATTTCAAAGGCTTACGTATCTAGCCACAATCTTCCAACCGGTAGTGCAAATGACGCTGGTTACGGCCAAATTACAAACTTGCATGCAGAAGTGCAGGAGCTCCTACAGCTTTAATACTCTACTTAAACCCGATGCGTCTCAGTGAAATTTCATCCCCTCGCACCCTAAGGGACGAAATGGCTTGATTAGCTAATGTTTTCCACTTGAAGGCTCATTTAATAAGTACTGCTCTGCGATAAACTCGTACTTCCTCGCTCGTATTTCACTTGTCCACACCTCCACACCAAAACGGCGTTTTCTCAGGCACTATGTATTAAGTTGCAGCTCAACTGCAAAGTGGCCAGAGATAGCAAACCCTTTGATTCTATTCCACTCATCGATGTATCTCATCCTAATGCATTCCCCATAGTGTAATTACTATGAACCTTAATTAAACTACGTGTATGTTCTTTATTAAGCTATTGCAATGCTCTGATAAATGTAATGGTACCAGAAAATAAAAACCACATTCAGGAGATTTGGGCTACTCGACGCCTTTCCTGTGGAATAACACCGAGTAATCCGTAGGAGGCAGCCACGTTTTCGAGATAAGCTCTCGGTCGCTACTCTTGACACATGTGTCACCTGAACCCAAAATGGCAAGGAAGCCAAAAATATTCTTAATGTTCATATTAGACGCTCCAATCTCACATTTGAAGTACAGCCAAATAAGGTTTCGTATTTAATAAAGCCGAAAACATATTGCTTGGCGCAATAAGTATTACTAATATTAAGCTGCAAAAATTAAGTTTCGGATTGTATGCACAGAGAGTTAAACCTGTATTTTTAATTACATTCTTAGGCATTTATTCCCAAAGTGAGTGGTTTTGGCTAGGATACTCTCAGGTTGCAGTTGTTAGTCACAAAGCAAATACGAGTATTGTGGGTTTCCACCCCCACTCAGAAAGTGTGTAAGGAAGGTCATGATCGCCGAAGCACCGATGTAAAATGGCTTACGCGAATGCATTGGGTAACCCAATAGATTTCCGCCCTGAGGTGATACATAAGATAGGGATTCCCCCGAAAGGATTCTCAATTGATTACTCTTCTTTCTCTATAATCTCTGTATTGTAAAAATATCAGCATCATCATCATCATAGCCATGAAAATCTCTAACATTGCCCTAGTGCTAGCTTCAATTGCGCCTGTGTATTCACAGACATACTTTGCAAAGCTTTACGTTGAGTACTTACCACAAGATGTCAATGGCTTCGAGTACGAGCCTGTCGACGGGCAATTCTTGCATGCCGTCAAGGAAACCCCTGACAGTTATTTCTTTTTCTTGGGTAGTGAAGAGGACGCAGTGACTGTTGCCTATGACAGTGTTGAATATGAGGCCTATATTCAAGATGCGGAAGGTATTTACTTTATCGGAATAGATCCAGACTTGAATTTAGTTGCAACATCAACTGTCACCAACGAAGTACAATTCTATATCTCAAATGATGAACGTAACGTTTTCTACTACCTTCAATTTGATAACCTAGACTATAGTTTTGTACCTACAAAACAAGTTGGAGATCCACTTGGTTACTCCAACACATCATATGCATTAGTATCTGATCAAGACAATGATCCTCATGGAGCATTGATTCACTATGAGTTATTGGGTAATAATCCTGGACATGGTGCTGGGCTTTTGAACCCCAGCAGCATCCTGGGACTGCATTCAACTACTTTTGCATTCACCACTGATCCAAACGTCAATACGCAAGTTGTTACAACAAACCCACCTACTACGCCTGTCTCTTTTGCCACAGAATCGGGGTCAGTTAGTCAGGATCTCAGTGAGTCAGGAGTGCTTGCAACTGGGTTTAATCTACTTAGCGAAACAGGACTGGCCAGCAAATCCAGCTCTAGAGCAAAACTGTCTGGCTCTGGCTCCGCATTGACTTCTTCTGGTGCCTCCTCCAGTGCTTCTCCCTCGAAGACTTCTGCTAGCTCTCAAACATCCTCTTCATCATCTTCCAGCTCTTCGGGAGCTTCGGAATCTAGCAGCACTACGGCCGCTAGCTCTGCTTCAGGAAGTGCTTCAGGTTCAGCATCTACCGAAGCCAAGCCTTCCAGTTCAGGAAGCCTGGCTCCTAGTTCCTCTGCTTCCTCCTCTAAAGGTGAAGGAAGTGGTCCTTTGATTCCCCACGCAGCTGGAATTCTTGCTTTGGTAGCTGCACTTATTTAAAGGAATCCCATGAAAGTGCTCCTTGGGTTACAGCCATACTGTATCTCCCTTTTTATATTTTCATATGATCTCTAAATTCAATAGAATGTTGTTGTTTTTTGTACAAAGAAGAATTTGCGTGCCAAATAAATGTCAAAGTCGTAGAATATTTAAACGACGGTGGTGACCAAAATGCAAAATTGTCCACAAGCGAAGTTTTGGTTGCAAAAAAAGGCTTACTTTTAGTGCGAACTCTAACGAATGCCAAAATTACACGCCATACTGCTGCGAATTCTGTACTAGCCAATGCATGACTCACCGCCTCCCCTAATACCCATTACTCATTTCCCAAGAACAATGACAGAGCACTTGAATATCACTAAAGCACGTTTCTTTCTTTGCATTCCCCACAGTGATCTCAAGAGACTTCACTTCAAAACTCCTCCTGCCCGTTGACTCATTCTCCTCTGCAGCCGCTCACCATATATATGCTGCAACCAAACCGCGACGTGTGCAAACCAAACCACCGTATTTTCATCGCGCTGTCTCATTCCATAATCTTTTTTGTGTACTCACAATCTTGAGAACGAAAA
Organism: Dujonia boleticola; assembly: GCA_029581775.1. Taxonomy (NCBI): domain Eukaryota; kingdom Fungi; phylum Ascomycota; class Pichiomycetes; order Serinales; family Debaryomycetaceae; genus Dujonia; species Dujonia boleticola. The sequence continues at coordinate 1,171,403 of JARGRU010000006.1, read as the reverse complement.
AAAAAAAAATCGTTAGATTGAAAATCTCACCCATTAGTTGTAAGACACTCTTCTAGATTAACCCCCTAAGAGAACTCCAGAGAAAACGAGATGTCTGAATCTGTAGAAAGAAAATTCGAAGGATTGGTCGTGGACGATAAGGAAGGTGCTGCTGCTGCCGCAGGAGCAATTCCAGCTCCAGTTGTCGCTGATCCAGTCGTTCCAAACGCTGAAGTGGCCGCAACTGCTCCAGTTCCGGCCGCTGCTCCTGCTGCTGCTGCTGCTGGAAAGGCTCCAGCTGCCGGTAAGGTTTCCAGAAAGGATAAGAAGAAGGAAGCCGCCTCCCAAAACTCGTTATTCCTTGAGCCTCAACCAGCCTTCATCGATGAACGTATCAAGCTATTCGATGAATTGAGAGCCAAGTACGACAGCGAAATCGCTGCAAAGGAACGCGTCCCTATCAAGATTACCTTGAAGGACGGTTCCGTGAAGGAAGGTACCAGTTATGAAACCTCCCCTATGGATATTGCCAAGGACATTGGTAAGTCTTTCGCTGAAAGACAAGTCGTTGCCAAGGTTAACGGTGAAGAATGGTGGGATCTTGAAAGACCATTGGAAGACTCAGTTTCCTTGGACTTCTTGGACTTCGAAAACCCTGAAGGTAAGAAGGTATTCTGGCACTCTTCTGCCCACGTGTTGGGTGAAGCTTGTGAAGGCCACTACGGTTGTCACTTGTCCCACGGTCCACCAACCGATGACGGTTTCTTCTACGATATGTCCATCAACAACGGTGAAGGTGCTGTCAACCAAGCTGACTACTCCAACTTGGAAAAGTGCTCCACCAAGGCCATCAAGGAAAAGCAAAAGTTCGTTAGATTGGTCTTGTCTAAGGAAGACTTATTAAAGATGTTCCACTACAACAAATATAAGGTTCACTTCATTAGTGAAAAGATCCCAGACGGTGGATCTGCCTCAGTCTACAGATGTGGTCCATTGATTGATTTATGTACCGGTCCACATATCCCACACACTGGTAAGATCAAGGCCATGAAGGTGTTGAAGAACTCTTCCTCTTATTTCCAAGGTGACTCCACTCAAGACTCTTTACAAAGAGTTTACGGTATTTCTTTCCCAGACAAGAAGTTGATGGATGAACACTTGAAGTTCCTCAAGGAAGCCAGTGAAAGAGATCACAGAAAGATCGGTAGAGAACAAGAGTTATTCTACTTTAACGAATTATCTCCAGGTTCCGCCTTCTGGTTGCCTCACGGTACCAGAATCTACAACACATTAGTTGACATGATGAGATCCGAATACAGACAAAGAGGTTACGACGAAGTCATCACTCCAAACATGTACAACTCCAAATTATGGGAAACCTCCGGTCATTGGGGTAACTACAAGGAAAACATGTTTTCATTCGATGTTGAAAAGGAAACTTACGGTTTGAAGCCAATGAACTGTCCTGGACATTGTTTGTTATTCAAGTCCAGAGAAAGATCTTACCGTGAATTGCCTTGGCGTGTTGCCGATTTCGGTGTTATTCACAGAAACGAATTCTCCGGTGCATTATCTGGATTAACCAGAGTTCGTAGATTCCAGCAAGATGACGCCCACATCTTCTGTACTGAAGACCAAATCGAAAAGGAAATTGGTGGTGTCTTCGACTTCTTACAAAAGATTTACGGTGTTTTCGGTTTCGAATTCAAGATGGAATTATCCACCAGACCAGAAAAGTACGTTGGTGAGATTGCCACTTGGGATAGAGCTGAAAAGAACTTGGAAAACGCATTAAACAAGTTCTTAGGAAAGGGCAAGTGGGAATTGAACCCAGGTGATGGTGCTTTCTACGGTCCAAAGATCGATATCGTTATCAGTGATGCCTTGAAGAGATGGTTCCAGTGTGCTACTATTCAATTAGATTTCCAATTACCTCAAAGATTCGGTTTAGAATACAAGTCTGAGACCAACGATAAGGACTCCGCCATGGCCAAGCCAGTCATGATCCACAGAGCCATCTTAGGTTCTGTTGAAAGAATGACCGCCATCTTGACCGAACATTACAAGGGTAAGTGGCCATTCTGGTTGTCTCCAAGACAAATTTTGGTTGTTCCAGTCGGTGTCAAGTACTTTGACTACGCTCAACAATTGAAGGATGACTTGAACAAGAAGTACGGATTCTACGCCGATGTCGATGTTTCCGGTAACACCTTACAAAAGAAGGTTAGAAGTGGACAATTATTACAATACAACTTCATTTTCATTGTTGGTGAACAAGAACAAGAAGAAAAGTCCGTCAATGTTAGAAATAGAGATATCCAAGCTGAACAAGGTAAGAATGAAACCATCAAGTTTGATGAAGTTGTTCAGCAATTAATTGCTTTAAGAGAGGAAAAGAGAAGCGACAACAAGCTTGTATAAGGGAAGAAGGTTGGTCTATAAAGTTTCTGCTCTGTCTATATAAAGAAATTAATACATAAATGTAACTTACAATATTTTTGCTGCGAAAATGTACAACTACGGAATTTATTGTAAACTCGAGACAAGGATATGAGAGTTTGGAATTGAAGAGATATGTGTAGTGGAGGTGATACTATTGGCGAGCAACCTCTCACCGCTGGCCGATACACCCTCAGTTTATCTGTTATCTCCCTCCATGGTGTCCTACGTTGGTAGGCTGAACTTCATAGTTGTGAGTGTTGCAGCGATTTGTAAGGTTCCAGAAATCGATGTATATGCAGTCCCTAATCATATACATCGATTTAACTTCTGGAGTTTCTATTTTGTGTTGCTATTTCATATAGAATTGCCCGACATCATCTTTTCAACAATTCTCTCCGAATACAACCAAACATACGACAAATTAATATGTCTGAACCTAAAGAAGAAGCCAATCCCTTGCAGAAGAAGCTTTCACCAGCTCAATTCAATGCCAGCATCAAATTTTACGAAGCCGACCACCAGCTAGAACCCTCTGATAGAGTGGAAATAACCAGTGACCTCCAAAATATAGTCACCTGGACCTCAATTGCTGGGTATACTTCTGGTATGGCAGGGTTCTTTGGACCCACAGTTTACAGAAGAGCAGTGAATCGGTTGCCAGTTCCCAATGGGAAGTACATATACAAGCCTTTCATGTCATTTTTGCTTGGACTTTCCACTATGTTGGTCGCACACCAGGGTGTCGGAAAGTTAAAGTACAACTCGCAAATTGCCAAATTGGAGTCATTGGGTAGCAGCGAGAAAGCCAAGCAGCTTAATGTGTGGAAAGCTATGGACTACCACCAGGCTGGATTATTCTACTTGTACTACAGGCAATCTTCTGTGGACCCCTCGTTCATTCTTAAGGATCCAAGATCGTTCAAGGAACACGAAGTAATCTACCACCCCCCACGGGTGAATCAGCACCATTCACACACTCAGGAGCAGCAGAATGAAAGCAAACTGCCACAGGCTGCCAGCCAAGGGCAATCAGACGAGGATTTCACTGGCTCGCAGTGGGAAAAGCTTCGCAAGGAGAATGGCTTTGAGGGACCTGTTGACGGTAATGACGGAGTCGTTAGTCAGGGCAAATCTGCATGGGACAAGTTAAGAGAAAAGAAGTGAAAAGTCCTTACACAAGCAATCTCACTACCAGAAAACTCCAAAAAAGACTGTATATATATATCAATTACCCAAGTTTTGCAGCCAATAAACGACATGCAACAATTTCTTTCGTTCTTTATCGGTTTTAGGTGGGCTTGAATGTACCTGGCAACTGAGAGATCTTAGGCATTGAATTCAGTAACTTTACACTTCTCGAATATGACATTTTCTCTACCTTTCTTGCTCAATTAATTAATCTCCTATACAACTGAAGTGGTAATTTCCTGCATGTAAAAGCAACACGTAAATCTCAAAAAAAAATCAACCAAGGTAATAGACAACAGAAAATTCAATCAAAACTTCGAATCTCCAAGGCCAAGATCCTACAACTTCTGACACCACCTCCTCCACACTGACCAAGCACACACACAATGGAACACTCAGAATCTGAATTATACACGATCAAGACTCAGTTCTACACACACCAGCACCAAAAGGTGATCGAATACACCTTGGACCAGTTCTCGGCAGAAAACCAGTTGAATGTGTTGGTTTTCCAAATTAGATCAACTATTGCCTTGTCCAAGGACGCCTCCAAGTTGATTGAAAACAGCAAGAGCACTTTCGCATCTGAAGAATTAATCTTCCAATTGTTACAGGCCTGGAATGACTTACAGACTTTCGGCACTGACGACTCTACTTATTTTGATGATATTATCAGTTCTGGCAGGGCCACCTCTGAATTGCAAGCTGTCCTTTCTACCATCTACTTGGTCAAGGTCAACAAGAATATCGACCAAGCCATCAAGTTCTTAACGTCATACGTTGACAACAAGTCTGGCGTCCACGAGTTGGAAGCTTTACTTGTCTTGGTGCAGTTATACTTGGTCAATGGCTCATACACATCTGCCTTCAAAGTGTTTAACGACTTCAAATCTTTCCCTGATTCAACCAGAGACTCTATTATATACCAAGTTTTGGAATCTTGGATCTTATCCATAAAGGGAGAATCTGACAACATAAGTAACTCATACTACTTTTACGATGAATTGTTATCCTCTGATTTCGATAACGATGTCGAAGGAAAGCTCAGATTGTTGAACTCCGTTTTCGTATTGACTTTACAATTGAAGCACTACCCAGAGGCTCAAGAATTATTGACCCAAATCAAATCATTAAGCAACAACAAGAGCTCTGCCGAGTTTCTTGCTAACGAAATTACTTTTGACTATCTCACCAACTCTGGTGCCAACGTTGGTGAATTGTTAAAAGAATTGAGCAACATTGAACCCGAGCATCAAGTATTGGTAGACTTAGAGGAGAAGAACAAGTTGTTTGACGACATTGTTGAAAAGTACAAGGTGGACGCGTAGACGTGATTTAAGGGCAAGCGAAGAATACAATTCTAGTATAATACAATAAAATACACGAAAAAAAGGATAGAGGAGTTTGGTATTGGACCTGTAGTCTCTGTAAGATAATAATGGTATAAGAAGCGGAGCTCACGATATCCATTCTACACACTGATGTTCAAATGTTTTTATGTATTTCCCAAAATGTCTCAATATACGTTATACAACAATTTTTCAAGTTTCAGTTATCGATATGTTTCAATTAACTTATGTTTCTTTATTGCACTTACACTTGCACAACGTCTCCCTCAGCGTTCAATTTCAAACCTTCAGCAAGCAATCTTTTTTCAATCGCCTTCAATTCTTGTTCCCTTTCTAATAATTCCTTTCTCTTGTTAATTAAATCTTGATGCACTCTTTCTTCGAACTTCCTTAATCTTTCTTCTTCTAACTTGATTTGCTCTTCCTTCATAAGGTAAGTAGATTCATGATCTTGTCCGTCAGCTAAAATTGAATTGTTGCCCAATACAGGACTTCCTTCCAAGCCTCCAACAACGCCGTTCGTACCGTTAGTTGTGAATGAAGTGTTTGGAGGAGCAACTTCCTTGCCGTCCACGCCGCCTTCACTGTTGCTCACATATCTAAACTGCTTTCCGGATAATGCTTCAGTTCTGTAGTTTTCGTACATGACATCGTGGGTCAATTCCTTGAATTCGTTCAAGTGGGTGATCAACAAGACATTCTTCAAGATGGTGAAATCGTTGATTTCTGGGTTCTCGACGTTGATTGGCTTCAAGTATTTGTTGTTCAAAACTCTCAACTTCAACGTGTCATCTTCGCTCTCTGCTTGTGGTGCTTGTTGTCCTTGTGGTTGTGATTGTGCGTCTTGGTAAGTGTTTGCACCGATAATGGAAAATGGAATCAACAGGTTCAAGTACTTGTTGTATTCAACAATTTCATCGTCAATGTAGTCTTGCTCGTATTCGTATTCATTGAACTTGTAGTAGTTGATACCGTAGTTGTTCATGTCTTCCAAGATCAACAGCTTGTTCAACTTTAACTCGGTGGGAGTCAATGAATCGGCCTTGGAAATAACTGGAATGATATTGACCAAGTTGGAAATGTGTTTCATGAACTTGATGTCAATTTCGCTCAAACCGTGTCCGGTTGGGTTTATCATGTATATCAAGACGTGGATTCTTCCATCCTTGAATCTTGGGTTACGCTTCACTCTTGATTCTTCCAATAACACTTCATCGTATTGGTGTCTTAAGAAATCAACGATAATCTTGAAATCGTCGTCGCAGTTGATTGCGTTAGCAAAGTTTGGAGTGTCAATGATGTTCAAGGAGATCTTGTGACCCTCGTTATCTTCCAACTCCACGTTTTCGTGTCTCAAGGTCAATTTCTTGGTGAATGGGTCTTCGTTTATGGTTGATGAACATGGAACAATTGAGTTACCACCGCAGATTGTGTTTATCAATGTGGAACGGCCGCTTCCACTCTGGCCAACAATCATGACCGAGAAGTTGATGGACTTCTTCAAGGTCTTACGTTTACGCAAGGCTGACGAAGTGGTATTGTTGTCGTGAATGTAAGTATTTGACATGATGAGCTACCTTTATTCTATGCGGATGAGGGGAATGTCCAGCTCGGATGTAATTCTACCACACTTTATAAACAAAAAAGAGGGCTGTGTGAAGAGACGTGTAAGTTGGACCAAGTGAAGATTAATATTACTATTAATTTACGTGTATCCTTCACGATGATATGACAACGTCAAAAAAGTCTCGGATGTGTGTGGAAAGAGAGAACAGTGACAACTAAAGCAGTAGCAATGAAGACACTTGTGTTTGAGTTCAAAATCCAAATTTTAAATTTTCCTGTCTTACACGATTGTTTTGTTTTCCATGAAAAACACGTCGCGCCTGCAGAAAAGATCGGGTGTCTATGATTCAAAATTTTTTTTTGTTTCGATTAGACTCGCCAAAACGCAGCAGCTGAAAGCATAGCATTCTCGTTATGTGCCGGAATCTAAGGAACGAAAGCTTACTTTGCGGCAGAGTTTAGCGGAGATTTAGTGAAGAAAAAAGTTGTTTTGCAGAGCTAATAGTTTAAAATGAGGTAGCAGGCAGCCCACCATTGTGGAGAAGATCTAGTTTTTCCATTCGTTAACGGGGCACCATACGAAAGGACATCTACTGAGGGAAGAATTGAGAGCCATACTTCTACTACATTGGCCCCTCATCAACTACTCTGGTATCCTGTTTCAGATAGATCTCAACGGCTCCCACCGTTTGCACCCATTCGATCGTCCCTTCTGCCTGCTATAAATGTGTAAATGAGAGCTTCCATGCGTATATTACAGCGGTTCACACCGTCTTCATTGATCATTGATCGCAAGTCAAAGTTTCAGGGGAGATTCAGAAGGATCCAAGCCGAAGATGAGATCCCTGGCATTCTCGCGGAATTGATAAGCTCAGATAAGTCCATACAGAAGGCTAGCCATCCGCATATAATTGCCTGGAGGATATGCAACGACAAACAGAGCGATACAGCTAGCGCACTCACGCAGGGATTCAAGGATAATGGAGAAAAGGGCGCAGGGATGCGCTTATTGGACCAGGTGCTTGTCAAGCACGATGTCAGGAATATATTGGTCATCGTCACTCGATGGTATGGAGGCTCTCCACTTGGATCGTCGAGGTTCAGGCACATCAACAACTGCGCCATGGAGAGTTTACGGCTAGGAGGAGTCATAGAAACAAGAGAGAGCAAGAAGAAGCACTAACAGAAACAAGTAGCCATCTAGTCGCCCATTACGGATAATCTGATAGTTGATGCACCCCTCTCTCCGCTAGTGGCTATTGATACACTATGGAACCAACGTCACGTGAGATTTCAAGATTGATCTAATAACTTTTTGCAGCGCAATTTTTCATTTTGAGTGCGCGATTGACTCAGACCATCGTACATACAAATCTAACCCACACTGAAAATTCAGAGGTGCTTCTTGACTTGATACTGTCTCTTTTTTTCTTTTTTCTTTTTGGTTGTCTACATCCACCATTTCCACCATGTTCAGGGCTCTTGCTAACATAAGGTCTGCATCAAGATCGTTAGCAGTTCCTCGTTACTACTCTACCAAATCAGTTCCTTTGACCGCAGAAAGATACGCTGCAAAAGTGACTAGAAACTCTGAGTTCAAGAAGCTAAACGATGAAGACTTGAAGTACTTCCAAAACGTCTTAAGCGACTCACCCACCGGTGTCATAACAGACGCCGACGATCTTCTCTTCTACAATGAGGACTGGATGAGAAAATACAGGGGCCAATCCCAATTAGTGTTGAAGCCAAAGACCACCGAGCAAGTCTCGTCAATCTTGAAGTACTGTAACGATCAAAAGTTAGCTGTGGTGCCACAAGGTGGTAACACCGGGTTAGTTGGAGGTTCCAACCCCATTTTTGACGAAATCATCATCAACTTGAGTGCCTTAAACAAAATCCGTTCGTTCGATGAGGTGTCTGGGATCTTGAAGTGTGACGCTGGTTTGATTTTGGAAAACGCTGACAACTTTTTGGCTGAGAAGGGCTACATCTTCCCCTTAGATCTTGGTGCCAAGGGTTCATGTCACGTTGGTGGTAATGTTGCCACTAATGCTGGTGGTTTGCGTTTATTGAGATACGGCTCCTTGCACGGAAGTGTTTTAGGTTTGGAAGCAGTCTTGCCAGATGGTACCATTTACAACTCCATGGAATCCTTGAGAAAGGATAACACTGGTTACGACTTGAAGCAGCTATTTATTGGGCTGGAAGGTTCTATCGGCATTATCACTGGTGTATCCATCTTGTGTCCTTCTAGACCACAGGCCTTCAACGTTGCCTTATTGGGTGTCTCTTCATACGAAGCTGTTCAAAAGGTCTTTGTAGGCGCTAGAAAGGAACTTTCTGAAATCTTGTCGGCATTCGAATTCATGGACAGCAAGTCGCAACTCTTGACCGCACACCACTTAAAATTAGACCACCCTATTGAAAGTGACCAATATCCATTCTACATCTTGATTGAAACCTCCGGTTCCAACAAGGAACACGACGACGAAAAGTTGGAAAACTTTTTGGCTGCAACAATGGAAGAAGGCTTAGTTGACGACGGTATCATCGCACAAGACGAAACCCAATTGAAGAACTTGTGGGCCTGGAGAGAATCTATCCCTGAAGCATCAACCATGAACGGTGGTGTCTTCAAGTACGACGTTTCCTTACCCTTGAAGGACTTGTACGGATTGGTGGAGGCTGTCAACGAAAAGCTCAGCAAGGCTGGCTTAGTTGGCTTTGACGACCCATCCAAGCCTGTAGTGGAAGCCATTGGCTACGGTCACGTTGGTGACGGTAACTTACATCTTAACGTCTGTGTGAGAGAATACTCTACCGAAATTGAAAAGGCATTGGAGCCATTCGTTTACGAGTGGATCGAAGGCAAGCACGGTTCCATTTCTGCAGAGCACGGATTGGGTTTCCAAAAGAAGAACTACGTTGGCTACACTAAGAATGACATTGAAATCAGGTTGATGAAGGAAATCAAGAAGCATTTCGATCCAAATGGAATCATGAACCCTTACAAGTACATATGAATATAGTGTGCTCATCAGACACTGTTGTGTGTGCTTGGCACGTGAAGAATGTGGGGCTATAGTATAGCTCAACAATATAAAATAATTTTACATCCTACCTTAGAATACTAGAGAATGTAGATGCGCAGCAGCAAGAAAAGTCGCCTGTCATTGTTATTATTGTACGTTCATGAGATCCATCTGAGCATGTTTCTTTTGGTGGATGGACTTTTCCGTGGAAAATTGTCATGTGTTAGCAGCAGAGCCCAAAATAAATCACTTAGCTCACTAAAGTTGCAATTTGTATGCGAAAAATGCAAGAAAAAATAAAAGAATCTCAGGCCAGATTGTGCCTGTGGGGTAAGAATTTCATTGTACATGGTTGCACTTACCCAAAACAATGAGATATCATATGAAAATTTAAAGCATTTTCCATGTACGAGGTGCTAACAGGGCAGATACCATATAAATGGTATACTATCCTCAAATTGACCCCAATTCTGGTTTTCCTTTCGCCGCAAAGTACAGCATCGTGTTGCTTTGATACAGTAAAGCTAGTGAGGATGTCTCGTCAATAAATATGTAATACTAATATGAAAACGGATTTGCAATATACAAAAATATACAATAATAACGAATACATCTAGCGTCTAAGAAGCCAGCCTAGAACTTGGCTGGTGCAGATTCGTCTCTGATCAAAGAGCCCTCATTGTACAAGTTTTCAAAGTGCTCAGCAAAGAACTTCTTGGCAAGTGGTCTCTTGATCTTCATGGTTGGAGTGATGACGTTTCTTTCAAGCGTCAATGGCTCAATGTCTATAAAGATATTGTGGAGTTTTTCGAAACCGTTGATGTATTTGGCAGCATTGGAATTCATTTGGGTCAAGATAGTTTTCTTGATTTCCCGTTCGTTGAGCTTCTCTAAGAGAGATTCCTTGGTAGAAATTTCGCTTGCTGGCACACCTTCCTTGTTAATTAACCATGTCTTAAACTGGTCAGGATCAACACCAACAATACCGACCAAGTAAGTCTTCAAGGAATCACCATGGGCGTACACTTGGGCAATCATTGGGTTAGAGGACAAGTACGTGTTTTCAACCTTTTCTGGGGTGATGTATTCACCTTGGGCCAACTTGAAAAAGTTCTTGACTCTGTCAATAATGAAGATTCTGCCTGTTTCCTTGTCAATTCTGGCAATGTCACCGGTGTAGAACCAGCCATCCTTGTCTAAAGCTTTGCTCGTTTCTTCTGGGTTCTTGAAGTATTCTTTGAAGATTTGGGGTCCTCTCAACAATAATTCACCTCTTGGACCGTCAGCGTCGGTGGCATAATAGTTCATCTCAGGAATTTCCCTCAATCTCATTTCAGTGGTGACTGCAATAGAACCACAAGAGCCTGGCTTGGCTTCGAATTTTTGCGAGCAACAAATACCAGCGAAAGATTCAGTTAAGCCGTAACCTTGGGTCATACCCATGTTCAAGGCGGCCTTCAAGAAGGCAACTGTTTCTGGAGAAATTGGAGCAGATCCGGAAGTGGCCATGACACAACTGTCTAAACCAATCTTCTTTCTAAGCAAGCTTAACAAACCGTCATAGAGGAAGTGCTTACCGTCGGCACCATCCTTAACCCTTTGCAATTCGATCTTAGTTGAGATTGCCTTCTGAAATAACTTTGCCAAGAGTGGCTTTTCTTCATTTTGAATAGTCTGAGCTTTCAAAGCAGCTTCAAGTTTGGTATACACACGAGGAACTAAGTTGACAATGTGTGGTCTGCTGGCTTGCAAATCATCTAATAAGGTCAAAGGAGAAGGTCCCTGAGGGAATGCAACGGCGGCACCGCTGTACAAGGCGTAAGCGCTGACAGCTCTCTCGTAGATGTGAGCCAATGGTAAGAACGATAAAGTTCTTGTGTGTGGGATTCTTGGAACAACAGACAGTTCAAATGCCAAGGCAGCAGCTGCGTTTGCGTGGGTCAAGACGACACCCTTTGGGTTGGCACCAGTGGTACCAGAAGTGAAGGAGATGGTGTAGATTGTTTCACCAGTTGGGGGGATAACAGGAACTGGGTAGATTTCACCTAATTGTTCAACTTGCTTGAAATCGAACAAGGTTAATCCGGCAGCTCTGGCTTCTTGGATCAATTCTTGATCTTCAGTGCTGTTCAAGTCTAAGGGGTCCATCGAGACGATCAGAATCAAGGTGGATAATTCCTTGGTGAACTCTCTCTTCCATTGGATGGCGCTCTTGACATGGTTCTTAGACAAGACCAAGACTGGAGATTCAGTGGATTCCAAGATGTATTTGGAGGTATCTTTACCCAAGGTGTCGTACAAGGCAGTATTGGTCAAGGAGTAAGAGGAACAGGCCAAGTCAGTGATGATCCACTCAGCTCTGTTTGCAGAGAAAATTGAGACAATGAACGATTCTTCACCAGTGAGGATGTGCTTGTCAATTTTTTGGTGACTTGGAGAGTCGGTCTTGAATGGGTTGTTTTGTAAAATAAAGAACAAACCAGAACCAAAGTTTCTTTGTCTGCGATCGGCTTCTGCGTACGTTTGGAACTCATAAGCTCCAAAGGTTCCGTCTTCGAGCTTCTTACGGGTTCCGAGACATGGCTCGTTGGCGTAGAGGTTGACCGCGAACTGGAACGACGCGTATATGGAATCGATCGATGGATGTATGGTGGTGATCAACAGGTTAACGTTGTACGCGTTTCTATAAATTGGACTGTACCCGTCTTCCTTGGAGTGGGGGAGAGGAACCGAGCGACTAATCTTATCTTCATCGAATGGAAGGTTTTGTTCAACCAACTCGAGAACCTTTTGCGGAGTTTCTTGTAAAAGTGACATTTTGACGGTGCTGTTAGATTTCAATATTTCAAAACAGGCGGAAAAGTGAAAAGCGAAATATAACGACTGAGGTGCATTTTCAGCAAGAGACTGTCTGGGACCTGCTGGATATATATACAAAATGGGCTTTGGTTTTATTTTTTCTGCAATTTTGGTTTTTTTTTTTTTTTTTCCTGCCATTTTTTTTTTTTTTTTGATCCACACTTCCTCGGCAATCTCAAGTTTGTGGGGAACACGGATAAGCTTTTCTCCTTTCCTGGTTAAGAATACCGCTGGGGTTTATGATAAAAAATAAGCCAGAGAGTGAAGGAATACTTGGGGGGCATCACCACTGACATCCCCACCTTAGCGAAATGTCACTGAAAATACTGTGCAGAGTGGCGAGAGAGAGCTACAACAAAAAAACGAAAGTAAGTGTCTCGGTACATCCTGAGCAGCCACGCTCTACACCCGATGAAACATTGCAATTTCCAGGGACATGTGCAATCCAACGCGCTCGGGAGAAAAGGAACTTAGCACTCTAGTAAATGCAACTGGTCACATGAATGTGATGTGGCAGGCAGATTCTCTCACTGTATCCAATTTTCCTTTGTAGCTACTAAACGTATGCCACGGACCTACATCCAAATAAAGTAATAAATATCTCTGCAACATGGTTCCCTACCAACCACCATAAAAAGAGAAAGTGAAAAAATGCCAGCAAGACAACCAGAAGGCTACAAAAAAAAACGGTCAAACAAAGTAATCTGCGTTTCTTGATGCCTTCCTACTCTAATGGCTGCATAGCCCAAAGCCTCCACTTCCCTCTGGCCTTCTAATGGAGTTTTACCGTATCTGTTATGGTGCTCTCAAGGCTTATATTCATCTCATTCTCCAAAAATTCAGGCCCCACGCTAAACTCGCAAAGACTAGTTCTTTTTTTTTTTCATGCAATATTTGGAGTTAATTGACGGATTTAATGCATGTATACGAGCCTAGTACTGCTCGGGTCCGAAGGTAAAAACTGGCATGCCAGTGGCAGTGGGGGGTCAGAGACTAAATGTTAATTACAGAAATTAAAGTTACTCTGGACTAGTTATACTTAGAACTCATGCAATGTAGGCAGAGCGAACCAAGAGAAAACTTAACATTTCAACAGATACGAAGAACGGAAAACAGGCTAATTCGCTCGCTGAGCCCGGTGCTGTATTTTTTAGCGGCGTAAAATTTTTCCGCTTCCCCACAAAACGGGTATGTCAAACTCCCGTTCCGGAGTTGACGGACTTGGAATCGCTCTACATGCAAAGCATGAGTCGCCATCGCAAGGAAATATTGTTGAGTACTTGAAACGGACGAGTTTTGGTCGATCAATCCGCTTAATTCCGCGTCCAAAGAGATAGACTTTTTCTGTAGTCAATAGTACAGAATTGAATCTAGGTGCAAAGATGGCTTTTTCTTCATGGCTTGCGAAAATAAAGGAGAACTTGGTGAGTGTGGTATATCATTGTGTGCCACCACAAGCCTCCAAACCCAATAGGTAAGGGTGATCATCAATTGAACATGGTCTGATAGGGAGGCTGACCATGCTGATCATCTTGCTAGACAAATTAGACTTGGAAGGATAGGATGCGATGCATGCCAGACCTGGCAGAATGACACAGAGATGCAACACTCGGCGGCAAATTTTCTCTGCTACCAAAGAATTCAGCGCAAGTATGCGGTCACATACACCACAAGAAAGGATTTCGACCCTATTTAGCTAATTCTTGGTGCATCTTGTTATGTCCTCTCGCCTTTCCCTTCTTATATGGCAAATAAGCGTCTCCTAACACATGTAGTATTCGAGCGCCGTGGCGCAGTGGAAGCGCGCAGGGCTCATAACCCTGATGTCCCAGGATCGAAACTTGGCGGCGCTAGCTCGTTTTTTTTTCGCTCTGACTTCAAGTGCGTTATCAGTATGTCGATTTGCTTGTTTTTCTGGCTATTGTGCAAGCGCGAACACGTAGCTTTTGTTTCATGGGGTACGCTATTTTTTTTTTTCATTGTGTGTTTTGCAATCTTCCATTCCGATTCTTCTTGATACCTAGTCGTTAAATCGAATCATCAACTCACATCTATCAATATGGTAAGTAACCAGAAAGAAATTCAGGTATTTTCTCAAGTATTGGAAACATACTAACAGCGACTATCAATATAGGCTCAACAAACTCCAAAGCAGAGGGCAGCAAACGCCAAGTACGCTAGAAAGATCGAAAAACAACACGGTAAGAAGAAGGTTGAAAAGTCTGGCTTCAACTTCCCAATATCTACTACTTGGGTCTTAGTGTTAGCATTCTTAATCTGTGGTGGTGCTGTGTTGGAAATCTTACGTCTTATTTTTTAAGTAACATAATGTACATATAATACTGACTATTATGTGTAGAAACAATAGTGACCGTGGGAGCTTGCTTGAGTTGCACTTAGAGTCAAGGCAAAGAGAGGAAGGGGCTAGTGTGTGTCAGTTACAAAGATCTCACATGAAGTGTGCTGGTTGGGTTTCTCGATACGAGAACCGCAAGTTAGCAGAGGTATCTACAGCTTTGAAGGTACGGAACCCTCTCTTTCCAATTCAGATATTAATTTTTATTTGTGATTGAATTCCATCATAATGAATTTTCGTTTTTTTTGCTTTTCCGATTTGTGTGTCTTCGGGCACCCCTATAAGCTTTCTATAAATTGCATTCTTGTTTAACTACAGCTGGCTCTCATCATTCTCTTTTTTGTCCTTGATTTCTTGTTTTTCATCACCATCAGATTCTTGATCAAGCACTATGCCTTTGCTTGGCTCGTGATCATAACCATTGAGTTTATCTTCCTTATCGAAACGGATCACTTTATGAGAGATTTCGTTGCCAAACTCTTCGTAATCATCCAAAAAGTTCTCCAAATCTCCTCCTTCACTATAGTTGTATGTAGAGAACTCAATGTTCTTCTTGCGGTATAGATTAGGGTACGGAGCACATGTCTCGATTTCAGTGCGCGCAAGCGGATTGATCCTGCAATCAGTAGCGCCTCTGCACTCATCTTCTTCATACTCTTCCAATCTCTCTATCGTGGGGAAAAGCTTCTCATCGACTGGCATAGTTGGAAGTTGATACTTGAAGGAACAGTATCCGTTCAATGGTGATATCAACCTCAATTGGTTCTTCGTATCAATGACAGCTAACTGGTTGATTCTACTGGCTTCCACATCGGTGTTCATACTGTTACTCTTGTTTGGAAGCGTCAAGAAAGTGGTTGCGTTCAATGATGATAAAATCCAGTCGTCTAAGAAATCCTTGCTGGAGCCTCCACTGCTGTGTCCGTTGACACTGCCGGCAGCGCCTGCAGCAGCGGAGACCTCGTATTCACCCGATTTGCTCTTCCGTCTGGCACCCACCTCGCCTCCGTGACGTGCAGATGAGAGATGGGCACCAGTATTACCTAGCTTGTTAGCTATCTGGCCACTGCCATATGTATAGCCTTGGCCCAATATGTTTGGGAGATTGCTATTCAAGCTCCCTGATAAATAGTTGACGTTGAACCAGTGGATGGAACCACTGGATTTAGTGATACAGCCAAATCCGTAGTTATTACCCTTGATTTTGGCATTATTGGTATTGTTGATAAACCAAAAGATATCTTGGATTTTGGCGGATGTTTTACCTCTCACAAATTTGCCAATTAAGGAAACCTCGAGAGGTAGCTTGTAGAGGTCCCACATGAAAATCAAATCACCCCGCAAGTTGGAGTGAATTAACTGTAAATCATACGGAGACAAAGATATGTTCGATACACCGCCCGGAGGTCTGAAGATACCCATAACCTTATCGTTTTTCAAGTCCACAACTTTAATTAACTGGTTATCATCTGGTCCAGATGAAATGGTTGAAGTTGCAGTGGAGTAAAGTGTCTTCGTGATGGATTTGGCGATATCATTAAGAGTTGGCAGCTTGCTCTCTTCCTCTGTCCCTTTACCTTTGTTTTTATTCTTATCAAAATATGACTTCACAACATGCGACGATACCTCTGAGAACTTGTAAATACCATCAATTGCCGTATTTGAAAGCGAGGAAATGACACGATTCAAAAGGGGCCCCGGTGGTGGTAGTTTAACTTGTGTAAGCAATTGAGGCTTCTTCTTTTTGGTTATTGCCTTCTTTATCTTTCGGCGACCGCCTGACTTTGCCGTCTTGGAACTTGAGCTGCTGCTACTGCTACTACTAGACGAGAGTAAGTCTTCAGAATTGAAAACTCCATTGGCCAATTTTGCATCGAACACAGACTTGAGATGTTTGTACTCACATTTGGTTGGAGAGTATACCAACCAGTTGCCAACAATGTCGAAAATTACCTTATTGTCGAAGCAACTGGTTTTGAACACCATGTAGTCCTCGTTGTCAAAGTTGGACTTATTGATAAGTGGCTGACACGAGTCTTTGAAGATCTTTGGGAGTACGCGAAGAGACTGGTAGTATTTGCCATCGTACTCGAAAATTACGAAGTAGCCTTCATCATTGCTAATGGTGATGTATTTTCCTGAGGACTTCATCTCGAAAGCCGGGAGGGAGTTGGAGTCTGTTTCCGCTTGCGAGGACACACTTTCCGGTTCCTTTTTTGTAGCTTGTCTCTTCTTCATTACGTTTGGTATCTTCAAAATTTGCACGTGGTAGGGCGAGAAGTATGTGTGAATCAAAAATTTCACTTCTTCGTCATCCAGCTCAACTTGGTAAAGGACTTTGTTCAGGTTGAGATAAATAAAGTCAATTATATCCCATTTGATTTTTATTTCGTATCTGTTTTTTAAGTATAACACATCATTGTCGTTGATATTCTTAGTCGCCTTTGGAACCGGAGTCTCGGAGGTCGTAGTGGTGGATGCGGTGGTAGTAGTAGTCTCACTCGAGGAGGACTGAGTCTCGGGTCTTTCCCAGGTCCAAAGCTCAAACACACGTGTTTGTGGATACACGATCAAGATATTGCCATGGGCATCAGACTTGATGATAGTGGGGATGCGCTTGGATGGACTCTCACTGCTATAAGTTGCCTGCTTAATCTTCTTCCATGTTGCGGAGGCTGTTCCGAGTTGGTATCCCTTCTTAGGATTGGAGTGGATTTTGTTGAGTTTAATCTGATCAGAGAATTGAGTCTCAGTCATGGCAAACACTTTAAGCGATTGGACAGCCAAGTAGAAGTCGAGTCTACCAATTGACAGTGACCCGATTGACTATTCGGTGGAGGAAAGGGGACTAGGGGGAGTAAGTAAAAGAAACAAAAAGTAATAATAAAAACCAAACAATTAGCAACCTATTAAAACAAATCAAACAAAAACAATCAAATTACTTAGACCTTTGCGTATCTGTGTGTGCGGATGAATGGAAGAACACACTCCGAAGTAAAGATACGGTGCTATGGGTACAAATGAATGTCAGAAAGGGTGGTTTGTATTTAAAAGTGCTAGTATTCGGGTATTTTCTATTATTATCTTCTTCTTTCAAAAAGTTGGATAAGGAGAAGGCAACCCAAAAAAAGGCGTGGCCACTGTTTTTTTTTTTTTTTTGTGTGTATTTATAAAATTGAAGGGTCTGCACTACGATAAGATAAGGGGGTGGGGAGAAAGGGGAATTTCTATGAATCACGGGTGTGCATATAGCGCGAAAATGAATCACGAGGGTTAAGCGGTGCAAGCTTAAGGTTTTTAAGCGAGCTGGATGACTGGAGGTTGAGAGGAAAATGGCAGGTAGTAGAGAGAATATCGATCCATAAATAGTCCCATTTTGTCAAGTCTTTAACCACACTTTCAGGAAAGAAAGTGTGGACAAACAGGGTGGAGAGGATCGTGAATTTTATATTCCACCGCGAAAAGTTGTCCCCTCTGCCACTTTAAACTGAAGATAAACGAATATCTCAGGGCTAGACGGAAGGCATACGCAGTGGGTGTAGTGTATGAGAGGTTGTAAGAAAATACTATAGCAATAGCCATAGAGGCTACATGTGAGTAGGGGGAATATCGTATATTTGGAGAATATACAGAAACAGTCATCATACCGAGCCCATAGGACCCGCATCGGAGATGATCCGCTGTAGAGAGCTGATTCTAGGAGAAAAGAACTTTAGGAAGGAGGTGTTCATTGTAGGCAAAAAAAAAAGTTGTTCTCGACTTTCGCAGAGATGGAAATTCGAGGTGTCCGGGTAAATCACACTGCTCTGCATATTGTAGGGAACAAAATGATAGAAAAAATCACTAGGGACTATTGCTAGGAAGAATTACTAGGGAAGATATCTATGCAACCACCACAGTATTGGGGGCGGCCAGTGCAGCACTATGCAAGTTGTCTCAGTTGATATTCCAAAACAATATATGGCCAAGGGAAGACCAAAAGAGCATTAAACGTGTGGCGGTACCAAAAAGGAAAATCAACAGAATGTAGAGCTCCAAGCTTCCATGCCATACTATAATGGCTTTGCGGTATATAATAGCGCATACCACTCTAACTGACTAAAACTGTCGCTCTTCGGACTATTAAGGTTGAGTACTCGAAATTATTTTGCTTTTCTCATCGCTTATGTCCGGAACCCTTTACTTTTTGCTTACTTCCCAATAATTCCGAACTAAATATAAATCGCCAAAAAAATATCGAAATTCCTTGACACTATGGAATGCTTGCAGTTGCAATAGGATAATCTTATCAATTTTTCGGATAATTCTTGCTTTGTAGAGACAATTCGTCCTGATCTCGCACGCCCACTCCACCTCATCTCCGATCTAGACTTGATTTCTGGAATTGTTAATTTTCCATAGTTTGTGTAAATGATCCACACTAGACAATTTCTCACTGCTACATGTATCACCTAATCACTTCTCTTACACCAGGCTCACCCTTTACCTTATGTTTTCACCTCTTGTAGTGTATTGCAAGGTACTCATACAACTAGATTAAAAGCTACTGTGGATTGGTTATATCTCTCGCATGATATCCTCCATCACTCCATAGTCACTTCTCACATCCACATATTAACTTCTAGTATGCCTTAGCTATCTTTGTACTTTATACTATTCTTAGCGCTCTTTGGCTCACCAAAGCGCCCGAACCGAGTTCCAGACGCCTTCACCTTCGTCACTGTAGTGTATGTTGCAACCAGCTGTGCCGCACCTGCAGGATCCTAACCTTGTTGTTGGTTTTTGGATTTTCTGCGCGTAGTGTTGGCAGTTTGGGATGTTACGAGACAGATTTGTTACGAGCACTGCGCCCAAATCAAACGTTTTCCAGATACTTTTTTGTTGGGCTAACCAAATTTTTGCAGCTAATCTAACAAACACCAAAAAAGAAAAAAAAAATTAATTAGATGCAACACACATAAAACTACACCAATTGGCAATTGATAGAAAGTTTTCAAAAATTTCAGTTTTTTGTTTCTTCAGGATATTCAACTCAAAACCAGGGATCAATTAATAATAATAAAAAAAAATACACGATGAGACCTGAAATCGAACAAGAACTTTCCCACACCTTGTTAACTGAGCTTTTAGCTTATCAATTCGCCTCTCCTGTCAGATGGATCGAAACCCAAGATGTTTTCTTACAACAACACAACACTGAAAGAGTCATTGAAGTTGGTCCATCTCCAACTTTAGCTGGTATGGCTTCCAGAACCATCAAGGCCAAGTACGAAAACTACGATGCCGCTTTATCTTTGCAGCGTCAAGTTTTATGTTACTCCAAGGACGCCAAGGAAATCTACTACTTGGAAGACGCTGCTCCAGAAGCTCCAGCTGCTCCAGCTGCCACTGAAGCTCCAGCTGCTACTCCTGCTCCAGCCGCTGCCGCCGCCGCTGCTCCTGCTGCTGCTGCTGCTGCTCCTGCTCCAGCTGCTGCCGCTCCAGCTGCCGCCGCTGCTGAAATTCCAGATGAAGCTGTCAAGGCATCTCTCCTCATCCACGTCCTTGTCGCACAAAAACTTAAGAAGCCTCTTGAATCTGTCCCACTCACCAAGACCATCAAGGACCTTGTCGGTGGTAAGTCTACTGTTCAAAACGAAATCTTGGGTGACTTAGGTAAGGAATTCGGTTCCACTCCAGAAAAGCCAGAAGACACTCCATTAGAAGAATTAGCCGAATCTTTCCAAGACACCTTCTCCGGTCAATTGGGTAAGACCTCTACTTCTTTAATCGGTAGATTGATCTCTTCCAAGATGCCTGGTGGATTCTCCATCACCATTGCAAGAAAGTATCTTGAATCCAGATACGGTTTCGCTGTCGGTAGACAAGATAGTACCTTGTTAATCGCCTTAACTCAAGAACCACCAGCAAGATTGGGTTCTGAAGCTGATGCCAAGGCCTTCTTAGACACCTGTGCCAACAAGTACGCTTCTGTTGCAGGTATCTCCTTAACTGCTGCTTCCAGTTCCGGTGCCGGTGCCGGTGCTGGTGGCGCTGTCATTGACAGTGCTGCTTTGGACGCATTATCCGCTGAAAACAAGAAACTTGCCAAGCAACAATTAGAATTATTAGCAAGATACTTACAAATCGACTTAAACAACGGTGCCAAGTCGTTCATCAAGGAAAAGCAAGCCTCCGCCGTCTTACAAAAGGAACTCGACTTGTGGGAAACCGAACACGGTGAATTCTACGCCAACGGTATTAAGCCAGCTTTCTCCCCATTAAAGTCAAGAACTTACGACTCATACTGGAACTGGGCCAGACAAGATGTCTTGTCTATGTACTTTGACATCATTTTCGGTAAGTTAACATCCATTGATCGTGAAACTATTAGCCAATGTATTCAAATTATGAACAGAGCTAACCCAACCTTGATCAAGTTTATGCAATACCACATTGATCATGTCCCACAAGAAAAGGGTGAAACCTACAAGTTGGCCAAGAGATTGGGTCAACAGTTAATCGACAACTGTAAGCAAGTTCTCGATGTCAACCCAGTTTACAAGGATGTCAGCAGAATCACTCGTCCTCAAACTTCCGTTGACAAGAAGGGTAACATCAATTACGCCGAAGTCAACAACGAGTCTGTCAGAAAATTCGAACAATACGTTTACGAAATGGCTCAAGGTGGTGAATTAACCAAGGACCACAAGCAATTGGAACCAACTATCCAAGAAGACTTAGCAAGAGTCTACAAGGCCATCTCCAAGCAAGCTTCCTTGTCCAAGTCTACCAAGTTGGAAGTTAAGGAATTGTACGACCAACTTATTAACTACGTTAACAAGTCCAAGGAAATTGAGGTTCAGAAGCCTGCCACTTTCATCCCACAAATTGCCACTACTGGTACAACCACTCCAACTGATGCCGATGATGTTAGCACTCCATCTGAAGATGATGAAATTGCTTCATTACCTGACAGAACTTCCATCTTGCAACCAGTTTCCTCTACTATTCCTCCACAAACCATTCCATTCTTGAACTTGCAAAAGAAGGACAAGTCTGGTCACTGGTCTTACGACCGTAAGTTATCCTCCCTTTACTTGGATGGATTGGAAAGTGGTGCCATCAACGGTTTATCTTTCAAGGATAAGTACGTTTTGATTACCGGTGCTGGTGCTGGATCCATTGGTGCTGAAATCTTACAAGGTTTGATCAGTGGTGGTGCCAAGGTTATTGTTACCACTTCTAGATTCTCCAAGAAGGTTACCGAGTACTACCAAACAATGTACTCCAGATACGGTGCCACGGGCAGTACTTTGATTGTTGTCCCATTCAACCAAGGTTCCGTTCAAGATGTTGACGCCTTAATTGAATACATCTACAACTCTCCAAAGAAGGGTGGTTTAGGTTGGGACTTGGATGTCATTATCCCATTCGCCGCTATTCCAGAAAATGGTAACGGTATTGACAGCATTGACTCTAAGTCTGAATTGGCTCACAGAATCATGTTGACCAACTTGTTGAGATTATTAGGTAAGGTCAAGTCTTTGAAGACTGCTGACACCAGACCAGCTCAATGTATCTTGCCATTATCTCCAAATCACGGTACTTTCGGTTTCGATGGTTTGTACTCCGAATCAAAGATTTCTTTAGAAACCTTATTCAACAGATGGTACTCTGAAGATTGGGGAACCAAGTTGACTGTCTGTGGTGCTATCATTGGTTGGACCAGAGGTACTGGTTTAATGAGTGGTAACAACATCATTGCTCAAGGTATTGACAAGTTAGGTGTTAGAACTTTCAGTCAAAAGGAAATGGCTTTCAACATTTTAGGTTTGTTGACTCCAGAAATCATCCAATTATGTCAAGAAGAGCCAGTTATGGCTGATCTTAACGGTGGTTTACAATTCATTGACAACTTGAAGGAATTCACCTCCAAGTTGAGAAATGAACTCCTTGAAGACGCTGAAATCAGAAGATCTGTTGCCATTGAAAGTGCCATTGAACAAAAGATTGTCAACGGTGACAAGGTTGATGCCAACTACTCTAACGTTGTTGTTCAACCAAGATCTAACATGAAGTTCGAATTCCCACACTTGAAGACTTACGAACAAATCAAGTCTGTCGCTCCAGAATTGGAAGGTATGTTAGACTTAGAAAGAGTTATCGTTGTTACTGGTTTCTCTGAAGTTGGTCCATGGGGTAACGCTAGAACCAGATGGGAAATGGAAGCCAATGGTGAATTTTCTTTGGAAGGTACTATTGAAATGGCCTGGATCATGGGATTGATCAAGTACCACAACGGTAACTTGAAGGGTAAGCCATACTCTGGTTGGATTGATGCCAAGACTCAACAACCTGTTGAAGACAAGGACATTAAGGCCAAGTACGAAGAAGAAATCTTGGAACACTCTGGTATTAGATTGATCGAACCAGAATTGTTCGCCGGTTACGATCCTAAGAAGAAGCAATTGATTCAAGAAGTTCTTATTGAACAAGACTTGGAAACTTTCGAAACTTCAAAGGAGACTGCCGAGCAATACAAGCTCGAACATGGTGAAAAGTGTGAAATCTTCGAAATTCCAGAAACTGGTGAATTCACCGTCAAGTTATTGAAGGGTGCCAAGTTATACGTTCCAAAGGCTTTGAGATTTGACAGACTTGTTGCTGGTCAAATTCCAACTGGTTGGGATGCTAGAACTTACGGTATCCTGGAAGACACCATCTCTCAAGTTGATCCAATCACCTTGTACGTCTTGGTTTCTACCGTTGAAGCATTATTATCCGCTGGTATCACCGACCCATACGAATTTTACAAGTATGTTCACGTTTCCGAAGTTGGTAACTGTTCTGGTTCCGGTATGGGTGGTGTTTCCGCCTTACGTGGTATGTTCAAGGACAGATACAGTGACAGACCAGTCCAAAACGATATTCTTCAAGAATCTTTCATCAACACTATGTCCGCTTGGGTTAATATGTTGTTGTTATCTTCTTCTGGTCCTATCAAGACTCCTGTCGGTGCCTGTGCTACCGCTGTTGAATCCGTTGACATTGGTGTTGAAACTATCTTATCTGGTAAGGCCAAGGTTTGTGTAGTTGGTGGTTACGATGACTTCCAAGAAGAAGGTTCTTATGAATTCGCCAACATGAAGGCTACTTCCAACTCTTTAGAAGAATTTGACCACGGTAGAACCCCAAGAGACATGTCTAGACCTTCCACCACCTCCAGAAATGGTTTCATGGAAGCTCAAGGTTCCGGTATTCAAATCATCATGCAAGCTGACTTGGCCGTCAAGATGGGTGTTCCAATTTACGCCGTTATTGCTATGACTGCCACTGCCACCGATAAGATTGGTAGATCCGTTCCAGCTCCAGGTAAGGGTATCTTAACCACTGCCAGAGAACACCACGGTGAATTGAAGTACCCATCTCCATTGTTGAACATCAAGTACAGATCAAGACAATTACAAAAGAGATTAGAGCAAGTCAAGGCTTGGGAAGAAGGTGAATTAGAATACTTGAACGAAGAATTAGAATTAGCCAAGGCTGAATACGCCTCTGAAGAATTCTCATCCAAGGACTTCCTTAGAGAAAGAACCGAGGAAATCCACCGTGAAGTCAAGCGTCAAGTCAACGATGCCAAGAGACAATGGGGTAACGAATTCTACAAGACCGATCCAAGAATTGCTCCATTGAGAGGAGCCTTAGCTACTTTCAACTTGAACATTGACGATATTGGTGTTGCTTCATTCCACGGTACCTCCACCAAGGCTAACGATAAGAATGAATCTGCTACTATCAACACAATGATGAAGCACTTGGGTAGATCTGAAGGTAACCCAGTCTTTGGTGTTTTCCAAAAGTACTTGACTGGTCATCCAAAGGGTGCTGCCGGTGCTTGGATGTTGAACGGTGCTATCCAAATTCTTAACAGTGGTCTCGTTCCAGGTAACAGAAACGCTGATAACGTTGACGAACAATTGAAGGAATACGAATACGTCTTGTACCCATCCAGATCCATCCAAACTGATGGTATTAAGGCTGTTTCCGTCACCTCTTTCGGTTTTGGTCAAAAGGGTGCTCAAGCTATTGTTCTCCACCCAGACTACTTGTACGCTGTCTTGGACAAGAGAACTTACGAGGACTATGCTGTCAGAGTTACCGCCAGAAACAAGAGAGCTTACCGTTACATGCACAACGCTATTACTAGAAACACCATGTTTGTTGCTAAGGAACACGCTCCATACACTCTGGACCTTGAATTAGACGTCTACTTGGACCCATTGGCCAGAGCTGAAGTTGGTAAGACCGAATTAGCTTTCCAAAAGAAGAACATTCAAGGTGGTAAGCATAACGCTTATGTCGGTAAGGTTGCTGATTCCACTTCCAAGGCATTGGCTGCCTTGAACAAGACCTCCAAGGGTGTTGGTGTAGATGTTGAATTACTTTCATCTATCAACTTATCCAACGAAACTTTTGTTGAAAGAAACTTCACCAAGAGCGAAATTGAATACTGTACCAAGTCTTCTAACCCACAAGCATCCTTCACTGGTACTTGGTCTGCCAAGGAAGCTGTTTTCAAGGCCTTAGGTGTCAAGTCCCAAGGTGCTGGAGCTTCTTTGATTGACATTGAGATTGTTAGAGACAACAATGGTGCACCAAAGGTTGTCTTACAAGGTTCTGCCTCCAAGGCTGCAACTGGTGCTGGTGTCAAGAGCGTTAGTGTTTCCATCTCTCACGATGACTTCCAAGCTACCGCTGTTGCATTAAGTGAATTTGCTTAAGCAGTATATATGAAGTAAAAACCCATAAATACAATGAATTTTTTTATAATTCTTAGCTTCTTGTTTTAATGTAGATTTGTATGGTTGCAAATTAGTGCGATAAGTAGTTTGAAACTTCGAAACTTTCCTGATACGTACTTTTCAATGTTGGCTTATAGGTTTTTATTCCTAATTCCAATACTTGAGTATAATGTATAAATTCAATTCATAACACAGTAAGTCGTAAACTCCATAGTAACCATAACCCTACCGTTTGCATCCACTATGGGGGCCACAAGCATTGTCCTGCACAATGCCTTAAAACAACATAGCCTGGATATGATCCACCAATATCCTCTGTATGGAGCGTACGGAATGCCTTATGCTTAAGCAACAAGCTAAATGCTATACCCATTACAAGTCGCGTATCATGGCTGGAATTAACCTTACGATCACGAGATTCGAGATCAAAACAACACTGTAAGCTTATGCTAAAGCTTAAGCCGGCGCAACGTCTAAAATATTATCAGCCGGCTTTTTCTTGTTTGGAGAGTATGTGGTCGTGCATAGTGGCCGAAATCGGGCTCCCCTAACGTCTAACTCGGTTTTTTTTTTGTTTGACGTGTGCTCTCAAAAAAAACCGAAATTAGCGCTAACAAAATAAGCCAGTGAAGAAAACAACATAATTTTATTTTTCAAGATAGATCCTTCAAGCATACACCAGTTACTACATACTTTTAATTGTCATACACTACGTAAATTGCCAATAAATGCCTGAAGAAAGTATCGTGGAGTCAATTCCGCGAGATGAGAGCAATGGAAGCACAAAGGAAGTGCCCAATGGTGCGATAGAGAAGGAATTACCAGACGTTCCACAACAACTGGATCCGGAGGCAAAGGCAAACGTTGAAGATGCTGAAGCAGTAGACCCAAAGGACAATGTGAACGGCGCGGCACCAGATGTGGAGGCCACACAGATAGAGCAAGACCAGAAGCTCGACGAACAAGCCGAGCCAACTCCACTGACTCCTCCTCTGCAGATTGTTCACGATAAGCTGGTTGATCTAGATCAACTCGAGGAGAAATCCGAGGCCGAACCCCAAGATACCGCATCAGTTCCTGACATCAAAGTAGAAAAACTGCTGCCTTTGCCAGGTGCCCCCGAGGACGTTGACGAGGCCGATGTCACACCCGCAGTTCCCGAAATCGCAGAACCAGTTCAGGAGGCCAAATCAGAACCGGCAAGCACCAACAACAACAATAATAATATTCCACAAGTGGCAGCTGCTCCACCACCAGCAGTAGTCAAAAACAATAACTTCTTGATCGGAGCCTTCACGTCACTCCTGGAATCAAAGGATCTCAAGAAGAATCAGGAACTCAAGGGGGCTATCCAGAAGGCCCTTGACACGTTAAACAACCCAACTTCAAATACCGCCCACATCATTTTTGATACGTTGAAATTGACATGTGAGACCAAATCACACAACTTACAATTCAAGGCTGTCGATATTTTCGCCAAAGTGTTTGACTATGGAATCTTCGAGGGCGAGAGCGACATTTTCCAGCTCACAGACGCATCTGTCGATGTTATCTCTGCATGTTTTGAAGGCGAAGGAACCGATCCCTTGGTGGAAACCCAGGTTTTGAGAGCCTTGACTAATATAATCTTACTCATGCCATGTCACGGTGCATCATTGTTGAAAGCAGTCAGACAGATCTACAATATCTTCATCTTCTCATTATCGTCCGATAACCAATTAATAGCGCAGGGTACTTTGAACCAAGTAATAAGTTCCATCTTTGGCAGAATTGTCGAGAAGCAAAAGCAATTACAAGGAAGAGAAAGAACAGATAGCCTCGCCTCCGAGACACTTACTGCTGGAACTCATAGTCGAAACGGAAGCACTGTCGGCTCCGGCAGTACGGCTGCTCCGTTGACTTTAGAGAAGTTAAACGACTCTTCAAATGACGACGAAAGAGTCAAGGCAGCTAACTTGGCTTCTGAGAATGACGAAGATCTTGTGGTTAAAGATGCCTTCTTAATTTTCAGAGCCATGTGTAAATTATCCGTCAAACCGTTAGAGTCTGATAGCTTGGATATGAGATCGCACGCAGTTCGTTCGAAATTGCTTTCCTTACATATCATTCATACTATCTTAAAAGATCATATCGAGATCTTCTTAAGCCACGACGTTGTCATATTGTCGTCCTCGTCCAATGAAAGCAATACAAGATTGATCAATGCGGTTCGCCAATACTTGTGTTTGTCATTGTCGAGAAATGCAGCATCACCATTGGCGCCTGTTTTCGAATTATCGTTAGAGATTTTCTGGTTGATAATTTCCAATTTAAGATCTGACTTCAAGAGAGAGATTCCCGTCTTCTGGGATGAAATTTACTTGCCAGTCGCCGAAATGAAAACATCCACCCCTCACCAAAAACGTTACCTTTTGTCCATAATTGAGAAGTTGTGTAATGATTCGAGATGTATAATCGAATTCTATCTTAACTATGATTGTGATTCCACGATGCCTAATATTTGTGAAAAAATCATTGATTACTTGTCAAAATTGAGTCTTATCAGAGTTGAGGTCAGTCAGCAGCAAAAACTAGCATACAGGGAGTTTAAAAAGCACGGAATAAGTGTGTACGACATAAGCAAAACTGCCAACTTAGCCAGTGGTAAGATGAGCTCCAAACCACCTGAACCTGAGATTTACAACCATTTCCCACTTGAGTACTCTCTTAAGATGGAGTCAATCGAATGCACAGTCGGCTTTTTGAAATCCTTGTTTTCTTGGGCTCAGAAGCAAAATCCTAGCTCACCCTCTGGACAGCTTGCTACTTCTCTTAATGGGAGCGGTAGTCATGTATCCTTGAGGGAAAGGTCAACAACAGTGGACTCAACTTCAAATAACACCGCTGTTTCCACACCTACTAGAACAGGCTCCTTTGTTGGAATTGTGGATCCAGATGACCCAGAACAGTTTGAAAACTTAAAGCAACGTAAGAAGGCATTTTTAGATGGTGTTAAGCAATTCAATCAAAAGCCCAAGAAGGGAATTAAGTACTTCCTCGAGCAAGGGTTCATTAAAGATGATGACCCTAGAACAATCGCAATCTTCTTACTCGAAACAGACACTTTGGACAAAGCCTCTTTAGGTGAATATTTGGGTGAAGGTGACAAGGTTAACATTGCCATAATGCATGCATTTGTGGATGAAATGGATTTCATAAATATATCATTCGTGGATGCCTTAAGAAAGTTTTTACAATCCTTCAGGTTACCTGGTGAAGGTCAAAAGATTGATAGATTTATGTTGAAGTTCGCCGAACGTTATGTTTTAGGTAACCCTTCTAAATTTACAAATGCAGACGCAGCCTATATCTTAGCATATTCTACGATTATGCTTAACACTGATCAGCATTCTCCACAAGTTAAGAACCGAATGACGATCGATAATTTCGTTATGAATAATGCTGGCATTGATGATGGAAAGGACTTACCAAGAGAGTTCTTACAAGGTGTATTTGACGAAATTCAAAACAATGAAATCAAGTTACAATCTGAACAACACTCAGCATTGCTTTCAGTGGATGCAAACACGAGTGGTGGAGGATTCTTTGGAGGTCGTGACTTGAACAGAGAAGCTTACATTCATGCTTCTAGAGAGATGTCCACAAAGACTGAAAAGTTGGTAAGAAACTTAGGTAAAAAAGGAAGCAAATTGCCAAATGGAAGTCTCAACAATAGCTCTCTTGGGCTTAATGTTGTAGATGATAGCTCTACATTCTACGTTGCATCACATGTTTATCACGTCAAGTCAATTTTCGACACCTTGTGGATGTCAATTTTAGCAGGTTTAACTCCCCCATTCAAAGAATATGACGACAAGGATACTTGCCAGTTATGCTTAGAAGGTATTAAATTATCTATCAGAATTGCATGCATGTTTGAATTAGACTATGCCAGAACATCGTTTATTGGTGCTTTAGTCCAGTTTGAAAACTTGAACAATTATGAAGAAATGAAACCAAAGAACGTGGATGCAATTTACATCATGCTAGAATTGGCCACATTAGAAGGAGATCATCTTCAAAGCTCTTGGATTCAAATATTGACTTCAATCAGTCAATTGGAGAGATTACAATTGATTGCACAGGGTGTAGACCAATACTCTATTCCTGATGTTTCTGTTGCTAAAATGACGAATAGGGGATCAAGCGATACAAACGGAGGATCAAATAGTCGAAACTCTACTAGTTTCTTCAGCCTGTTTACGGGATCCACGCCCACCGCTTCACAAACTGCGTCAAACAAATTCCACAACCAACACTTGACTCCTGAAGTCGCTAAACTTTTAACAACAACTGAATTAGAAGTTGATATGGATAAGGTGTTCACAAATAGTGCAAAATTATCGCGTGAGAGCATTGTGGAATTTGTGAAGGCTTTGTCACAAGTTTCATCTGAAGAAATTGAAAGTTCTGGATTACTGAGTAACCCTAGAATGTTCTCATTACAAAAGTTTGTTGATGTTTGTTACTACAATATGGGCCGTATCAGATTAGAATGGTCTCAGTTATGGTCAATCATGGGTGAAACCTTCAATGAAGTTGGTTGTCACACCTCCAATCTGGTCATTGCATTCTTTGCTTTAGATTCTTTGAGACAATTATCGATGAGATTCTTCGAAATCGAAGAATTATCTCATTTCAAGTTTCAGAAAGAATTCTTAAAGCCATTCGAATACATCATGATTCACAACGAATCATTAGAAGTCAAGGATATGGTTTTAGAATGTATCAATAACATGGTCTTAGCCAAGGCAGATTTGATAAAATCTGGTTGGAAGACTATTTTTGGCGTTCTCACCGCGTCTGCAGTGGAGAATAAAGAACTGCTTGTGAACAAGAGTTTCAAAATGGCTAATTGGATAAACAAAGAATTTGTGGAGGTTGTGAGACAGCAAGAGTCATTT
This sequence comes from Dujonia boleticola, assembly GCA_029581775.1. Lineage (NCBI taxonomy): Eukaryota > Fungi > Ascomycota > Pichiomycetes > Serinales > Debaryomycetaceae > Dujonia > Dujonia boleticola. The sequence continues at coordinate 1,140,905 of JARGRU010000006.1, read as the reverse complement.
GGTGATCTAGTCAAGTGCTTCACTGAATTGGCAAAGAATGACAGATTCCAAAAGATTAGTTTACTTTCATTAGAAGTCTTACTGAAATTGATGAATAATGAAGGTAAGAAATACATTTCAGCAGGTAGCAAGGGTGTCCCAGAAGAAGTGTTGAACAAGGTGTGGTTCCCAATCTTATTTGCATTCCATGATATTATTATGACAGGTGAAGAGTTAGAAGTGAGGTCAAGAGCTTTGAATCATTTATTCAAGATTTTGATGGAGTACGGTGAACACTTTGAGTTGGATTTCTGGAAGGAGATTTGTTATAAATTACTTTTCCCTATCTTCTCCATTTTGAGCACCCATTGGGAATTAGGTAACGTCGACGGCGATAATGATAAGTTGTCTGTTTGGTTATCAACGACCTTAATTCAAGCATTGAGAAATATGATTTCATTATTAACCCACTATTTTGAATCTTTATCCCCAATGTTGCCAGACTACTTGAAGTTATTGATTTCATGCATTTGCCAAGAAAATGACACAATTGCCAGAATTGGTAGATCTTGTTTGCATTCCTTATTGATTGATAACTGCTCCAAGTTCAACGATGAACAATGGTCCCAGATCACCGAAGCATTCGCAAACTTGTTCGAATTGACAACTGCTAAGGAGTTGTTCACCTCTGACCCTTTGAGGGCAAACCAGAATGAAGATGAACAAGATGACTCTATTGACGCGGATTCTAGCACTTTGAGTCAAGGAAGCTTCAATTTGTCTACTACTGAAGTCAGACTCAAGAAGTCTAAGGAAAAATCTAGTATAGTTGTCAAGTGTGTTTTACAATTGCTTATGATTGAAACATTACTGGAGTTATTCGAAAACGACAATTTCTACGAATCAGTCCCATACACTCACCTTATCAAAATGTCGAAGTTGTTAGAGGATAGTTACAACTTTTCAAGAACATTCAACGATGATTACGATTTAAGAGTCAGATTATGGAATGCAGGTGTCATTGAAAGATTGCCAAATTTATTGAAACAAGAATCCAGTTCATCTGCTGTGTTCATTAACATTATGTTTAGGATGTACTGTGACGACGATAAGACTACGACCGAAGAAAAGTCAGTAATTATCAACACTATCATTCCCTTGTGTAATTCCATCACTGCAAGATTTGCAGACTTTGATGAGGCCAACCAACAAAGAAACATCACAACCTGGAAACCAGTCATTGTTGAGATCTTCCAAGGATATGTTGAATTAGATGATGCTGATTTCCTTAGATTCACTCCAGAAATGTACTCACTCAGTTTGAAGTTAATAGGTAAGAATTCAACGACTGATCTTAGATTGGCAATAAAGACATTCTTAGCTCGTGTTGGTGATGAATTCATCTCCAAGAAATGATGACGAAGGAATGAAATAAAAAAAAAAAATGAATTGAAAAGAGGCAAGAAATACCATCTTGTCCATGTATATTGCCAAAATAAATAGTAATGGTTTATGTTAACTAAAATGTAAAGGTATGTAGCATTAAATACCTGCTGTAAAATTATGGCTTATGGCTTAACTGGTGACTGTGGGAGGCATGCAGCTCGCTAAAAATAAGGTTTTACCGCATAATAATGACGCACAGAATAATCAAATACTGCATAAAGATCTAAATAGAGTCTGATATGCAACTACTTTAGATGAAGAAGTTTAAATATGAACAGAGTAGTCAGGTAATACGAAGCGAAATGACGGCATATAGATGAGATGTGTCTTGAAGTGGTCCCTTAGAAGGAAATACCTCTTGTATGAGTTATAAAAAACAACCAAAAAATAAAACCGTCTTCAGTGCAGAGGGGGCATGGGGGTGACTTACGAATTTAATGTCCCTCCATCTGATGGCAGCATTTCAAGTGGAGCACAAACGATGTGAGGCAGTAAGCCCCCAGAAATAGTTGCTGCTACTTTGCTCCTAGAATGCAGATCATTTGAGAGCAAAAAACAAATGTTTTTGAAAGCTACGGGAAGTCATTCATGTATATGTAAATACAGAATAGCCGATGAGTAGGCAGCTTTGGGTAGTCGCACAGTAACTCGCGTCACCTGATTTGGGGATTTGAGAGAAAGACATCGGAAAGGGAATCGGAGCACTTGGCGTACAAATAGGAGAGAGGGGAAAGGATGACTTTGACAGCAAGTCAGGCAGAGTATGTGTAGACTCAACAATAGCCAACAACAACAAAGCAGCAAAAACCGACGTAAAAAATAATTGGGAGAATACGTGGGTTGAGACTTTTTTTTTTAGAATCACGCTTTTTTTGGTCCACAAAATACGAATCATCTCAGTTACTACATAACCCTAAGCAAAAAATACGGCAGGGGAAAAACCATGGCAGTGAATGACACTAGGTGGGAGCTGTATACCGGACCAAGCAACACCAGATTCAGAGGCAGAAGCAAAGTACAGGACGAAAGTAAACTGGATCATAGAGAGATATATTAAAAAATTAAAGGATTCAAGAAATACAAACAAATAAAGAGGTCAAGTAAAAGCGAGAAAAATATTACAATAAAGTGGTAGTATGGGGATAGGCTATTGGGAAAGTGGTGGTTTAGGTGTGACCAAAGTTCAGTGTGAGCAAAAATGGAAGATCCAAGACGATTTCAGTGCTAAAGATCCTTGAATTTACCCTCATGCTTGGAATTACGCACCATTGAGAAATGACACAAAGCTTGGAGAAAAAGTTGAAAATTTTGTTCGTCGACGTTTAGGGACATAAGTCATATGGGCATTAAATATCATATTCTTTTCATTAATCACATTATAAGCTCTTGCAATGTCTTTCGAAAACAAGGTATGTGCTTAGATACGGTGGGCCACCTGCCCACCATGTTAGGGCCAGAAAAACCGGGTGCCAATGACTCTTTGGTGGCCGTTTTTGCTCAAGTAGCAAAAAATGGGGAAGCCAAAAAAGTGGAGAGCGGCAGAGGTTGAAAACATGAATTATATGGAAACACACACAACTGAGCGGAATGGTAGCCCAATCTTCTGTATTTGAGATAGGGTAGCGTAGTAGGAACAAATGGAAGCAAGAACCTTGCCGAATCGTCAATTACACTCCAGTTTTTGCTCACCCTATTTTATTGAGGGCCCTCATAATGGACAAAATCCACAGTCTTGAAAAAGTGTGGGTGTAGCAGTTGGAATTGACCACACTGAAATTCGGCAGGCATTGAATACGAGTAACTGGCCCGAGCTACGAGAATTCTTGGATCCAGATCGTTGATCCAAGCTGGCGTTTGCGGTCGTCTGTGGACTTGATGACGGGCTACGAAGTTTGGCTCTCGCGACTGGGTGTGTTCATGCTGTAACTACTTCTCAATTTCATTGGGAACGAGCAGTCTGCAGGCAGTCACAGAAGTGACTTTCATTTACGCTGTTGGAACCCCGTTGGAGTGCCTAATGCATCGTATCGATCCCTTGCTTCCCCCCCTCCATTTCGTTGTTTTCCTCACTCCAGCCCTTCGTGGAGGACACTTCACTTCATCCCTTGCAGCTCAATTTACTAACAAAATCCTTATAGAACTTGTACGCTTTATTAGGTAACGATGTGGAGGATGACACCACCCCAGCTCCAGTAGCTACCAGGGAAGTTGTCAAGAACACCGGTTCTTCCAAGAAGGCCGATCTTCCTCCAGCCAAGGCTGACCCAGCCAAGGCCAGAACCAACAAGCCAAAGGCCTCCGGTAACGAAGGTGCTTTCAAGAACAAAACTAATAACAAGTCCGTTGCTGGTCCAACTTCTACCCCATCTGCCAAGGGTGGTAAGAAGACCTTCGACCGTCACTCTAGAACTGGTAAGTCCGACTCTGCTAAGAAATTGAAGCAAGGTTGGGGTTCCAACGACAAGAGAGAATTAGTCGACGAAACCGCTGCTGTTGAAGATGCTGCTGAAGAAGCTGCTGAAGAATCTGAAGCTGCTGACGTTTCCCCAGAAGCTCAAAAGAAGTCTTTACAAGACTACTTTGCCGAGTTAGAAGCCAAGAAGAACGAATTCGCTGCTGCCAAGTCCACCAGAGTTGTTGCTCCATTTGAAGGTGAAAAGATCGAAAAGGAACAAGAAACCTACATCCAATCTTCTCAAGCCAAGAAGGTCAAGGCCAAGGCTCAAAAGGAAAAGAAGTTCTTAGACATTGACGCCAAGTTCGCCGACGAAGTTCCAGCTCAACAAGAGAGATCTTCTTTCAACTCCAGAAAGCCAACTAGAGGTAGAGGTGGTAAGACTACTACTGCTTCCACCAGAAAGCCAGCTGCTGCCAAGAAGCCAGTTGTTGACGACAAGAACTTCCCATCATTATAAATGTAGCGGGATTTTACACGTTGTGTCTTAGCTTGTCCTCCTTCTCCAAGGATCAAATAGGATTAGGGCTCAAGTGAGATGTGTAGTTGCACAGTGCGGAAATCATTAAGGTGAAGGAAAATGCATTTCTTTCCTTGCTTCTTTCTGGCTATGCTAACTGCTTTTATCACACTTACCTTGTCACTATTTCAAAGTAAAAGAAAAAAAGAGATTACTTTACACATTTCTACAATTTACCTAACAAATTCTTTTGTTTGAACTTTTATATTGTTTATGAATACATGTTAAACGATAGAAGAACTATATATCTTCTTAGTGTAGTGTACAGTGGCGGTGGAGGGGGCTCTGGTGCCATCCATTTGATCACAGAATGACCAGGTGGAAGACTGGTAGTGAGCAAGCGTCGTGGTTAAAGCTCTCATATTCGTAGATCAAGTGTTTGTTTGTTTGTGAACCTCCACAAGTGAAGATTTTCTAGTACCGTTGACAATGATGGTGATTGCAGGCAACGAGAGCCACAAACCTACTGGGAAGCATAGCGCGGAAGTAGTTCGCAGCAGGAAAACGCTCCTTGGCAGGGGTCTCGACAATTTGATCTGTCACGGCCTACTTCTTTGTGATCGCACATATGGTGATCTCTTCGCTCGGTACCACGATCAAGGTGGACGATCCAAAATTTACCTTTGCAAAATTGGCCTTCCCTAACGGTGTCGTTTCAAAATTTCGTATAAACGTAGATGAGTTATTTATTACCAGGATCGCATATTCCAAGGTGACTTTGTCATTAGAGACACCGATCAATCTACCCGAGGTTGAGTTGTAGACTATTATTGATTCAATGGTTGAGTCAGTGTGGTAAATGGAAAGTGTGTCAGACACCAACTTCAATGACAGCTGAGGCAACTGGGGGGCAGACATGCTGTGGAAGGGGACACGACAAGGCTTATCGATGTAGTTTATTGTGAGAGTGTTAAAGGGAGGTGTGGAGTGTGTGAGTACGGCTTGTGGTTTTGTTATGGCGACAGAGTGATTTTCGGATCGGTTTGAGAATCTCAGTCGCGAACGGCCGCAGACGTAGTGTGCGATTTAGCGTGCAAGTAGTGCGGTTTTTTTTTTGAGGCACTTACCGAGCAAATCTGGGACTGAGATTTGCAGCAATAGGAGGACCAACAACACAAGGAAACCGGATGCATGGAGTACGAGGAGTATGTGACGGGTGCGTGATAATAGTGACGGTACTTGAAACATGCCCATGCTTGTTGTTGATTCATAACGAACAATAAGCTCCACCCAAAACAATACAGATCTTAGCCCCAGACCATGTGCCATTTTGAGTGAAATTTCAATTTTCAGCCGACTGAGGTCTTATTTTTTTTTTTGTCATTGTGACATACAGTTGATCATTGGGCCGTCAGCGACTTCCAAAAACTCTCATATGATCTCCCCTGCAATAAGCGGTTGTACTTGCTTCCTTCGTTCCGTGTATGGAAATCCCAGGATTGGAACTTCCACAGGTAGGCACGCGGACCCTTGCGCAATTGATTCCAAGGATGGTACAAGATATTTTTCTGTTTTGTCGTATTCTCAATGTACTCACTGGAAGCAGTCTTGCGCTAAGGCAGGGCCCTCAGGGGAAACGGCATTGAAATGTGGTAAATTCTAGGTACAACAGTCGCTTGCACAGTGCCTAACAACTCGCTACTCCGTGCCGCTCGCCTGTACAATGGCAATTGGTCTCTGTTGCTGACGCTTTCTGCTACAGTTCCTGAAAAAATCAGAACATATTTTTTGTTGTCTAGTCGATGGATATGGCGACATTTCGTAAAATTCATGCACAGAAAAATGCATTGTATCTCGAAGTAGTTCTAGATTGTCTTGTTTAAGTGGTAGGAGGAGAACAAAGAAGGATATTGAAAAGGGGATGGCATTGAAATAGAGTTTGGAATAGAAAATAATGCTACATGGTTAGTAAACTCAAAACACTAAAAGCTAGATGCGAGTCATCATCCAAGCGGAGTCAAACCAAGGCCTGCCCCTCCCTCTTGCCAGTGACACCACAACGCACCCAGATTAAGATATTCATCACTTGCGCAGAAGTACCGGAACCAAAAACTCGGAGAGTCGATTGAAAAGCAGGGTGGAGAAGGGCAGATCCCCCACATCTCAGAAGTTTATTAATCCGAAGCCTTTGCGGAAGGTGCTCATTTTTAGCCTCACAACGAGGGAGCACTGGTTTTGCTCACTGCAAGTTGCCATGTTGCAATTGAAAATTGACAAGAAAAAGAATTTCATTTTTCAGCCAGAGAGGTGAATGAGTGACGTTATGAATTGGTCTGATGCTGGGTAGTATTCTGTTACATTCTAGTGACAGTTTATGCGAGCACAATGGTCATTAGTATGAGATACATGATCCACATATCCCTTCAAAACACAACGTTAGATGGTTACTACTAAAAAAAAAAGAGTCGTGGGCATATCCGAACTGTATCCTTATCTATATTATTACCTATTTTTAATAGTCTGGGATTTTCTTATCAGAAAATATTATTATTATTTTTTTTTTTTTTTTCACAATTATCCTAATTCCTGTAATGTCACTTTCAAGGGCTCCTATACAGCTAATCACCATACAGCGGTTGATTATCATCTAATATCACGTTTCGGTCCTAGTAACTCTAAAATGCAAGTGTTTCATTATTTTTTTTTTTTTTTTTTTTGGTTCTTATTTTTTTTTTTTTCAGCACTGCACACTCCCCCAGACTCTCCGTCGCAATCTCTCCATACTAAAATGCTGCCAATTGATTAAATGCTTAGCAGCAACAGCCAGTGGCTGCTATGCCTACTCAATTGAACCATAAGCAAAAAAAGAACTCTAAATTAATACTAGATTAAGAAGTACAGCATTGCCCAACATTGAAACCGATCCTGTATGCCAAACATTTCATTCTTATCGAAACAACTCCACTCCAGTCTCGTGCTCCCAGGTCGGTCATCAATTGAAAAAAAATTGATCATTCGCTATGAAATGCTATAAGCCATAATCGATTTTTCGAGCTAAATAAAGTTGGCATCTCAACACCCGGGAATATACGGGAATGTCAATTTATACGTCGAGACTTAATTGTGAATATGTACATGTAGGAAATAAGCTATTACTATACAGAAAAATAATGTGAAATGTTATCCTATTATGAGAGTTGAGTGTTGGCTTGAGGGTAATCAATTGCCCTGTGAGTGAGCCCTTAAGTAGCGGGCCTATAAATAAAATAAAATAAAATACAAAAAAAAAAAAAAAAAAAAAAAAAAAAATTAATACCAAAATCAGTGGTGGGCCTAGCCACCATCCGCCCCCCTCACTAGCAAACTGTGATCATATATGAATGGACCCAAAGTACGACTAGATGAAAAATGGTTCAATTGCTTTTCTTGCTTCTTTCCTTTCCTTTCTTTCCCTTTCTTCTTTCTTCTTTTCCTCTTTCTTTCTCTTGTAAGTCTTCTGCTCTATCCATTAAGAAGTAAAACTAATCCATTCAATCCTTAGTAAATTTATCTATTTTCCGACACACTATCGAAAACGGTTCCGGGTCCCAGCAAAACCTGTATACAGACACTTGCTGATAACGAAACTTAATACACACTACCCACACTCACACTCACACTCACACTCGCACTGACACACACGCATAATCTCACCTCACTCCATACATTCAAGAAAAGCTAAATTTGAACCTCCCCACCCTCAAAGTACCTTCCTTCACATACACAAGGCACGGAAAACCCATAAACACACAAACAAGTCATTTATTTCGTGCTTGCTGCAAACGTCATACCCAAACGACATTGTTCCAGCGTGAGAAATTCCGGCTATAGTTATTGCCCTTTTTGTTCTGTTCCGCTAGTTACTCCGCAATCCGTAACTTGAAAAATAACAGTGTCCCAAAAAAAAATAAACATAGCAATAATTATCACGCTTAAAAATAGCCCAGCAGTGACTCGAAAATTTCCCTATTACTCACCCTTTTTGCTGCGCACGCGTTCCCCAGAACAGTAAACACAGTCAATTTTTCACAAAAGAGGGTAAATTGAAATATTTTGGAAAATTTCCAGCCTGTGTTGTTTTTGTTATCTGTCTTCTTTTCTCTGATTTGAAACAGTTGTACATTCCGTTCACACAATAAGATCAGTTTACTTACGACATTTGCAACATAACCTTCCGCTACACACTCTCGCAACCCCACACACACCCGACCCCCTTATCACAGTCGTTTTTTTCCTGGCTATTTTGACTTTTTTGTTAGGTTGACAATACAATAAAATAGCACTATAAGGAAATTTCACGTTTCAATTTGTTTTTAATTTCAATTAAATTGTTGTTTTTATTGTTTTATATCTTTTTTTGTTTCAGAGACACAATCGATATAAGCTATCCACAGTAACAACACAAGAGACAGAAACTAGACAGAAACCAAAAGTAAAACGCCTGCCTTATCGCACTCTCGACTACTACCCACCCAAACCACCACAAGTCACCCTTTAAACACCCTTCAAAGTGACTACCGTAATTACCTCACCTCCAGCAATGGAAACGCCCAAGAAAAAGCTCCTCTCTACATCGTCCCCAGAGGGCCTTCTGGTCGCCGCCAGAATCACGTCGACGAGAATCGCAAACTTGTTGATCAGAAAGGGTCCCTTGCCTATCCGTCACATAACCGGCCAGTTGGCACTCGAGGTTCAAGGCTTCGAAATGCTCTCCTTATCAAAGCAAAGAAGATTGATAATGGCCGCCATGGAGCAAGTGGACCCAGAGAACAACGTGTTGTTCGAAAAGATAGGCTGGGGCCAGTGGGCCGTCAGAAAAGTCGACTCGGACTACATAGTCACTGAGGGCACCGAGGGCTCCCCTGTCCAGGCCATGCAAGACGACGACATGAACAAGAAACTCTTGAGCATTCACGACTTGCGAAACCAGACTGGCGTCAAGTTGGGCTGGACCAAGAAGAGCCAGCCGCAAAACGGGGCCCAAATGTCTCCTACCCAGATGTCGCCACCAAACGGACAGTTTCAAGTTCCCACCACAGCTTTGCCTCCTATTCAGCACCGTAGAAAGCTGCTGAACCTGAACATTACCAACTTGCAAGCAGCCGCTGCCTTGAGAAGAGAGTCCATAAGTGCTACCAGACAGAACCTTCACAACATCAAGTTGCCCAACGAACTGTCCTTGAAGAACGACTCTGCCTCCATTTCCACAGCTATTGAAAGTGACCTGGATGACGACCTCGAAGATGACTACGCCGTCGCAGATGAAATGGACGAAAGCGACAGCGAAACCGATATCGAAAGCGACGAAGCCGTCGTTACCGAAGAGGGAACCATGTTTAGCTTTGACGATGATGTAGCTGCTGGTCAGGTCAACTCGGGCTCAATCGCTAAGTTCAAGCCTAGAGCCGCTTCGGCTTCGGCAGCATACTCCAAGTCTAGAAGAAGAAGTAGCATGAAGTCTCCTCCTCCCGGTGCAATCAAGTTTGCCAACAGAGTTCCTCTCAAGGTGAGTCCCCCTCCAGGAGCTCCAAGAGACTCAAGCATTGGTGGCAGCACTGGACGCAGGAAGTCCTCGTCAAGCACCCCAGGTGTCTCAAAGTACAACTACTGCCAAAGGCACCAAATCTTCAACCGCTCGAGACTCAACTCGTTCGAAAACCTCGATAACTATATCGTATCGTCAGCTAAAAGTTCTGGAACTTCGCTCTCATCTCCTCCACCTCCTAATCACTACCAACAACAACCATTGGCTGGCCCAACTGGTTCATTCAGTTTGTCGTCACTGCCATGGAACTCAAACTACATTCATAACGCATCTCCAGAAAACATAAGCATCGCTGCCACAATATCGTCGATTGGAAGAAGAAAGTCGTCGTTCAATGAGTCGCACATCCGTTCTACATTATCGTCTTCTTTGCCCAAGCCAACATTGCCAGTACCTTCAAGTACCACGATAACCTCCACATCCACCTTGCCCAAGCCCTACGAGTCTCAAAGTCATGCCAAGTCATCTAATTCTGTATACAACAACAAGTCTCTCACCAGACATCACTTGACTGCAGAACACAGCGACACTGACGAGGAAGACTGGGCCACGATTGGCGCTGAACTGCTCAGAAACGGAAACGGCGACTCAAGACACAGAAACACCTCGAATTCTACAACTACAAACCCTGGTATTGTTCACCAGAATGGCCAATCCTTATCTCCTTCTCAAGCAGAAGAGAGAAATGCTGCTTACGCATTAGTTGATCTAATGTCAGTATGATAACGTAATTTTAATATTAAAGACCCAATGATTTAGAAAATACATGAAATCCAGAAGTTTTCCAGAGTGTAGAGATCCCTGTAGGTATGGACTGGTATAAGAGGGAAGAGTCTAGTTCTGCAACTCAGTAATCCAGCATGCCATAAAATGCTTTTAAAAATTGCTTAGAGTGAGTTAACACCCATAGGAACATACATGAGCACATTTGGAGAGCCACAAGCTATCGGGCTGGTGTTGCAACCCATGCCCCACGATTTAAGCAGAGTTGCAGCCTTTAATTGATCACGTGCCACCAACCAGCCATTTGATTTCACGCTATCGAGATACGCGTGCCTTCGAGATAAAAAAAAAAAAAAACGCGTTGCTCCAAAAGCCATCGAATTTTCAATTTTTTACCTCCTTTGGGACTTTAATTGAAAAGTGGTACGAAAAGTCCTTAGCACTGAATTCACATCTACTAGCTTTCTTTCTTCTGAAGTATCCGTGTATTACTTATTTTTTTCATATTTTCCACTTCAGCTTGCCTAGTTCTAGCTGTACAGTGCACACTACTCCACAACCTTCAATTCTTCTATCCTTTGGATACTCAACAGAGAAAATTTGTAGTGATACTCGGCAATCATGTCCACCACTACTACAACTACATCGGCCATTTTGCCCACAGTTCAAATAGATGTCAACTATAAGGAACTCAAGGACTCTATCAAGGATTTCATATCACACTTCAAGGGAAGCACCTCCACCTCAGACATCGATGCCTTACCGGTCGATGGTGGCCCAAAGTACATGTCCTTGCTCCAAAAGGTTGCAAACAGAGAAATCTCTACCCTTTACATCGAGTTGGACGACTTACAATCATACCAGGACTATCTGACCCTTTCCGTAAACAAGAACCTCGTTAACCACATCGTGAAAAACACACACAGATTCATCGAAGTGTTCAGTCAGGTGGTGGATGAATTGATGCCTGAACCCAGTACCGATGTCTCCTACAAAGACGATGTTCTCGATGTCATCATCCACCAAAGAAAGCTTCGTAACGCCAGACTCCAGCAAGATACAACCGAAGAATACAACCAGATAAGTCAAGGTTTTGCCAGTGGTGAAGACCTGCAACAGCTGCAACAACAGGCCGCTGCCGCTGCTGCCGCTGCCGCCTCAAGATCCGACTACGAGAACATGTTCCCTCCCATGCTCACCCGTCGTTACTTTTTATATTTCAAGCCTTTGACTCATGGTAAGTTCCGTTCCTTGGCCGTCAGAGAAATCAAGGGTAACCTTGTTGGTCAGTTCATCACCGTCAAGGGGATTGTCACCAGAGTCAGTGACGTCAAGCCATCGGTATTGGTGAATGCTTATACTTGTGACAAGTGTGGTTTCGAAATCTTCCAAGAAGTCAGTTCGAAGACTTTCTCCCCATTGACTGAGTGTACTTCGAGCCAGTGTAAGGCTGATAACACCAAGGGGCAGTTATTCATGTCTACTAGAGCATCCAAGTTTTCCAGTTTCCAGGAAGTCAAGATCCAAGAATTGGCAGACCAAGTGCCTGTTGGTCACATTCCAAGATCCTTGACCGTTCACGTCAATGGTGACTTGGTTAGATCTTTAAACCCTGGTGATGTGGCTGATATCTCCGGTATTTTCATGCCATCTCCTTACACTGGATTCAGAGCATTGAAGGCCGGTTTACTTACCGAGACTTACCTCGAAGCCCAACACGTCAGCCAGTTCAAGAAGCAATACGAAAGTCTCGAAATCACCGACGACATTAGAGTCAAGATTCAAGACATCTACACTCAAGGTAACAGTTACAACAGATTAGCCAAGTCGATCGCTCCAGAAATCTACGGTCATTTGGATATTAAGAAGATTCTCTTGTTGTTGTTGTGTGGTGGTGTTTCCAAGGAAATTGGAGACGGTTTGAAGATTAGGGGTGACATCAATGTATGTCTTATGGGAGACCCGGGTGTTGCCAAGTCGCAATTATTGAAGGCTATCGGCAAAATCGCACCCCGTTCTGTTTACACCACCGGTAGAGGTTCCTCCGGTGTTGGTTTAACTGCTGCCGTCATGAGAGACCCAGTCACCGATGAAATGGTCTTAGAAGGTGGTGCTTTAGTCTTAGCAGATAACGGTATCTGTTGTATCGATGAATTCGACAAGATGGACGAATCAGATAGAACAGCAATCCACGAAGTTATGGAACAACAAACTATTTCCATCAGTAAGGCCGGTATTACAACGACTTTGAACGCAAGAACTTCAATTTTGGCAGCTGCCAATCCCTTGTACGGTAGATACAACACCAAACTTTCCCCACATGAGAATATCAACTTGCCAGCAGCTTTATTCTCGAGATTTGATATTATGTATTTGATCTTGGATCAACCTTCCAGAGAAATGGATGAGAAATTAGCACATCACGTTGCTTACGTCCATATGCATAACAAACAGCCAGAGATGGACTTTGAGCCATTGGAATCCTCAACCATCAGACAATACATTTCTGTCGCCAGAACCTACAGACCAACCGTCCCTAAGGATGTTGGTGACTACGTTGTTCAATCATACATCAACATGAGAAAGGAATCTCACAGAAACGAAGGCTCAGTCAAGAAGTTTAGTCACATCACCCCAAGAACCTTGTTAGGTATATTGAGAATGTCGCAAGCCTTGGCAAGAATCAGATTCGACAACATTGTCAATGTCGAAGATGTGGATGAAGCCTTGAGATTGATTCAAGTTTCCAAGTCCTCCTTGTACCAACAAGATGATGTTATGAGAGAAGATGAAACTTCCAGTTCCAAGATCTATCAAATCATCAAAAACTTTGCATTAAACGACCAAACTGGTAAGTTATCAAAGACTGTCCCATTGAAAGACTTGAAGCAGAGAGTCATTGCCAAGGGTTACACTGTGGAGCATTTCGACAACTGTATCAATGAATACGAGTACTTGAATGTGTGGCACAAAATTGATAACGGTGAAACTTTAATGTTTATTGGAGGTGGAGAAGATTACGAAGATCAAGAAGATGATGACGATATGCAATATTAATATCAAAACAGGGAACCATAGAATAGACCAAAAAAAATGAAAAACTATTCTAAAATACAAGAATGTACAATAACAAACGAAGTAATTAGATAAGCATGCAGCAAGCATTTATAGCAAAACAAACTAATACATGAATGGAATAACTTTCGCTGGTTGTAGATGTAGGTCTCGGGTCAAGTTGGAAAGATAGGTAGTGCGAGCTGCGTCCTCAAAAAATCTTTTCGATTTTGAATACTTCCTCGCTCTGACAGGGCACAAGGTTACCACATATGAGTAGCACAATCCTTCCCTACGCAATCTGTCGCTCCACAATTTGGGTTAAAACTTACATAGAATATTTTTTAGGTTTAAGGTTGGCACATTGCCGTAGCGAGATAAGGTAAGGGTGGAAAGATCCCTGTATTATGGTACAATAGTGTGGGGCTGCAGATGCAGCATTACTAAGACGTGCCAGCCCAGGGGGCGAAGAAGCAAGAAGAAACTCGAGGAACAAACCCAACGACAGGTTGGGCTACACAATAGACGAAATAACAAAAACAAGTCCGAAATGTTCCCCATTCAGGATAAATCCGAGAAAATAAAACCCTGAAAGCACGAATTTATCCAACAAGTGCGGCAGTGTGTTGGCAAATAAAGTTTGCATTACTAATGCGGTTGCGAAAAATGTTGCAAAACCGTGTGGTTCATCGGATTTTGGAGTTAACGAACGGCGTACGGAAGGTGTGGAGTACCGAAGGTGTGGATGTATAAAAGTCGAGGCATGCCACCTCTCAATTGCATGATACACTCATACATTTCAGTAGAAGGAATTCCAACACTGTATTCTTTCCAATAAATCTCAATAATAAACTACACAAACAATTTTAAAATGTCCACTGCTTTTGTTACTGGTGCTAACGGGTTCATCGCCCAACACATTGTCGCGCAACTTTTAGATGCGGGCTACAAAGTCATCGGCTCTGTTAGAAGCGAAGACAAGGGTAAAGCCTTGAAGGCAGACTTCCACAGCGACAACTTCTCATATGTTGTTGTTGCTAACTTAGGCGCAAAGGATGCATTTGTGGACGCCTTGAAGGCACACCCTGAAGTCAAGTACTTCCTCCATACTGCGTCTCCTGTCGACTTCACTACAAAGGACCCAGAAAATGATACACTTATTCCAGCTGTGGATGGTGTCAAGGATGTGATTGCCAGTGTCCACAAGTACGGTAAGAATGTCGAAAAGTTCGTCTACACGTCGTCCATTGTTGCTGTTGCTCCATTGGACCCTTCCCTTTCGAGTGATATAGTTGTCACCGAAGAAAGCTGGAGTCCAATCACCTGGGAACAGTCGACCAAGGATCCATCCTCGGCGTACAGAGGCTCAAAGAAGTATGCTGAATTGGCAGCCTGGGAATTCCTCGAGAAGGAGAAGCCAAGCTTCACCTTGTCTACTATCAACCCACCCTATGTCTTTGGTCCCCAGGCTCACAAGTCTCAGGTCAAGGATACACTCAACGCTACAAACGAGTTAGTTCACAACCTCTTGAGAATCAAGCCAGAAGACGATATCCCTGAATTTGGCTTTTATTACGTCGATGTCAGAGATGTGGCAAAGGCACATGTTCTTTCTCTTGAAAACAAGGAAATTCCAGGAAAGAGAATTATCACTTCTAGTGCTAGATTTTCGTCACAAGATCTCGTTGACATCATCCACAAGAAGTTCCCTCAATACAACGGAAAGATCGCCAAGGGCGAACCCGGTCACTCCAAGACCATTGGTGTCTCCATTGACAGTTCCAAGTCAGACAAGATATTGGGATTCAAGTTCATTGGCTTAGAAAAGACCATCACCGATCTTGTGCAACAGATTGTCGAATACGAAAACTCAAAGCTTTAATTGGCAGAGACAAAGACAGGAACGAGTATATACACGATAGGATACGAGAGAAATATTTAAATGTGCCTCCTTTTTTGGGATGAAGCTGGATAGTAAGCGAATAAAGATTTATCGAAATATTATAATTGTAGCTGCTATTTCTGATCTGGCTGTGTATTTAGCTCATGCAGTGATGCTGCGCATTTGTTCTGTTGCATGACGTAAGATGGGAACTTCAAGTACCGAGGAAAGCTAATCAGAACTATATGGATCGGGACTAAGTGCAACACAAAGTTTATGGGGGCTAAGAAGTTCCACGGAGTTATCCTACAAGCCGTGAATGAGATAGCACACCGTACATCTGCGTTCAAGTCTGAAGATTTCATGTGGCGTTACATATTCATAAATTTTAGTGTAGATCATCCTCATTATGGTGATTTAGTCTGCATCAGGTATCACCAAACTGGCAGCGTATCTCTTGCACGAGAAATCAAGTAGTGGCCCACAACATGAGAGCTGTACTTCAGTAGCACGTCAAATAGATCGCTTTTTGCGGCTCGTACTGTCATTCGCTGCCCTACGGACAGACCAGCCCGCTTGGAAAGTGGCCCAAACCATCTGAAATTCGCATCATTCAGGATATTCGAAATTTGCCATTTTTAGCGCAGGGCCAATGAGCGATAAAAAATCAAATCTACCCCTTCTACTGCCTACTCCGCCAGCCACCGGTCTTTAAATCCTTCTTTCTCTTTTTTTTTCATTTCAGGCTTATCTCCTTTTTCAACAATAAATCAAAGATCGAAGCATAATACCAAAGCTGATAATGAAGCATCTTTCAGTGCTAGCCTTACTTATTGCCTCTGTGGCTGCGCATTTGCCAGGACTTCTCCTGAGTGAGAGTTTCAATGAAGAGAAGGTTGTCTCCTGCAGAGCCGTGGAGTACGATAACAAAAGAAATGCCCTGATCACGGCAAAGTTAAACCATATCAGCGATGATCTGACCACTTTACCGCTCCTCATCTTCCGTTACACTCAGCTCAATGAATTCGACGGGCTTCCTAGCTGGAAGGACTTTTACCTTGGCAACTACCGCAAGAAGGACCTCTTTGAAGATAATAAGTTCCAGGTTTTCGAAAAGAAAAAGGATTTAGTCTTCATCAACACAGAGTTGAACCACAACGATCCGGAAATCAAGTTCGATATAACGGAAACGGGGTTCTATTGTGCCTATGTTGGTGCCGCTAATGCTCCAGACGTCTCGTTTGACATCACCCTCACCCTGCGCAGCTCGTACGGTTATCTTGAGTTTCCAGCCTACACCGTTTACGGTCAACAAAAGTACTATATATTGCTTGGTGCTATATTTGCAGGCTCGTTGTTCCACTATATTCTCCGCTTCAAAGTTGGCGAAGAGTTCCAGAACATGAATTCTGTGTCGCTTATCTCCAAGGCAGCTATTTTCTACATCTTGGTGCCTAGTATACTTATTTCCGTGATACGTTTGATTGCCCTGGCAATTTCCAACAACTTTTCTGTGTTTGGTAGAACGTCCCTCCCACTCCCCTTGGTTGTCTGTGGCTGGTTGGAGTCCATCTTCGCGGTTACGTTGTCCTACTTTACGTTATTGTTTTCCATGGGTTATGGGGTGATATACTGCCACGAGAGTGACTCTTCCCAGTATCGCAAAATCCCATTGGAATCATGGAAGAGAGCAAATGCATTTCTTTTCACAAATGCCACCATAGTGACTGTTTACTTCATGATTTCCATTTTCTTTCCAAGATCAATCTTCCCATCAAGTGAAAAGGAAAGTGCGTTCCAGACCCTAATCAATTTTATCTTCATCGTAGGTGCCATTGGCGTAGGGGTTTTCCAAGTGGTTTGGTTTACCTTCTCAATGATACACTATTTCCGTACAAAGAAGACTATTGCCAAGTTCCCAGTTACAAACAACGTTGAGGACAACGACAAGTTGTTAAGTGCATTCAGAAGATCATTCCTCATAATATTCGTCTTGCCGCTCATCACTTCGAGTATTTTCGGATACTTTGCATTGAGCAAGTACCTTGTTGAAAATACCGCTCCGGGCCCTGTCGGTGCCCCTGGAGATGTACAGGGCATCGTTGAAGCTCAATTCATAAAGACATTAGAGGAGATGTCTTTCGATCCCTCCTTTATTCGTCTGATTGCCTGGACAGACTATTTCAATGTGTTTGCCATCGTTGGGCTTATTTTCGTAATTTGGACGAGAAACAACTACGGTATTGTCCTTAAGAACGAAAACGATAACTTCAACCAGGTTTCATACAACGACCTTGAAAGTGAGGAAGGTGGTGAGACAAGTAGGTAAGTATTGTGAACAGCTGCATATATGGGACGATCCTACTTGGGCCCCCCAATAAAAACTTTTATGTGTTTAAATACGAAAATGAATGTGTTTTTTTTTTCTCTTACGATTGAATCCCTGGTAGCTATTTTGTAGGGTTTGAAACAGTTACATATAGAGTCAACTGTATGATACGTCGTCGTTTATTATTTATATCTCAATACTATTATCATTGCATCTTTTATTAAGTCAGCAGCTCAACTATCTATATTTAATCTACCCTGGGTGTGTGTTCAGCACTCAATTAACTCCTTTAAGAACAGATCAGCCTTGCCAGCTTCCTCAGCTCTCATCAAGCTTTCTCCGATCAAAAAGCCGTCAATCTTGTCCTCGTATTTGTACTTCTTCACATCGTCAACAGTGGTGATTCCACTCAATGCTAAGATTTGAACATCACCCTTTCTGCCATTATCCTTGCCCTTGGCTTGCTCCACTAAGGAAGTGGTGGTGTTTAAGTCCACATCGAATGTAGTCAAGTTACGGTTGTTGACACCAATAATTAATGGCTCGCTGGTGTCTCCCTTGAATGTCAACTTAAGTGCTCTCAGCAATTCTTCACTGTTGTTGACTTCAACTAATGGAACCATTCCCAACGAGCTGGAGTACTCGTAAAGATCTTGTAAAACCTCATCGCTCAACATCTTGACAATCAACAACACAGTGTCGGCACCGGCCAATCTGGCTTCTAAGATTTGATACTTGTTGAATATGAATTCCTTTCTCAAGACTGCTGGTCTGTCCTTGACGTCGTTGACAACTTGACGGATGAGGGATAAATCCTCTAATGACCCCTTGAACCAGTTTGGCTCGGTCAACACAGAAATGGTAGAGCAGCCATTCGTGGCGTACGTCAATGCCTGCTTGGCTGGGTGTGCGCTGATATTTATATCACCCTTTGATGGAGAAGCACGCTTGAATTCTGAAAGGATGACAGTCTTGTTGTCCGAGCGAGTTATTCTGTCGTAAAAGTTGATCAATGGTGGAGCAACTCCCAAGGATAATGATAACTCCAACAGCTCAAAAGACTTACCAGGTAAGTTTTCAATCACGTCGTAGTCTTCCTGTCTCTTCTTGAAGATTGTGGTCAAGATGTTTCCAGCGGGCTTGGCAATCTTGTTGCTCTTGTTAGCCTGTTCCTCCCAAGTTCCCCCAACGATGTCCAACAAGTTATCGATCATCAACTGGCCAGATTCCGTTAAGATGGACTCTGGGTGGAATTGCACACCTTCGATGGTGTACTCTCTGTGTCTGACACCCATGATAACCTTTGGAGAAGTCTCGGTGGTGGCGGTGACCTCTAAGCAGTCTGGTAATGTTTGCTGCGTACCAGCTAAAGAGTGATAACGAGTAACTGCGACAGACTGTGGGACGTTCGTGAACATACCCTTACCGTCGTGCTTGATTGTGGTGGTCTTACCGTGTACGATTTCCCCGGCGTAGTCGACAACACCTCCGAACACATCGAAGATGCACTGTTGGCCCATGCAAACACCGAAAATTGGAAGCTTACCTTTGAAGTGTCTGATGCAGTCTCTAGAGACACCCAGGTCGGAGATAGGGTGGCCAGGACCAGGAGAGATGAAAATTATGTCAGGCTTGATCTTGGTTTCTATGGTTTCGATATCAATCTGGTCGTTTCTGAACACACTGACCATTCCACACTTTGGTGATTGACACAAGAACTGGTACAAGTTCCAGGTGAACGAGTCGTAGTTATCGATCATCAACACATGACGGCCGTTTGGGGCGGCTGCTGACTTGGCACCGGAAGAGGTTGTAGTTGTTTCAGTAGGCATCGAGAAGTAGGGAATTATATATTTCGCTTAATAGCTCACCACACTGGCTGTTGTCTATTTCTGGGTGGATATGGGGCTGCCTAAATACACTTTCTGAGTAATTTTTCACTACGGTATTCGAGCCCGCATTCCTCTGCGCACCTACAGAACTACAAGAAGCTTTGAGTCACATACTGCGACTGTATGCAGGCCCGTCAATTTCAAAAGAGACTGCAAAGAGGCTGCAAAAGTTGCAACGTCCGCTTAATAACAATGCCAATACATCATATGATGATATGGTGGCAACAAAAGCCATGTTTCATAGTAATTTTTTATATTATGTAACTATTTACCTTGCTGTAAGTTCTATTTTTGCTCGAAATTCTTTTTCGAGTTTCTTTGCTTGTATTGTTTTTCGTGTATTTCATTTTTTTTATTTTTCTTTTGTATGGGTATGTAGACACCGAAGCGCTCTACACTCTAGTCCTTTCTTCTTCTTCTAACTCTTGCTGAGATTGGGTTTGCGTCTCGTATTAAGCTTTCCTTGATTTCGATCCCATCCACTTCTTTTGGTAAGTGGTGGATTTCGACCCCTCTAAGTAATACGGAACTCACAACCTCCAATATCAACATGAACAATGACGATAATATGGCCAAACAATAGTTGGAAATGCTAACACCAATATCAAGCCACGATCCCTCGGTTCTAACCAAAAAGAAAAAGTTCAATGACAAGAAGTCACTAGTGGAAATAATCAAGGTGGAAATGGTGAACTTCTTGATGTCTAATTGATGATTCATTATACCAAGACATGTTGATAACAAAACGTATGGAATAATTAATTTCAACATCAATAATGCACCCATTGGGAATGGGTCGAAGATTGGAATCAATCTGTAGACGGAATCTAAAGAGAACGAAGAAATAGATGCAACGTTACCAGTTCCGAAAAATGCAAATTGTAAGAAGAAAAATCCAATAATAGTAATTCTGATCACTTGCAACCAATGGCCCTTAACTCTCTTATCGAGGGTACCTGCTTTGGTGGTGTGGTGTGTGTTTCTCAAGGATTGTTCAATGACCAACCATTGGACCAAAACTAACGAGTATCCGACGTAGAATAATAATTCAAATGAAATTGTTAAGATAACAAATGTAGGTACGAATGTTAAGTAAATAATCAACATTCTGAATTTATAGTCCTTAGAAGGCTTGATTGTGTACAAGAGTGGTAAAACAATCAATGACACCAAGAAAACAACCCATCCAAGCACTTGCGAATGCAATGGTAACCCGTCTCTGGCTTGTAATGAGACAACGGAAACATTCGTGGCATAGGAGATCAAGATAATACACAAGTGTTGCAATCCCACCAAAACCAAATTGAATTGTTCGGTGATGGTTGGGTAAACGAGGCTCGTTCCGAAAACTCCAACAACTAATGCCAAGATCGTTCCGGCGTTGATTTGATTCAAGTCTTCAACTTTAACTGGGTCCAAATTAGTGAACGTGCACATACTCAAACAACTGAAAAACCACAAGACCTTTTGGTAAAGAGTAATCTTGCTCATGCCCTTACTGTTAGAGATTAACAGCGGGTATAACCCGATCAAGACGAAAATAATGGAAAACATGAATCTTTCAAAGAACCCATAAACAATACCTTCGTACATACCAATAAAGGAAATAAGAATAAACACTTTGGTAGTTGGGGAGATTCCGTAGAGGAATTCTTCTAAACCTTCACTCAAAATATGCTTTTCGTTGATGATGTTGTACCAGAAAAACAATGGGAAGAATGCATACATGTAGTAGTTGAATGGAGATCCCTGGTAGTAAAGGATGTAGTTGATGACGATGGCTATGGATGCAAAGTACACATTGAGTAAGGAGAAGGTGAAGAGTGGCTTCTCTTCCTTGTCTTCAGCTTCCTTTTCCTCGGTTTCTTGCAAAATGAAAATCTTCAAGAAAATGGAGAATGAGTACAAAATCCACCCAATGAATCCAAGTGTGACGATTGATCTTAACAATAACCAATTGTAGGTTTGTAAATAAGTTAAACCATCCAAGGCAGTGGTCATCAACTGCTCAGATAAGGATACGGCCATCTTCTCATAAAGGATTGGGTTAACAACTTGATCATCACCTAAGTTTTCTAATCTATAGATAAGGTCTTCGATATCTTGCTTGTAGCTATCAATGGACTTTCTCTCGAAAGGGTTGTAAGGCTTGAAGTTAAACTGGTGGTTGAACACCTCCACTTCCTTCACTCTGTATTGTTCCACAATTCCCAAGGCATTCTTGTACAAAGCCTTGATCTTGGTGATAGGGTCTGCATCGATGTAACTTAAAGGCAATTCTCCGACGGAATTCGATGGATAGTTGGCACCGATAAGATAGGCCATCAAAGGCGCAATATCGGCTTGCTTGACATCGTTTCTGACCAAATGGTCAAACTCCCAGGTGTCAAAGAAATCACTTTCGTATCCCGAGTTGACTGGGTCTTGGGCTCTCTTTTGCTCTACGTACTCGTTAGCGGGTAAGTCCATCAACTTCTTGGGTTTGTTCACACCTGCACCCCATGCAATCAATGGAGTTCTGGTGTTGTTGGGGTGGCCATCACCGTGGGAGCCGAAATCGGACATACCGTGGTCAGCAGTGAATACAAAGGCAGTTTCTTCGTCTCCAAAGAATTCGTTGATTCTTGGAATCAACTTGGACAATTTTTCGTCGATATACTTGATGTTATCGTAATACTCAGCAGAGTAAGGTCTGTAAGCGTGGCCAGCGGTGTCTGGACCCAAGAGATGCAAGAAGAAGACATTCCCATCCTGGTGCAATTCGTCGTGTAATGTCTTGTTGGTGGTCAGATTGAGCATCAACTCGTCGAAATGCTTGAAGACGAACGAGTCCAATTCGATGGAGGATTGGGTGAAGTCTTCAAATTCGTGTCCGTACATGCAGACGTCGATTCTACCTGGTACAACGTTTTCACCGTAGGCGAACATGGGCAAGATATCTGGAGATCCAAACGAGTAAGTGTGGGTGGACTGGTTGAAGAAGGAGTCGAAGTCGACAGGGTTTTCCTTCCATCCCTTGGTGACAGCAGAAACGTCCTCGTAGAATCCGGCAATCATGGCGACGTGACCGGGTCTAGATTCTGTGGGCATTCTGGTGTTTGAAATACCCCACGTTGCTTCATTCAACACCAAGTTTCTCAAGTATGGGGCAAGGTACTCGTCTTCACCGGTATCAGGATGTGTTAACTTTTGGAATGTTTTGTCGGCACGAAGACCGTCCCCGACAATCAAGAACAATCTCTTGGCTGGAGGCTCGGTGGTTGACTTTTGGTGCTCCATCCCATGCACCAAGGGCAGGACGAAGTAGATATCGAAGATCGACCAGAGGTAGAAGAAGTGGAAGACCAAACCGGCCACCAACAATAACTGACGGTTTCTATTCATTGTGGCAGAAGTCGTGAGCGTGGGTGGTGTGTGAGCGTTGCAAGAGCAAAAGAAACGTGTGCCTCAAGTAGTTGATCCAAACTCTTAAATTTGACTACCGAAGAGCTGCAAAAGACTCGCGAAGCACGCAAACTTGGAAAAATAAATAAAAAGAAGACACCAACACGGTGTTTTTAATGGGCGCGTGCTGCAGCTTGGGTGCAGGATGCCATACCGAGAGCCAATATACACGAGGTTGCATCTTTCACTTTTGGCACCACGAGAGCCATTCACGTTTCGTCCACTTTGGGAACACAGCACCTATTGCATGTATGACAAGGTTTCGACAAGAGTTTTGTTTACAAATGATAGGCGTGCCGTAATTATTTGTTGTTCTCTCCGATTATTTGAAAACAGAGAACCCTTGTTGTACTCATTATATCTATAAATATTACCTATGTATGTATTCCATGTTAGCTCAAGCAAGCTATCACCGTGCCGCTCGCTCTTTCTACTTCATCTTTCTTCCTTCCCCACTTCATTTCTGTGTTTTCTATGCCAAATACTTCTGGAACTCTTTGAAGACCTTCGCGTTCTCGTTGGTGGCCTTCAGGAACCTCTCTGCAACCACGGAATCCTGAAGCAAACACTGGCTGTAGATCCTGTACGTAGATTCTGAAGAGTAAATCGTGGACGAAAGCTCCTCGTCTTTCTTTGTTCTGTCGTATTGGTACTGCAAAACCACCTTGCTATAGTCAGAAAACGCCTTGCGGTACTTGTGCATAGCAGCAATTGCTATGTCTGCGTTTGAGATCATACTCAAATTGGGGGCCGTGGGCGGGTACGCATTCAAGATTTCAGGATCGGCACCAAGGTCAAGCATGCTGTACTGGTACGTCGAGTGAGCCTTGTAGCTGGTTCCATTCACTGGTCTATGCAACGTGTCGGCACCTCTCTCGCCTATAAAGTCGTACTTGGCGCGCTTGTTACCCTTGTTTGCGTTCTCACGAGCCAAGTTAGACAGAGCAGCACGACGCCTCGAGTTTCTTGGCTCGTTGTCCTCTGAATCAACAGGTAAGCTGTTAAGCAAGTCACTTAATGGCTTTTCTCCAAAGTCATCTCGTATTGCGCTGTCTAGACTTTCAGACATGCCGCCCAAGTCTTCAAAGACTCCGAGCTTAGCCTTTTTGTTGTGGTTCTTTTTCGCCTGCGGTGTCACCTTTTCGCCCCTTACATTGCTGATTGGCGCCTCCGTGGTTGGCGGTGGGCCGTGGTTGGTGTACCTTCTAGGAGAGGTGGTGTCTCCATTCGTGTATCGCTTGTAGAACGGAGGTTGTTGACGTTCTCTTATCTTCATATTACTTGACGAAGCCAAGTAATCTTCTAATGCAGATTTTAGTTCGCCATCTTGAGGTTCCTCTTTGACGTTCTGCTTCTGGCTGTTTCCGTTGGAACCGTAGGGGCTATTGGTAGCAGTTTGGCTTGAGGGATAGCCATTGCTCTTGTATGAGTTTCCATTCTCCTCTGCATCCTCGTACTCATCCTCCTCGTCGTCGTCTTCCTCTTCATCAAAGGTTTGGTAGACCGTTTCAGCCGTGATTTCGATATCACTTTCTACTTCATCTTCCTCGTCGTCACTTAGCACGATAGGGTCATTGGAGGACCCTTTCCGCCTTCTGGGGCCCCCGTTTCCTGGATTGTGTGCATTCCTGTAGGCCTCCTGTTTCTGCAACTCGTATTGAGCTAGTCTGGCCCGCCTTTCTTCTTCCTGGCGCTCCACCTCGCGCCTCTGCTCTTCTTGGAACTTTCTTGCTTGCTCTCTCATTTCTCGGAGCTGGGCCCCTCTTCTTATTCGAAGCTCCACTTCTCGCCTTGCAGCCTCTTGTTGCTGTCTCGCCAACTTCTCCGCCAACTCCTGCTCCTGCTGGGCCCTGCTCCTGTAAGAGTTCCACCCATCCCTCGAGGTAAACCTCAGGAATATCTCAGCATACCCATTAGTGGAGGTAGTGTTGCTGGTTGTGTATGAGAAAAAAGATGACATGCCTCCGTTACCGCCATGCGAGTGTGTTGTGGTGTACGAAGTTGTGGCAGCGGGCTGCTGCTGTCTATATGGCTGGTAGATGTTGTTCTCCTTGTCGTACTTGTTTCTGGACTCGGGGTCACTGAGCGTTTCGTATGCGTTCTTGATCTCTACAAACATCTCATGGTGCTTGGGGTCTTGTGACTTATCGGGGTGGTACTTGATGGCTAGCCTTTTGTAGGACTTCTTCACCTCCGCCTGTGTTGCGTTAGGCTGTAAACCCAAGACGCTATAATGAGACATGTTACCTACAAAGACCCATGAACAGTTGGAAAGTGTGAAGAAGATGAGATAAGAAGTGGCAATTGCTGTTTTGAATATCAATTTTTTTTTTTTTTTTTTAGCTTCCCGATTTGGGCGGCCGCAAAATCAAACTCTCCCCCGTATGTACTCCAAGCACTGCTTTGGGTATTGACGTAAAACGCACCATAGTAGAGTTTTGGTGATAGTATGAAGTGATATAGTGCCGACGGGGATACTTAATAGCTCTTAACTACAGGTTACTCCGCAAAGGAGCTTACATATTCTACAAATTTGTCAATTTTTGACTTCCTGTAAACTCATATGATCTTTGTATTTGCTATCTTCAATTAGTATTAGTGTGGTATATTAGTGTGTGAAGTAAAGTGCTACTGGCGATCTTGTCTCCTATTGAGCTTTCTCGGACACCTCTGCTACCTCCGGAACGACTGGCTCGTGCTGGGGTGAAGTTTCTGCTTGCTTTGGCTCTTCTACTGCCTTGGTTGCTGTAGGAATCTCTTTTGCACCCTTTTGCAAGATCACCTGACCATAGGCAGGTGGCTTGAAATCTACACTGGCTTGAGTCAGCTCTAAAGAGGTCTCCTTACCGTCTGTTTCCGCGCCGCCATACTTCTTGGGTAACTTCTGCTTGGGGAACCACTCCGAAACGTCCCCAGAATTCAACACCTGGAACTTTTTCGCAGTCTCGGCGCTGACAACCCCCAAAGCTCTCACAGCTGCAAACATCCAGCTCATGAGCGTAGGAACGTTAATAAAAAATTTGACTGAGAGTAATTCTGGATAGTGGTCTCCAAAGATGGAGATGATCTCCTTGGTGGCCTGCTTCATACCCGGATCGATTCTGAACATAGATACGTTGTTGTAGTCGTGTATTTGCGCGATTTTGTTGTTGTTCTTGCTGGTGAAGTCTGCCAGCAGTAGGGATCTCTCCATAAGTCCGATTCTCCAGCGCAAAAATGGTGAACCCGGTAATTTTGCAGTCTTGGGCTTCGTCCCCTTCGCTTCCGAGACATTCTTGTCCTCTTCCTTATCCCCAAACTGCTCGAACAATTTTTTGGGCGACTTTATGTTGGCGTATATATTCCATGTAACAATTGAGAGGTTGTCCCTGTCCTTGGATTCCGGAAACACAGAAATAACCCCAAGGGTCTCCAACTCCGCGTCAAACTTCTCCTCGTACGCTGCACTCAACGGTCTGAATTCGTTTCTCCAATTTAAACTCTTGACTAATCTCTCGATGGTCTTGTCCACATCATGCTCACTTGCCTTCAAATATTTGTACAAAATCTCGTTTCTGACGTTCTCTTGCACGCCCTCCTTATCTGAGGTATTGATTCTGTATCCGAATATTTCATCGTACTCCGGATTCTCGAGCTGCGAGATAATCTGGGGGATAGCGTCAATTACCTGCTGTAGCTTCTTGCCATTGTCGGCAGTGATTTCCTCGGAGGTGATGAGTGACATGTTTGCGCTTACAGTCAAGAGTAGGCAGTGAAGATGAAGAGGAAGAAGGAGTGTAAAAAAAAAAAAAAAAAAAACTTGTGGTGGTGCAACTTTCCATAACTCTGATTTTCTTGGTGTTTATTTGCGCCGTTAAAAGCCGTATCTCGGGATTTGCATCGCCCTGAACTACGCATACAAATGCAGGTGAAAAATGCAGCCATTTTTTCTCAACCACTCCATAGAATTTAGAGTCAAGATTCTCTTGGTACACTTCAAATAAAGCAAGTCGCCATCGCTTTTACTATGGCAGCATGGATACCGCCTTACAATGAACTCCGTGTTGTTTTCGTCTATTTCGCTGGTTGGCAAATGGACCAGACATTGTTCTATATGTACTGTACGTCTAGATCTATCTTCCTCTCAGCCCCATCTATCTACACATCTATCTATCTACCTACCTATCTACAATCAACAGACCCTTGGATCAAGTTGCTTAACCTCCACCTGGGACGATCTTGAAGGACAAAATGTCGTTCTTGCCCCTTTCAACCGTGTCTTCTTCTCCGACTCTGGAGCCCCCAACCCCTTCAATCATTGCAATAGTCACATCTCCCATTATCTTTCTGGCTACCGATATCACCGGAGTACCCTTCTTGACAAGGACACAATCCCTGAAGACGTTGCTGCCTGATCCACCTGTGAAGTTGTTGATATTTCTCACCGGATAGACAGGCACGAGATCAAGCACATCTGCAGCAGCTTGCAAAAGTTGCACCACACCTGTAGATCCAAATCTGTACAACACCAAGTCTCTGATGTTATCGATTCTCTTCCGGATTTTGTCATCAAGGGGCTTCAAGTCTGGGTCGTCTGGGAGATCGTCCTTGGTGTCCACAAACTCGGTGCCTGTTTCGTACTTGATGTATTTCTGGTTTGCCAACTTCCTCAAGAACACTTCTGTGATCGACGATGTTAGCACGCACTTCAGGTCGGGGTGCTTCAATATGATTTTCGACACGTTCTTATCTGCGTCAGGGTGGTCCATTTTGTTCAATGACAACACGGTGGGGAACTTCACTTGCATGAATGCCCGCACAACCTTGCCCACGGTGTCGTTGTCCCAGTCTTGGAGGGGTCCTATGCCGGGCACCAAATCCAACGCTTGCGCGATCAATTGCTTATTTGCGGAATAACCACCCAACTGTTGTCTCAAGGTCTCCAAGTTGGTCGACTTGGTCGACGTGTGTCTTCTCACCACGGACCCCCATCTCTCCATCAAGTTACCCAAGATCCACTGGTAGATTTCATCTTGCAACCATTCGATATCCTGCAAGGGATCGTAGCCTCTAGTAGCCTTCCCCTCTGCGTTTGTTGTCCCACTCACGTCCACTATGTGGATCAAGCAGTCTGCCTCGGTGAGATCACCCAAGAACTTGTTGCCCAATCCGCGCCCGAGATGAGCATTGGGCACCAACCCGGCGACATCAAGCAACATTATGGGGACACCTCTTTTCCCGTTTCTACAGTACCCGTAGTTTGGCTTGCATAGGTCCTGCTTGCCAAATCTGGAGCATGCGCAGTCGACCTCCAAGTACCCGGTTGCCTTGTTGGGGTCGATGGTTGTGAAGGGGAATGCACCTACTTTTGCGTTGGCATCTGTCAAACTGTTCAAGGTGGTAGACTTCCCGGAGGACGGCTTGCCCACGAGACCAATGACAATATCTCTACCCATTCTTCAGCTCGCTAGCAGGGAAAAAAAAAATGACGGACCGTTGGTTATTGCCTCACGAAAAAGGTTGCAGTAGCAAGTGCTGTAATGGTGCAAGAAAATCCTGATGAGAGGCTAGTGTGTGTGTGTGGTGTGTTCGCACAATTCACATACAAACTCTTTGGGGCAGCGACTCTCCGAGTGCAGGATAATGGAGCTAGCGATTATTTCTAGCAGCAGTGCAGAGAAAGAATCAGAGGAAATATTAACACAGTTCGGCGCCAATACCGGTAAACTACGGCCGTTCCTGCTGAAAGGGCACCTCTAAAAGCTCTTAGTAGTTAACGCACTCCTCTTTTTCAGCTCAAACCGTATGCATTGGGTTGGTTGAGCTCATACTCTCTGATTGCTGGAGGACTCAGCAGCCTAAAACCCTGCTCGCAGTTCCTGCATGTTGCGCCGATCTCACTTGACTCCATCGGCACTAAAGCTGCATTATGTCATAGAAGAGTGAAAAATTCACCCTGCCAAGCTGCGCTGATCCTTTGGGTTGGGCTATTGTTGCGGCTTCATTTGCCTATTCAAGGCTTAAACTCCGCCTATGTACATTCGGTCATTAGTCTTTTTCTGTGTGTATTTTCATTTTACCCTTATATTTCTGTTTGCAGTAGAGAGGGTTAGACACAGACTTGGTTCGGTCACTACTGGCTGCAGTGGTTTTCGCCATCTCCAAGCCTTCACCTCCCCACATGATCTTTTTTTTTTTTTTTAGGCTTTTATTTTTCACTTTCTGCTTGTAGGAGGCGAAAATGGCTGCGCTCGTTCACACGTTTCATCTTTAGCTCACCATAAATTTCCTCGTATAACCTGCAGTACTATCCACTTTCTCTACTGTACAGCTACACAAAAAACAAAATAAAATCTGGAAACCCCCAAATCTCCTGCGTAAACAAAAAAAACCGATTATCTGGCTGCTTTTTCCTACCCGAATCCGATCAATTGACAGATACAAAAGTAGTTGAAACATGGCGTTAGCTCAAAGTATACTTGGTAACATCTTCGGAGGTTTACTGAACGATTTCAAAAAGAGAAACTTCTCCCTTTACGGACAATGGATTAGTATCATCACCATTTTCGTATGCCTAGCCTTGGGTGTGGCCAACATTTTCCACGTTGGTGTGGTGATTGTGTTCTCAATCATCTGCATTGTGCAGGGGCTTGTTGTGGTGTTTGTTGAAATCCCATTCTTATTGAAGATCTGTCCATTGACAGACACTTTCACCAATTTCATCAAGAACTTTGACGAAAACTGGCCCCGTTGTGGGTTTTACTTGTTGATGGGTGTCATTCAATGGCTCTCCTTGACCACCATGGTTACCAGTTTGATCGTTGTTGCAGTTTTATTCACCTTGTCCAGTGCATGCTATGGATTTGCAGCATTGACCCACCAAGAGTATCTCAAGTCTTCCATCAATGTAGCTGGATCTCCTGACTCGGTTCAAGGGCAAGTTGGTGAGCACGTTGTCAGAGGTGTCTTATAAGCTAGGGGAGAATGAAGAAGCAAAGTACAAGAAAAACAAGAAGAATGAAACGAGTGTGAAGTAGCAGCAGCCAGCCACCTACCAAATCGAACTTGTGGCTGCTGCAAACGGTGCTGACGAAAGGCGAAATATTGTATATGATTTTAATGATAGATTTTTAAGGTGTTTCTGGGAAGAGAACTTGATGGCATGACCTTATCCCTTTGTGGATAGATGCTGTCTACTTGTGTCAACTTCAAGAACACAAGCTTATCTCGAAGAAACACTCCTTGGAAAAATGAAAGATGCAAATAAAAAAAAACAATGAAAGTACAAACGAAACAAATAACATGTGGAGTTATCCATATCCTACAAAATAAGAGTAGTAGCAGTATTAATAGTAATATAACGATTGAAACAAGACGCTAGGCTAAGTAGTCTTGATTTTGTAGGTGCAAGTGGTCCCCCCCATAGGACAACAAGACCCATTTTGATCCTTACCTGGGCATGGAGTCGGTTTGCTGTAGAGAAAAGAACAATCTGTTACTTTCGATGGCTTACCATTGTATATTGCTTCATCTTGTGAAATCAGAATACAAAGTGTGGGATCTGAAAAATTACTATGTGCGATCTCAAAACGGCAAGTTGCTGCAGAAATTGTCACAACACTAACGGTTTCCACTCACAACAGGCAGCTGCTCTCTTTCCACACACAATCTCGCTACTAACTCCCCTATAGTGTTTCAGACAACTCTTCTCTATAAACTCCGCTTTCTTGAAAACTCTGCTTCGAATAGCATACATCTGATGTGTTTCCATCTCCTCTACTGCTAATGCTTACTACAGAACTTTTGTGTAACATACGGTATCTGACGTATTTTCTTTTTTTTTTTCTTTTTTTTTTTTAAACATTAGTATTACCGATAGTTATCTACAACAAAACTCGACAAATCATAGTGCTAGGGTAGACCATAAAGTTGATTTCGAGAGTGAAAATACAGCTACCATGTCGACCATCTCGTTAGATACAACACCAGCGCCCTCGATACCCGCCAAACCCACATTCCAGCAGAAGAGATCGGAGACCTCATCGGAAATACTATCGAAGAAGAACGACGACGACAAGAAGGATAATGTGACCACTTCGTTATCGTTCGACCAGGTTAATGATAACGCCGACGAGCTTGTAGAGTTGAGGGGTGAAGGGAGATATTTCGGTGTGACCGACCCGAGCTCGGGCGAAACGATAAACACCCAGCAGAGCTTGGGACCCTTGTGTGCCAACTGTCACAAGAGAGGACATATAAGATCAAAGTGTAAGACGGTGGTGTGTCACAAGTGTGGTGTAGTGGGAGACCATTACGAAACACAGTGTCCCACCACGATGATATGCTCGAGGTGTGGGTTGAAGGGCCACATTGCATCCAACTGTACCAATAAGCAAAAGAAGAAAGAATACTGTAAGCTGTGTGACACATTCAGCCACAGCGACGACAGATGCCCCAACATCTGGAGGTCCTATTTGACGTTATCCAGAGAAGAGTCTCAGCAGAACGAGACGGTCTTGCCAGTTATCTATTGCTACAACTGTGGAGATGATACCCATTACGGAGATGAGTGTGACGAGCCAAGGTCGTCGCGTATCCCTAACCAGACAGGCAGTGCCTTCAGTGGGTCAAACTTACCCAGAAACTTGAGAGATATGTACTACCAGAGAATAAAGCAGCAGCAGAAGAGGTCCAGAAGTTCAGGCGGCACGTATGGCGGTGGCTACAGCAACAGCAACTACAACGATAACTACGGAGGAGGATACAACAACGGCAATAATAGAAACAACAACGGCTATGGCCACAGCAATAATAATAATAACAATTTCAGGAACTCCTCCTACAGTGACTCCAGGAATCACAACACCAACAACCACGGAGGTGTCCCCAACTTCCCAAGGAATGGATACAACGAAAGCAGAGACTATAGTGCCAAGGACAGCAAGAAAAGGAACAACAACAACAGCAGCAGCAGCAGAGACTACAGTCCTACTCACGATGTGAATATCAGGGGAAGGCTAAAGAAGGACAACAAGAAGTCGTCGTTGGGTTCGCAGAGCGATGGGGGAATTCGCAAGCCGTCTCGTTCTGGTGTGCTTTCGAGCAAGAAGGCAAAGAAAAACGGGCTTGTTCCTAGCCACACTCCCTTCAACTCTCCATACAATGCATCAAATGGCAGCGCAAAGTTGCCCCAGGCGCCAACAAGGCTGGGGGTTCTCATGTCCAGGAAGAATAACAGCAGCAATAATAGCAAACGTGCTAGTAACGGACCTAACTATTAGCATCATAGAGGAGCTGTATATATACATAATAGAATATTTCCTCAGAACACCTGCAACAGTGCCGACTAGTAGACATATATGCCAAATTCATCAGGTATTCTTTGACAGGCACACGACGTGTAGATGCAGATTCAGATGTAGATGTAGACGACACGGAGTTAACAGTTTGCTCGTATAGTTGACTACTGCGATAAAGCAGTTTCATGTCACTCCGGCAACTTGCTTTCGTACGGCCACTACGCCATTCTCCGACCTCGCAATGTATCGGATGCAAAAGTTTAAATGGTGCACTGAAATTGAGGCGGATTTCTCAACTGATCAAAAAGATAAAAATTTGATCAAATTTTCGTGCAGGCATAGTAAGCAGCGGAGAGATGTACACCTTTTGACAGCATGGAGCCAGGGCAAACTTACTGGTGGGATAGTTGCTTCCTGTGTAGTTGTTCTCGTTCTAAGGTACTTCCATGCGCCAGACCCGCTCTCCCAAACTATCTCCTGCTAGTAGTACCTCATGTTCGCCAGCACCCTTGTGGTAACTAGCGAGATCAATCAATTCCACATTACCAATATTATTCAACACTTTAGTAAGATTAGTACGTGCACGGCACCACGCAACAATTTCCGTGTTATCACACGTAATGTAAAATCTTCTATTTTAGCTTATGTGTGGCTCACGTAAAAAATATTTCAAACTTCAGCTGCTGCTATATATATATAGACTGTGTGAATTGCGAGGCAGTCGATCTCGGCCCACTATTGGTGTACTACTTTTTTTTGTGGGCATTGAGTGGCTCTCATACTTTTTTTTTTTTTTTATTTTTTTTTTTTTTATCTAATTGATCAGTAGACTCGATCCGACCGGTGGGTGAGAAAAATAAGTATAAAAGCCAAGCTGATCCGCTTTTCTTAAACCAGGCATTTAGCAAGATCAAACCAGAGTATATAAATATTGTATAGTGAGGAGCCCCATAAGTCCTCACACCTGCTAGTGTCTGATCATAGATACGCATACCCACAAAAAAGTGCTTGTCCCCCACTGCATATATCAATATCGGCACAGTCATCATGACGGGGTTGCTAAACATTACTTCCCTTATACCGGACTTCCACTATCCAATAACCAAATCATATGAGTACGCTACTCGACGCCAAAGGATAACGGACGACTTTGGCTTGATAGCCAGTGCCATAGTGGGCATCATCGTGTTGGTGGGGATACCTGTGTGGAAAATCATAAGCAACCGGTCTGCCAAGATCCTAGAAATCTGGAGCAAGTTGAACTTGGGGAAGTGGTTGCTCCTTCATAATAACACTGTATTCAGAAGGTGTCTGACGTGGATATTCTTCCACTCCACGACATTATTCCAATTGTGCTTCTGGTTGATAATATTGTGTCCCTTGCTGTTGATCGATATAAACAACGGAGATATGATATTCTTGGCCAAGAGGTTGGGGAAGCTCCCGGCCGTCTGTCTCCCAACCATATTGTTTCTCACCATAAGGCCCTCACCCTTGCCCAACATCTTGTACCTCTCCTTGTTGCCCATCCACAAGTGGATATCCAGAATTGTCATTTTGCAGACAATCACGCACGTCGGGTTGTACTTGGGGTATTTCCAGAAAAAGCACACCTGGTTCAAGATGTGGAAGTTGGAGAATCTCTACGGCTGGATGGCATTCGCCGGCTTTATGGTGATCATAATTACATCGATCGGCTCGTTCAGAAACCGCTGGTACAAGTTTTTCTACATAAACCACTACATTTGGTCCTGGATCATCGTCGTGGCCTTGCAATTCCACGCCAGACCCTCCAAGATCACCGCGTACACTGTGGCAAACATATCAATCCTTGTGGGTCAAATCATCTATAGAGTCTGGTTAACGCATGTGACAGTGTACAAGACAGACGTGCAAGTTATTGATATCCTGCCGAACTTATCCATTATAGAGTTCCCCAATGACGTGTTGCGCAAGCCTGCCATCAACCCTGGTGCCCACATCAGAATGGCCAGGTACGAACAAAACATTTTGCATAGAATTTTCAACCAATTGGTTCCAAATTACCACCCTTATACCCTTGTTAGCTTGCCCCTGGATCGCTTTCAAAAGCTCATTATTAGAAAGGGGAACTTCAAATTAACTAACGATACCAAGTATTTGATCACTGGATCTTATGACCCACATTTATTGTTCATTGAACAGAAACACAACCCGGACCCGAAGCTGACTGTACCCCGTCCCTTCTCGATAGCTAATCTCAAGGTAGACATCAATAGAGCTTTAATTGTTGTAGGAGGATCTGCTGTTTCGTTTGCTATTCCAATTATTCGTGTTATGAATTACCATGGGATTCCTGTCAAAGTTGTGTGGGTGGTGAGAGACTTCAAGGACATTGTCGTATTGAATTATTTCAGTGATTTCATACAGGGAGACGATTTTGAAATCTTCATCACGGGAAACTATGACCACAACGAACTTTTGGGTGATATAGATGGAATAGAGGGAGAAGGCGTTGAGATTGCCATCGATGACCTGGAGGAATCGGACGATGAGTGTTGTGAAATCATACAACCAGAAGCATCCAGCTCCGATGATTTAGAGAGGGGAAGAACCGAAACCACTCCGCTTCTTGCCTTTGACTCCCAGTCCACAAAATCTTCAAAATCTAGAAAGTCATCTAGGTCAAGGAAGTCGTCGATATCCTCCAACCCCTTCGAGATCCCTCCAGAAACTTCCAAGTTTTATTCCAATGTCTACAGAAGAACGGTGCTCAAACTTAATCTTGTCAATAAGATCTACAAGGGCAGACCAACACTTAATCATAGATACCACCAATGGTGTACCAATGAGAGCAACTTTACACAGTGTTCTGGCCCTATCGAGTTAGAGGATAACACTTTTGTTTGCTGCAGAAACGTTCCAGTTGACAAGTATGGAAATGATTTACCTAGAGATGAGTCTGACGCTTTCGCAACGCCGAACGGAGATATAGGTGGCAAACGGGAAAACAACTGTTGGGTTGTTTCTGCGGGACCAAAGGATTTGGTAAGAAACACGGGGCTTTGGGCAAGAGAAAATGGTTTGAAATTTCATGAAGAATCATTCTTTGTTTAGGTATATAGCTTTCTTCTTTATCATGAAGAGTACACATTCAAAATAAACGTCCAAAGAAATGGTTATCTTTTACTTTTTCAAGAGAATATATCACAGTTGAGAATCTTAGATTCAGTTTGTTGCAATTAATGCAAATGACGCTGTACAGGCAGTCGAATAAGGAAATTTCAGCATTCCTCTGCATTTATGCTATCCACGAATAGACTTTATGTAGTGCAAACTCTTAAGCTGTGCTCACTATACCAAAGTCTAGTACTCATTGGAGTTGTTTCTGGGGGGGTATTTGCTGATCCTGTAATCACGACGATATTCTTACCCCTGCATTGGTAGTACTTTCCTTACGCTACACGTACGACTTCTGTGGTCCTTCGGGAGGAGTTCAGTACTACTACAAAATAAACTTTCCCCAACCTAATTATGAAACACTTTTTGCCAGACACATGCAAGGCCCTGACTTGGATTCGTATAGCCGCTTCTTCTATGGCATCACTTGGTGATCAAGTACGTGCAATCTCACTACATCGAGGAACATTTTCGCAACTGGAACCATCAACAGAACTTCCTATTTGGGCCAAATGTAAACAACGAGACAAAAAATTATTCGCTAAACACTGTAGCACTCATGCAGCCTGGACTAGTTCCTAGGGCCAGCAAATAGATACCCCGAGACGAAGGCATTATTGAGGGAAGCTCGTTGCTGGGCCGTCTTGAATTGTGATCCCAATACGGAATTATTTCAACTTGATATAAGCAGAAACTAAAAAAAAAAAAAAAAATTAAAATAAAAAAACCGTAAATCAATAGAACTCAAAATCGAAAATAACAAAACTCGAAAACGACAAAAAAATAAACTTCAGAATTGATGAAAGTCTAAAATATCTAACTATACTCTTTTTAGTGCTCTTTATTGTTCTCCAGTTTTTATTGCATTACCCCCAGCATAGAGAATAGTTGTTGTTTCTCTTGTAAAAACTTGCAAGACTTTAGGCTTTTTCAACTCTTCAAAGACCTATTGTGTGTGATCTGTTCTGTCCATTGTTAGATTGGGATATTGTTGGAGCAATCAAGAGGATTATTGTTACCAAGCACCATCAGACTAGAGTTTTACAAAGTATTCAATTCAGTTTTTGAACCATATATCAGCTTTCCAAGTCAGCGTCTGTGTTTTAGTGTGAAGCGACTGATATGCCTATCGGTGATGACTACGAACCTCTTGAAGTGATTGGGAGAGGCTCCTACGGAATAGTCCGTAAGGTTCGTCTAATTTCGGATGGCTCGTACCACGTCAGGAAGGAAATCGAATACAATTCCATGAATACCCAAGAAAGGAATCAGCTCATCTCGGAACTTCGAATCTTGAGAGAACTCAACCATCCCAATATCGTCAAGTACTACGCACATGACCATCTTTCAGACAAGAAAGTGATCCACATATACATGGAATACTGCGACGGCGGAGACTTGGCGTCAGTGATATCAACTTTCAAAA
This sequence comes from Dujonia boleticola, assembly GCA_029581775.1. Classification (NCBI taxonomy): domain Eukaryota; kingdom Fungi; phylum Ascomycota; class Pichiomycetes; order Serinales; family Debaryomycetaceae; genus Dujonia; species Dujonia boleticola. The sequence goes on along the minus strand of JARGRU010000006.1, from coordinate 1,103,794 downwards.
AGAACAAAGAGGTAGTGCCTGAGGAATTCGTGTGGCACGTACTCGTTCAAACATTATTAGCATTGCATCGCTGTCACTATGGAGTCGATGCAGCCAAGGTCAACCTCTTCACAGCAAACACCCCAGCATCCTCGCAAGAGCCTCAGATAAACAGCGAGACTGTCATCATCCACAGAGATATCAAACCGGACAACATCTTCATGCTCAATCTGAGTGAAACACAGATCAAAGTGGGTGACTTTGGATTGGCAAAGATGTTGACATCTCAAAATGATTTCGCTAAGACTTATGTCGGCACTCCATACTACATGTCGCCTGAAGTCTTGATGGATCAGCCTTACTCGCCAGTCTGTGACATTTGGTCTTTGGGCTGTGTTCTTTATGAGCTATGTACTCTCCAGCCACCATTCCAGGCTAAAACGCATTTGCAGCTCCAAACTAGAATCAAGATCGGTACATTCAAGCCAATATCTGAGCAGCATTATTCGATTCATTTGAGATCCATCATAGATGACTGCATTACCGTAGACCCAGATACGAGACCTTCATGCTTCGATTTATTAGAAAACCTCCCAATCAAGTTTTTGAGAAAGGAAATGGAATTGAAAGAACGTCAAACAAACCTCAACGAATTCCAAAAGCAATTGCTTACAAAGAATGATGAATTGAAGAAGAAGGAATCCTTCTTGCAGCTGCTTGAAAGGAAAGTTTTCACCCAAAAGGATGATTTGGATGGCGAGTATCAGTCTATGTTGAAAAAGTTCAATAACCATAAGAAAAAGGTGGAAGAGGAGTTGCTAGATGAGTTCGAATTGAGGAAGAAGTGCATGGATCAAGAGGCAAAGGAAGTGAGATTGGGATATCAAAGGGAATTCAAATTGGTGGTTGAACAAGAAGTTCAAATAAGACTAAAGGAAATCATGGATAAATTCAAGCAGCAAATGGCACAACAACAGCAGCAACAAAAACAAAATACGCAACATCAGCAGCTGGTGCAGCAGTTGCAGCAACAAATGCAGCAGCAACTCAATATACAGCAGCAGCAGGTTGAAACTCACAGGAAGACTGCTTACGATCGGAACAACCCAATCATAGAGACTCTTCAACAGCAGCTGCAATTTTCAGTTCTGGGCGGACTGCTGCTGCTGCTGATGCTGCTGCAACCACCGCTGCAGCATAGCCTGCCTACGAAGTTGAAGGGGCCCAGAGAGTTGGAAAGAGTTCCTTTGAAGTCTCGCACTAATGATTATGACGAGTACCCTTACAAGGCGACAACTCCACCGGCACAGCAAACGGCAAGGATGCCAGGAAATAACTACAGGACACGCATAACAGACGAACTTGAACGAGTAAGTCTTGACAAAAGGCACACGCCAGAATACGAAGAGCTTTATCTTCGCAAAAACAATCGTCATTAGCATTTTAAAACAAAAAAATTAATAAAAATTAGTTACTACTGATAGCGTAGATACATAGGTTTGTTCACGTGTAAGCTTGCATTATGTATTATCTATATCTTTATGTTCTTTTTTCTTTTTTAGAGTGTTTTTCAACTCCCATATTGCCGTGAAGTATGTGGCTATACCCAAGCCTTTCCAGTCAATGCTTCGTAAGCTTCAATGTACTTTTCTCTGGACTTGTCGACAATTTCTTGGGTCATCGAAACACCATCCTTACCAGCAATGCCATTGGAGGTCAACCAGTCTCTTAAGAATTGCTTATCGTACGAGTCTTGGGATTCACCGATTTTGTAGTGGGCAGCGTTCCAGAATCTTGACGAGTCTGGAGTCAAGACTTCGTCAACTAGCACCAAGTTGTCGTCTGAATCCAAACCGAATTCGAACTTGGTGTCGGCAATTATAATTCCCTTTTCTTTGGCGTAGTCCTTGGCCTTGGAATATAATTCGATAGCCTTCTTAGCAACCTTGTCGCACAATTCCTTGCCCACAATTTCGGCAGCTTGATCCGGTGATATGTTTTCGTCGTGCTCACCTTGCTCTGCCTTGGTAGATGGGGTGAAGATAGGAGTCTTGAATGGCTCGGACTCCTTTAATCCAGCTTCCACGGTCAAAGTGTGGACAGTTTGCAGTTTCTTGTACTCCTTCCAAGCAGAACCAGTGATGTAGCCTCTGACAATGACTTCCAATGGGATAAGCTTCAATTTTCTAACCAAAAGGGCTCTTCCAGAGAGTTGGCTCTTGTATTTTGGCTCCAGCAATTCTTTTGGGAGCTTGGAGAATAATGCATCATCGCTCAGATCTTCTAAGACCAAGTGGTTTGGAATGGATGACTTCAAAAAGTCAAACCAGAATTCAGACAATTTGGTCAAGATCTTACCCTTTTCAGAGATTCCGTTTTCCATAATCACATCATAAGCGGATATTCTATCGGTTGCAACAAACAATAAGGTTTCCTCGTCAACCTTGTAGATATCTCTGACCTTTCCCTTGGCGATAAGTGGGAGAATACCGTCCAAGTTTGTGTTTGTGAGAGTTTGAACAGACATTTTGAATCAATGTTTCGTAATTGGTGATACAGGAAGAAGAAGAGGTGTTTTTGGATTGTTTTTTTTTTTCAAGAAATGTAAAACCGTTCAAAAGTCTTGCTGCAATTTAGATGCTCATCTATTAATTTTTGAATCAATCATGGGGATTTTTGACTCTGGAAATTTTGTATACAGGACCAAAATACTGATAAGTGGAGCTGTGATAGTAGTGAGTCGCAGAGGGAGAGTGAGGTGTGGTGGTTGGTAGTGAGGTGTGCTCAGACGGCAAAAGTAAAAAAAAAAACAGATAGAAATAATGAATGAGTTAAACAATGCTAAAACAAAGGTTGCCCGGAGCCCGAAGCCACACTATTGGTTTCGTATTGGTAACGGGTGTTTCTGACACCTTGTAGTCGTTTTAAAGTATACGCTTTCTGGCATGGATATGATCAGTTATGTGCAGTATACGATATACGATTTTAGTAAGTATGGTGCCAAATCTCATTTCACATTCTGCTAGTCTTTACGATTCAGCTGTATCTTGAACGACATCTCAAGCCACTGCGGTGTTGTGAACTCAGCTTTGATCATTCTCTTCCTCTTCCAAGCTATAATTAGAAATGTCTAGAGTGTGGTACTGGCTAACGTGTTTACTCGCTAGTGTAACTTTGCATGAATTTGCATTCTAATAATTTTTCAGCTCGTTATGATATTTTATGCACGTGATTATTTTTTCTGGATTCGCCAGACCTGAAACCAACGCCCAAACATCACCATACAAAATTGGCGACCATGCACAGCCCATAGGTTCAGCGAGTATATGATCAGTTACATGAACTGTTTACATTCTATTTTTAGGGCTTCCCTTTTCTGAATGGGAAGTGAGAAGAGGCAACAGGTAGGTTGTAGCAAAATGTAGAGAGACTCTATTGCTCAACGATAACTCCCAAGGAAGAACCAAGTATTCGATCTTTGGTGCGTTCTTGAGCCCTTGACGTGCCCCTGCTGAACCGATTGAGGAATCCACTAAATCGTCCAAAAAGCCTTCCATGGAAAATTATTTTTACCTTGAGGGGCAACGAAAAGTATGCGAATTTTGGCTGTGATTAAACTTCGCTGATTTACGATGCACCGCCATGCATGGTTGACTGGAAGAGGTAATACCCCCATTCAAGTCACATGAAACGTGTCAACAATAGCGGAAATAGGAGACCTTTGAAGGGGTGGAGAATACAGAATGTATTAGCGTCGAGTTCTCACGGTGTGGATCTCGTCACTATAAATAAGAGTGTAAATTTTTCAATTTTCGCCAAGACCAATTCTTTCGTTTTTTTTAGCACTTGCATTGACATATCTCTTTTGACAGGTTATTTCAATACTAAGAATACTTCTACACAGATTTAATTACAAATAAGCAAAAAATGTTTGGATTCGGCGAAGAACACGAACAAGTTTACGGTGAAAGACACGAAGGTAAGTTCAGTCACGAATTGATTGCCGGTGCTGCTTCTTTCGAAGCTGCCAAGCTCTTCGAAGACAGACAAAGAAGAGAAGGTAAGCCAGTTTCCCACGCTTTCGCTAAGGAATTCCTTGCTGGTATTGCCGGTGGTGAAGTTGACAAGCTCTTTGAAACCAAGGGTTTAGACTACTTGGATAGAGACCAAGCTAGAGACCAAGCTCAACAATACGCCAGAGAAAACTACGACAACCATTACGGTCAACAAGAACAATGGCACCCAGACTCTCAACCACCATTTGACTACCAATCTGACAGATACAGATACTAAGTGGTTGACGTAGTATAGAGAAAAACAAAAAAAATACGAAGAAATGATACGATGAAGATATATTCCACCTTGTTTTGTAGAGATGTGAAAAATCTGTAGTATCGGGGAGCAACTTCCTTACTCCTTCTTGTGATTTGGTATGCACCAATCACACCGCCAACAAGGAAGTGAGGAGATTTTTCGTTACGTGCCTGCTTAAAAAGAGAAAATCAAATAATAATGAAAAAAAAAAAAATAATCATTGGCTGCGTTTATTTCCATGCGTTATGTTTGCATCCTCCTTGGATCACTTTTTTCCTGTAGTTAAGACCACGATGCATCGGCACCAAAATATCAACCCCACGAAAAGTAGTGCAGGCGGGGGACCATAACTTGAGCTGCAATTTAAGGACCTCAAGTCCCCGTATGAAGCACAGGTATGAGCACTTTGCGATAATCGGTTTTGTTGCATTGTGTCAAGTGATGCCAAACCTTGATTCTGGAGGTATCTGGTATGGAGGCACGTTGAACGTGACTGGAGTCACGTGTCAATATAAACAGAAAACAAACAATCGCACTGAAAATACGCGGTTTCCAAAATACAAACGCGTGCAGTGTTTTCTGAGAGCAGCCAAAATCTACAAGTATCTACACCTACTTTCTACTCTGTTCTGATCTCTATTCAACCACCTGAATCTACTGTTGTCTTATTTTGTAGAGCATGTCGTCTACTCAACCTCAACTCAAGTTCACAGACCAGGGTGACGAAAGACTGTTCTTCAGGAAGCACTCTTCGTTGCCTAAGAAAGACGCATCCACTGTGCGTATCATAGAGCATAATAATAAGGACTACTTCACTGTATTGAATGAAGACGCCGATTTGATCGCAGATGCCATCTACAAGACAAGAAGCATTATCAAGAAGTCTGGAAACACGCAATATGTTACAATCTCGCCTCAAGTTCTAGCAAACACCGTCATTCGTTACTTGCTTGTGGACAGATCCATGAAGATCGAATTCTATTCCAATAAGTCCTTCAATTTGATCTATACCGCCACCCCTGCCAACTACGAACATCTCATCTCCGAGTACGGCGTTAATGCTGATGCTTTGCAACCATCTTTCACATCACCAATCATTGCCAGTATCAAGATCGGCGGAGGCGGAAATAAGAACACTATCGGTGTTTGTTTCATCGACTTGAGCGCCTCCAAAATTTTCTTGACTGAGTTTGTGGACAACGATTTATTTTCCAACTTGGAATCATTGATAATTCAGGTTGGTATCAAGGAAGCCGTAATCCAGCACTCGGGCGATGACAGTACCGCACAATCAGCTGATTCAGATGCCAATAAGCTTAGTCAGGTACTCAACAAGAACGATGTGGTCATCTCCAAGATCAAGTCTTCCCTTTTCAATGCTAAGGATATTGAGCAGGACTTGTCCAAGTTATTGATCTCAAATGATTCCAACGGCAAAGTTGAGCTTGTGCTTGGATCAAAGGGTATCAGCAGTGTTGATTTCAACTTCTCCTTCTCATGCTGTTCAGCCTTGATCAACTATTTAGGTTTGCTCTCTGAAAGCGAAATCAAATCCTTCACAATTGACAAGTATGACTTGAACGCCTATATGAAGTTGGATCTGTCCACAGTTAAGGCATTGAATATATTTCCACAGCAAGGACAGGGACAAGTGGGTGGTGGCAGCGGCAACATTACATCTATTTTCGAGTTGCTCAATAAATGCAAAACTCCCGCTGGCTCGCGTCTTTTGTCTCAATGGCTCAAGCAACCATTGACATCTATCTCAGCAATCTCAGAAAGACAGTCACTTGTTCAACTATTAATGGACGATACAAACTTGAGAATCTTCGTGAGTAAGGACTTCCTCTCTCAAGTGCCAGATATCAAGAGATTGTTGAAGAAGATCTCCAACGGTATGAAAAAGACTTCCACCAATAACGAGAACAAAAAACTTGAAGATATAGTCAGATTGTATCAATTGGTGATTGCCTTACCAGAGTTGATCAATATCTTGAAATTGACGATAGAGGAGCAAGAAAATAGCAACGAAAGAGAAGTATCTCGTTTGATAAAGGAATATTGGTTAACGCCTGTTGAAGAGTACTATGAATCCCTCTTGAAGCTCCAGGAACTCGTTGAAACTACCATCGACTTGAGTCCCTTGGAAAATGCTGGTGCCTCATCCTTACTCACTGATTTCAAGATTAAGCCAGAATTTGATGATGAATTAATCCACATCAATGAACTGATTGAAGCCATTTTGGCACAAATCAAAGAACACCATCAAGATGTCGGTGACGATTTGTCGGTTGATGTTGATAAGAAATTGAAGTTGGAAAACCACCAACAACATGGATGGTGTTTCAGAGTCACCAGAACAGACTCTTCCATCTTGAGACAAGCCAAGGATAATACTTACATTGAATTGCAAACAGTCAAAGCCGGTATTTTCTTCACCACGAAAAAGTTGAGAGGGTTATCTAATCAATTCCAAGATTTAACCAATGACTATAACTCTAAGCAGAAGGAAGTTGTTAAACAAATTTTGTCAATCGCCTTAACCTATTCGATAGCCTTAAATGGATTGTCGATGATCTTAGCTCATCTTGATGTCTTAAACTCCTTTGCTAATGCTTCCATATTCGCAACAATCCCATATGTGAGACCAGAACTTACTCCGTTGGACTCCGAGAACAGAAAATTGCACTTAAGAGATTCCAGACACCCAATCTTGGAAGCTCAAGATGACATCAACTTCATTGGAAATGATGTGAGATTGGGACACGGTGGAGTGCAACAGGATGGAACTCCATTTGCAATTATTACTGGTCCTAATATGGGTGGTAAGTCTACATATATCCGTCAAATCGGTGTAATTGCATTGATGGCACAAATTGGATGTTTCATTCCAGTTGACCCAGACTCGAAGCCGCAAGTACCTGTATTTGACGCCATTTTGTCAAGAATAGGAGCTGGTGATTCTCAATTGAAGGGCTTGTCGACATTCATGATTGAAATGTTAGAGACCGCATCAATTTTGTCAACGGCAACGCAAAATTCATTAATCATTATTGACGAATTGGGTAGAGGTACAAGTACATACGATGGATTTGGCTTGGCTTGGTCAATCCTGGAACATTTGATCTCAGAAAAGAACTGCTTCACATTATTTGCAACCCACTTCCATGAGTTGACCGATTTATCAAAGAAGTACGAGGATAATGTTGAAAACTTACATGTTGTTGCTCACATTGAGGACAAGGCTGGCAAGGAGACTGATGATGATGATATCACCTTGGTATACAAGGTTGAGCCAGGTATCTCCGACAAGTCTTTCGGTATTCATGTAGCTGAATTGGTCAAGTTCCCCAAAAAGATCGTCAATATGGCAAAGAGAAAGGTTTCGGAATTACAGGGCACAACAACTGAAGAAGACATCGCCATCCAGAAGAAGAAGACAAAGTGTGACTCTGAAGAGTTCAACACAGGAATAACCAATTTGAAAAAGATCTTAAAGGAATGGAAACAAAAATGTGTCAACGAAAAGACAGGTGAATTTGAGATGAGCTCGGATGAAGCCATTGGTGTCTTGAAAGGATTAATGGGAAATGAATACAAAGATGTGATAAAGAATGATAAATTCATCACCGAAGTTCTTACAATGTTATAGATTCTTTGATTTTTTGTGTTTTTTTTAGTAATAAATAAAGATTCTGGTTTCTTTTGGGATGTGGTCAGTTGACTGTATTATATATATACAAGCATCTTAAATATATATAATCAAACGAGTGTATGTAAACTTTGATTTTTTTCTGTGCATAGTGGCTAATTTCTCCTTGTCAACTTTGTTTATATAAGTGCTTTCTCTATATATCCTTTTTCTGCTTAGCCACAAACTGCTTGTCCCTTGCAGCCAATTTCTGGATGCTTTCGAACTTTGCCAAACCGATTGGGTCTGTGCATTTAACGCTCGGCAAGAATCCGAAAACGTAATCGAACTTATAGAACGGATCCGTTTTCCTTAAGAAACATCTCAAGTATTCTTCATAGATCAAATAGTAGTACACTCCTGTACCAGTAAATATGTGCCACCAGCCGTGGCCCTCCAAGATGAAACCGTATGGCATTCCCCACGATCTTCTGGTTTCTCTGACGGTTGAGCAAAAGTGAATGTCCATGTTCCATAAGAAGTAACCCAATAAGAAGGTGCAAACACCGGTAATCATAACGGTGTACAATTCCTTCCTTGCCTTTTCGTCCTTGACGTACTTTTGCGTTAAGTTAACAGATTGGAAGATGATTCCAGCGTTGAGGAGAGCGTAGGCTACTTGGTGGATCGTAGGGTCCTTAAAGTAAAGGTAAATGGCGGTCAACAAGTTTGCTGCCGTGAAGATACCAATCCCCACGCCGATAGATTCACTGGGGGTCCTGAATTCGCTGAACACGGACCAGAAGGGAATGCAGGTGGCGTAGATCATAGGCAACTCGTCCAACAACTGGAACCTGTACTGCAAGGTCATGTGGAACAACCAGGAACCTATTCCCACCAAGCAGAACCCTATGCTCGAAAAGATGAATCTTGGCTCCAACTTGTTTCGGTACGCAGACACAGTTGCAAAAAGAGCTAGCGCAATGAAAACGGAGTTGGTGATGGTGTTTAACGCCTCCGCGATGTATCCAGACACAACGTAGTTTTCCTCACACCAGTCGATAGTAGAGGTAGGCACTCCCCAGAACCCATCAAGCTGTTCTGGTGGGTATTCTATAGCAAATGGTAACATTCTTGTTTTATAGTGGTGTATAGATTTATAAAGTGGTTGATCAAAAAGTAACGGCAAATTCTTAGATTTCGTGAAGCGTGGTGGTGGATCAAAAACGAACTGAGGTGCGATATATGTGTGTTTGGGCTGATTTACTGTTGCCACTCGTGCTTGTGTTTTGTTTCTTGTACGACTATGTCTAGGTTGAACAAAAAAAATTGGAATTAGCTAGAAAAAACGGAAACGTTTGCTTTTTCCCCTTAAGGATTAATGAATGATTAGTTTTATTTGATTTGTGGTTGCACCCGATTGAAGCGGCATTTTCGGGCATGCACTGCACCATACAAAACTGCTAATAGACAATTTTAATCAGAAATTCCACATGCATGTATCCGCAGCAATTAGAGGAAAAACGTTAGCGACAGTGACACTGCCATGGCCAGAGCAAATGTATGCAACCGTTTTTTTTTTCCGTCATCTTGCTGTACGATACAGCACGCTACAGCCACCAGTCTCGTTTACAAAAATCTTCCGGGTTTACATTGGCGTCTAGTGTGGATTCAAGTACTTACTTATTTTTTAATGGTTTGTTTCATATTGTATCTACGTGTATGAATTGACATGTGGTTTCTAACTTTCGTATCCTTGTTTCTCGTATCTAGTTTTAGTGGTGAGAGCACAGCGTCACGTGAGTTCTTAACTTTTTTGGCTTGTCGCTTAAGCGTATAAAAAAATTTAGTAGCTGGTCGCTTGTGGGGTGTCAGGGGACGGCGTTTCTAATTGTTGTACCACCTCAACCATACCTCGTCATTCAATGGCCTGGTTGTGTAGGCATCCACCATGCACATCTTCTCTTCGTCGGTAGCGTTATTGCCCCGGTTGCATTCGCCCATTTTTATAGGTGTACCGGGGTACTCCTTTTCCTCCTTTTCGCCCTTGGCGGCAGCAGCGTTTGTAATTTCACACCAACCAGGGCTGATTTTGGAGTTGAAGTTCCAGTACAAGTTGGCTACGGCGAGCTTCATCTCAATGAGTGCCAAATTCATCCCCAAGCACATCCTGATGCCCTTGCCGAATGGCATCATATACTTTTGTTGCAACGTCATTCTTTGGCGGTAGTCATAGTCTGATTCGTCCTGGTAGGGCAACCATCTCTCTGGAATGAAACTGTCAGCGTTGGGGAACACGCTCTCCTGTCTGTGGACTGAGTAAGGCTGGCACGAAATAACGGTACCCTTGGGGATAGTCAAGGGCGACTTGTCCTTCATGACCGTGTATGGTTTCTCGGTTACACGTGGCTCAGCACCAGGGATGGAGGTGTGGACCCTTAAATTTTCTTGAAATACCGCGTCCAAGTACTTCAACCCATCCACTGTCTCCAAATCATCAATGATTTCGTACTTTTCACCCTCTTTCTCTCCGAAGGTGTCCTGCAACTCCTTGATCAATTTGGCCTGTAAGTGCTTGTTGCACGGTCTAGAGAGCTCGTACGTCAAGTACGACAACAGAATAGCGGTCGTTTCATGGCCTGCGAAAATGTTGTCGCTCAAGAAACTGTAGGCGTCCTTGCCGTGGTAGCCATTCTTCTTCAATGTTTCTAAGGATGTCAAGTTCTTACTCTTTTCGTTGATCTCGGGGGTATTGGCTTCTGCCCTCGCATACAACCCCATTTGCCACTCTTCGATCACGCAGGATGCTTCTAAAATCTCTTTGGTAGCAGCCCAGTTCCAGAACCGGGGCATCAAAGTGGTCCAGAATCCCATACCTGCTTGCATTCTGTGCGAAACAATAATGTGTCTGTCCTCTGGGTGCAAAAGCAAGTTGGAGCCATTCTTCACGCCCAATTCGAAGGCCAGAACTGCGTCCATTGCAAGACTCGCAAACAACGAGTACACGTCAATTCCCAAGTTGGTTTTCGAGGTCTCCACGTCGAGCCACTTCCCATCATCTTTCAAGTGGTGGCCCTTTCCGAACTCATTGTGCTCGGACTTTGCGTTGATAAAGTCCGGCTTTTCTCCGGTAACAGAAGAAATGTAGACCTGATCTACAAGCTGGGAGATCTTCTCCACAAGCATCGATCTTGTGGAGTTGTTAGGCGAGAAAATTGCGCTCTTTTGATAGAGCTGGGTCAACACCTTCTTGTGCTTCAAGTGGCGGTCATTCTCCAAAGATGCAAAAATGTTGTCTCTGAATCCATGGTTTCTGAAATTCTCGTAAAACTTCAGCTTGGGGAAGTTTCTAACGTATATATCCTGTACGTACTTGAAATCTCCGTTGACACTCACTTCTTCGGGGGAAATCAACACTACATCTCCGTACTTTTTGTGGAGATCATACACTGTGTTGATCCATTTTTGTGTTCTCTGGCCGTTCAAGGCGTAGAATTTGGTGATCCGGTACAAGTAGGGTCCTGGTACGTGTCTAAGAGGGGATAGGAATAGCGGGTAAACAACCGTGTAGTAAATCACTGCTCCCAATGCAAATATTGCAATCGAGGTTTTGGGATTCTCGGAAATAAAGGTTGCGCTAGCTATAAGCAAATCTGCTAACATTTTGCGGTGCTGCGATGGATATGTAAATGCAGAACAAAGGGTACTTTTATGGATTAAGTGAACTTTTTTTCGGGTTTGTAATTGTAAAGGCAATGTTTTAAATGATACCAGCTGCCACGAGCTTGAGAGCACTGAAGAAACGAAACAGAAATGACACCATCTCCGGTTTTGGTGGTATCTTATCGTGCCTGTTATCTCCTCTCTACTGATAATGACAATTCCGCTCAAAATTCCGCGTCTCAGTGGATTGTGCAGGATATTTTATGTCAAATGATCAGATCGGGCTACCGCTAAGTTACATCATGAAACCTTTGGATAAACCTTACAAATGGCATTATAGCTGTTTCTTAATTGGGGTACGTTGGCAACCGGTTGGTGGTAACTGAAATTCTTCTCGTCAAATCCTTTTTTAAGTGTTTTTGAGTGGTATGATTACGTATGCATCTCTCCACTCGAACTCCTCTCTCTATCTAACCCCGCATATTTCACTGTATGAAAAAAAAAAATCAAACATATACAGAGCTAATGATTTGGATGGATGGGCCCCCACTACACGATACTGAATTTCAGTTTGGTTTTAATATTGAAAAGTTAAACGAAACAAAGAATACAACACTCTTTGCAGTATAACAAAAGCTAGCTAAACTAGAAAATATCTGCAACACTTTGCAACTTCTTTTCCTTTCTTTTGATCCAGTATTCTCCACTGAATTCCCAGTATGCATCCCCAGTAACTGGGTGCTTTCTCTTTACGAACCAGTTTGGTTTGTAGGTTTCCTTCTTTAATTCTCTCTCCTTTCTGGCAGCTCTTTGCTTTTCCTCAACTCTGTGCTTTTCGTCAGATGCACGATCGTATTCTCCGTCTTCCATAGCTCTTTGATCAGGTCTCAATCTTGTATCAGAAGGAGCTAACCATGGCTTTAAATTGTCGTTGATATCGTTCAACGTGATTGCGAACAGTGTCAAGTTAAATGGAACCTTAGGTCTTGGAGCAGCTTGCCAGACAAGGAATTTGTTACCACTCTGTGGATCTGAACTCAACTTGGATGCAGCTGAGTCTGGAGTCTCGATTAAAGATTCTCTTCTGTCACCTGAGGCCTTTTCAATCTTTCTTGCGTAGATCTTGGAGTTCCAGTGACCCCCAACAGCCCAGTGCTCCTTGCCATGCTTGTCAACAACGTGACCTGACAATTGGTATGCAGAAGATGCTCTCCATCCTCTTTGCTTCAAGTCCAAGACAATCTTGTCACCAGTGGTGTGATTTGTAACTTCCATCTTTCCGAAGTTGTCAACAGTTGGGTTACCGACGATAATACCGACGACTGAAGTGTTAACCTTCTTCCAACTGTATAATTCTTCGTCAACTCTCTTGCCGTGTTTGTCAATTACTCCACCATGAGGTCTAACGACACAGAACATTTTACCCAAATGCTTGAAGTCGAAGGATCTACCCTTGAATTGAGAATCAACTGCATTTTCACCATAGTAGTCCCAATTCACGGATTCAGCACTACAAGCACTGATAGGAGGATGATGACTCACTTGTTCAACAATCAATCTGTAGTTCTTCTCGGGTCTACAGTATTCATAAGTTTCTCCTAACAATGGGTTGAAAGGCTTAGCAATTCTGTTGATAGTGGAAGCATATTCAGAAGCACCAAATGCGGCAACATAGACCATTCTCAATGTTGAGTCTTCGCTCTTTGCAGCATCCTCTAAAAGAGATGAATATTCGATATCTTCAGCAAGTCTTTGCAATAATGAGGTACATTCGTTGAAAGAAACTGGTAAAGACATTCTAGTCATATCCTTACCAATCATTGACTTAAGAATACCCCATAATCCAACCTTTGGTCTATTATCTTCATCCATGGCTAATTTAGTTCTTGGGGGCTTTTCATAACCAAGGAAAGAGCCTTCTTCCTTCAACTTCTTAAACAGAGCAGCTTGAGCCTTAGAGTAGCCTGAAGGTATTTCTTCTTCTTCGGTTTCCTTCTTGCTTGAATCCTTTGGATCCACAGACTCTTCAGCCTGTATGGTCTCTTCATCAGATTCTGCGGGTTTTGCTGATTCTTCACCTGATCCCAAGGCACCCTTGACTCCTGCCACACCGGCTGCTACACCGGCAGTAGCTGCTGCTCCAGCTGCTGCTGCTGCTCCTGCCGCCTTTGCTGTAGTGCTTTCACCCGATTCTGATGCAGACTTTGCTTGAGGCTCCTCAATCACATTGGCTTCAGGAATAGCTTCCATCTTGTCCACACCATCATCTTCTTGTTCTTCTTCCTCTAAATCTGCAGCATCAAAGAATTCATCATCTTCATCTGAATCGTCTAAAATTTCTTCTAACTTTTCTTCTAATGTTTCCTTGTTTGTGGTTTCATCTGCATGGCTAATACCAATAACACCACCTTTACCCAAAACTTTGTTGCCTACATTTGCAGGTCCAACAGAGATGTTACCTTCTGTGATGTACTTCTTTAATTGTTTCTTTTGACCTTGGTATTCAGCCAACTTATCTTCACGCTTTGAAATTTCATCTTCCAATTGATGAATAGAGTTTTCCCACAATTTATTGATCTCTAATTGTCTGTCCAATCTTCTGATCAATCTGGTATCTCTCGATTCAACCAATTGGTTGTAGCTCTCGAAGGACTCGTGTATGGTCTTTAAGGTTGAGGAAGCAACCTTGAAAATCTCATGGTTGTCGTCCTTACTTGAAATTGATGGATCTTCAATCTTTTGGAACAATTCTAATAAGGAAGTAATTCCAACGTCTAAGGAGCCCTTCAAAGTTGAGATCTGGTTTTTCAAGTTCTCGAATACGACATTGGAGTTTTCAGAACCAGGTTCATATGAATCGATATCTTCTTCTTCACTTTCATAGTCGCCTTGAGAGTCATAATCAAAGTTTTCGAGATCAGATACTGTACTTTGTTGGTCGGTGTTACCACCTTCAATTGAAGCAGTAGAAGACTTGTGGAACTTACTCACAGTTGGAGAAGCTGGGATTGGGGTTTGAGATTTTTCGAAATTGGTGTGGCCGTTCTCACTTCCAGCAGAAGCAATCGAGGTTTGCGAAGCATTTCTTTTGTGCTTGGAGGATCTTCTTCCTGGAATGTGGAAGAGTCTTCTCTTTTCAGAAGTAGCAGATGCCTGGTCATCAAACGATGCCCTGTTAGCATCATTGGGAGAAAGAGGCGATGGTGGGGCATTTCCTGCACTGCTACTACCAGTACCGTTACCAGAAGAACTGGCAGCAGAAGTATTGATAGTAGGGATGGTTCCAGCAGCGACAGCACCAGCACCAGCACCAGCACCAGCACCTCCAGAGGCACTAGAAGTATTGCCAGCACTTTCAAGTCTCTGCTTCTTCAAATTGTCCTTGGCAATGGTGACAGCGTTCTGTAAAGTCCAGACCCACCTGTTAGTTTCGACAGGGTGGTTGGCCTTCAAGTGCCATCTGATACCGTTCTTGCCGATAATCTCGAACTTCAATTTCTCGCTGCTATCAAGGTGCAAGTATGCAAAGCTCAAGTTCAAAGACCCTCTGCATGCATTGTTGGTATCATCTTGGTTGGTATAGTACAGCAAAATTCCATTAGAGTCCAAGACAAAGTATCTCAATTTGTACCCGCTGGCAAAGTTTGTCCATTTTCTTAAGTAACCCTTGTAGGTAGGGTTGTTACCCTGCTTGATGGCATTGTTTGTATTAATGACAGGGTCCATCAAGTTACTGTTTCTGGAGGCCAGTTTCAACAATTTTTTCAATTGATCATCCTTCTTGTTTGTGATGAGGTCCACTGGCAACTTTCCCCTCTTGTCTCTCTTGAACGGATCACCGCCGTGCTTCAAGATCCACTCACACATCTCGTAGTCATCCTTCTTGATGAACTCGTGCAACACGGTGTTCCCCGTGTCCGGGTCGGCTCCATTGATGTCCAACAACTCCAGAGCTCTTGGGTTGTGCACCAACAAGTTTTCCAATGCATCAAAGTCTCTGTTGGAGAAGAACTGTCTCAATTGGATGGACGACTTCTCGACAAACTTTGCTCTTTCGAACTGCATCAATTGAGCAATGTTGGGATCGCGGCACAATTCCACTGGCTGCTGCTTGTTCTTGTTGACTATGGTATCATTGATATTTGGTAATGCTAATAAATACTTGATGACATCGCCTCTAGACGCCTGTGCTGCCAAGTGCAACGGGGTGTTGCCGTCTTGATCCTGGCTGTTCAAGTCGATACCAAACTTATCGGCATTGGTGACCAAATAGGCAAGGATTGGAGCAGGCGACACTTGGACGGCGTAATGCAATACTGTCTCCTTTAACGTGGTGATATCTTGCGTCTGGGTGGTTTGAGGGGCAGCACTGAGGTCGGTCAATATGGAATCGACCTTCCCAGTGTCCCCACTTCTCAAAGCGTCCAATAGTTTGAGTCTCAACAACGAGGCGCTGAAGCTTGACATGATGGGCTATTGGTGGTTTAGTACTGGGCAATTGACAAGCTATGAGTAGTAGATACCAAAAAAAAAAAGCACTAGTGGCAGAAAAAGAAAAGTGATTCGAAATCAAATTTAAATCGCTACCCAACTTTGCTGAGGAATACCGCCAATAAAAAAATAATACGCAATAAAATAAAAATTAATGTATGGAAGGAATGAGGAAAAGCAACTGAAGCATAAAAGTGTCGAAACCCGAAACTTAAATCAAATTTAGACGAGATCTACACAGTCTGGCAACACCATTCCCACAGGTATGGGTGCCAACGACGGGGGGGGAATGCCGAGAAAGGGGGTTAATTCGCTACAATACATTGATGCTTCACTACGGAGCCACTGGCTAGTGGCAGGTGATGTGTGGGGATAAATTGAGGAAAATTGTAGTACGATTTATGTCACAATGGAGCTGTCATATTTAAAGATGGCACGCAGCGGAAGTAATGGAAAAAGGAAACACTGACTCGGCAGGGACTCCTAAAGGGCCTAAGCCCAAACGGCAAGCATAAAAAAATAAAGAAGGGGAATTTCTTGAAAGTAGCAACCGGAATTATGTATATGCTTGATCTGGAACACCTGGTTGAGATTTCTCGTAACCACTCTATTATGGACCACCCTCCATTTCTTCTGTCACATGGTAACTCGACCCTTACATTGCTGCCTGCGCACCAACGAAGCAGCATAAAAAAAAATGTGCTGCACTCCTTGCAACGCTTGCTTATTGGGGGAGAGACGGAGCTGCGTGTTTCCTTGCGTCGTCCGTTAGATGTCTGTGAATTCCTGCAACATTTCACTTCCTTCCCCATTCCTTCCCTCATTCTCTTCCTCCTCACTATTTCTGGGGGAGGGGATGGTGGAGAAGTTTCGCTATTAGCGGCCAGTGGGCGGCGGCTAAATATTCTCCTGAAGTCGGCCCCTATTCTCTTCTTTGCGCCCTCACCACGAAAAACGTTTGACACGTGATATACGTCACGTGAGTATATATCTCTCCATCTCTCATCATCTCTCTGTACAAATTTAAACTTTGCATCTCTGTCGCTGAACTCTCGGGTTGGTGGTTTGATGCATCTCCCCCACCGCCTATTTTCTCTAAACCAGATCCCTGATGCCTAAACGCTCGTCCGAAGCATCTTCTGCTCCTCCTCGGCAGTCCACCACCAAAAAATCGAAAAAGTCTTCCCAGGCAGAACAACAGCCAGCCTCTCAAACCCTCTACATAAAGAACTTGAACGACAAAGTAAGCTTGAAGACAATCAAGCATCTGCTCTACCTCCTTTTCTCGAGCTATGGTGATGTGATAGATATCATATTGAACTATAAGAACCACTCGATGAGGGGCCAGGCTCATGTCATATTTGGGAACGTTCAATCTTCCATAATCGCCATGAGATCCTTACAAAACTTTGAATTCTTCAACAAGGAAATGAAAATTGAGTACTCGAAAAGTCCATCCAAGGTTGTGGTACAAGCAAATTCTAGAGACGATGACAAAGAAGCTGGCTCCGAATTGGCTGAGCCAGAGGGGTCTATATCAGCCCAGAAGGGCCAAAATACAGCCTTAGCAGTTTCATAATTCTTGAAAAGTGTGGGTAGTTTATTTTGTACTATATGAACTTTTACTTTCTTATGCGCTGGTGCTAATTAGTTTGAGCTATTTACAAAGTTTAATGGCATCTTCCAAGCTATTCTGAACGCAGTCAGGCACACCGATTCCAGATGCAAATGCCATGCCTCCCAAGGAGAACTTCTCGCTGGTGTGCTTCCGAACTTTGTCCCTGAGCTCACCATACCCGACATTGTACTGTGGAATACAATCCTTGTGTAACATATACAGCACGACTACCTCATTATCATCTAACGAGATATCAGTGGCAGAGCCCGCTTCCAGGGGTGGCAAAAATTTCACTTTGATGCCATCCAAGTTGATTCCTAGTCTTTCCGTGAGCACCTTGCGCACCATACTCAAACTCACCTTGGTGGACGGAATGCCGGTGTGGTTGAAGTGATGGCCACCCATCATGAGCGTGATCTTGGAATACGAATTGGTATGAATTGGGTGGTTCTTCAGCTCCAATAGTGGCTTGGCGTGTTGCTCGATGTCGCTATCGAAGATGACCCCAAGGAGGCACTCTGGGTTGTTGATCTTCTTGGGCACAAGGAACCCAAATCCGTTTTTGTTCTTGGGTATTAATGGAACGCTGCTGGAGTATATGTTTACGAGGAAGATGGAAACATATTCGAGAGATTCCAAGGAGTCAGACAATCCCTTTGGTGCCAGCAGCAATAAGTTGCTCAATTCTTTGGAGTTGATAGTTGATCTGATGTGATCGAATGTCTCCGTTTTAGTCGCTCCGTTCCTCGTTTCTGTAATGGTCAGCTTGGTGAGATCAATCAGCTCGATCACGGAGTTGTATTCTATTTCGATATTGTTGAAAAGCGACAAGTGATTGCTTAATGCCCTGGGTAAGTCCTGCAACCCATAGGTTAGCTTCAACATTGGGAATTTCTTCAAAGTCTTGGAAAGTTCCAGGAGCTTTGCATTGGGAGAGATCTTCTCCTCGTATATAGCTAGAGAATCAGATAGATCCGATTTGAATTTGGTGGAATAGCTTGTAGCTTCTGTTGTAACGCTCTTCAATGCTGCCTTGGTGGCTTTCCTCTTCTCCAACATGCCCTTGATAATGGAGCCGTGATCTGTCTCCAATTTAGTCATTTTGGGTATGATTGAGTTTGCACTGAGCTTGCTGACGTCTCCAGCATAAATCCCGTGCAAGACTGCGCTAAAGATGTTAGTCGTAATGGCATTCGATCCAAACCGCCTGCTCATGAACGATTCAACACTCTCGTCTTCGCCATTCGAGGAGTTCCTCTTTCTGAACGCTTCTCCCAATAACCCCCATATCAACCCAGAGCTGAGCTCGCTGTTCATAAATTTGGCCATTGACTTCACACCGCCGTCGTCTGGGACCTGAATGAGAGCATTGCTCCCGGAAAGAAGATACTTTTTGTTGGCAATTGACGTCTTGGGCATCACCTCAATGATATCCCCGCATTGTAACTCCCTTAATATGTCGACAATCAAGAGCGAGCCTTCGCTGACACCCCGGAGAGTTCTTGGCCCTTTTTCAAGGGTGACTGGGTCTACCCTGCCCTTTTCATTGAAAATGTCTGTTCTGATGTACCCACCCGCCTGTGGCTGTTTCTCGTAGATCTTGATAAATACATCTGGTCTTAGCTTGTTTAAAAAGAACGCAAAGGTGAGCCCCGAGATCCCCGCCCCAACGACGGCAACCTTGCCTCTTTTTGGTATAGACAAGTAGCTCATGTATATGAGTAGTAATAGTCTAGGGAGCAAATTTCACTACTTGGTAGACACTTATACTCGGATCGGGCAAGCGAATAGAAACCGCTTCTTTTGTATGTGTGTGTTGCAGGTGAAAATTAAGTTTAGTGAGCTGATGCAAAATCTAGACGCACGTGACAGCGTCACTGGCTGCAAAATCCGAGATTATACGATAGTAACATATTCACTACATAATACTTACTAAAAACTGTATCCGTTGTATTTATTGTATATACTATTATACTGTGCTATGTATTATTACCTAGTTAAATGATCCCGATACTACCAAGTTTCATCTCTCAATAAGAAGGGAACACGCTCTGGCCATTCGCCTGCAATTGGTCAGCAGTCACGATTGAAAGATTGTCAGCCTTGTCAAGCACAGTGCCACTAGCAACGTTTGTTGCATTGGACATCTGTGTCTGAGTTCTGCTCAATTCATCTACGCTGTAGTTTTCTAACAATGGCAAGCCTTGGGAGAAGTTCAAGGTGTTTGTTGTTGATATTGGTACTCCCGTGGTGTAACTGGTATCCTGCGTGAAAATACTGCTGTGTCCAGTGTTTATTCTTGTTGCTTTTGGACGAGAATATCTTGGGTCAAATGCCTCGATTGAACCATTCTCTGATGATTCGCCACCACAATCACTTGCTGACGGATCGGTTGTGATCGGGGTAGGGAAAGTATCATCATCCTGGCTAGGTTCAGATGCAGAGTACGAGTGAGATGACTTAATCAGAGAGCCTGCCTCTGGGTCGACCACCACACCCGACACATTTGATTCCACGGTCGATACCTCTTGGCCCTCCGAAAGGATTGCAGATTCATTAGTAGAGTTCGAAGTTGAAGAAGCCATTTCGTTCGATGAAGCTTCGTTAACTGGCTCTGTGTCATTCACCCCATTGTTCTCTGGCTCACTGATTGATAATTTTGATATAAGATTATCCGGTGCCTTATCTGCCAGTGTACTCGAGTCTGAGTTCAGTAAGACGATGCTTGGACTAGCAAAGGAGTTCAGTAATGAAGACCTTATGTGCAGCCCGTATGCGGACCCGCTAGGTGAGGTGGACATTGCAGTGACGTCCAAAGCAGCATGGTCATTAATAACTGTCGAATACGATGGTATATCATACGCTGGAGCCGGATCTGATGGAGTTATAGAGGGAATTCTAGATATAGGATCGGACTCACCAAATGAAATTGACCTCGTAATTGGAGAAGACATGGGCGACGTTGCCTCTTCAAAAGATGGCAATTGGTCGTTGGTCTCGTCGTTGATGTCTGCGCATAATGGCTTGATGGAAATACCATTATTAGAGAACGTTGGAGTACGGAAACTAACGCCATTCTTCAGTTGCAGCTCAGTTTGATCAAAGGACATATAGTTCTCAAGTTCGTCATACTTTGGAAGCTGAATACTTTCATCATTACATTTTGAACTCAAAAGAATAAGTGGTGTATCCACAACAACCTCATAATGATGAATTTTATAATTGTCCTTAGGGTCCGGTTTTGAAATTCTGAAGCAAACTTGAAGCCTGTGTTGAATTTGAATGTGTCTGAAGTTCGAGTCTGGGTAGAGTGCCTTGGTAACGCTTGTGAATCCTGCCTGAACTCCATCTTTAGAATTTCCAAGCCCAGACATGGAATCATCGCCCATTAAGTAACTGGACTCTGGCGTGAACAACTGCTCGGCAGTATCTATGACATTTGCATTGGAGTCAAGATAGAAGTCAGACACATTAGCATGATGAATATTTGTTTCCAAAGAACCTATAATGGGCGATGATGGTAACTCGTTGGAGAAGGAAGGCTTGCGTGAGCCACTATTTGATGAGTATGAGCCATCGAAGTGTGGGTCAACCGAATCGTCATCTTGTGAATAGATGTTATTTGCACCACTGTTTGTCAACATGGTTTTGTCGCTCTTTGTGGTCAAAAATGGTAAAGCAATGTTTATGTCCAAGGGGGAAGCAATCATGACATTTCCTGTATCGGCAGGTTGTTGCTCGTAACAACTGAATAACAAGTTGTTGTCAGGGCATTTGATGACTTCTTCCTTATAGGGTTCTGGGCCAGATGTATTCGACTTTTGCTTTGTTTTCAACTCACAAATAGGAACCACTCTCTCTCTGATTTTTCCATCTGGCAAGATTGGTTTTAAGTAGAATGGATCGTCACCATCGTAGTCTTGCTCCTTGGCCAAACTCTTGGAAACATATGTAATTCTTTCCAAAACGTTAAATTTGATTCTCTTGATGATCACATCTTTAACCAATGGAACCAACTTGACATTGATTTGATGTTCTGACCCTAATGCAATATACTTTTTTGGGAATGTAATTGTGTAATGCAATGCATCGTTCCATACTCTGTTAACGTAAATGGGCTTGTCGGCTATAGAGTTTGCAAAAGAGGGAGGAGTTCTAACCATAGGCAAGTCAAATCCGGCATTAACCTTCTGTCTACGATTCAACTTGTTGGAAATCTTCAGGAATTGAACCTGGAAGTTGTGATTGAATGTACCATTAATAGAAGTAATTGATGGTGGAATGTGTTCGGGAAGCAAAATTGGCAAAAGGAACACATATATTCCTTCCTTGGCCACGTAGGAATCATCACCGGAACTGGAAGTGCTGGTGCTGTTGCTGTTCACGTTGTTGTGAATACTAGCAGCATCAGATGTGTCAAAGCCAAAATCTTCAAGATTTGCAGGGCTCTCGTTGGAGTTGGAATTGGAAGTTTTATTCAACTTGTAACTACGAGTTCTCCTGATTAAATCGTCCAAAGTGATATCCTTCAGCTTGTGATCATTTGAGTTCGAGGTGTTTATGTAATAGTCTGCGTCCTTGAAAGAAGTTTTCCACTCCATGCTTCCAACCTTGAACCTTTCCTTGGTGTAAGACTTATTGTAGGGGTCTCCACTGGGCCACAAGATGCTGACGGCGGAGTTGAACTTGAATTTTAGATCCTTGACGGCGTATTCCTTGTTGAGTTCGATGATAACTGCGAAGGTGTGTGGGATTGGGCAATCACTTTCAACCTTGGAGCAGAGATAGTTGGGAGAGTGGAAACTCTGGAGCAAATTATGGATGGAATCGGTGGAGATGGAATCAGCCAACGGGAGAGAAGTTTGTGGTGAGTATGAAGGGGTTTGGCTGCTTGTTGAGCTGCTGGTGCCAAATGATACTGGCTCAACGTTAACTCCCGAAGCACGGCGACTTTCCGAGGGGATGTCCAAACTGTTCGCTCTGGAATGAGCAGGATCTGGTCTTCCTCCGTTTTCCACATCCTCGTACGTGAAACTTGCACTTGTTGCTGGTGGCAAAAAGATGCAGTCGTTTGAGTTGGCGATGTACACCTTCATGGACTTGCTGTTCCCAGAGGCATTTAACGAACTATTTACAATTTTCAAGGCAATAGGGTTTTGCAAACCGAAATCTTGTAAAAATGAAATCAACTTCTTCAGTATCACCGAGGATAACTCTTGCTTGATGAGAGCTTTTGTGCTTTTCTTGGACTGGGTGATGGGGATGGAGGATATGGAGGTGGCTGTGTTGCTGCGCGATCTTGAATTTGAGCGGGATCTGGATCTATGTATCGATAAAGACTGGGTTCTAAAACGTGGGCCGGAGGGCCCCGAAAAGCTGCCGCTGCCGTTGTGAGGGCTTGTGGCGTTTTGTGGTTCTGAGATCGTGATCATTGGGTTTGATAAACTGTTTCTGCGGGCGTCAGACCCCGATAAGTTTGGGACCTCCAAAAAGTCCGATCCGGAAGATGACCGTCGACTCACCTTGGACTTGAGTTTATCCAAACTGAAACTTCTGCTGTGCATTTGGGAGAAGTGTTGAGGGTTTGAGTTGGAAGATGCGTAGAAAGGGGAAACCGGAGAGGTGAGGTGGTTGTTTGGTAGACTTTTTTGGGTGTTCTTGTAAAAGGTGATGGCTTTAGTCTTGAAAATTTGGACAGCAAAATTCCGGAGATCTTTTTTTGGTTGTAGCTGCTTTTATTTGAGGGTGGGAGAATATGGGGAAAATGTATCCTTTTTTTGTCCTACCTACAGATGTTACTTTTGGAGTGGTCCAGAGCGATGTGTACTCCGTAGTATAGTTACTCCTCGATATGTGTGAAATAAACGGGTGCACTAGCGAAAAGAAACCAAGCCTAACCCAAAAATAAAAATTTTGAATGAATGAGTGATGTGAACTAAGAGAGATAACACCACTAAAAGAATTGTCGCAGCACACCAGCCAAAAGCAGAAAAATGAATCAGAAAAAAAAAAAAAATTAAAAATCGGTGGGGGAAGTAGCCAAAAATATCAAGCAGATAAGAAATCAAAACCAATCAGAAAAAGAAGGCTGCGAATCGATGATCACTGCAACAAGCAGATTATTAATACGGAGGGCTGGGCAGAAAGCGTGCTAAGACCGGGACCAGACAGCAGAACCCAACCGCAGTCTGTCGCTGATAATATTTTTGCGCTCTTCTGTGCCTCTGGCGGTATTGTTTCGACGGGCTAAGCTCCTTTTTTGCTTTGAGATCGGAGGCTGCGGATCAGCTTGCGGTTCAGGCTATATGAAGAATGAGGAGGCTTATTTTTTGTAGTGAGTGAGATTCTCTTTATTTTATTTTTTAGTCTTTTTTTTTTTTTTTTTTTTTTCTTTTCTTTAAATTTTTTAGTTTTGCGCTAGGTTGGTTAGCCTTCTGGCCCTGAAATAAGCTTCACTGAGTTGAAATTTTTCGCTATTGGACCGTTTGGGGTTTAAGCTTTGCTCTGAAATTTCCAAAGATCGTTTCCCCTATTTTTTGTCCTTTGTTTTGCGGTGTGGTTGTGGAGTTTCAGGGGGATACGGCTAAGGGCCACCCGACCTTTATGATGTGCTGGGAAGGGAGTGTAGCGCGTGTTGTGTCGGGTTTTTGGGCTTACAGAGAAGGTTACAACGAAACTGGATGAAATCGCTCCACCAAGTGCCAAAAAGCGAGTTAGCAGATTCTGCCTAACAATACGATGAATAATCGATCACGCATGTAATCAAGCCAAAAAAAAAAAAAAAAAAAAAAAATAATAATAATAATCAAAAAAAATTAGTCAAATAATTAATTTGACTGGTCGCTGTTGATTGCTAAACCACTACAATGCAGAGTTCTAGGCGTACTAGGACAATAAGAACTGGTATCGGGAAAACGGGTGAGGGGATCCAGTATGTGATACCTGCTTAGGTCTTAGTCTCTCTATCGAGTTTAGCCGACGTTTTTCCCACTACTTGGTTGACGTCGGCATTTGTTTTTTTGATGCTTTCTGGAATTCCTTCTGTCTATGACGTACCTACATTTCTCCATCAAATGAAAGGCTTAGACCCAAGGTTGAGCATGGGATGACACTTTACTCTTTTGGTAAGGCAGCATCGCAAGGCTGTCAAATCTTACGACTACATCTATGTTATTTTTTTTGTTTTTGATTACAATTCAATTCCAAAGTCTGGATTCAGTACACATCTTGCCCATGAGTGATATCGGGGAGTTTTCTGGTCTTTTTTTTTTTTTTTTTTTACTTTTTAGGCTCTCTTCTATTTTTTATTAAATTTTTTCTTCACGCTTTGGCTAACCCCACAATAAACTTCCCACATTGTTTAGTGGTTCTTGGCCATCACTCATAAAAATACGTCTTGACTCGTTTACGATGATATTCGCTTGAATTTTTGACTCTTTTGAAATTAAACCCTTCCCCACCATCTGTCCACCCCTCAATCTGTTCTTGACTTTTACCCAAGACTACATGCCCATGCAAATCATTCAAAGTTCTTCTGCGTAATTTACGAAATAAAGATGACAGGCAAAGAAAAAAGGAGACAGCGCTTAAGCTTTTAAAATATTTGGCTGAGGGTTTTCCAATGTCACCAACGTGTATGAATTACAAACGTGTCCAAGAATCTGGTGAGTGTTAATTGTGCTTGGCATGAGCTGAATCATATTGAATCTCAGGAAATCAAAAAATATGGGGAAGGGAATGTAGAATTTTTGGTACTGCATCTGGATAATGGGTTTGTCCCTCTCCGACTGTACCTTATTGAAGACCCCAAGAGAGGCATATTATATTAGGTTATTCGGAACCTCTCTACCCATATTGGGGTATGTAGTGGAATTGTCCCAAACATTCCGTTCCTTACTACACATTGTCCATATGACTCTTTTTTTTTCCTATTCCAGCTGTTTCGGCCATATTATTGTCTCTGTCACTGGAGATGCTTCGTTTTGCATTTACCTCCACCCTGTTTCAGTTTAGTCGGTTAACTCACTAAAGATTCCGACGGTGTTGGGCATGTGCGATAGCTCCGAGCAAGAAGTGCAGGTCATCTGCTAGGAATTTCTCGCATTTCTAAGCAACCCAAGCACTTCTTCCCTCGATGCTTCGAAAAAGGACGCTTCTTCATGCCCTGCTGAAATATCGGCTTTATAATTCACGGTCGGTGAGCGATTTTGCGCTATTTAACTCAAGATCTGTTGATTCACGTGACTTTATTCGCGCAAATCGGTCTAATGAAGCGCCGATAAATGTAAAGAGAAAGTCTATTTTATCTACTAGAATATAAGAAAAGGAGCCGCCTAGTTACGGAATCTGTCTACAGATAGTCATACGCGAGCCCTTGCTCGACTATTTTACCATACTTGTATGCAAAGGTTATATTTTTGATTGTGGTTTGGTGTTATCTGCTCCTAATGTCTAACCCCCAGTCTTTGGATCGTGCGCACGGCTAAAATTGTTGCAAAATAAAGTTGCAGCCAATCGTGCATATAGCCTGCATTTTGAGCATTTGTCCTGCCGCAAGTGGCTACCACTCCATACAAACTGTACCGCAAAACCAATCTTGGCAACAGAAAACCAAAAAAATAAAAATACATCAAATCTTAACAAAGGCGGTTTATGCTGCTGAGTATCCGAGTAGCTCCCGGGATGATAGTGTAAGCATTATGGTGAAACCTCCACGTCTGACGATTATAATTTGGGTCCCTGCTGTTTATATAAGGGCAAGCATCTCAGTTGTTGAATATTTTTTGTGCGCTCGCTAATTTGTGATCAAAAGACAACATGAGCTCTCAATCTTCATATTCATTAAGCGACACTGAAAAGGAAGAAAGGGATTATCTTCCAAAGGTGGATGACAAACAGCAGCAAGCAGCTTTGGCTAAGGTTCAAAGGACTAGATCGGCGCAATCTTCTGTTGCTATTCAACACGTAATCGAAGAGTTGGAAGAAGGTGCTGGTGCCCTCGGTGAGTTGGAACAGCCGTATGACATAAAACGAGTAGTGACACACCCCGATGAAACTTCCACTCCTCATCCAGATGATCCTTGGGGGTATTTGATCGACTTAGAAACCAAATTGAGAATTGTTGAATACATAGAAGGTGATGAGAAAGATCCAAAAAATAAGACCAATGCTACGAAATGGGCGTATACATTCTCGTTGGCATCGATTTGTTTCGTTGTTGCGCTTGGGTCAGCAATCGTTACTGGTGACTTGGAGTCTCCAAGTATGTACTTTGGTGTCAGTGAAGAGGTTGTAATTCTTGCTTCTGTGACTATGTTTGTCCTTGGCTTCGGATTAGGACCCTGTGTCTTTGCCCCACTCTCTGAGGAGATTGGGAGGAAGCCTGTCTATGCCTCCACCTTATTCTTGGCTATCATCTTCATCATTCCATGTGCATTAGCCAAAAATATTGCCACGTTACTTGTCTGTAGATTAATAGACGGTATCTTGTTTTCAGCGCCTATGACTTTGATTGGAGGTTCTTTGGCTGACATTTGGCACGCAAACCAAAGAGGACAAGCAATGGCTGTCTTTTCTGCTGCTCCATTCTTGGGTCCTGTTATGGGTCCAATATTTGGAGGCTTATTGGCCGACAATGCACCTACATGGAGATGGATTTACTGGACCTTCTTGATTATCGCAGGTTTCTTTTACATCATATTCATGTTGATTGTCCCTGAGACTCATGCTAATACAATCTTGAAAAGGAGAGCAAAGTCCTTGAGGAAAATTACTGGTGATGATTCCTATTTAGCCTTATGCGAGTTGAAGGTGAGGAGTTTATCTCAGGTTGCCGAAGAATCTTTCTTGAGACCATTTGTTTTGTTGAAGGAGTTGATCGTGTTTTTAATCACTCTCTACATGTCTGTTATTTATGGTTTATTGTACATGTTCTTCTTTGCCTATCCAGTTGTGTTTATGGAAGGAAAGGGTTTCTCAGCGTCCAAGACAGGTGTGATGTTTATCCCAATCGGAGTAGGCGTCATTGCCTCATCCGTCATAGCTCCCTTAGTTAATAAGGACTACAACAAAAGAGCCCAGGTTTATAGAGACAGAGGCGAGTTACCTCCGGCAGAGTTGAGATTGATTCCCATGATGATTGGATGTTGGTTCATTCCAGCTGGCTTATTTTCATTTGCTTGGTCTTCCTATCCTTCGGTATCTTGGGCTGGTCCTTGCTTCAGTGGTCTTGCAGTTGGGTTCGGTTTCTGTACTTTGTACAACCCTGCTAATAACTACATTGTTGACTCTTACCAACACTACGCTGCATCTGCATTGGCTGCTAAGACGTTGGTCAGATCTATTTGGGGTGCATGCGTTCCATTGTTCACCATTCAAATGTACCACAAGTTGGGATATCAGTGGGCAAGTTCCTTGATGGCATTCATTTCATTGGCCTGTTGTGTCATTCCCTTCTTGTTCTATGTCTACGGAGCTAGGATCAGAACCTACTCGAAGTATGCCTACTCACCAGAAATGGATACGAAGAAGGATGAAGAGACCCAGAAAATCTAGGTTGACTGGCTTACATATATTTTTTAACGAAAACACATTCTTAATATACTTAATATAAATTGTATTCAATCTTTTCGTTAAATTTTTAGTTCATATACTCGTTAAATGCGATCTGAAATCAAAGTCCCACTCTTATGATCACTCAACTCATATCTTAATGGTGAAGGTTTCTTGACCATGTATTCGTTTATTTCAACAAGTTCATCTAAATCGTGAGAACCGTTGCTGTTATGTCTCTTTTTGAAACCTTTCTCAAATATCTCTTCCTCGTCATCTCCTCCCTCTTCATCGTCCTCGATCTCCCCATCGGCGCTCATATCGCGATGGTTTTCATCTTCTCTTCCATGTTGTATCTTGGATCGTTCAATGGATACAGGGGACAGATTTGCATTTCCGGCAAAATTCGTAGCAGAGACACCCTCGTTCGAGAGCATCTCGTAGACATGCCTATCATTAATGTCTCCACCGTTGAAACAGATACTAGGTATCAAGGAGTCCAGCTTCATCTCGCTGATTAGAACTTTAGAATTATCGTTGTATAATTTGTACACCAGTAACTTCCCATCTATCGTAGAAGTGATAAAGATAATTGGTTCAAAATTCGAAGAAGATGAAAGCTTGTGTAACTTCCTTTTCACTTTATTCGGGTTGCTGTTGACTGATGATGGTGGGAATACGAAGAGTGAGGATGAAATTGGACCCATATTGATTCCTTCATAGCTGTTAACCTCTTGTAATGTGTTCATATTCAAGATTCCTATTTTGGACATCGAGTCGGTGTATGCGACATATTGACAGTTCTGGTTGTTGAATATTTCCAATTTGATGATACCAAACTTCGAGAGTGAGATTCTTTTTATTGGAAACCTTGATCTGGTGATGTTATATACAAATATTTCACCAAACTGTGTGCCACAAAGTATAATATCGGGCTTGTTGGGTATGAATGCGATTGATACAAACCAGTTAAATACTTTATCAGCGAGTGAGGCCAGGTATATGTAGTCTTTGTATGAAGTCCTTGAGGTCCAGTTTGGTATCAAAGTTCTCACCTTCCTCTCGTTGAAACTTGGCGGCATCAGGAATGGTAAAGAGTTGACAGAATGTGTGGCTTGAAGATTGAGAGAAGTAACACGACGTCGTATTAGCTCTGAATAGTGGGGTCGGCTCGAGAACGATTGGAATGGTAAGGTACCAGGGTTGCTGCTGTTGTTGCTGCTGTTGTTGTTGTTCACGGTAGTAGTGATTATCCTCCGGCTCGATGAATTACTCACAGTGGAGTTGATAAACCGACTGCTTCTGGAAAACTCAACTATGGGCAGACCTGGATGGAAACTTATCAAAACAACTTCATCAACGTCACTGTCAACACCTTCATCATCTTCCCCATCGTGCTCAGCCAAATCATCATCGTCGCCCTCATCAGTTTCTTCGTCTATTCTATACTCTGTATCCACAACATTGTTGTCCTCGTTATCTTCGGTATGGAAACTTCCTCTGTCTAACCTGTGACCGAATAGTTCATCACGTTCATTCTGTTTCTCCATACAAATCTTGTATAATTTCAACTCGTTATTCTTGCCAGCACACGCAATGGTGAACGATCCCGTGGAGACCCCGTACTCGTCTTCAACACATCTAATGGTGAAACAGTTGACTGGCTTCTGTATGAGGAAGACCATATAACTTTCGTTGGCGTCGTCATTTATCAAGTCTCTGAAGATTAACTTCCCTTCGTTCGAACAACTGTAGAGGTACCTGTTGTCGATGAAGCCTATGTCGATAATCTGGTCCCTTGGGTTCATGTTGGAGTGTTTCCAGTCTTTATACAATTTATAACTTTTCCTTGGTTTGCCGCTCTTTTGGGTCTCAAACTTTGTGGGTTTCTCGGCAACATCTTCGTATAGTTGCACTAATCCGGACTTTCTGGCGAGACCAAGGTACGACTTTTCTTGAAACTCGAACGAAATGATTTTTTGAATGTAGTTTTCCTTGCCTTCACAGCAAAATTCATGCTTGGGGGCAAGAGTCAAATTTTTTTCCTTATCAGCCTTTATTCTGACCACTAAAAATAAACATATTGTTAGCAAAGAACGAAACACACACAGCACACCACACAGAGCAAGGGAGGGGCAGTTCAAATACAAAACCCAAAGGGAGGTACCATATTGGGGCTGTTCGGGATCCAAAGCACAACCTTTTGGCCAATACCCATGGCCTACAAATCAAGGGATGTTCGGATCGCACTTTTGCTACACCCCTATTCCCCTCTTATCCCCTATCTGAACTCCGTATTCAAGAATATTCATAAAGACATACCTCTAAGCCCACCATTTACCTGGCTTGATAGTAGAATATTCATGGCTGATATCAAGGATGATTCACCAAAAAGAAGAGAAGTAAAATAAGAGAAGCAAAGCAGAAAAGAGTGTAAGACTAAGAAACGTGAAACTAAAAAAAATCGTTCTGGCATTTCCTGATTACGAGGGATTGCCTAAAATATGGGGTATTGATGTATGGCAATGCGTGACGTGCAGGAATCCGTCGCATACTACAAAGAAAAAACACATTTTTTTAGGATTTTAGCCCTCCACGTGATTCACATGTAGCAATGTGCTGATTATGCTAGAATAAATATGTAGGTGGTGTCTATGGTGGTTAGGGTTGTGTCGGTTCACAATTGTATCCCTGTATCCGTATTGCAGTATATCCATCTTCCTCTTGTACTTCGAAAAACGTATTCGGTGATTCTCTATTAGGCTGCCCCACGCAGGGTCGCTTGCGGGCAGGCATAACAATAATCTGAGAACTTGCTTCTGAGTGGGCCTCACTCATTCTCTACGCCTGCTTGTTCGATCAAATCGAGCATGTGTCTTTGCTCTCCGCCTCTTAACGGCTTGACTATCCTGAGATTGAGTCCGAGCTTGGGCGATGCTCCTGGTGATTGTGAAATTGTAGGGCTCTTTTGGTGGTTTTCGTCACTGGCTGCAAATTCATTTGTGAATAGGGCCAGCAAGGGCCGGTTGCTGAAGGTGGTGTTGAGACTGTTTCTACGGCTTGCACTCTGTTGTTGCTGTTGCTGCTGCTGTTGTTGTTGTTGTTGTTGTTGTTGTTGCTGGTGGTGACTGTGTTGCTGCTTCAATCTGTCCTTGATGTATCCGAGCTTCGTGTCTATGGTTAAGCTTTCCTTCAGCATTTGAATTTGTTGCTCTCGTAAAATGTTCTCTAACTTTGTGATCCTCTCGTTTCTGGCCTCTATGATCTTAGTTGACGATATAATGTCCTCACTGAGTGTACTATTGGTCTGCTCTAGCTCGCTCAACTTATCAGAAAAGCTTAAGACTAACTTTTCCAACTTGAACAATTTCAGGTCTTCTTCGTGTGTGGATTTCAAGTTTTCCATCTTCATTTCAAGGATAGTAGCTTCTAATTCTTCGATCTTCTTGTCTCTCCTCCGAAGTTCGATATCAGTAGCCGCTGTAGCATTGGGCACTGGAATCGAAGTACTGTTTATCATGCGAGGAATGCGCGTTGGTGTCGACCTTGTGTTAAGCGTGGCTGTTGCTCCCGGAACAGAAGACCCTGAGGGACTAGTGCTCTTTGTTCCAGTAGGATTGCTGGAATTCATGTATGCATTTGGATTGGTGTTTGGCTTGTCAGAGTACGAGGTGGAAGAAGAAAAATAGCCACCTCCACTGCCAGACCTCAACTCGCCTTCCAAAAGATCAATGTACGCCTTATTTTGTTCGATGACTTTCTCTAATGCTTCAATCTTTGCCTTCATTGCTCCACTACTCAACTCTGTATTGATGTGAGCATGATTTTTGATCTTTTTGGCACTGGATCCAAATCTCAAAGTAGATAATGTTTCCTGCTCATTCATGGACGATGGTGAACAGGTTATAATTAACGACGTTCTTGAGTTACCCCCAAGAGATTCTTGAAGAATTCTAGTTAATTTAGAGTCTCTGTAAGGGATATGAGAAGATTTTCCTTCCGCCAAGGAATAAATAACGTTACCCAAGGCTGACAACGAGGAGTTGATCTTTTTGGCTTCTTCTAAGGTCTGACCCATCGCTCCCGTTTTTATCACTTTCTCACTTCCAGCTAAGTCCACAAGAAATAAGTTACTATTCTTTATTGTTCCATCCTCTATTTGCTTCTGTGACAACTTGATTTGGAAAATTGTGTGGGATCTCGAAGATTCAAAGTTTATGCCTGTGGATCCAATGGCCCGCATTCGATCCCCCTTCTGCAAAATGGATAGAAGCTCGGTGGAAGATGAAACAAATGCTTGTCTGAGTCCCTTGACGTAGACTCCATTCACCTTGTCCTCGTGAATCGTGTATTTTTGCACGGTACTGTTGCGTGGCAGCAAAGACGCCTGGTGGAACAGGTGTCGAGGCAGCTCATTGGCGTGGTGGAGCGGATTGCCCTGGTTGGAGTCGTCAAGCAAGTCTCGTATTTGCTCCAAGTATATCTCCATGTACGACACTCCCACGGTATACTCAACTTCCTCCAGACTACTGCTAATAAAGTTGAAAATGTCCGAGATCAAGCGCGGGATGATCCCATCAAGGTGTACACCACCGGTCATGGTGAACGATTTACCGGAACCTGACTGTCCGTACGCCAAGATGGTACCGTTGTAGCCCTTGAAGAAGTCGTCAATGGTGCCCTTGATTGAGTAGTTGTATATATCCAATTGGCTCGAAGATGGCCCAAACACCTTATCGAATGTAAAGTTGTTGGAGAAGTCCTTGGTATGTATGGAAACAGACTTATCGTCATTGTAAAACTCCGCTATATGGTTACCGTGCTTGAGCTCCTGGTCATTGGGTGGCCTGAATCTGGCGATAACCTTTATGTTGTTGTTGTGTTGCAATTTCAAGGGTGAGGGCAAGGTCGGTGATCTCGCTATCGAATTGCGATTTGATGGGGTATTCATCCCCTCAAACGCATAGCTATGTCTCTTTGTGGGTGTCGACATCGACATGTCTCAGTGGTTTTGTGGGGCAAGTGGTTGGCAGAGCCGTACTCGGGCACGAAGGATGTAGTCTCTGACAAGAACACTCACGCTAATAATTTTAAACCACGTCGCGATTTAGAGTTTGTAATTATTTGTGAGATCAACGGCTATCTGTTTGTGACCTTTCTGATTTCTGAGGGTGTGCTAGAGAGAGGAAAAATACGAGATGATCTACGCTCTGAGAGGAATATTTTTTTGCAAATTGTTCGTTCAGAAACGCGTAGCCGAGCCCGTTCGGTGACGAGCCGTAGGCGATTGAAAATCTTGCGATTCTCAAGGAGTACTGTGTTACAGAGGACATCAAGGTGTGGGTGGTGAGATTTTCCTGTATCGGTCTGAAGTGTGAATGTTAGGCGTTTGGTAGTCACATGAGACTCGCAGCACGCTGGACTTCAGGTTTACCAAGAGCTTATTTGTATGGGGAAGCGAATCGGTAGAAAGGGTAAGCGCGACAATGCCCTGTTACACTGTATCTACTAAAATCACCTCCTGCTGCTAATACTTGGTGGAGGAAGTAGTTGTAGTAGTGCATACACATGTCGATCGGTGAATGTTGCAAGTTGATAGTAGGGATTCTGTGGTTTTATCTCTATCGTGGGGGTATGGTGAGGCATTCGCGCGAAGTGGCGCGTTTCGAAAATGGCTGCAAAATTGGAATACAACTAAAAGAGACCCAAAAGTGCTGTAAAGATATTCGTTAGCCCTTATGATACTTGTTTGAGGGCGAAAGTCAAGAGAAATGGAATTTTAGAGGTGCACGATAAGATTTTACTTGAGAAGGAAATACTATTCATGACGTGTTGACAGAATAGACCGCATATGAAAGCATCTTGTTGTGCTCTCTAGTTGAATCATAACAAAATTCTCGTTCATTTGTGGTCAAGAGTATACAGATGGCTGTATAAGGCCATCCAGGCAGCTACGAGAAAGGCTATGGGTTATTTGTCGCCCAGATTATTTTTACATCAAGTCAGTATTTTAAGGGTATTCACGTAGCTCCACTACAAATCCCTCAATTGATTTTGTATGACGGTATTCGCCATGGAAAGAACAAGATGTTACGTACTTCTTGGAATGAAACCTATTCATGTAGACATGCAGATTTCCCCTACTCTACACTCAGATTAATACAGTCATGCGTAAATCAGTTGAACACAGGAAGTACGGTACAGGGAAAGGTTGCAAATGACTCATACTTCACCTTTCCACCATCTTGTAACATTCTGTTGATGACGTATCCCTGGTCATCGTGAACATCCTACGTACCAGTGAGATCATCTGACGACGATGCTCCCTCCGTCTACATTACTCATCTCGATTCATTGGTGACCCTGTCCCTGTCAGTACTGCAGAATTTTTTTTTTTTTTTTTCTTTTTTTTTTTTGGCTCCGATCTTGACTCGTCCTTCTCAAAAGAGCACCATTTTGACCCGGCCTCCCCTCATCTCTATCAAAAGTACCTTATCTTCCTACTCTATCGATGTACATCGTATTCTTCCTTAGATTTTCCCCATAATTCGTCCAAATCAACCTTCTCATCTATAAAACTTCAATTTTGCTCAATATGACCAGATAGCTCCAAGCCCGTTAACGGAGCACAATCCTCCTATTCATCTCCTATTTTTCACTTTTTTTTTCTCAGAGAGATGAGTCACATAATCAAGAAAGCAAATTCACCATACAAACTGCCCAGATTATTCGCCCAATTGCACGTGATGTGAACGGTTTTTTCACTTTAGTTAATACATCGAAGTCAAATATTAATAGAGTGAATCACGTTCAAGGCTCGCAAATTTAAATTCTAGTAGTATTCTTAGCAATTCTTCAGTAAATTATTCCATTAATTCTTTCTTTCTTCGACGAAATTAGGTTAACAAGTATAAGATAACTTGAATATCAAACAAACCGAATATGACTTCACCTCAACAAATAGCTCAAACCTTCCTGAAGGCTTTGAATATCAACTCCGATTCATCTGTGAACGCCGTTTCCACTTCTCCTACAAACCACTCTTACTTACAGCAATTGGCCCCAAGAAGATTGTCAGTGCTGAAGGCAACTAAGACTTTAAAGCCTTTCTCCACTGGTGACATCAAGATCCTCTTGTTAGAAAATGTCAACCAAACAGCCATCAACATTTTCCAAACTCAAGGTTACCAAGTGGAATTTTTCAAGACTTCCTTACCAGAAGACGAATTGATCGAAAAGATCAAGGATGTCCATGCCATCGGTATCAGATCAAAGACCCAATTAACTGAAAAGGTCTTGCAACACGCAAAGAACTTGGTTGTCATTGGTTGTTTCTGTATCGGTACCAACCAAGTTGACTTAGAAGCAGCCGCCAAGTTGGGTGTTTCTGTCTTCAACTCTCCATTCTCCAACTCTAGATCAGTCGCTGAATTGGTCATTGCTGAAATCATCACCTTAGCTAGACAGTTGGGTGACAGATCCATCGAAATGCACACTGGTACCTGGAACAAGGTCAGTGCTAAGTGTTGGGAAATCAGAGGTAAGACCTTGGGAATTGTGGGTTACGGTCACATTGGTGCCCAATTGTCAGTCTTGGCTGAAGCTATGGGTATGAACGTCATCTACTTCGATGTCAACATGATTATGTCTTTAGGTAACTCCAAGCAAGTGGATACCTTAGACGAATTGTTAGCCAGAGCTGATTTCATCTCCTTACATGTGCCTGAAACCGCTGATACCCAAAACATGTTAAGTACTCCACAATTCGCTGCCATGAAGAATGGTGCCTACGTTATCAACGCTTCCAGAGGAACTGTCGTTGATATTGCTGCCTTGGTGCAAGCCATGAAGTCCGGTAAGATCGCCGGTGCCGCTTTGGACGTGTATCCAAACGAACCAGCCAAGAACGGTGAAGGTTTATTCGCCAACGACTTGAACCTGTGGACCTCTGAATTAACCTCATTAAGAAACGTTATCTTAACTCCTCACATTGGTGGTTCCACCGAAGAAGCTCAACTGGCCATCGGTATCGAAGTCGGTACCGCTTTAACCAAGTACATCAACGAAGGTGCCTCTACCGGTGCCGTCAACTTCCCAGAAGTCCAATTAAGAGCCTTGGACTTGGACCAACAAAACTCCGTCAGAGTGTTATATATCCATCAAAACGTTCCAGGTGTTTTGAAGACTGTCAACAACATTTTGTCAAACCACAATATCGAGAAGCAATTCTCGGACTCCAGAGGTGACATTGCTTACTTAATGGCCGATATCAGTGATGTTGACACCACTGACATCAAGTCCTTATACGAGCAATTAGAGCAGACCCCATACAGAATTGCCACTAGATTATTATACTAAGCAAAAGGGAAGAGTGTCGAGGGAGGTGACAACGACCAGTCCAAGCAACCACAGTATACATTTTCAACACAATATGTGTACACAACCGGTATAAAATTTTTCACACATACATATACATATATATATATATATTTCAACAGATCATATATAACTAAGCGTTAATACTAATACAAAAAACTATATTTTTTTCGGAATCAAGACGGCCAACCTGTGACTGATGTAAAATATGGGGTAGCAAGTGGCTGCAACAGCCAAATTGTGGTCAAGTGTGGGTAAAGGAAATCGTATATCCTGCATATTGATGATTTCGCAAGTCCGGGTAAACGTTACTAAGTGGTGGCAATACCACTGCGCGAGCTCTCGATTTGCCTGAACCACCGAACACACAATCAACGAAATTTGAACACTAAGGATAGTGTGGGTTCAAAGGATTTCATCTACATCAATTAAATCCATTAAGAGTGTGTAACAGTCACTTTATTGGATCTTATATTGAATAATTGTCTTTCCTTTTAGTTTTAAACCTTTTTTTGGTTTGGTAACTTCACCGCAGTCTTATCAACTTCCAGTATCTCGACTATTCATCCAA
The DNA here is from genome assembly GCA_029581775.1 of Dujonia boleticola. Classification (NCBI taxonomy): domain Eukaryota; kingdom Fungi; phylum Ascomycota; class Pichiomycetes; order Serinales; family Debaryomycetaceae; genus Dujonia; species Dujonia boleticola. The sequence continues at coordinate 1,066,600 of JARGRU010000006.1, read as the reverse complement.
CGGCGTAACTGACACTAATCTGCATCCATGGCTTTAGTATCTGCTGCTCCGTATTTGGCCTTATTAGGTGAGCACGACTCAACATTGAAGTCGTACGCTTTAACTTCATTAAATGACATCGTAGATCAACTTTGGGCTGAAATAGCCAACAACATAACTGATTTGGAAGACTTATATGAAGATCTGCACTTCACTGACAGAAAATTGGCGGCGTTAGTTGTCTCCAAGGTGTACTATAACTTGGGTGATTTCGAAGCATCTGTTAAGTACGCCTTATTGAGTGGTGACAAGTTCAACATCGAGGCAGAGCAATCGCAATATATCGAAACTATTGTCAGTCAGTGCATCAACCTTTATATATCCAAGAGACAAGAACAAGCTGTCGCCAACGGCGATGCTAACGGTTCTGTTAAGGTTGAGATCGACGAACAATTAACCTTAGTGTTCGAAAAAATGTTAAACAAATGTATCAAGACAAATGAGTTGAAGTTGGCATTGGGTATTTCATTAGATAGTTACAGGTTAGACGTCATTGAATCGATCTTATCCACGCAAATAGAAAATAATGAGGAAAATGCCCTCCAGTTAATAAACTACGTGTTAACTTGTTGCAACTCCATTTCCATCAAGCCTGAAGCATTCAAGGGTGTCGTCTTGCATTCGCTCATTAAGTTATTGTTGAGTCTCAAGAAGAAGAACCAAGACTATTTCACCATCTTCAAAATCATCGTGCAATTGAACGATTCTAAATTGGCAATCGAAACCTTCAAAAAATTACTTGAACAGGGCGAAGTTTTAATTGCTTATCAAGGAGCATTTGATTTAGTAAGCACTGCCTCTCAAGATTTGTTAGACAAGGTTATCGATGGGTTCAAGGAGCACGAAGATGGAGAAGTTGAAGAAGTAAAGGGAGCTCGTAACTTGTTATTCATCTTGAGTGGTGTTCCAACTTGTGATTACGATATCACCTTCCTTTATAAGAACAACAATACTGACAATAGTATCTTGAACAAGACTAAGAACTTATTGGAAGGAAGATCTTCTATTTTCCATTCCGCAGTGACCTTTTCCAACGCCTTCATGCATGTTGGTACAACTGATGATTCTTTCTTCAGAAAGAACTTGGAATGGTTAGGAAAGGCAACTAACTGGTCGAAGTTCTCTGCTACTGCTGCTTTGGGTGTTATTCACAAGGGTAACTTGTCTCAAGGTAAGAATATCTTGAAGCCATACCTTCCAGGTGCTTCAGGTGCTCCTCACACTAAGGGTGGATCCTTGTTTGCATTAGGTTTAATCTTTGCAGGTCATGGTAGAGAAACTTTGGAATACTTGAAGTCTTTTATTGACGAACATGGTCTCTCTGCCGGTGATAACGACACCGATGTCATGTTACATGGTGCTTGTCTTGGTGCAGGTGTTGCTGGTATGTCCACTCAAAGTGAATCCTTATATGAATCTTTGAAGGTTGTGCTTTATTCTGATTCTGCAATTTCAGGTCAAGCCGCCGGGTTATCTATGGGTTTGGTATTGCTTGGATCTGGAAATGAACAAGCTATCAGCGATATGTTGGTATATGCTAAGGAAACACAGCACGAAAACATCATCAGAGGCTTAGCAATCGGTATTTCATTATTAAACTATGGAAGAGAAGATAACGCATTACCAACTATTGACAAGTTAATGGAACAAGAGTCGTCCATTTTGAGATATGGTGGTGTATTTACCATTGCATTAGCTTTCGCTGGAACTGGTAACAACCTCGCTATTAAGAAATTATTGCACTTTGCCGTTAGTGACCCTTCGGATGATGTCAGAAGAGCTGCAGTTATGGCTTTGGGTTTCGTATTGATCAGAGACTACCAATCAGTTCCAACTATTGTTGAGTTATTGTCTCAATCCCACAACCCACATGTCAGATATGGTTCTGCTTTAGCATTAGGTATTCTGTGTGCTGGACGTAACTTATCAAGTGCCATCAAAATCTTGGAACCATTAACTAAAGACCCAGTTGACTTCGTTAGACAAGGTGCTTTAATTGCTAGTTCGATGGTTTTGATTCAAACTAATGAATTGACAACTCCAAAGGTCAAAACTTTCACCAAATTGTTCGCTGATACTATCAAGAATAAGCACGAGGATGCTTTGGCAAAGTTTGGTGCTACATTAGCTCAAGGTATTATTGACGCTGGTGGAAGAAATGTCACCATAAACTTGGAAAACAATCAAACCAATACATTGAATACCAAAGCAATTGTTGGTTTGACAGTATTCGTCCAATCGTGGTACTGGTTCCCATTGGCTCACTTCTTATCCTTATCCTTCTCTCCAACTGCAATTATTGGTGTTAAGGAGGATTTGAAGATTCCAAACTTCGAACTCAACTGTCATACCAAACCAGAATTATTCCAATATCCTCCAAAGACTGAAGAGTCTAAGGAGAAGCAACCCGACAAGATTGCCACTGCAGTTTTATCCACAACTAATAGAGCAAAGGCAAGAGCTAACAAGAAGAAGAAGTCACAAGAGGAAGACGAAGATGAAGATAAGATGGAAGTTGAAGCAGAGGTTAAGAAAGAAGGAGAAGACTCCAAAAAGGAAGAAAAGAAGGAAGAAAAGAAGGAAGATTCTAAGAAAGCCGCAAACAATGAAGACGAAGTCCCAGTTATTCGTTATAGTAAGGTTCCATACAAGATTGGTAACTTGACTAGAGTATTACCAGTTCAATCCAACTACATATCCTTCATAAAAGATGATAGATTCGTTCCTGCCAGAAAATTCAAGGGCAGCAGTGGCATTATTGTTTTGGAAGATACCAGACCTGAAGAAAAGGTGGATATCATCAAGACTGTCAGGCAATTGAATGTAACTGAGGCTCCATTACCTAAACCATTCACATTATCAGGTGAAGATTTAGAAGATGATGAATAGATGGATGCGGAGCATTATTAAAAACTAAATAATAAACGAAATAAACGAATTGATAAACGTAAGAACATTGTCGAGATTATGGCATCTGTAAAGAAACAATGCATACAAACATAAAAAAAGAAAGAGACCAAAGAAAAAGAGAGTGCAATGCAACTTTCTAGTTCACCTCGGTTACAATTTGCCGATTCAATTTGCTGCAAATTTCAGTGGTGAGGTAAGAGTGCGTAAATGTGTGGAGGCATATAAGAAGCCCAGATCGCACGCTATTGTTCATTCACCGTCCTTCACTCTCTTCTTCTCCATTCAATCCATAAGCATGCTGCTCAATTACCCCAAGTTTCTCTTATTTGGAGATTCAATTACTCAATTCAGTTTCACCGAAGGGGGGTTTGGAGGCTCGCTCCAAGCTGCCTACACAAGGAAGTACGACATTGTGTGTAGGGGTTTCAGCGGCTACAACACGGACCACGCCGTGATTATATTGCCAGAGATACTCAAGGCAGAAAAATACAAGATAATGACGATTTTCTTTGGTACCAACGATGCGCTCAGTAACTTTCAGGGTGTTCCTTTAGAACTGTATCGTGCCAACCTTGATAAGTTGGTCAAATTGGCACTTGAGCACAAGATCAAAATAGTCGTGATTAGTTGTGCGACGCACGATAGTGCCCTTTGGTGTGCTTCGGATAGTCTAGCTGAAGCGGTGGCATCCCCAGAGAACAACAAGAGATACGCTAACGCTGCCAGGCAGGTTGCAGAAGAGAATAAAGTGGGGTTTGTTGACTTGTTCGATGCATTTGCAAACTCTGAGCATCCAATTGATCAATTGTTATCTGATGGAGTGCACTACACTCCTCAGGGATATAAGTTGTTATACGACGGGTTGATCCAGGAGATTGGAAGAAAGTTTCCTGAAGAGCTTCCAGAGAATAATCCATTCAACTTGGCGTTGTGGCGGGAGTATGAAGGCAGCCAGCGGGATCTGGAGAAGATCAAAGAAATTATGTTTAGGAAATGAGCGCAGTAGGGGGGCAGCCATCAATTCGAATTCAAAGAATAGGGAAGCTTTCAATCGATTCGACGAACCAAAGCCGAACCGTGAGTTGAATGGGGTAAGGGGGGTGTGAATTGACAATAACGCTGTTTGTAAGATCCATTTAAGTAAACAGTTATAAAGAACTAGTAGAAAAAATAGTTACATTAGGGAGAACTAATAGATAAAACATAGATAGATAGCTAGGTGAGTCATGCATAGGGATAACTCGAGTGTGCCTAGGCAGCTATGTTTGTAGATACTCAGAGTAGGAGAAAAGTTGAATCTCCGAAACTTCTACTGACGTCCTTCAATCCTAGGTGGCTGATTTTTTATCAATTTACCGTGCTTTTATTAAAAATATATATATTAGACAACCTTCGTAGTATTACTCAGAAATTAGACCCTTGGTTGATGTTTCTATCTCTGACACCTAACTCACCACTCAAATAGTCATCGGTGGTTCCCTTTTCGTTCTTTCTCCAGAAAGTCCATCCGCTGTTATCGTAGTCTTGGTTGTGTCTTCTCTTGAAGTAGAAGAGAAGAGCGGCAGCGGCAAGAATGATTGCACCACCGACACCGACGACAACACCGACGACAATCTTGTTGGTTTGGGATAAACCTCCAGACGAGCTTGATCTGTTATTGGCAGATGCAGCAGCTGGAGCTGAGGAGAACACAGTCGAAGTGACAACCACTACACTGCCGCCTTCACTGGATGTAATGAGGGTCTTGACTCCCGAGGACGAAGGAGCAGAAGTTGTGGAAGGAGCACTCGTGGTGGTATCTGAGCTTGAGGATTCTTCGCTGGATGAGGAGGAAGAGGAGGATGAGGATGTTGTTGTTGATGAGGATGATGGAGATGAGAAGCTCGAGAAGCTTGAGGAGGTGGGTTCGAAGAAGGATGAAGTCGAACTACTTGATGGAGATGAGAAACTCGAGAAGGAGCTTGATGGACTGGAGAAACTGGAGCTCGAAGGTATGAAAAAAGAGCTCGATGATGAGCTCAACGCAGTGGACGATGGCTCGAAGAAGGATGTCAGGGACGAACTCAAGGGGGTGGATGAGAACCCGAATGGAGTGGCGTTACCGGTGGGGAGAGTGGTGTTGGTGGAAGTCTCCTCGCCAGCTCTCTCTACGATTTCTGCTCTCTTGACCTCGGCCTTGATCACTATGTCTCTCTTTTTGTTGGTGAATGAGTGCTGATCGGAGCCATATTGCATGTGGTTCAAGATCAAGTATGTGAAGGTCGCTACCGTGAGCACGGTGGCGAAGATCTTGACAAACAAAACGTTTTTGAACATTGTGGACCGTGCGGATTCTTCCTGTCTTCGGAGGGGTATCAAAAGGAGTGGAGACGAAAGAAGATGGGACACACAATTAAGAGCAAAAAAGAGGTGTTTTAAAAAAGGTTTAGTAATTTTATTTTTTTTTTTTTCCGTCTCTTTTTTACATAATTTGTGATGTTTTCGTAACAGAAAGGGCAAAAATAGAAAATAAAATATGTGCCAGAAAATAATCCATCACGTGGAATACACTCGAGAAAAAAAAAAACGCTGCGTCTTGTTTCGTCTAAAAGGCAGGTGGTCGTATTCCAGAACGGATATGTACCACATTGTGGCAATGCATATATGGGAATAATATCAATAGAGAGCGAGTGAGAGATACCAGTGGAGTGTCCCAAAGATCAATAGAATAGCAGCACATTGTGACCTAGGGACGGGGTAGAGTGGAGAGATGCAACAAAGCACAATCAGCTACAGTAGTTGGCTGTGTGTCTGTGTGTGTGGCAGTTTATTTTTACTTTATTTTTCAGCAATTTTTTTTCAGACGATATACTTCAAACTTAAAATCATAGACAGGGAAGAGGTAGTTTTAGAATTACGGCAACATCCTTTGGAAAAAGCTTCTTGGAGAATGACTCCTTAGCTTGGTCTCCATTTTCGCTCAACGTCTAGAACACTGTGCCTCCTTTTTTCGGCCATAAATGACTGCCATCTTATTACTGAAAAAGGCTTTGTAAGGTCGAAGTCCTTTTTTTTTTTTTTTTTTTTCTTTTGCAGATTTGATGAATTTTTCACCAACCGCCCTCGACGATTTGATTCGATTTTGGTTTATTTTTAGTATCTCAGGTAGTAAAGAGCAAAAAAAAAAAAAAAAATGTAAATAAATAAAACTGCAGTGGTTAGGCTAGGCGAGTCTTAACGGGTTTTTCATTTTTACTTTTTAGGCTCCTGCTCCATAGCTGCAAAGGATACCGTTTCTGCCTTCAAATTGCTGCTAGAAATATATAAGTAGTCCCTGATCCCCTGTTTATTCTTCCTTTCACTCTCCATACCAATCGTATCCCTTTTTACCTCTCATACGCGTTGTATGACTGCAAAATGTAGTGGGAATTCCCCTTTGTATACGCGCTTCTTCTAAAAATCAAAAAAAAAAAAAACGTAAACACTCACTGCCTTGTTGACTACTACAAATACAAATACTCCCGAACACTTCCAGCTCTTCAATTGTCTACCTAAAAAATAATCGAAGTTTCATGAGAATTTACCTCTATTCTACTTCTAGAATGGAAGTTTCGGTTTAGACGAAGCAGAGTTGAAACTGGCAGGGGCTTGAGTGAGAGACTAGAAACCGAGGCTGCTATAGGTCGCCTGACTATTTGCTTCTTTCTGAGAAACCCATTGGTGCGTATTAGCGACATGCAACCAAACTTGGGCTTATCTACTCTAGTGAAGTAAAGACAAGAGAACGAAATGGGAAAAAAAAAATAGTGAAGGATGCGAGGTTCGAACTCGCGCGGACACTGTCCAGTAGATCTTAAGTCTACCGCCTTAGACCACTCGGCCAACCCTCCAATTTGTTTTTTGAAAAGGGGCCTGATTTCATATCAAAAGCAGACAGCGATGCCCAGTTCCAGTAACGTAAGCACATAAAGATGTTCGGGGCTCCACATTGAAGCCTGCTCCAAAGAGATACATATATGACCCTGAGATAGAAGGGTGTGTTGGCCTCATAGGTCAAAATGAGAAATCGAATGCCCTCACCCCTGTCTCTAGGGAGTTTCAAGTTAAAAGGATAGTGAGAGCGGTATGCCTAAAAAACGCACCCAACAGCACCCAAGAGGTTGATGAATTGAAAGATTCTTCTCCCTGTTGAATAAAAGTTACACGCCGTGGGTGGGAGAACTTAAATATAGGGTAATCGTTTCCAGGCTCAAATTGGACCTTCCTCGGACGTAAGCCGATGATTTAAGACTCATTGCGCTACCGGTAATGTGCATTTGCACGGCTGTTTTCCTATGGTCTCGTAGAGGTGATGCTGCTCCATAAGGCATCGTTCTCGATCATTTCTTGGCTATGTCGCCACACAGTTCGAAAACTATTGACAAGTCAGTGCCGTATAAGCTTTAGCGAAGTGCGGCCGGAACCAAAAAAAAAAAAAATAATGAAGGATGCGAGGTTCGAACTCGCGCGGACACTGTCCAGTAGATCTTAAGTCTACCGCCTTAGACCACTCGGCCAACCCTCCAATTTATTTCCCTAAAAACGCCCGTTTTTGATAGGACAATTTGGATAGCCCTGGACATAGTACTTTTCAATAACTCACCCCTTTCCGGCATCTATTGGCATACACCTCGGAAATAATAAGGTTTTGACGTTGCTCCGACTGCCACAAACGGAACGGACCCGAGAGACGAGGTAACCACGAGGATCAAATGGTATTTTCAAGATGTAGCAAGGACAGTATCAATATAGTTACCTAATTTTTTAAATTAGTGACAAAGAAAGAATCAAATCTTATTGTACTCACTGCATTTGATGAGCGAAGAATGAAGCAAAACTGGCGGATAAGTGTACATCCAGAAAAATTATCATTTCGCCTCATACGACCTTTGCTGTAAAGAGAAGGTCGTTACGCTTTGCGCTCGGAATTAGCGTCCCCCATCCCCAAAATGTCACAGCAAAAAAAAGCATTGATTTCGATCCAATATTTTTATGCCCTCGATCATGCATTCTATGCGTCTTGAAAAGAGGAGATTTGTGGGGTGGGCTTTTTCGAGATACACCGATATAGAGTGGGGGAGTGGATGGAAAATGAAGCAGGGATCAAGAACTACCAAACTCAGTTTGGGCATCCCTTTGCCTGTGAGATTGATCCGAACGAGTATCCTCAGGTGCTTTTTGCTTCTACATCGGTACCAATTTCCCATCGGAAAAGCCTAATACACGTGGGAAATTTAGCATTTATTACGTTTCTACACTAAAACTCTTCAGATAGTGTGCGGCTGTATGGAATCAAAAGCAAAAAAAAAAATTATTTTCTGCATGCATTCTTACAGCAAAGTGCCTTGCGGCAGCCAAAAGCGCTCGACCCCTGGGTTATCTTCACTAGGGGTTTCCTTCTCTCATGCATTCCACCCTAGGTGAAACTCTGTTGCTCTGATGTTGCAACGTGGGAAGCCAATCCCTTTCACAGGGCCTCATCGCTAGGGCAAAATTTCGTCTCCACTTGTATTTAAGCTGATCGAAATATTCATAAACCACATCCTGGAAAATAATTTGACTTCTCCTTAGTACTTTGACAGCTCTTATATTTTTTCTTGGAAAAGCTTAAACTTCGACCGGTCTTATATTTTTCTTGTACGAGCTTAGACAAATAATCAATTATATAATCAAAAGGTAGTTAGACTTTTGAAAATGGCGGTCGACACTAAATCCCAAGGTGTCAAAGAGTCAACCTGGGAAAACGGAAAAGTTGCAGCCACCGTCGTGGATTCTGAAGTTGTTGATGATTCTGACAGATCAGATGGCCAAGCATTCAAGTATGATGCTGAAGCAAGAAGACAAAGATTGGTGGGGGGTAACAAAATCAGAGACATACTAGTCATTTTATGTGCTGGTTTTGCCTTGATTTCTGATGGGTATCAAAACAACGTTATGACTATGTTGAACACTGTGTTCACGAGAGAATTCCCAAAAGAGTACGACAACGACATGAAGACTCAAGTTTCCAATGCTTCTACCGTTGGTACCATTTTCGGACAAGTTATTATTGGTTTAACTACTGATTACATGGGTAGAAAGTGGTCTATTGTTACTGCTACTGTTTTTGTTATCTTGGGAACAGTCATGTGTGCAGCCTCTCACGGTAAGACCATCAACGGCTTACTTTGGATGTTGACGATTTCAAGAGGTGTTACTGGTTTCGGTATTGGAGCTGAATACCCATCTTCATCTGTTTCAGCAAATGAAGCAGCTAACGAATCAATGAAGAGAAGAGGTGGAGCCTTTGTGTTGTGTACCAACTTGCCATTATCGTTCGGTGGGCCCTTTGCTCTTTGCATTTTCTTGATTGTTCATCAAATCACTAAGAGTCACTATGAAGGATTATGGAGAACTATGTACGCAATTGGAGCCTTCTGGCCCCTCTCTGTCTTCTACTTCAGAATGAAAATGAGTACCTCAGAATTGTACAAGAGAAACGCTATCAAAAGGAGAGTTCCATACTGGTTGGCATTGAAGTATTATTGGCCCAGATTGTTAGGAACATGTGGATGTTGGTTCTTATACGATTTCGTTACCTTCCCTAATGGTGTATTCTCTGCTGGTATCATTGCTTCCGTTTTAAAAGGTAAGGCTGCAAAAGATTTGGATAGAATTGCTGAATGGACTTTATTATTAGGTATGCTTGGAATTCCAGGTGTCATCATCGGTGCATACTTATGTGACAGAATTGGTAGAAAGTATACCTTAATTGTTGGCTTCTCTGGTTACATTGTGTTTGGTTTGATTGTGGGATGTGGCTACGAGAAGATTTCCAAAATTACTGCCTTATTCATAGTCTTATATGGTTGCATGATGTCTTCTGGTAACTTGGGACCCGGTGACATGATGGGTTTGACCTCCTCTGAATCATTCGCCACTCCAATTCGTGGAACCTGTTATGGTATTTCTGCTGCAATTGGTAAAGTTGGTGCCGTCGTGGGAACCAAGTGTTTCACTCCAATCCAAACTAACTTGGGTAAAAAATGGACTTTTATTATTGCCGCTATCTGCGGTCTCCTCGGTGTTATCATCGCTTACTTTTTGATTCCTCACTTGAGAGACGAAGATTTATTGGAAGAAGATATTAAGTTCAAGAACTACTTGATTGCCAATGGGTGGGATGGTGACTTTGGTTTGAACTCATCCTCGTCTTCGGAAGAACCTGAAGATAAGGCTGAGGAGAGTATCGAGGGCAAGCAATACTATACCTAATTCGGTACCCTGGGTTAAATTTTTTGTGCCAGAGAGGTAACAATTTTCTTCAGCTAAAGTAATACTATAATAATTTCAAAAAGAGTAAGTAATAATAATATGTCACATTACTGCTTGGTATTACAATTGATCTTACAGTATTTTTTTTTTTCTTCAAAAAAAAGAGTCCTTAATTGATCCTATGTAAAGATAAAAACGTATTTAATCATCTTCTTCACCTGAGGAGTCGAGCTTCACATAAGTTTGTGGGATATCAACAACATATTCACCATCAACAAGCTTAACAGCCGCGGTAGTGTCAGCGGGTACATTGTGGATAAAATTGCTTCCTGCAGCAATTGCGGGCCATATTAATAGCACAGCACCCAAAGTTGCCATGGCTTGCACAGCCTTTGGACCCTGGGAGGCAAGGTTGTTCCAAATGTAAGTAAATGTTGAGGTGGTTGGACCCGTTGGGCCACCCTTGGTTTCCCTTGTACCTGTGGTAATTCTTTGTGGGGGACTTCCTGGGGTAGTGACTGGAACTTCCTTTAATGAGTGGGTCTTAAAGCCCGGGTTGGTGACGTATCTACGAAAGTGCTTTATTTGGCTTCTAAACATGTTCAATTGAGTTAATATAGTATTATGCTTAGTTTGAAAAAACAGTCTAAATTTTGACGTGGGATATTCGTCATTTTTATATTGCACATGGCAATTTAAAGCAACCATCTTTCAATAGCACAATTGGCGTCTAGATTTGCTCTTAGCTCAATACAATAATTTGCGACCCCCAGCTCCCCTCTCTTGCACACAAGGTTGCGACCTTTTCTTTTTCGCGGCATCGTTGCTCTTACGCAATACGAGCCACCAGATTAAGGCGCGCAGTAAATATGCATCATTACATCTTTCAGCGTAAAGCAAATATACTATATTAAAATAACGAAACACAATAGACATTCAAAATAAAACAAATTAGAATGAAAAAGTAAAACTATAAATAAATATACGAAGTAAAAGATTGTTCTCAGATTATTATTCTTTTATTTGATCTCAAATGAAGATACAACTGAGAGTGTAGCCTTCATTGACTCATTTGTAGAGCAATTCATTAGATTTTCAATGCCTCTTCGTAAGATGGTGGAGCACCAACGTATTCGATAGATCCCTTATCGTTGTATGTAGCATTTTCATCAGAAACATTAACCCCGTTTTCTAAGGCCTTGTTCTTTTCAATCTCAGATAATCCAAGATCATCCTTGGCAATCCATATGTGAGGTTCGTCTTCATTGACACATGGGTCTTCGTAAGCAGTTTGAAGGAATTCGTCATTGTATTCAATATAGTTGAACAAGCAAGCGGGCATCTTTGCTCTTATTAAATCGTAGGATTCTTGCTTTGGCTTGAAGAATAAGGTGAATACACTCAACGACTTCTTTGGGTTCACCAATTTTTCATGGTCACCTGCACTAGTAGGTTCAGCGCTCTTGTTAGTTTTGTCAATGTTTGATTCTGGTAATCTGTCAACAATTGGTTGCTTGGAATCAGCAGTGGAGTGAACTTCATGCTTGACGGACTCGTCAGAGTTGGTGAGGTTTTGATCGTTTTCACGTGTATCGAGAGCGTGATCTGGTAAGACGTGTTGGAGCTTCTCGGTCAAGCCTAATTGGTTTCCACCTTGCCAGTAGTTTTCACCTTCTAACTTGATTTCCTTCAAACCTTGATCATGCATTGGGTATTGGAAGGTGGAATCACCAGAAGCGTACTTGATGGCAGAGATTGGAACGGTTTCGAGCAATGGCAAGAAAATACGCTTGAAATAAAGGTGAGCAGCGATAGTGGCAACAAGACAAACAGCTTCCAAGGCAACACAAGCCCAGTTCTTGGAGAAAACAAACATGGCAATAATACAAACTTCGGCCAAGTAGATACCAACAAACAATTGGAACAAGGCGGAGGCAAAGTTTCTACCTCTTGCATCATGTTGATTTGGCTTGAGAACGTAGTTCAATTGGTAAATGAAGGCAAAGTAAATCAAGGTGTATGAAATGAAAGTGAATCCCAAAAGTAATGGAGCAATAACCGAGTAACATAAGGCAATGACGGCAAAAAGTTGGTACAATGGGTAAACAGTAGACCAGCCCGGTTGACCTAAAGTATTGAAACGTTTCCACATTGCTCTTGGGGTCTTGTCCAAGATCTTACCTAAGAATTGTGCTAAGATTAAAGCAACCATCTGGAATAACATGGCACTTGGAATGGTCAAACCTTGCAAACACAAGTAACTCAAGTAGAAGTTAGAAGCTGGTGGAATCTTCTGTTGCAATAAGTTTAATGCGGAACCTGGGTCACTCTTGATTTGTTGAACGGAAGAGGAAGCGGAACTACCTAAGGTAGTAACTAAGAAAACTTGCACAACTTGGAATGCGTAGAACCAAGATTGACAGTAGCTTTCAATCTGTTGGTGAGAAATCAAACCACTAGTCTTACCCATGAACTTGATGAAAGGTGGAACCAAAGACATTAAGATGGCTAAAGCAACAACTGGTAAAAGACCAGTAATAAGACCAAGAAGGACCTTTGGCAAGTGGTAAATGAACTTGAAAGCAGGAATAAGTGAAGTTAAACTGTCAACATGCGAAATTGCACCAACGAAAGCAACTGGAATAGACCAGAAAATAATCATAAGAGTCAAAATTGTGTTAGCAACAAACTTCTTAGCCCATCTTTTCTTAGTAGTCAAAGATAAGTTATCCCAAATGATGTCATCAGGAGCGTAACCGGTGAATCTCTTAGTTAACTTGAAGTCCTTGTTGTATGGAATGGCTTGGTATGCCTTTTGTAATTCCAATTGAGTTGGGAATTCAAGGAAAACAGCAGGGATTTGGGTGTTAGCGTGGTTTTCTAACTGATCCTTCTTGATTTCCTTGTTTAATTCACCTAATCTTTCCTTACCGTAGTCTAAAGTGTCAACCTTCTTACCGATTAAGAACTTCAATTTGTGAGTAGGTCTCTTCTTACCGTCCTTCAAATACTTGTTGATGTCATCAGCAGGTTGTGGAGCCTCCTGGTTCTTCTTAACAGCCTTGTTTCTGATCTTGACAGCCTTGGTGATAACCTTGTTAACAGCACCTTCGTACTTGTTAGCTAACTTGGCTCTTTCCTTAACCTTCTCCTTCAACTTTTCGTTGTCACGAGCGTACCAGATGTTTGTAGCAGTTGGGAAGTAGTTTCTCAATTCAACTTCTTCTAAGGTCTTGTCTGGAACTTCTGTCAATAACAAAGTTCTGGAAGACAACAAAGAGTCGTACAATGGGGTAGTTTGAACGACGTGTCTAAAAGTGGTGTAGTAAACTAATTCACGGTAGATTAAGAAGATGGCACAGCCGAAAAAGATCCAGGACAAGAAAACTTGTGCAAAGAATCTCCACTTGTTCTTTTGGTTACCAAAAGTCAAGATGTTGAAACCCTTCAAGCCGTTTGAGTTGGTTGCAGAAAGTGGGAAAAGGATTGGCCATAAGATGATACATCCAATAAGACAAAGGAAGGCGAACTGGAAGATGAATCTGAGGAAGAAGTATCCATCGACACCAGATTGCTGAATAATGAAAGATTCTGGTTTGCGGAGAACGTGAGACAACCAGCCAAATGGACCACCTGGGGTTTCATCTGGTTGAATGTCTGTTGGGATAGTCTTGACGACCACCCTTGGTTCGTAAACTCTCTTTTGCTTCTTTCTGAGGATGATAAACAATATCAAGTATACCAAGGCCACTACACCCGTAACAATCAAAGTTGTCAAGAAGGCAGAGACCGAGGAATCACTGTTGGATGGTGATGATGAGTCAGCCATTGTGAATAACTAAGTCAATTCGTTTCTTGTGGGGTTCTATACTAGTGGAAAAAAACACCCTAGGAAGCGATTTGTTATGATTTTATATTTTCTTCTAAATTTTCAGATGGAAGAAGTAAAAAAAACTGTGACTTTATTTATTTGTTTTTTTTTTTTTTTTTTTTTTTTGCTTTATTTAATCTTACCGATGAATAAAAATAATGATTCCTTCTCCAGGGGTAAATTAGCTTCTATTTTGTAGAAACGAGGATAAGTGGGTCGGTTATATCCACTGAATTGTATATTTAACAGGGAAGCAAAAGAAGAATAAATACGAAGTGGAAAAAAAAATATCGTGGTTCTCTTCAGGTTTTATATCGCTAGGTAATTGCTATTTGAAGAATACCTATAACGGTATAGAAGCGTAGCTGGTACCCCATTAGACTTTTTTGTTTTTCTTAGCAATCGTCATGCAAAGAGACGTGAAACGTCCATGTTACACAAAAGCGCAGGCATTAAGGTGAAGGTTTTCCTATTGTTCGATGCGGCTGAGGAACAATTGCTGTTGAATCATAGAGTAGAAGTAGAGAAAGGCCGGGGTTCGCAACGCACACCTTTACACCAGTGGAAACTCACACTTTGCTACGGGAAGGGCTGTGCATTCTGAGAAGCATTGGAAGGGATAGCAGCTTTGCTGACGTCAGTAATAGTAATTGTATATGCTTCTCACAATCGGTTTTCACACTTTGCAAACTAACAAACAGGACCGAGGTAATTAAAAAAAAAAGAGGTGCGTGCTAAAGCAGCACATTATGTTGCGCACATGTGTATCGAACAAAGGAAGCTGTAGCACAATCCAAAATTTTCCACGACCCTGTGTCTGGATGGGGTGTTACTGGTATCCTCTACCGCTAGTTTTTGCATTTGTTTATTTTCTATATGTTTATTTTTCATGTTGCACGCTATAACATTCCTCAAATACTATCCGCTGGAAACACGAAAAGCTTTTAGGTGAGCTTAATGTTTGTTTTTTAGCTTCGTATGCAAGGTGGGTCAAATTTGGCTGGCTGCTGCATTTTGGTTTTTATTCCTTTTTTTTGATTCCTTTGCTATTTTGTGCCTACCACGAGAAACTAAAATTTCAAATCATTTCACAGCAAGGTTCATCTCGTTGTAAAGTCTAATATGACCCTTTCCCATTTTAAGTAAACCCTAAACGGTGGTTATGATTGCTCGGGATGGTAAATCAATAGCCGCTTTCCTGTACCCGCTTTGCACATGGTACATGTAAATGCAAACTAATAAACTTTTTGGATGTACCTTGTATTCGTATATTGTCTCTTGGGTCGCAGAACTGACATATACGTCATAGATTTAGTTTTTCATAGTTCAAGCGCTAATTTCAAGCCTTCGACGATGACTTGAACCTAAAAAGCTAGTTATCAGTTAGTCCGTGGCATCGCATCTTGATATTATGAAGCTTTCACGTAAAATCTGGAAAAAAAGAAATGACTACCTACGTGTCTACGCTTGTGGCGGAGTTAGCAAGGCATGAATGTATGTCTCGGATACCTCGTTTATGTTCTGTTACTGCTAAACTCCTCCTTCACCCCCCACCAGCGCCCCTCTCATCGAATACTCCACATCTACTTATCAGGCTTTGAGATGACATTCGTCAGCCTACTAGTGCCATGCGTAAATTAAGGTAAGTCCACTGGGGGTACGAGCTTGCACACTGCTCGTCTGATCATTCGGGAAGACCCTGTATATTAATGACCTCCCTCATCTTTACAAGTGTGAGTGGAAAGGTGTGTGAGTGTCACGTGATGTGTATTAAAGTTATATTGAAATCTAGATTTTAGTACAGCAAGAGTCCATGTTAAGGGTCCCTCTCTCTTAGGTACTCAGCAGCTTTTCATTATTGTCAATTTTGGTTGTGCTTCTGGGAGGAATTCCAACGGGACGAAGGAAGTCTTCGTCGCTATATAATGGATGATTGTTTGGATCGATAGCCTCGCTGGATGATCCTGCAGTAGGTGGAGGCCCTGGTGGTGGGCCGTACTCGTCAGAGAATGTAACGCCGCCATCGGTTTCATGAGGAACCGCAGAAATCGGTATTCCGTCGGTACCCGACTCTTGTCTTCTGTGAGCTGGCTCAGGTTCTTCAATGATAGCCCCATCACCTTCTGCATTGCTTGAGCCGAGTCCGGTAAAAGTAGGACCACTGACAGAGCTCTTCTTAGCAGGGTGGAATTCTCCCCGTTGATCGTAGTAACCCATGTCAATGTTATCTGTTGCTTCGGCAGTATATGTAGGGACATACGCAGAGCCCTCTGGATCTCTGTTATGGCGCTGCTGTTGATGTTCGGATTGTAAGTACGATGGTGGCGTCATCCAACGAGTTCCGTACAATGGCTGAGAACCATGCTGGGTTCTCTTCCTGTTCACCCTAAGCGTTCCCAATACCACGATTAATATTAACACTATGAAGATGGCAAAGAAAGCCCACCTTGCTCCTCCACTTGTAGTCCAACTATTACCCGAGTCAAAATCTCGAGAATGGAGATATGGCATGATGAAGATTAAATATGCGTTTCACAAATGCTATTAGAGATAATAAAAAAATAACAAAATATGTGAGACTTTTATCGACTTTGAGTTGTCTAAGTCTTGGTAAGTCGATGTCTTGGCAGAGATGTAATTAAACGCTCTAGTAAGACAAAAAGAAAGTGAATCAAATTAAAAACCCCTGAAGTCGGTTGGCTGATAATTCACTACGGTCGTCTTTTTTTCTTGTAGAGATAGCTCCCCTTCATAATATTTTGGCTCACTTTTCAAATTCCATGGTGCAGACACTACCTGTCATTCATACTAAAAATATAAGCCTTGCTAAATCGACACCCGTCGTACAACATTGGCAAAAGTCAATGGCAAGGCTATCAACTCGTATAAGAAAAGGTAAAAAAAAAAAAGAAGATATAGCATAGAAAAGCACGGATGTCCTTGCTAGAGGTGCATTACGAGATAACCAGTCGGAAAGCAAATCCTTGTATATTTTCCTCTACGTATTTTCACTTTCTTGGGGCTCGAGGATCTGTCGAAATTTGATTATTTTAACGAAATCGGGGCAAAGTGGAACGGAATTTGCCATTTTTGCCGTCTCTGCTCTATTATAGACTTAGAATATAAATGTAAGCAGCATGAATCTAGAAAATTAACCCCTTCTCTGCCTTAAAAATGCGTCAAGATACGTCACTGCAGTGAGTGGAATTTTTTTCGGTTCGATAAGAGAGCGGGATTAAATAGTCGGCACATCAAGAGGTGACTGGATCCACAACGTGTACTCTCCTCACTTTTGCAAAACGTGCTACAACATGTCTCCGTTTAGCCATTTCTTCTGAAACTACTCATTGTGTCTTTTTCACGTTCCTACTACAAATGGCCGCTTCCTGAAACTGTCATTCTGGTCGGCTAGTACTCATAAACATGGCAACTGACGATCTTAATATCTCCGATATCCTGCATGATGGCGCGAATTTGCAGCCGATTTTTAGAATATAATTGCGGTGAGCTTTACTGTGAATGGGGTACCACCTACTTTATACTAGGCAAACTTCTAGGCAATGTTACTGCTGCTGGATAATTCTGATCCCGTTTTCATTGAAATTGTGAGCAAGGGAATTTGTCCGTTGGATTCTCTCGACAAAATTTGGAGTGAAATAGAAGACGCGGTGAATGGTTTCAAAGATATTATATTGTTGTCAAAAACAACAAAGACTGATAAATATTCAATTGTCAAGCAGTTGGAGTTGAAATCATGTAAAACCAATACTTCTTATCCCGTTTCTAGGTTTTCCGTACTAGTGAAGGTAATAAAGCTATTAAGATGCAATTTGAGGAACGGCTCCCTTACAACTTATCGTGATATTTACTACCAAGATGTTGCGTTGTTTCAAAGAAAGCAGAGAAACGCGGTCCAAGCCATCAATCAAATTGCCAATTCATTAAATGTGTCGGTTCAAAAAGATTTGAACATTGTCCCTGGCCAAAAAGGACTTGCTTATGGTAACATAAAATTAATGCACCTTGGTGAAGGCAGCATAATTGACTGCAGTGAGCCTGGATTGATACCCTTGTTGGTTGGTGATTCTCCGGGCCAATACTGCGTCCTCCAAGGAAACCCACGAGGAATAATAGTCTTAGAAAAGGAAGCTGTTTTTCGATCCATCTGCAGAGAACTAAGGGCCATAACTGACCACAGCTTGATAATTGTGACTGGCAAGGGATTTCCTTGCCAGCTCACAAAAGATTTCTTGCGTTTACTCGCCTTACATTTCCCTCAAATTCCCATCCTTGCCTTCGTCGATTCAGACATATACGGAGTTCAAATATGTGCGAATTATTCTCTTAATCAAGCCACAAATGGCAAAGTGAAGGAGAGTTATGAAGAACTCATAAGAAATGAAAATACAGAGGATTTGGACGAGCGACTTGTATATGCTGGAATATTTTTGCTTGAGTATGAGACTGGTTGGCTAAACGTAGAAACCCGGGAATGGAAACGGATGCAGAATTTCTTAATTCAAAGAAATGGCAGTAATGCTACATCAATAACCGAGAGAAGATTCTACACAGAAATTTCACGAGGAATGATACTTCACAAAAAATGTGAGATGAACTCGATAAGCGAAAGCTACTTGGCCTATATCCTAAGAGCTCTTGAAAAGGAAGAGCATAGGCGCTTGGTAACTGGTGCTAAGAGAAGGAAGCCTAATTCTGACTCGGAAACAGTAGTTGGGCAGTATCCTCAGGATAATTCACTGATGGATTCGATTTCGGAAGAGCTATCTGAGGATAGCATATTTTCTTACAAAGATGAAGTGTCAATGTCGAAAATGCCTTCGTGATTAAATAATTATTTTGCAACAATATGATACAAGTGCTTACAGAATGCTTGGCGATAACGAGAGTTTTTGCTGAATTCATGCCCAGAAAATGGCAATATGTTCAAAATGCTAATTTACATAACTAGTTACTGCTGGAGAGCCACACTCGTCACCAAGGAGCTCACGTATGGCGAAGTACAAAGTATCTGTAGGGAATAGTTCAGGCTGTAGTGTCAAGGGTACAAGATTATGTTGCAGATTTTTGTGCAGTATCTTTTTAATAGTTTTTGTCATAACACGTGAGAAAAATACCCAACCCCAACCATGAATGTAATTTGACAAAATTACACAAAATTTAATTTGGGCGAACAAAATCTTGGACACATTGACTGAAATTTAATTTGAGGTACAGATTCCAATTGTTCACGTCTTTTTCTTTTCACACCAGTATTTAACTTTTAATTAAGCAAAAATGACTTACACTACCCGTCAAGTTGGTGCTGCCAACACCTTAGAACACAGAGTCTTCATTGAACAGGATGGAAAGCCAATCTCTCCATTCCACGACATTCCATTGTACGCCAATGAAGAAAAGACTGTCTTAAACATGATTGTCGAAGTTCCAAGATGGACCAACGCCAAGATGGAAATCTCCAAGGAAGACAAGTTAAACCCAATTCTTCAAGACACCAAGAAGGGTAAGTTGAGATTTGTCCGTAACTGTTTCCCTCACCACGGTTACATTCACAATTACGGTGCTTTCCCACAAACCTGGGAAGACCCTAACGCTACCCACCCAGAAACCAAGGCCAAGGGTGACAACGATCCATTAGATGTTTGTGAAATTGGTGAACAAGTTGCTTACGTCGGTCAAGTCAAGCAAGTCAAGATCTTAGGTGTCATGGCTCTTTTAGATGAAGGTGAAACCGACTGGAAGGTTATCGTCATCGACGTCAACGATCCATTGGCTTCCAAGCTTCACGATGTTGAAGATGTTGAAACCCTCTTACCAGGTTTATTACGTGCCACCAACGAATGGTTCAGAATCTACAAAATTCCAGATGGAAAGCCAGAAAACCAATTCGCTTTCTCCGGTGAATGTAAGAACAAGAAGTACGCTGAAGAAATCGTTACTGAATGTAACGAAGCTTGGGAAAAGTTGATCAAGGGTGAATCTCCAAAGGGTGAAATTGACTTGACTAACACTACCTTATCTCAAACCGCTTCATTCTCTGAAGCTGCTGCTTCTGAAGTCCCAGCTGGTTCTCACTTAGCTCCAGCTCCAATTGACAAGTCCATCGACAAGTGGTTCTTCATCTCTGGCGCTCACTAAATACTGTAGAGTCATTGCACTTCACAACGTTTAAAGTTTTGTATAAAGAAAATAGTATATAATGAAATGAAGAATGAAATTCAATAAAACAATGAACGTTTATATAACTCGGGACTGTGTAAGTTTCTGATTGTCACCGAAGAATTTGGTGAAGGAAGACGTTGCTAAACTTTCACGTCTTTTAAAGCAAAGGGTTCATCACGTATTAAACAGGTGCAGAAATACCATAACATTGACTGAAAAGATAAGCTTCATGTTGTGGCAATTCGCAGACAACCGGCAAAGTCGCGGATGGACCCTGATTGAAGAATCTGTTATCTTGCACGCAGATACGACACCATAAAAAGCTACATTTGAGTAAGGTTGGTAAAGGAGGTTTTTCAGCTGACCCAAGTACTCTCTCGTACGAGTTTACCAATGACTCGTTCCCCACTGAGATAGAGAACGTGTTGAGTTATCAAATAAACTTTTTTTTTGGCAACCAAAACGCACATTTGGCTGCTAAAAATGATAAAAGAAATTTACCCCGGTAAAGTACTGTAATTGGGAACAATTCGTAGCAAATACGAAACAGAGTCCAATTTGTCTCTTCCTGAAAGAGATTGTAGTACTATGCTACCATCTCTCCTAGTATTGTACGAAGATATAGACAGGAACGTTCCGTGCCACCGCAAGTCTCCACCCCGAACAGTAAAAATCTCGCAGAGATAAGAGAATTAAGGTTGGGCTATCTGCAGGAGATTAACCTTCGGAGTTTTCTACAAATAGGATTTGACCTTGGGGGAAGACAGATGACAGAGACTGTCGGTGGAACTATAAGAGACGCAGGGGTACGTGAATGATGGCACCCCTCTTGATATGATAAAATTTTGCTCGAGCATTTGTTGGGCATACGATGCTACACGAGAAGTTGTGGTGCAGAGTTTTTGAGAGGTTCAAGTAATACTTTGCCAAATAGCTACTCAATAGTCCATAGTAAAGTGCCTATTTGCCAAGTTGCTACTCTAATAATCTTCCCTCAAAGCCACTATGTGGGCCATTGCGGAAGCCAATAAACTCTTGTTCTCATCCAACTTTGAGCTTTGTGTACCGGTAGCGCCTTATGTCTCCTAAGCAAAGCACTAATGTGTATCATTTGTGATACTAAGGAGATGAGGAACACGCTGCCAACCATTAAAAATGTTTCAAAGGGATACAATGAAGATCCTTCCATATTCTAAATTTAGCCTGTTAGCCCAAATGCTCATCTTTTTTGTATGTGAGGGATTTGCTGTATGGTCGCTTCTATTGAATTCCGGTCATTTCGGTGATAAACACGAATTTGTATATCTTTTGACAGCTTTCTTAAGCGCCGAGCAAGAGTGAAATCAGACAGCCTGCAATAGGACAGATTCAGATCGATGAGAGTATAAATTGAAAGTGATAGAGGATGGTTAAAGGTGCAAAGCATGACCGAACAGCTCGTTTTGTTTGATTTGACTTAGCTGACTGGTTTAAGTCCACAGTCAGGACTCGTCATATAATTTGCATAGATCTGCACTGTATAATTTTGGAGAAGGCCTTGATATCAATAAAGTTCATTCTGTGAACCGCCAAATCTTTTTTGAACATTATTAGCATTGAACACCTATCGGGCCGAAATGGAAGAGAAGAGAGTGACCCCTGTTAAAGTTCCATCTGTTAGGTCGATTGCCATAGGAGATTTAGAAGGGTACATCACCATTCATGGCAACGATCATTTAGCCTCTGCTAAAATGTTAGAAGAGGCTCAGGCAAACTTAAAACTAGCTGAAGACACCGGATACACACCAGAATTACGCCGTAACTTCAGTATATTTTCCCTTGTTGGAATCGGATTCGGACTCACCAATTCCTGGTGCGGGATATCAGCCTCATTGATCACCGGAATTTCTTCAGGCGGACCTATGCTAATTATCTACGGCATTATTATTGTGTCAGTTTTATCCATAGCCATCGGTGTCTCATTATCGGAATTAACAAGTGCAATGCCCTCTGCAGGTGGACAATACTACTGGACAATGAAATTGGCACCAAAGAAATGGGCGCCATTTTTGTCCTATATGTGCGGCGCATTTGCCTGGGCTGGTGCCGTTTTCACCTCTGCGTCGGTCACATTATCCATTGCATCAGCTTTGGTGGGGATGTACGCCTTAGGAACGCACAATCCAGACTTTGAGGTAAAAACCTGGCAGGTCTTCGTCACTTATGAGATTGCCAACCTTTTTTTGGTCGTATTCAACATCTGGGAAAAGCCCTTACCAGCATTGTCCCAATGGGCACTTTACATGTCGTTGACATCGTTTGTGGTAATAACAATTGTGGTTTTGGTCAAATCGAGTGGAAAGTATGCCACAGCTGAGTTCGTGTTTGTTACTTTCGACAACGGTACCGGTTGGTCCTCCTCGGGAATTGCTTTCATAGTTGGTCTTATCAACCCTGCTTGGTCGTTCTCGTGTTTGGACTGTGCAACCCATATGGCAGAGGAAATTTATAACCCAGAAAGGCAAATTCCATTAGCTATCATGGTGACAGTGTTAATTGGATTCATAACTTCAATTTGCTATTCTATTGCCATGTTTTTCCTGATCTCTGATTTGGAAGCAATCTTGAAGTCGACGACTGGCGTTCCAATTATGGATATTTTTCACCAAGCCCTAAGATCTAAAGCTGGCGCAATTGTGCTTGAAGCTTTGATTGTGCTTACCCAAATTGGTTGCAATATCGCCTCCCATACCTGGCAAGCAAGACTTGCTTGGTCTTTTGCTAGAGACAACGGGTTACTAGGATCTAGATACTGGTCTCGAATCAACAAGAGAACTAAGCAACCTGTCAACGCCCACGTTATGTCTTGTTGTTGGTCTGCGGTGATCGGATGTATCTATATGGGTTCCACCACAGCGTACAACGCCATTATTGTAGGGTGCATCGTTTTCCTCAACTTATCATACATAGTTCCGATCATCTGTCTTTTATACAAGGGTAGAGATAACATTGAGCATGGTCCATTTTGGCTCGGAAAGTTTGGAATGTTCTGCAACTATGTGGTTGTTGCATGGACAATCTTTTCCACTGTTTTCTTCTCCTTCCCTCAAGTGATGCCTGTGACTGCAGGTTCAATGAACTATTTCTGTGTTGTGTTCGGAGTCTTTGGGGGTTATTGTGTCATCTACTGGTGTGTCAGAGCAAAGTATCAATTCAAGACATTAGATGACCACGAAGTCGGGCTCAGCGAGCTCACCCTGGAGTTGTCCAACCAGGTGGAGAAATTGGAACAGATATTTTCAAGACAAGGCACTGTGAATGATACAATGCTGGCTTAAAGTTGCTAGAATTCCACAACTTTAGCAGACTCACTGAAATTGTATAGCCCATTAAGACTTAAATTAAAAGGAACAAACAGTAGAGCCTCTATTAGCCCTCCTCTTCAAGTCGAAAGGGAGATACAGTTGACATGCTGTAGCCGGCAAATGGCCAACGGGAAGCAAGTAGTTCAACAAGGGGTAGAAAATAAATAATTTATAACCATCCTCTTATCGTGTGCTCCTTAGGCTGCTCAGATCAGAAGCGTGTGACTTGGGTCATTAGTAGTCACGGGACTGTACTGTTCGTCGCTAGAACGTAATGATTGGATAAGAACGATCACACTAATGAGCAGCAGTACTTGTTTCATGAGAACTCACGATTTCTTGTAAAGTGTAACATGGTGTATAATGTTGTCCAGTTTCGCCTCAGTTACTTAATCGTTCAGTGTGCGAGGGGGGGACAATGACAGAACTGTAAAGAATCTTTCAAAAGCATAGAGGGTAATTTTCGGGATCTCTCGCTATGAGCGCATCTTGCATACTTCCTTTTGTCCAGCAGTCCTCATCCCACAAACGACATGCAGAGGGGTAGGTAGCACACTCCATGGTGCGATGAAGAGAAAATTGATAGGTAGCTTATTTTAGGCACCTATTTAGCTTTCCCGAAAGCATAAAGTTAAACTAGCGAACCATATATCTCAGGTCCCCAGGTATCTCCTGCAAGTGTTTTTAGTAATACTGACATGGCTTTTAACCGCACCCTCCACTCGCCAATATATAATATATTACTCATCCCAGATTTGAGATCATCAGGTATAAAGTGGCTGAGTGTCGTCAAATCAAAATACCGATAGTGCATAAAAGCCCGGTACAAAGTGCCAAAAATAAGGTTGGATCTTTTATTCGGGATATTATTTTTTTGGCGCAAAATCGAATTATTAATTTTTTGTCATAATCTCGAATACTTTGCGACGAAATGTATTGTTTATTAGTTTCTCTTTTATTCTATCAGATTCTTTGCAGTTGGAAAATACAATGTGGTATACACACTCATTACTACTCTTGGACATATTTTTTTCTTCACGCCTTATATCCTTCACTCCGTAAAAAAATGTTAGCCTCATCACGCACACAGTTTATGGCTTTCTCGTGCCACAACACATGAAACCCGTTTTCGAATATAAACACAGGAAATTCCGTAGGCATTTATCTCCTTGCAATTTTTTTTAATAGCGTATAGAAACGTATTTTTGTATCATTCATTGTACTCTTTTAGTTGTCTCTATTTATTAGACCCTTTTTTGAAATGTCCATT
Source organism: Dujonia boleticola (assembly GCA_029581775.1). Taxonomy (NCBI): domain Eukaryota; kingdom Fungi; phylum Ascomycota; class Pichiomycetes; order Serinales; family Debaryomycetaceae; genus Dujonia; species Dujonia boleticola. The sequence continues at coordinate 1,041,714 of JARGRU010000006.1, read as the reverse complement.
GTTATTATCGGTTCGAGTTACGCGGCAATTGCCGCAATCGAGACCCTTGTCAAGGAAATCGGCAACTCAGCTGACAAGAGTAAATTTCAAATCACTGTCATTTCCAAGTCAGACAAGATTTACTTCAACCCTAGTGCTCCACGTTTGTTAGTTGAACCAGAGAGTGCTACCAAGGCATTCTTTTCTGCTGAAGAAAACTTCAAGAAGAGAGCCAAAGATGTCAAGTACCAATTCATTCACGGTTCTGTCGAACGTGCGGACTTTGACGCCAAGAGTATACAAGTTACAACCGCAGGTGGTAGCAGTCAAGAAGTTTCCTACGACACTTTGATTATCGCTTCTGGTAGTCACTCTGGCCATGCTGCCCTCAAGTTGGATGGAGGTGCTCAAGACTCTTTAGACTCCATCAAGGAAGTCGCCAAGTCTATCAAGGATGCGCAAAGCATTGCTGTTTTAGGTGGTGGTGCTACTGGTGTCGAAATTGCAGGTGAAATTGCCTTCACTTATCCTAAGAAGCAAGTCACCATTTTCACCGGTTCCAGTGGTCCATTATACCAAATCAACAAGGCAGCTCCAACTACCAAGAAGTTGGAAGCTCTTGGAGTCAAGGTTGTTAACAAAAAGAGATACACTTCTATTGAGCCTTCAAAGAACGGTGGAAACTCTATCATTTTCAACGATGGTACTACCGAAGACTTTGACTACTTCGTTCCAGCTTACGGTGTTTTCCCAAACTCATCTTTCGTTGATGCTAAATACTTGAACAAGGAAGGTTTCGTCATTGTTGACGAATACTTAAGAGTCAAGGGTCACCCTGAAGTTCTCGCCATTGGTGATGTTGCTTCCATTACCGAAAAGACAATCGTGGATCTCAAGTTCCGTCAATCCAAGCCTTTACTCCACACTCTTAAGAAACAATTATTTGACAAGAACACTCAATTGGTTGCATACGCTGGTGGTAAGCCAACCATTTTCGTTCCAGTCTCGAAGAATGGTGGTATTGGTCTTGCCTTTGGTCTTTCAATTCCTAGTTTCTTTGTCAAGAACATCAAGAGTAAGGATTTCTTCTTGGGTCAAGCTGCCAAGGACTATAGCTAAACTATTTATCGTTCTTCCTAACATAGAAAGGACTACAATGATTACGTAAGTACTTAATAACATAATTTAATGGGATTTAATTCATTTTACCGGAGACTTCTTGTAGAATTCAAGCTAGTTTCATATTTGGATTGTCCAATATGGGCACGTCCGATATTCTGAGATGAAAAACAATCTATAAAAGGTAAGGTTCCTCTCTGGCGTATATTTCAGTTGGTCAGTTTTTCATGTACCGTTTTTATCGTAAACCTCTATAGTTACCCTAAATATTTTCTACTGTGGCGTGTATGAAAAATAAACATCGCGTAAATAAATCATCTCAATGTTGTACATTTGTCATGGTTGGAGTACGCTCTGATCGTTGATTCTATTTTTGATTAAAATGGATATCCACTCTCAGTTGGAAGATCCTACAAGTATCAATGACTCTCAGAACCCGAATGTTGTGAGTGCAATAAATCAGTACGGTTTAACCACGTTCGATCTATTAACCTACGCAAACTCCGCCAATAGACAAGCTGCATCGAATACGCTTGCAAAACGACTAGGAAGACCGATCAGGGAAATAGAAGACTTCTTAGATTCATTAAAAGAGCAATTCGTGGGCTCAATCAAACCCAACCCCCTACCCAATGATTATGATCGTGGTTCAAGAAATTTGATGCCAACTGGATTGGCTACCTTGGATCAGCAATTAGGTGGTGGAATTCCGGTAGGAGAAATCACGGAGGTGTTTGGTTCAAGCGGGTCTGGCAAATCTCAGTTCTTGTTGCAGTTATCGATACAGTGGCAGAAGCAAGCGAAATCAAATACAAAGTGTGTGTATATTTCAACTGAATCGCCGTTAGAAACAAGAAGATTAGAATCGATTGTAAACGCTGTGCTGGGCACACTGTTGAAGAACGTCCTATACATTTACTGTCCTGACCTTGAAAGTCAAGATCATATCATGCAAACACAATTACCGGTACTATTGAAGCAAGACCCTGAAATTGGCCTAGTAATTGTCGACAGTATATCTCATCATCTTCGTAGAGAAGATGCAATTACGAATGTGTCATACCTTCGCACTAAAATAAAGTCACAGGAAGAAGATCTCCTATCACTACATGAATATGGAAGTGTCAAAAAGCGCTTGGATGCGCAACATGACTCATTCTTTAAATCAAACCAGAGTTATAAAAATTTCACAGCGAGGACACTTTATTCCATTGAATTGAATCGACAGTTGCAAATGTTGGCAAGAAAGCACTCTCTCGCTGTGGTTCTTGCAAATCAAGTGAGCGATGCTTTCGACAGTGAAGACAATGACATGATCAATGACAACTTATTTGACAGTTTAGACTATAACAGTCAGATGGCTTTCATTGCCGGTTGGGATAAAAGGGCAATGACGAAATACAATAACCAATTTCAACAACTCACTGCAGATGACATACATGCTGAGATAATGCTGACCTTACAGAATACCAAAAGAAGGAGAGTAGTAGGAAATGACAACCAAGTTGAAGAATTTGACCCTAGAAACAGGAATACAAATTCACTTTCAGATTTGCAGTCTGAGTTGATTGAAAAGCTACACAGAGAAGTAAATTGCACAACCAAGAGATACGTGCCGGCGTTAGGCTACCCTTGGAGTAGAAGGATTTGCACTCGTATTCTCTTGATGAAAACGTATAGACCTAACGTTCAATTGCCTGAAGCAGTAGATCCAGAAACTGGGCTAACATACTCCGAGTTATGCGAAGGGTATAACATTCCCGATAATGATACTGAATTAGATCAGCAAATCAAAAAAAGATCAGTATCCTCCAATCATCAGACTACTCTAGCCGATTTGGTGAAGGAATGGAAGATAGAGAGATTTATCAAAGTTGTGGCAACTTCAAACGGATCACACCTTCACATGAAGGACGACAGTATAGAAAAGATTCCTTTTTCCGTTGAAGAATATGGAATCCGGGAAGCTTGACAGGAAGTTTGATAAGGCGAGCAATTCGTGTTGCAATCACTACAATGACTCGACCCCGCGGGAAATCAACGTGCTGGTCGTGCGCGGGAAAAAATGCGATAATCATGTTAATGATGAACCCACAAAACAAATGAGAGATTGAATCTTCCCATTAAGACTTCCGTTGTTGAATATACTAGCTAGCTAAAGGCCAATTTATTAAATTATCTTTCTTGCCAGGAAGTTCCTATCACAAGCACATCGTTTTAGGAATCATGAAAGTAAGTAATACTTCAAATTGGACTCAAAACGTACCGCAGCATCGGTAAGGACCGAGTCATTTGAGTAAAATAAACAAATGGGAACATTCAGACGTAAAGGTGAAAGCCTCTCGAATTCTATTTTTTTTTGTATCGTAACTCTTAGCACTCGTCCTATATCATACCTACGTTTAAGGGAAATTGTGTATTAACCTCAATTCTAGTTCATAGACGAAGTGGACATCGAGCTTGTGAATCAGGAATTAAACTTCCATTCACAGGACAATAACTTAGTTATTCGCGGTGGTTATGATTTGTTTACCACGAAACCAATGAAAACAGATAGGAAACTCCTCAAAACAATTGACAAGCACTTGGACCAAATCTTAGAGGATTCTCAACTCTCCCACTCGCTTGAAAGAGAACGCCAACACTCGATAAATTCGTTATTCGGAAGCAGTGCTTCTCCACCACCTTCACACCCTGGTACTCGTAGAGGGAGTTACATATCTGAGAGGGACAGAAGAAGTAGTGCTTCGCTGATAAACTTCCAAAAAGCCTCATTGGCACATAATTCCCATGATGATAACAAAACTGGAAACTATTCGTCTGTATTATCAAAATCATTGAATAGTAGTAATGGAACGATAAATATCTCATACGATGACTCAGCTATTGATGAATCTCCGTTCGGACCACTTAAGAACATTACAACAAGGAAAACATTTGCCTACTTAATTGCAATTTTGAACAACACATACCCGGACCACGATTTTTCAAATTTACAACCCTCAACAGAAAACTTTCACAAGTTGAATTCACCAGAAGAATTGATGCACAAGTTTAACAATGTCATGGTGTCACTAGGAAAGAAAGAGGACATCTTGAATTGGATATGGGAAACTGTAAATCTGTACATGGATATAATACCGCCAAAAGGTTCTGGAACGAATGGGCTTTCAAGGTCAAGGCATAACAGCATGAATGGAGGCGGCTCTTACGTAACACCGTTATCTCCTGCTGAATCTCCACCACATGGTAATAGTTTTGATGGCTGTCAAATATATGAATTTCAGCCCTCTGATCAATCAATTCTTGAAGACATAAACTATCCATATCAGGCAATGTGGTCCTACTACTGGTTTATCTACAACAAGAAGAAGAAAAGGGTATCATTCTTGTACCTAACCGCAGTAAACAAAATCCATTACTCTATGATAAATAAAGGCAGGTCCTCATCCTTCAGTAGGAGAAGAAAACTCAGGAGTGCTGCTGGTGGTGCTGATAATGATGACGATGACGACCTCGATGACGATGATGACGAGGAAGATCTCTACATGGATGAATACATGGATGAAGAAGCCCTCATAGATGATGATGACGAAGACATGGATGACGATGTGGTTGGTGATATTGAGCTCTAAATTTGAGGGTTACCGTTTATAGCTTCGGATTCCCTTCTGTTTTGATTATGTAAGAATAATACCAAAAATCAGTAATAGTTGACTTTTGTATCACAAATTAAAAAAATGTGTAAAGAATGTGTAGATACATATTTATTGTTCTATCCAGTGGTTTTGAAGTGCTGATATAGAAATCTTAATTGTAACAAAAACATAGAGAACCCATAATATAAAAAGAAGTGAGAACTTAGCAATTTTCTTTTCATACATTACTTACCTTTTGTAGAACTTGGTCAAGCACATGAAAAATGCAGTTCTCGCATCTACAAACTATTTTACGACCACAATTTGTAAATTTAAAAATAATGTACAATTACACTTTAAGATGAGTTAATGTTCATAATAGGATAATTGCTTTGCACTTAGTAATCAATTGAATAGAGCTCTAAACTAAGGAATGTTTTTCACTTGCTACGTACTCGCAAACTGTGTATTCTAATTATGTAATATCATCTTATATTGCCTGTGCTCAAAGTAGCAATTTATCCTTCATTACTGCATAATGGATTTTGGTTGCGATTCTTAATTTCTCTCATATATATAAGGTAGGTTGTCACCCAGTATTGTGCTTTTTGATCATGTAACTTTTGATACAACTGTAAAATTAAAATGAAGTTAGCTACATCAGTCAACCTTAAGTTAAACAATGGAAAGACCATCCCTGCTTTGGGATTAGGTACCGTCCCATCTCACGACAACCCAGCAGCCGTTAAAGATCAAGTGATTGCTGCAGTGAAGGCTGGATATCGTCATATTGATACAGCTTGGTGGTACGGAACTGAGAAGTATGTAGGTGAAGCTTTGGCTGAGTTATTCAAGGAAGGTGTTGTTAAAAGGGAGGACTTATTCATTACGACTAAGGTCTGGCCATCTTATTGGCATAGCCCTGAAAAGTCTTTAGATCACTCCTTGAAAGATTTGCAACTTGACTACGTTGATTTACTTTTACAACATTGGCCAATTGTTTTACATGGAGACGAAAATGGGTTACCTGGAGTTCCTAAAGATAAGGATGGTAATCTTTTCTACGATGATGACCCAGTAACCGGAACAAAGTATATCGATGTTTATCACTCTTTCGAAGACCTCCTTGACAGGACTTCTAAAGTAAAATCCATTGGTATTTCAAACTATTCTCTTCCCAGGCTCAAGAAGTTCTTGCCTCAAATCAAGAAGCACGTTCCTGTTGTCAATCAAATAGAATACCATTGCAAATTACCACAGCAAGATTTAGTTGATTTCGCCGAAAAGCATGGTATACTCATAGAAGCCTATTCCCCTGTTGGTAGTGAGGGAGCACCAATTGTGAAACTTCCATTAGTTAAAAAGTTGGCCAAGAAGTATGAAGTGAGCGAAAACGAGATTGCAAACGCTTACCACATTGCAACTGGAAGAGTCACTTTGCCAAGATCATCCAATTTAGAGAGAATCAGAACCTCAATAAGATTACCTCCGTTGAGTGAAGCAGAAATCGCAGAACTTTATAAACTTGGTGAAGACGATCCAGAAAGATTCATCAATGATGACTGGGGTTTTGGATTAGGATTTAAATGGTGGCAAGGTGACACTCTCAGCAAAGAATTCGAATAAATCCTTGGATAGAGGATCAATGAGCTACCATGTGTTTGGAAATGTTAGATTTATAGTACTTGAAGGTGTTGAAATAAATATTGCAAAAACCACATATTGTAGTTTGCGAATCAAGAAACAAGCTGAAAACTGTAAACTAGTAAGACTTTGCTACGCACGATAGTCAAAAAGTGCAACGCAAATATCAAGCAAGGCGAGAATCAAGTAACAAGCTGAAAACTGTAAACTAGTAAGACTTTGCTACGCACGAAAGTCAAAAAGTGCAACGCAAATATCAAACAAGGCGAGAATCAAGTAACAAGCTGAAAACTGTAAACTAGTAAGACCTTGCTACGCACGAAAGTCAAAAAGTGCAACGCAAATATCAAACAAGGCGAGAATCAAGTAACAAGCTGAAAAACTAGTAAGACCTATAGTCAAAAAGTGCAACACAAATATCAAGCAAGGCAAGAGTTCCCCACAAGTATAGACAAGCCACTTTGATTGAGTAAATACATCAAAAATCACAGAGAATACAGCCTTTAGCTTAATATTTCTCAAAAATAAAAGTGCGATCAAGAACATTATAGCTTGTCAAGAGGTTTGAATTATTCGCCTTAAACTATAACAATCAACATTGCTATTCACCGGAGCCAACCAGGACTAAAACACATACGTCTTCACTGCAGAAATAGATAGATACAAATAAATGAGCCTTGTAGATTTCAGATTTAAATTGATTCAAGAGTAGTAGAGATGTAGTTGCAACAGAAAGCTGTGAAACGTCGATAATTGAATACTCATATTACATGTTCGAGGTGCTAAAAGAACACTTTAAGTCATTATCGAGCTTATATCTTGAAGTGTCCTATTTCTCTCTTACCTCGCGATGCAATCACTGGAAGCTGAATTCGGACATCAAAACTTCAACCGTACGTGTGGGATCAAGCTCACAGGTTAGTTGGCGATCTAAGCACACTTCGAAACAGATTGTAGTTCTAAAAGATACAATACTCTATCCATTGCAGGCAGTCATTCGAAGCACACTGTAATGAGTAACACTAAGTGTTGAGAAACAACCGAATGGCACTCTGCCCTAGCCAAATTTAATACGCCGCAAACCATAGGACTATAGAAGTGCAAGTAGAGGTGCGTCGTTAGTAAATTAATTGATGTGTTGTTTTCGACAAGCTTCTCTTAGCGACCGTTACTGTTAGGTGGTGGAGCTCTGACTTGCAGATGAGATAGTATAGGAAGAACATGTACTGCCGTAGCATAAGTGTAACTCTTGCGTTTAGAAAGAGCAGTGTGGTTGCAGGACACGAAATTTATCAACCTAAACTGAAGTGAGCAATATCTCCCTTTCAGACTGCCACGTCCAATTTGGTCCGTTCAGTTCACGGTTGCTTAAAGAAACGTTGTTGTACATAAGAGGTTAGCTTGGTTCTGCTGAAAGGTCGATAGCTCGCACTTCAATCGTAGTATGTAGAGACTAGCCTCGTGTACAGATCTCTTATACAAATCCTCGCAAACATATGTTCATTCAATCATTGGGTGTCAGTGCACCTACTTCTTGTCACATTCTATTCTTTCATAGGCAACTACTAATGGAGTCGAAAACTACACATCCTCCTTAAATCACTCATATAAAATTGCTCGACATGTCAATGATAGTTGGTGATTAATACTCTATTTCCTAGTGCATTTGTGAGATTGTACTTTACTGATTGCGCATATTTAGGTATGTTCAATAAACATTTGTTGCCGTTATATGTTCTACAAAGACCCTATGTTCACTGAATCCATTCATATGTACTCTTGCATCATCTGTAAAATAGGCTCTATCACTAGAAAATGATATTTTCTCATTCATTATTATGTTGTTCACAGTTTTGAACAAGTTATCTTTGACAAAATGAACCTTCATTTATTCTACCACACGAGCTTAATAAAGCTCGAAGTCCACCGCAAAGTTTCGGAAGAGCAAGGAATCATCAGTGATATCAGTGCTCCAGCCGATGAATTGGACTCAAAATATTAAGTAGTCAACTCTCGTGCTTACCATACTGCTCCTTTTGCTATGTATACGATGTGTCTAATACCTTTTCACATCGTCTTTCTCTCCCAATCAGCATTGATTTTCTACGTGTGAGTTTTAATAAATGCATACTTATGAATTAATGAGAGATATATAATTGCTGGCAGATTTCACCTCGTTACAAGACCATTTTTAGTCTCTGTCTCCAGAACGCAGATTCAAGATGCTATGCCGTAGTACGAACTAGTCCCTACTGACTGGATTACCTGTGTTGATACCTAATCGTCGAACTATGAAACTTTTCAGTTATTCAACAACTCAATATAATTCTTTCTTTCGTCATTTTGGAATTGATCAGTTATATGAGCAATTGTAACGTGGTCAATTGAGTACATTTATGGGTATAGTTAAGTAGAAGTTTCACGTGAGAGGAGCCGAAATTCTTTAGAGACTAGGATCTTTTTCATCAGGAAAACCAATCTGTGAATCATCATTGAGTAGCACCAAATAGTTTACAATTCGGAAGGTTATCACATTTATAGGCAGTGTAAGATAGTGTCTTCAAAACCTGATTTCAACTATTGATAGAGGAGATGAGATGTCCATGATATGTAAAGCTACGTTTTCGAGTTGAGTTGAGAAACCTTTTGCAAGGACTTGAGTACGCTGAGATTGTCTTAATCTGGGTATTGAGCGAGATAAACGTACTCACAAGCAAATCGCTGACCGCTTGAATAACTCTCTAGTTGTATAGTTCGGTGCAAGACTTTATTGCTAAGGTTTAGTTTCCATAATTATTAAATCGTTTATTCATATCATATAATCAAAATCGAATGAATGTTCCATGGAGCCCGAACATCCTTAATAAAGTGATGGAGATATATACAACTACATGTTTTCCTTGACGCACATATCGTGGAAAGTGTTTATGGTGTCAAATATATGAAAGCCATTGATAATGTGGGCGCTTAGTTCATTTAGGTCTGCTCTACTTTGCCTCTAATTCTGGAAATGGAATAGACAATAAGAATATTGTTTCAACTTTGCTTGACTTTGTGCTGCATGTCATGTTTAGTGATTCACTAACATTACATGGTATGCGTAAGTACTCTTTGTACAAATTGGCTGTTCAATATTTTTACAAATCACAGGTGTAGTAGTCAGGTTTTTATGCTTTTAGTTCTACTTGATTTGGATCGTTGCCTAATATTCGGTTTTTTCGGGGTGTCTCTGCTACCCTACTAGTACTTCCCGTATGTGCGTATGCACCTAATTAGCTCTTTTTGCAACTATTTATTTTACCTCTAATTGAATCTTTTCTAGGTGCACAATTTGCAGTCCAATTTTCATTGGCTTAAGAAAAAGCTAATTTATAAGTTTCGTAGTATTTCAGTTCATTGCTATGCTACATAGTGCTACGATTGAATAAATTTCATTCGATAGAGATATATATGTATATAAATTATTTATAGGATGTTTTAAAAAATTGGTTTCCCAATTCATATTTTGTTAGGAGATATTATGGGTCGTAAATGTCCCTCAGTTTGCTAGCATATGAGTTGTGAAAGTAAGGGGCTAGGTGAAAAGGGATGAGGGGATGACGGGATAGTAAGGAGTTGAGGTGGAGATTGTGGGGATAAAGTAGTCTTCCTCTAAGGCTTAGCCCTCTGCAGCCATGTTACCATGTTAACTTGTTCCATTTACGATATGCAACCCTGAAGATAGTTTGACTTATTGGATACAGGATCCAAGATTTTAGTTTTCCTGCAGTTTCTGCAAATTGCGGAGCCACCACCGATCGTTTTCTGATTGTTGATTCGTATTTCAGATGAATTATGTGTATGCAGGTTTTGATCCCTCTAATTGTCAACATGAACAAGACGCTAACAAGTAGTATACTTCTTGAAACTCAAGCTTCATGAGTAAAATCACAAGGGTAAGAACTGGTTGTTGGACCTGTAAAAAGAGGTATGTTTATTTGGAATAGCTGAGTTTGTTGTTCAGAAGCACAGAACTAACAATAATAGGCACAGAAAATGCGATGAACAGAAACCTCATTGCAAGAATTGTTTAAGCACAGGTCGATCTTGTGAAGGCTATGGCATAAGGCTATGCTTTGATGTAGATGATTCGAGGAATGGAGAAAGAGTGGATGGGAAGGGCAAGTTCATGCATGGCTTTGTTGGACGCCCTAGGGCCAATCGAAAAGCAGACAGAGTTGAAAAACATCCTAAAAGAACTGATCTGGGTGTTTCTCAACCTAATCCAGGGATACGACATAATTCGCTTACAGGAGAAGCCCTACAGCATAATAATCATTCGGGACTAATGGAACATAACTTTCAGAAACCTCCAATGGGAGTCCTTAAGCATGAAAGTGCCCCAAATCTAAATGAGGTCATCAATGCCTCAAGTATAGATATGGAGGTCTTACCCAAAAATGGGAGTTCAAGTGTACCACACTCTAAAATTCCAGGAGCAAATTTCGAAGATTTTGGAACAGAGTTATTTGAGGGTCTCGAGTTCTTGCTAAAATCGCCCAATGCTTCGTCTGCGATGATTTCCACTCCAAGAAGAAATTCACAAAATATAAACTTTATTCTAGATGCTCCCCCTACTGCTAACGGTATTGATGAGTCGATTCCAATAACCGAAGCGGGTAGAACCTCGCAAGCGCGTGGCCAATTTTCCCATCCGCTGCAAAGAGATAGCTTCAACTTTGATGGAAGTTCGAATCGTATTACATCACTATCAGGTTCGGCCTTTCAAAATGATAACGAGAGCATTCATAGCTCGTCAATGAGTCCTTCTATTTCTTCAGGCACTCAAATTTTTGACAGAAATTATCCAGTCTCTCTGGCTTCGACTGAAGACTGCTCTCTATCCTATGAAGAAGAAAATATGATGTTGAAGCACTTCTTTAAAAATTTATTGCCTTTGCTAGATGCTCATCCTAACTCTCCATGGCCAGACCTAGCGTTAAAGTACTGTGATTTTGACATTGCGCGGAGCTGCTTCATCTCCCTAGCGTGCATTCACATATACGAAAGCAGAAAGGGGGGACAGGAATACTATAAGAAGGGAATGGTTCATATAAACAGCACTATGGATTATCTTATTCAATTCATCAGCAGCAGCAACACTGATGATCAAAACAACAGTAAAGACGAAGGACATCTGCTTTCCAAAATTGATGGCGAAACGACTAGCCACCCCTCGCATTCTGGGGATAAGGATGCCAATGATTCGCTTTTACAATCAATAAACTCAAGTACTCCGACAACAACAAAGAAAAAGATGATCAGTTCTTTTGTGATACTCGTTCTTATAAATGTTCATATTTTATTTGCCGTCTTGGAAAAGGGCTTGTCATCCTTTTCTAGATTCTTTTTCAAGGTTTTTGCATCTGTATGCCTGGATGAGATGTTTTATAGCTCTTTATTGGAAAATGCAAAAAAGCAGTCATTAGCAGTGGTATTGTCGTGGTACGATACTGTGAGTGCTATTGTTTCCCCAGATTGCAGATTGCCCTATTGCAATCCAGATTGGTATGGATCATCAATCAACAATATTGACAAGGTATCAACCGCAAAAATGATGGGGTGTCCAGGGGAAATATTCAGGGCAATGTCGAAAGTATGCTCTATAAGAAATGAATTGTACAAAGGATCGAAGATTGACAGAAAGGATCTTTTGAAAAAGTATGAAGAAATCAAGTTCGAGGTTTTGCAATATAGAGACTACGTTTTATTTGGGAAAAGTGGTGACATTGATGAAGAATTGTTGGAAGGTGGTGAATATTCAATTCGCCTAAAGGCTGCTCAATGCTGGGCATTGGCAGTATATATGATATTGATAAAAACAGTTCAGCCTACACCACTTTATCAAAAAAATATCAGCGCTCTCTTGCATGAATTTATTGATGTATACGGTTCGATGAAATCATCCTTGCCATTTGTGACCCAAATGGTATGGCCAGTATTTGCCATGGGTTGTGAATGCAGCACTGACTGGGAGAAATCGAAGCTAGAATTGTATATGGATACGTTGTATCAGAATGCGCAGATGGGAACATTGTTCACTTTGAAACAGATTGTTTTGAGAGTTTGGGAAACTGGAGTTGCTCCTGAAGAAGTGGTTAAATCATATCTAGATGAAGGTATTGACTATCTACCACTATAATTTCATCCCTTCTGGGTTGATGGACAGCAAGTGAGGTAATCCCTACAAATTGATTATTAAATATTCGTATACATTACAACTATGTAGTAGACATAACTAAGAAGAACAAATACATTGTATACCAGTGAATGTACTTATAATTTTTGCATGGCAGCGATATCAGTAGATTGGACGTGGTCTTCATCTTCTTCAATGTTTTGTTGTAATTCATCAAGAGAAACCTTGGCGTCTTCAACAACTAAGTTAATTTGTAACTTCTTGATACCGAAACCAACTGGAATGAATTGATGAGCACCCCAAACTAAACCGTCCATTTGGACAGCCTTGACGTTGGCTAATAATTCATCTAAGTTAGTTTCATCATCCCATGGCTTAACATCTAAAGTGACGATGGACTTAGCTTCTGGCTTTGGACCCTTAGCGGCCTTCTTGGCAGCGTATTCAGCTAATCTTTGTTGCTTTAACTTTTCGGCTTCTTCATCGACTTCTTCGTCATCGGAACCGAATAAGTCAACATCGTCATCGTCTTCTTCAGCAGCAGCGGCAGCGGCTGGAACCTTACCAGCTGGTAAAGTGGAGAATTCTTCAGTAAATGAAGCAATGTGGTTTAACCATCTGGTTAATTGTGGGTATTCCTTTTGGAAAGCCTTGTAGACGGTAACATCAGCTTGAGTGGCAGAGGAACTATTTCATGTTAGTAAATCAATTTCGAAACAACAAAAGCCAATCGTATAATTTCAACAAATATGAACATATTTTTCATAGTCTAAAGTCAGAAAGTGATATTTAAATCTTCTTTGTCACTCATACGGTGGGTCTTGAGTCCACCTCATAAACACGGACCAAAGATTGCGATCATCATACTGAAGAGTATTTTTAATTGTAGAAAACCTTGTTGCATAAATTATAAAATTGGTGAATCTTTGAAGAAAATGTAATGAAGGTACTGAATTGCATTCTAAACTAGCAATTGATACGAAATCAGATCACATCCTCTATGTGTTGAATTGACTCATCAGTATCCGATTATTTGCTTGTTACATACCCTTCGATGTAAGACTTGTCAGCCAAGAATTCGTTTAAGGACTTGATAGTTTTGGTTTTGGAGAAGTCAGAGAAAGACATTTTGCTGTTATTTGACGTGGGAAAAGAACTACTTATAAGTAGAAGGAAGGAGCTTTAATATAAGGAGACAGCAGATTTGAAAATTTTTCGAATGTCAACGAATACATCGAGAAGAAAAATTAGGGCTGGACGTGACGGAATTTACTCCACGAGCTCATCGGATTATATGTACTCCTGGGTAATTTGGGGAATGCCGGGTAACACCATCGACAGTGTATATATGCCTATTTAGACTGGCATCAAAAGCCTAATGGAAAACAGTACTGCAATTCCGCTACAGGGCTTCGATCTACCGGGTTGGTATATCGGAATATGGTAAGCTCAACTTGAACTCTATAAGTGTGTGTATTCATTTGTACATGTGGCGTCTATAGTTGAGAAAAAAATATTTGATGGCGTGGAACCAAACACAATGTATGTTCTATGTGAAGGACGCAAGAAATAGCTTCACTTAAGCCTTATTGCGGCGGAAATTTTGGTGTGAAATTAATAGTGGTAAACTTTCCACGAAGTTTCTCTAAGCGTCTCCTTGAGCACTCTCTGGCAAAAATTTCCATTCTTTCCATTCGAAGGAAGCGTAGCATCTATAAGCATTGTGCAATTTGGCATGGCTAGGATAGAAATCAGTCATTCTAGTCTCAGGGTAGTTCTTCCTGATTATGTGCTTCATTCTCTCACCAGTGGAAGAGATGAGTTTGAACTTTGAGTCACCCTTGGAAGTCTTCCCAGTTCTATCCTTTTTCAATAAGTTGTAGGCAGCCTTTGCTGAATTTGCTTGAGTTTCTTCTTTAAGATAGGGAGGGTCGATTAGTAACCTATCTACGTTGTGTCTCAACTCATCTGGGATTTCATCTGGCTCATTGCAATCGTAGAAGTGGTAATACTTACCACCCAAGACCTTGAATCTTCTGTCGTACTCCAACAAGTGGATATGTTTTGTTGGAATCTCCTCCTCTGGGAATTTTTGTATTGCTGCGTAGACGGATGGTGCACTTGCAATAACTATTACAGTCTCTTCGTCAGCACCTTCTAATAAGGCACGGCCTAGTAAGGCAGCTGTCTCATCCTCGTACCAAAACTGCGATAAGGTCCAGTCTTCCTGAAACTTATCAATAGAAAGTTGTCTTTTGGCTTCCTCGGACTCCTCTTGAGCTTTGGCGGAAAGCTTTTCAAATTGTTCTATTCTTTGAGACTCCTCTTGTTTGAATTCCTGGAGGGCAGCTAATGTGGAAGCTGAAAGAGATAAGTCGTCAAAGTTCATACTTGATGGGGGAGATAATTTAGGCTGCAAAAAGTATTTCTAGATTTGGCTGCAAAAAAAAAAAAAATTTTCAAGTGAATCTAATACCTGTTTCAGCTCAAGGTTGCTAGTTTTTTGGACTTGAAGCCGCTAAACTGTTATAATGTGTGTACTTCTATCACCAAGAGCTGACTACAGTACGTAGCACTTGAAAGGTGAAGTTGTAGTGAAAAAATTTTGCGTCACGTGCAGGAGAAGATCTTGGTTTTGAGCGAGTGGACCTACATCGGTTGGCTCGAGCTTAGCATGCTTAGTGTGTTTGTATAAGAAACCAGAAATTGACATATAAATTAATGCTATCAATGAGAAAAGAATCAGGAAATATCCGAAAATAGAGTACTCAAGATGATTTATCGTAGGATGAATTTTGAAAATGAGTTTTTCCCTCTGTTTGATCATTCTCAGAGATAAATAGTTTATCATCATTCTATTTAGCAGCAAAATAATATATGCAGGTCGTGTAATTTTTTTTTGATATGTCCAAATCGCAGGTTCGAATCTCCCCCTTTGCTTGTTTATATTTGAGAATACGTTTGTTTACCAAGTGCAATTCTTCACCCTAACATCCAGCCATGAAATACCCTCCGGCTGATATCGTTGAGCACGTACTACAGAAAGCTGCTTACTCTGGCAACCATGGAATTTCGCTAAAGGATATATGGTTGGAACTTTCAGATTTTTTGAATGAACCAATTGACACTTTCTTAAAGACCATCATTTGGCAATGGGTTTTCTTCGATGGAAGCGAAGATCTCACGAGTGCCTCAACTGAAGAAAACAATACTGAAAAGGATGGCTTGAACGTTTTCAGAATAGATTCAACTAAACCCTTACCATTGATTGGAGACTACAATGAGTTTTTGACATTAAATGGCTCGGATGAAAGTGACATACTTTTGAAACCGAATCCGTCGACCCAATGGAAGTACTTGACTGGGCTCGTGAACCTGAAAAGATTGAAATTGCAATTGGGGGAGTTCCCATTTCAGCTTCTTTGTGAGATAGCAAGGCATGGCTCCCAAGGAATACTATCTCCAGACTTATCTAAGAATACCAAGCAGGATCCAAGATCATTAACTCCAAGATTGAAAAAGTTGGAAGACTTGAACTTAATTGTCAAACGCAGTTTCTACAATGAGAAGACAAAGCAACATACAAATTTATGTATTCACAGAAACTTCGTTAAAGATGATGTCTCGAGTGCGATAACAGGAATCAACGAAGACCTCGAAAGTTCAAGGAATGTCTCAAAGACCAAACAATACGTTGTGGAGGCTGTTAAGAAGGCTCCAAATCAATTGAGGGGGTTTTCCGATTTGAAAGTAGATTTGAAGTTAGATAAGAATGTGTCATCTTCCAAATTTTTCAGAAGTATTGTCGAATATCTAGACAAGAGAGGCTACGTTGAGAGGTTAATGGTCAAGGAAGCCGAAGATAAGCCAATGGTTTACTGCATAAAATTCTTAAAAGAGCTACCAAAGGACTACGAAGAGAAAGATGAATTTGCAGACTTTTTCAGCGAAATTCAAGACGAGGTTGATGTTGAGGGCGATGGAGATACCACATTATATGATGCAATCCCCTCTATCAACAAAAATTTCCCTATTCAAAACCAATTTTATCAATTGATACTGTCATGTGGCACCCAGGGTGCAACATCAATGGATATTGTTAGAACTTTGACTGGTGTATCAGATTGCCGTCCATATACGAAGTCGCTCGATTTGTTTACTTCATATGTCATTGATCATGAGAAGTTGAAAAGTTTGAGGAAATTTGAGGACGAATACGAAAACTATTCCATCGTAAGGGGGTACGACTTCGAAGGAAAGTACAAGTTTTATCGATATTTTACGAAGGAAAATTACTCAAAGCTAACGAACAATGAATTGGTCACAAAAAAAACCAAAAATTCAACTAAGAAGGCAGTCAAAGTTTCAAGTATTCTGTCGTTGAATAAGAAATACTTTACTCCATTAGGAAAAATCACACAATCCAGTTTATTGTCATCAAGAACCAGTCTGAAGTCTCTGGCATCGAAAAGGAAGATTGATGATATCGAAGCTAATGATGGTATTGATGAGCCAAGGATTAAAAGAAAGATGAGGCCAAAGAGCACTCAAGATAATGCAAATTCACCCAAACCTAAGAGAGTTAGGAAGTTACAAAGTAAGGATGGTGAAGGAGCATCAATTGATTCCTCGTTGGAAAGTACAGAACTTACTCCAATTACTGACCATGACGAGGACGTCCAGGACAGTGCTGCATCTAACACGGATGAAGGACCACACGCGCCAAAGACTGAACATGAAGCATCTCCAAACGTTAAAATTTTGGCGGATCTCAAACCCATACACTTTGCCTCATCAGTGTCCCTTAAAGCAGTCAGAAGAAGATCAGCTTTATTAGATATAATAAAAGATCAAGGTGGTGTCACCTACACAGCTGCCAATCTATGTCGGTTGGTTGATGAAAAATTGGGCACCAACACAATCACGGATAAAAAGACCCTTGCTAGAGATGTCTCATACTTGATCGCTATGAAGGATGTTGAAGCCGAAGATATTTCACTAAATAGATCTGGCCAAATAGTCACAAGAAAGTTATTGATTTTGACAGATCCGAAATTCAGACCCTCCCCAGAAGACATCGAAGAAGTTAAAGACCAATGTATCAATGGGAAATCGAATAAACAAGGCATCCTATTAAACAGAAGGGTTATCGAAGACCAAGTAACACTTTTCAATCCTACTCCAGCCAAAAAGAGCAACGGAAGACTTGCAAGCTTAAAGACTAGAGGAAAATCAAAAACCAGAATTAAACAAGAGATTGAAGATGATGAAAATATTGGAGAAGAGAACAATATTGGCGACCAAGAGCCAACTTCCTCAAGAAGGAGGGTCTCCAGAAAGTCAACTTCTAAGAAAGCAAAGAATAAAGATGATGATATTGAAAGTTTGCAACCTGAACTGGAAAGTATCGTACAGGAAGATCTTTCTGCTTACCTACCAAAGAAGAGAAAATCGAGAGCTAAACAGCCCACGAAATACAAGGAGGATGCTTTGCCAAGACCTACTCAACCCCCTGTTAGGTTTAGGGTTCGCGGTGAAAATAAGTTCGATCAAGTCCAAGCCACTACTCTATACAGAGCAGTTGTGATATCTAGAAGTTTCAGAAGAGGTCCTATTGACTTTGAATCTATTTCCCAGCTTTTTAAGGGCATGCATGTGAACGAAGTCAGAAGGAAGTGGACATCAGTGAGGAAAGTTGCAGGTGGATTATCCGCAGTCATGAGGGGAATTAGAGTCTTCGAACGAATAATTACTAGAGCAATTGAAGATGGCACAGTTACTTCTCAAGATCTTCTTGACATTGATTATGAGTTTCTATTGTCCATATGGGAAGAGGCTGATAATTCGATTTTGGAGGGTTTGGATACAAACCCTTTCTATTCTACAATAGAAGGAAATGTAGAAGACTACGATATCCCTGAATATAAGGATTACCATTTTGAATTATTTGAACAATTAGAAGACAATTCAATGAGACAAAAAGAGACATTACTAGCAGCCACTACGTTCTTTTTCGACGAGGAAGATGAGAAAGAAATAATCCCACAGAAAGATGAGGATCTTAGAACAACACTCAAAGCAACCTTTGCAACATCAGAAGAGAACTTTTCTGGAAAATCTGTCAGTAATATCTTGGCAGAATTTGGCGAATCGACTACGCAAGAGGTGATAAACGTCTTAATTAAAGAAAAGGAAATATCTTACCACCCAAATCAAGAATCTGACGTAAGATTTGTGCTAACTGAAAGATTCAATAACGCATTGTATCAAAAAGTGTTCAATACCAAATTCTTTCAAAATGCTTC
The DNA here is from genome assembly GCA_029581775.1 of Dujonia boleticola. Lineage (NCBI taxonomy): Eukaryota > Fungi > Ascomycota > Pichiomycetes > Serinales > Debaryomycetaceae > Dujonia > Dujonia boleticola. The sequence continues at coordinate 1,022,851 of JARGRU010000006.1, read as the reverse complement.
CCAGTTCGAAGAAAACCTCTATAGCGTTATTGACGCTAACAAAGGGTTGATTTTATCACAAGGTATAGCAAGTGGAGAAGTTGCCTCGCTTTTGAATATGTTGATGCTCGACGAAGGAAAGAAAAGTGACAACTCAATCAAATTTACAAGGGTTGATAAGCCATATGTATTTTCAGGCTACGAGTCTAGACTTATTGATAAGTCGAAGCTTTCTTGCGATATCATCGTTAGTGGTTCAGCGGAAAAAACCAAACAGCACGCTAAGTCAGTTGCCAAAGTTGAAGTACCAACTGGTAAGGCTTGTTCCCATATATGGTTGGATCTTAATGGCAGCATTAACACCAAAATCTGGGTCAGAATCATAATTTCGATTCTTTATCATGTTACGTTTAGGCCAGGAATCTCCAGATACAGTTTGTACAGCAAATTGAAGTCAGTTCTTAGCGTCAAGGATTTTCACAAAGTCATTGAATGGTTGGAGAAGAGTAAAGTAGTGAAAATTGGCCCCTGTGATTCATTGCAGGCAATTAATGAATGGTTTTCCATTCTTGGACACTAAGTAGTTAGTTTTATAGTTTTTGTATTATATATGTGCTTTTCAAGGCGCGCATGAAAAGAAATTTGCAACACATCGTATGCTTATCAAATTTTTATGTACAGGACATCTCATCTCTTTTTCTTTTTTACATATTTTTTTTGTATCTACACTTATCAATATCAACCTTCAAAGTGATCAACATACTATAATTCAAAGCTTGTCGATACAAGGAACAATAAAGATGGGTTTAGCAGGTACTAAAGTGAAGCAAAGATTTGGTCTCGACCCAAGGAATACTAATTGGTCAAATGACACATCCAGGTTCGGCCACCAGTATTTGGAGAAGATGGGCTGGAAACAAGGCAAAGGTTTAGGTCTTGTGGAGCATGCAACTACTACCCATGTTAAAGTGTCTATTAAGGATGATAACGTAGGATTGGGAGCAAAATTAGCCAAGAAGCAAAAGAAAGACGAATTCGATTCTGGTGAATGCGCAGGCTTGGATGTGTTCCAAAGAATCTTAGGAAGATTGAATGGGAAGGAAGAACAAATTAGTAAAGAATTAGACAGACAAAAGTCTGAAGAGTGGAGTGGTAAGTGGGGAATGACGTTCATCAAGGGTGAAGTTTTAAGAAGTACATGGGATGCCGAAGAAGCCAAGTTGAAAACACTCAAGAGATCAAGGGACGAAATAGACGAAGAGGAAAACGCTGCGGAAATAGCGAGACCCGAGAAGAAGAAGTCTAAGAGTGAAAAGAAGGAGAAGAAAGACAAAAAAGAAAAGAAGGAAAAGAAAGAAAAGAAGGAGAAGAAGGAAAAGAAAGAGAAGACAGAAAAGAAGGAGAAGAAGGAGAAGAAGGAGAAGAAAGAGAAAAAAGAGAAGAAGGAAAAGAAGGAAAAGAAGGAGAAGAAAGAAAAGAAAGATAAAAAGAGTAGCAAGAAAGCCAACACAGTAGAAGTCACCCGTGAGAGTATGCTTAAGCCCAAAGAAACTCAAACGCAAACCATAGCAACCAGATTATCCGTTAGGTCGAAGTGGATCAAACAGAAGAGAGCTTCTGTTATGGATGCCAAATCGTTAAACGAAATTTTCATGATCACAAATTAGCATATTATTCATTTACTTCAAATACACAACAAACATAGATTAATCATTTCTATTCCAACAGTAGGTATATGTAAAAAAACATTCAAACTACAAACTCAAAATTAAACTCATTTATATATATTCACCTTCTTAAATAAAATCCATAGTCTATTAACTATATACTAAATCAAACAAAGATGAAGGTGGCACCTCCAAGAATACAGGTGATAATACCAGTAAAGGAGAGGATTTGACCGGTGGAGAAAGAAGTGTTAACTCTTGAAGCAGAAGACTTCTTGGAACCAGTAGAAGATGAAGTAGACTTGGAACCAGAACCGGAGCCGGAACCAGAAGCATCAGAGTCAGAGCCAGAGCTGGAACCTCCGCTGGTGGCAGCAGCGTCAGATGAAGCAGCAGCAACCTTTGCAGAACAAGATTGAGCGACAGTAGCCTTGTCATTAATGGTGGCTGATCCATCAAAGTCACAGTTACTCTTTGACTTACCAGCATTTTCGTAGTATTGGTTCAAAAGGTAGGAAAGCTTTTCCTTGTTAGAACAGAAGGAAACTCCACCGTACTTACCAGTAGTACCGTTTCCGCCAATGACATCACAGTCAACACCATCTGATCCACAAAGAGTACCGAACAAGTCACCGTAGTCCTTTTCGGCAACATCATCGGAAACAATACAGCTCAAGGAGTTGTAAACACATTCACAAGTGCTGTTGTCAGGGGTTGGTGGTAAGTCTGGGGAGGCACTCCAAGTAGCTGCTTCAGCAGGACATGATAAAGTGTTGGAAGCAGACTTAGAGGCATCAGATGCTTTAGCGAGAGTTGGGGAGATCTTCTTGATTTCTTCACTGTAGTAGGAGTAGTCAGCTAAGGTCAGAACAGAGTTACCCTTGACGGAGACTAAACCGTACTTGTTTTCTTCTTCGAAATACATGTAAACAATACCACCGGACCAAACATCAGTCATATCATTGGAGAAAAGAGCACCAACTTCAGTGAACTTTCTTGGACGTTTTTCGTTACAACCGTATTCGGAGAAGAAAACAGGAATGGTTAAGTTTTGGTATTCTTCAGTTCTGTCCTTGTAACCAGAAGATTCGAAAGTGGAGTCACCACACCATTCGTACATGTTGATACCGAAGAAATCAGCTCTGTCATCGAGACTTCCACAAGCGAAGTAATCAGCGATAGCAACTCTAGTGTCAGCATCATCGTTGGAAGAGTAACCAACTGGGATGTTTCTGTACTTCTTGTCAGAGATGTACTTCTTGGTGTCTCTGACTGCAGCCTTGACGAAAGCAGAAGCTTCAGTGTTGTTCTTAGCGTTGGTAACTTCGTTACCGGCGAAGAAACCCAAAACGTTAGTGTAGTTGGCAAAAGCATCGACAACACCAGTGTAACGTTCGTAAAGGTTCAAGTCCCAGGAAGGACTGTATCTGTTGATAGAGGTGTCTGGTTCAGACAAATCGAGAATAACGTAAATACCAGCATCCTGTAAGGCAGTCATACATTCAGTGTGGTCTTGGGTAATGTTAACAGCGTAAACACGAATGACGTTAGTGTCAACAGCAGACAAGTAAGGAATATCTCTCTTACATGACGAAGCGTCAGCTAATGGATCAACGAAAGTAGATTCAGTACCAGCGTTGTTTTGTTGGTAAGCAACACCCTTCATGAGGAACTGAGAACCATTGTTTGAGTAGTAGAATTTGTTACCAATGACTTCAACACTTGGGAAGTCATCAGCTTGTGCAACTGAAGCCAAAAGGGCAACCAGGGCGACAAAAGTACTAATTAAAGAACGAATCATAGTAGGTTTTGATAATTAATATCGAGTCTAGTAAAGAAGGAAGAAAAAGAAGAGAAACAAAAGAGAAAAATTTATCAATTTCTTCAAACTTGACACCAAATCAATCTCGGGGAAGGTTAAATATGGGAGGGATATGGCAGAGTTTAAATTTAGCAAATCAGAGTGGAAAAGATAGAGAATACACGGTGAAAAAAAAAGGGAAAATAAGCTAAAGGCTCAGAACGGTCCCAGGCATAATACAAAAATAATAATAATATGTGTTCTTGGCTCACAACGTGAAACACGAAAAAAACAGAAATTACTGATTCTTCCCAGAGTACCCCCCATAAACAAAACATAAGAAATTTAGAGTTTCGTTGATCAGATTCTATTTATATGAATTGACAGATTCGACTAGTTGGGTAATAAAGTCGAAGGTGGGTGTAGTGTGTTATTGATTTTTCATGTGCCCAGAAAAAAATAGAGTACGTGAAAAAAAAAAAGAAATCAAGTCTCCGTAAGGATATTCCGAACAAAGCCCAAGGCTTGAGTCGGTCGACTTCGAGGTGAATTTTTTTTTTCAGGCTGTACATCATCGTCTGCCGCTGCGTTGAACATGTAGGTCTGTTTCAAAGTTCATAATCTTGTGTGTCTTGTGGTATTGCAACCATTCTTCTTTTGTTTCCATTTCCGTGCTGCAGTTCTAAAATGCAGGTACGCGTGGGTCGTGAAAGCCGACTTTGGCTCTGCCGCTGGGGACAGTGGTTGCGAACACTGGCGCCGTGGTGCAGAAAATCCATGCAAGTAAAGCAGAATGTAGCCCATACAAATCAACAAACCGCGTATTCGTCTATGGTGATAATCCGTTTCTTTTTGGGGGCTGTGCGTGAGCAGCGCAGTACGTAGCAAACGAACGTTCTCAATTAACCTCGATTGGGACGATTTTTTCGGTATTTTTTTGCATCTCAGCCTGTTTTCAGAGGCTGAACAGGAGTATTACGAGCGAAGAAATCAAGACTTTTCGGCTTAACCGAAGCTGGCGCGAGAGGCAGGGCAGAGGAAGGACAGAGGCCAGAGGCAGAGATGAGCGAGTTGTGTCTAGAAAACAAGAATTCCACGACCCTCTTACTGTCAGCTGTTTTAGGGTGGGCTCGTTGCCGATGGTGTGAGTCTGCCTCGTCGACTTGTATTTTCCGTCAGCGTAAACTCCCCTATTTCGTGAAAGAGACCCTCCACTTGCATTGCACCCGCACTCGTTTCTCACCGCATTTTAACTCTTTGGAGCTGCTGCGATTAGCTATTTTTGTAAATACGCCATTTTAGACTTTCGTATTGCATAAAGTTAGACACATTGTTTTCCCTGACGTGGCTGTCAGAAGGCTATTTGGACCGTTGGCTCCGTGCCATTGGGGCTTTGCTATTCTGTAGAATCTCTATTTTAGACGCGGTTGTTCCTTGTTTGACCAGAAAGGTGACCCGAGCAGCTCCACCCTTGGCACTCTTGGCTATTCCAGCAGTGAATTTTCTTAGGTTTTGCAGCGTACGTGAGCCAAGAAGATTCAAAGCGAAAGCAGCATGGCACTTGGCCAGAAATCATTCAGCCTTCGTAACACTCACGAATACGATACTTGCGGGGTCCTTGGGAACCCAAAAAGGCGGTAGCGACGACTCAGTCAATGCACGAGTGCTGCAATTTTCTTGCCCAGGGCTTGCAAAGCGCCCAGTTGCAACCGCGTATCTTCACTGTAGGCATCTGACTGCGGCTCAAATCGGTCGCTCTGTTTTTTTTTTTTTGCACCCATTTCGTCTGTACCACTCAAGAGAGACACAATTGCGACTGCAAATGTACAATGTAAAGCGGCCCTTTTAAGTTGACATTGTCTTCCAGTACCAGGGCCTGTTCACCGTAAACAAGCCAAAGAATGAGGGTTTTATACGCCATATGTGTTTTCTTCACCACTAGCCATGCTTCTTCCACCAGTTCAGAGCAGGGCACCTACGTCAACCCCAACCCGAGGCAGTATGAGAACTGCGAGGTACAAGATTTGGTTCTTCTCTCAGCCTGCTGCAATGATGTGTTGAACAAGCTTGATGAGTGCAAGGCCAATGATCTCGCGTGCGAATGCTGTGCCTTGCAATCCATGAAGAAAGAATGTTACGGTTTGTGCCCCGGCAACCCCTCCAACAACTTTTTGACGACCCTTTTCGATGACTGTGCCAGCATGAACGATATCAACGCGTGCAACTTACCGTTCGTTAAGGACGACAGCACGCCAACTGTGAAGAACAAGCAAAAGGTGGTTGAGCCAGAGACAGAATCCTCGATTATTCTCAAGTCCAAGGTGCAGAGCAAAGGAGAATATGACGATCTGGACGACTTAGAAGCTAGCGATGATGGCTTGATCGTGGATGGAGTAGACGAGGAAGAAGAAGAGGAAGAGGAAGGCGGCATACATGAAGAGAAAGACCTCGAAGGCAACCAAAGAAACACCACTAACGAGGAATACTTGTCTGTTAATCCTCTGCTGAACGCTACTAAAATTACTCCAACTACGTATACTAACAGCTCTATGCTGAGCAACATCTCCTACCTAAACTCGACCAAGTTAGAGAGCCCTGCAACTTACACCACCTGGAACCTGATCTACATAGGATTGGCATGCCTACTAGCTACATTCAGCTTTTTCACGTGAATTAATTTAAATGAATTATACCCTTAAACATGTGTATGTAAGTTAGTTAGTCAGTTCGAATTTACGCCTTCGTCATCTCCTCCTCTCTTTGTTCATCGTATATACAGCTCATATTCAAGTGAAGACCTCACCTTTAGTTACCTTCGTTCATCCAGTCTAAGGTGCACTTAATACCGGTCTCAAGATCAACGGCTGGCTGGTATCCTAAGATTTCCTTTGCCTTGGAGATATCGTGATAACGCGTGGCACAAACAACCTTCACTCTGAATGGCGTAAGACCTGGCTCCTTGTTCAAGAGCTTGGAAAAGAACTGAGACAAGTAGCCTGCAACGTAGGCAACAGGTTTCTTCAAAACAATGTTGTACTTGTCAATGTGTCCGTCTGCCTTCCACACCGTACGGGCCAAGGTCCAGAAGTATGTTGGAGCGTCATTGGTAATGAAGAACGTTTCCCCGGCCAATTTTGGAGCCTCCTTTGGATCGATGATCTTCTGGGCAGCCAAAACGTGAGAGTCGGCGACGTTCCCAACGTATGTCCAATCGAACAAGTTGTTGTTATCACCCAATTGGAACTTGGACTGGCCCAACTTGGCTGCAGCACGCAAACCGGGAACAAGTTGTCTATCACCAGGACCGAAAATACCAGCTGGTCTCAAGCACACAGTCAAGAAGTCCTTGGAGTTGGCTTCCATGACGGCGGTTTCAGCAATGGCCTTGGTCTCGTTGTATCCATCCATGTGCACCTTTGGATATGGCCACGACTCGTTAGCGTTGTGGACATCCTGCCCGTTGAAAATAACACCTGCAGAGGACGTGTAAACCAAGGCACCCACCTTCATTTCCTTGGCGACCTTGATGAGGTTCAAGGTACCTTGAACGTTCACCTTTTCATAGATGGCCTGGGGCAAACCATGCATGGGCAGCGCTGAGTGAACGATAACGTCACACTTGGAAGCCGTGATTGAGTTGGCAACATCTTCCGGAGAAGTCAAGTCCCCCTGGTGGAAGACCACCTTATCTGTTGGGAAAGTGAAATATTTCGACAACTTTTCAGGCAATGGGCGGACATCGAACACGTGAATTTGAGTTTCTGGAGAAAGTCTATAGAATTGTTCAATTAAATGAAGGCCAAGGAAGCCAGACCCTCCTATCAAGAGCACAGATGATAACTTCGACATACTGGTGGTTGAGGAAAAGGGGTTATATTAGCTGATCTTTTGCATCAAAGCCTCTCGTTACTTCGTACACCTGATAAATAGTGTTTTTTTTTTTAAGCCTGGTGTCACGTGCGTATTTTTTCTGATTCAAAGATTTCTGATAACCATCCTGGCTTACAAGGAGGAGCCACTGAGGAGTAGCTAGAGCTCAATTTTATTAAGTCAGACGTATTCACGTCATTATTTTATTTTTATCACTATAAACATTGTTATATACTTTGTGTTCGTCTGATATTAGTTTACAATCACATGAATCTGTGTAATAATTAGATTCTAGAAATTGAATAATGCCTTGTAAGATTCGACCTTGCCTTGATCTAATTGGACTCTGTCCTGCTTGATTTCCGGGAAGTTGTAGCTAAGAGGTGCAACAGAGTTAGAAACAGCAGCACTGGAAGCTGGTGCTTGGGGCTGGAAAGAGGGGGCATCCACTTTGGGTTGTATCGTGTTGCTGCCAAACGAGGAAGCAGCAACTGGATTCGTATCAGTTGTGGGTTTCTTGGTAGCACCGAACGAAAAGGCCGGCTTAGTAGATCCGTTTGACCCATTAGCAGCTGTAAACGATTGAGCTGGGGTAGCGGCAGCAGTTGATCCAAACAATGAATTGGAAGTAGAACCAACTGAGGGTTTAGTAGATGCAGGGGCATTCACAACGGATCTAGGCAAGCTCTTCGAGGGAGCTTCTGGCAGAGACGTTGAGGCAAATGGAGCAGTAGCCGTTTTAGCCACGGATGGCTGGAATGAAAACTTAGCTGCGGAGCTTGCGTCTGAACCATTTTTGATTGGCACTTCACTCTGTATCTTGTGTTCTTCTTTCTTCGCTTCCGCTAATGGCTGCTCAATTTCTGGAAGTTTCTTAGACTGGTCGAAGGAAATGGTCTTGGCTATGTCGGCAGGGGTCATTCCTGTTTTCTTTGGAGTTGATTCATGGACCGCTGCGTCCTTTTGCGCTTTCTTTGGCTTTGTGAACGGACTTGAAAATGCTTTGATGTTGCTTTCATTTGACTCCTCGCCTCCATCTAAGATGGATAATAGCGCATTTGCAGCATTGCTGAGTGGCTTCTTGTTCGTCGAGACTGTGTTAGTGGTTGTGGAGTTGTTGAATGTTGTACTGTTGGAAAGCGATGTATTTATGCTACCGTTTGGAATCGAGTTCGCTATGTGGTCTGTTTTCCTTCTTGTGGAAACATTTGGAGTTCTGATTCTAGTTCTATACGGAGACGGTAAACCTGAGAAGTGATACACTCTCTTAACCGAAGGTATCGAGCTTTGACCCCTTGTTTGGCTAAATGAGTTATCATTCACTGTGTGGTAGATTGGCTTGTACTCAGGTGTTGCAAAGATAGCTGAGTTATTCTTCAACACCTTTTGCGTGTAAGGTGTAGCGAAAAGTTGCGAAGTGTTCGCTGAGTTTGCTCCGTTTCCTATGTTTATATCATCTTGAGCTTGTGAATGGGTACGCTTTTGGGATGGTGTGTGAGAGGGCAAGAGATCTTGTGGCTGCTGATGCTTCTTGACAGTGGCCGGAGTGGCTTGGCGCGATTTGGATAACAATGCAACGACACCTTCATATTCGATCTCGGTCAATGGTCTGTCGCCCTTTGTTTGGAAAAATGAGGTCAAAACGTGGTTTGGAGTCTTGGAAGGATCGGATGAAAGTGATGTTGCCTTCAATGGAGTCTTAAGCTCTGGTTCTGGGAACTTGAAGGGCAGGATCGCCCTGGATTCATCCTGTGACAGAGGGACTGAGTTGAAGCTTGGAGTAGCTTGATTGAAGCTTCTGTTTTCGGGCTCCTTGCTTTGTTGATCATCCTTTTGCCATAATGCTGCCGGGCTGAAGAACTGCTTCACTTTCGAGAGCAAGCCACTGCTGCCAGGTCGAGCATACGGGGTTGCAGAGGATGAGGCAGCTTGCTTTTCGCGGTAAGAGCGAATGACTCTACGATTATCCATGGCGATGGATTGGTTGTGACGTTGTTCGTGTAGTTGAGAAGAGATGAGCTAATGGACTGAGGTGCCCTCGATTACCTAATTCTTGTTTCTAATGCTGCTTGACGGCCTGCAACGAGAGAGGGAAGAAAAAAGTAAAAAAAAAAAAAGTTTTATGTGCCGGAATCGTATCTCTCAATGTTTCAAGCTTGGTTGCACAATGGAGGATGAAGGTGTAGAGAGTTGGCGAAACTAGGTCGATCGCCCGATCGTAGCATCTACTAATCGTAGAATCTAATAATTCCAGTGTGTATCAATACTGGAGGAGGGGTTTAGTCTTTCTCCAACTTCTCGTATTTGGCTTAAAGCTACTTCCTTTTCCCACACCAAGATTCGTCTCATCTGAAAGTGATCTATTTTGAAGATTTTCACGTGACATGAAGCGGGAAATTTTACGCGTATATTATTATTGTTTGTATCACCAGAGAAACACAAGAAAAAGGGCATCATCAGCTCAATAACACATCCATCCTTCACTGCAATTCCCATAACTACAACCACCAGCCTAGCAATTATGATATAAAAGAAATGGAACTGATAGACTATATATCTGACTCGGACGGCGATGGCGGAGACGGCAATTCGATATTGCTAGATCCATCCACCGTTTCGCTGAGACGACTACAACGAATACTATCCCACTTACCCACTCATGACAAACAAGCATTAACAAAATCATTACAGAAATCAGGATACGATATTAACGAACATAGCATACAAGATGAAAATCTCATACACGAAGATAACAATACTTCCCGTGAAGAGCTGGAGAGATCTTCCAATTCATTCTCTCCTCCAAAAACATACAATATAGATGAGCTCTTCTCAGACATAACATACGCGAGTGAAGAAGAACGACTAGAGGGTATTGCAGACCAGCACCAGGAGCCAAAGTCGCTGCAGTATGCCTCACAACTCCAAACAGAACAGCATCAAGACTCCTCTAGTGTAGTGAAGCAAACACAACAAGCACAGCAAACACATGCTATCGAACTAGATCAAGATGACGATCTAGAGAACATGAACCATTTAAGAGCATACCTTGGATCTAAGAGCAACCCCTATGGCCGAAGAGGTCTCAGGGATAGGAGTTTTGCAAACGCTCATCCGTACTTGGCTGATAGCGCCCATTGGATGGGTTTGGCTCGTGTAGACGTCCTCAATGACATCTACAAAGACAACCACGACGTCGAACTTATTGTCAAACTACTCAACCAGAAGTACTTAAAAAACAAGAAAACATACCCTAAGGATGAGAAGTTTCGGCCAAAAAACTTCTATGCATTCCTTGGTAAGGGGAAAGGCGAACACAAACAACGAGACCAGAAGCAAGACGACAACAACGAGCAACCAAGCAGTAGCATACGATTGGAAGACGCATCATCCCAACAGTATTCAGATATACCCTCTGAGAACAGGCACAGCGACTATGAATCTCAAAGGGAGAATTACGAATTGCTGCAGGATCAAAGGGATAGCTACAGCTTATGGCAAGAAGACCATGATATATATGGATTACTGCAACAAGACGATGTTTTTGATTTTCCGATCAGTCAGCCTAGTGGGTCTTTCCCTCAAGAAACTTTTGCTGAAGAAAGACAGGCTGGATTCGATCTGGATAGAGAAAGGTCTGATCTTGAATCCCAAGAAAGTGACGCTAGTGAAGATGAGAGTTCAAACAACAACGAAAGGTTGGTAAGTGTTGGGGGTCGTCTACTTAAGGAGAGGAGTATATTAAAAGGTGCATTACCAGAGTCCGCCAAGAGGCTTTCGATATATCAGCCTAAGCAAAGGAAATATGACAGTCGGAAGTCCAGGGTGCTCGAGCAAAGAAAGGGGCTAGCCATGAAGAAAAGGAAAAAGCCATTACCAAAATTTAATCCACTCAGTGGCTTCGTTGACGACAACGAGTATGACACCATGCAAAATGATATATATGTGCATTCTGATCCTTCATCTCCTCCCGAACTTTCTGAGTTGACCTCATTAGAAGAACCTCCAATTGCTGTCTTTTCTAAAGCAAATCATAGTGAGCATTCATTCAACAACAACTCCAGTGCTGAAGAAATGGAGGCTGAAACAGATGAAGCAGATGAAGATGATGATGGGGGTTTTGGCATGCTTCCTCAGAACGTGCAAGAAGCAGATTGGGAAGTAATAGAGGATGATAGAATTGATCCCATGTTTGCAAACACATTCAAAAGAAGCGGTACTTCTACTAATAAAGGAAAAGTGAAAAGAAGAAAGAAGGACAAGTCTGCACCAATTTGGAAATCTGATGCTGGTCGGAAGACAACTTCGGCCAGTGAACAAAGCCACAAGCGACCACGGGCACCTAGGCAATCAATTTTATTTGGTTCTCAAAGACTGGGTTTTGGGGGGTTCACAAGACCTGCTAGAAGCGGCAATAGAGCTTCCACTTCCACTTCCACTTCAACTTCCAAATATCAATCCAGGCTTCCTCTCGCAGAAGTTAAGGATGGTTTGAACAGAGCTCAGGGTGTCCTCTCCCCTCGGAAACAGAATAATCAGAAGGCAGCCAAAACAGATCATCCTAAAAAGATTAAAGAAGCTCTCAAATCAGACTACTACTTCTCAAGAAACCCTGTCATGGCTACCGTTGCAATAGAGACTGAAAGTGAAAATAGATTCGTCAAATCACTACCTAAAAAGGCTAAAGCTTGGGGAGCAAGCTTTGAACTGAGGCGATTCAATCAGCTCTTTACCAGTGATTCTAATATTGAGTTTCCGAATCATTTCTTGTTCTCAAGGGTAGACTATACCAAGTTGAGTAATTTGAGAGATGGATACACCAAGGTGATCAAAGATGAACGGAAAGACTCCGTTTTTGTTGTTTTGCTTGGCCAAACATACTCCTTCTCCATCCTCAATAAGAGCGCATCGCAAGAATCTACCTTGAAATTGCTTAAACAATTTAGCCGCATCTTGAGTGATAACAAATTGACGCATAACTCCAATCTACAGGCTGAAGTTTATGACGCAATTTGCGGTCTAATTGAGTGGTTCTTGATATCGCAGGAACTTCCTAAAGACGAAGCGTGCTGGCAAGTATTATATTTTATTTGCAATGAATTTGACAGAAAGATTGGTGATTCCAGAGAAAAGCTCCTACTTTTCCCATACTTCATTTTATTGCTTCACATCTGGATTCAGATTGGAATATCGCTAGGAATCAACTCCGCCTTGAAATACCCTCATGATGGTTTCTACTTCAGCAAAATTTATTTCAATTTGCTACTTGAGCATGTATCTCCGAGTGTCCTCCAGGGTAAACTTGATGGGACTGGCGAAGGTATAACTTCACAATTTGAATCTCTCTATGTCATCCATACTGTGTGCTCGGGATTTGAAAGTGGTAACGGATGGTGGATAGCGATCGATGAGGGATTGAAAAGAGTGAGGAACAACAGCATTATCGACAGTTCAAATAACCTTTTAGATCTGCTCCATATATTGTCAGTATCTATCACTTCTCCAAAGAGAGAGGCATACAAATTATCCTGGGTTCCATTTTATACTCTCTATCTGTCGTTTTCTTCAGTTTATTCGCATATCTACGATAGATTTTTAGACGTTGTTTTCAACTTGAAAGATCAGTTCTTCTGGCCCCTTGAAGAAAGGCTCCTAGTGATGATATACTCATTGACAATAACGGTTCGGAAATTTTCCAACTTTGCAAACGAAGTTGTGCAGCCTCAAATCATTGGTAGACTCATCACAAGGGATAGCATCCCTGAGAGTTCATACTTCGAAAAGTTCATGTATCTACTCTTTTCTTACGTGTCTGAATTGCCACTCAATGATAGTGCCAAAAAGAAGAGGCTCATCACTAAGTTGTACACTTCGAGCCACTTCATGTATGAAAGCAACCTGAAACTGTTAACAATGTATGTGAATAGGTTCAATTTTATATTGTTGTTAAGTCAGCTTTCAAACCACAAGATAGATCTTACGGGACAAGTTATTGATTTGGTTAGACATATTGAAAATTCGATGGATTTGGACTTTTACAGAGTTACAATTGATGGATTAGAATCATTCACTGATATCGCACGCGAAGCTGGAGGAGCAATTCCAATAGAAAGCTATTCGAGGATTATTGGAAAGGTCGCTTTGACATATAAGACAAAAAAGTTCGTTGAGTGTCTCGACCTTTGGGGAAAGATCAAACGACAAATACGGCTGTGGAAAGAAAACGAATTGGCACTCCATGTTTTTTGTGATGTCGATTTTCTTTCTTTTGATGATTCGATGTTGCATGACATTGTCGAGCTAGTCTTCGATAATTTGAACGCAAGTTCACTTGAAAAGAATACCATTCTTGCTACAACAATTCATCATAAAGTCTTTTCTGTACTTCAGATACAGATGGGTAGATTACCACTCGCAAATGATCACAAAATTGTACCGATTATAGAAATTTGCCTCAAGATATGGATTCATTTGGTAAAGATTCTTCATCCGACAATTAACTGGAATGAATTGATCTTCCAAAAGTATCCATACATGGGAAATGAGTACCTGCGAGACAAGTTCAAGCTCTTTTTCTATATCGAATTGATCAACTATGTGAATGTGTCAGAGTACTTGGACACATATCTTACAGCCATGCTCCAATACCTCCTTCCTGGAAAATCGTCTGAGTATCAAGGACAATTCTTCAATTCATTGAGGAACAAATTGAGCCTTTTCCAATTCAAAACGGAATTGACACCGAAAGTGTTTTCAAATCAGCAGTTCAATAGCTACAAGCTCATGATTTTGGAGAGTGTTTTTCAAAATTTGTTCGCAAGTACTTTGACAGAAACAAGTAAGGAATTTTATGTGCACTTGTACGTTGGGTACTTATCGAAAGAAATTCCTGATATACCTGTGCAAGAGAGCTCGTTGACCCAGCCCCCATTTCCAGAGTATATCAAACAGGTTGAACTATTAAGAAAAATTGCCCTCAAGTATGTTGAAACCAATTCAACTTTCAGGGATTTGACAAGAATGTTAGGACTTCTGAAGTTTGATTTGGAGAACTATGCTTGGCTGAAGCTATCATTAATAGAAAGGCTAAGAATTTTTCACTTGGAGCTAACAAAGTACATCCTTCAAGAAGAATCTATTCTGAGCCAAGTTGTGTTGAGTTGCATAGATGCCTTCGTCGCTACAAATGGTGGTGAGTTTGATATGATCTATCATTATGGTAGTATCATCATACAAGATCTCCAAAGAGGAAGGGAAATTGGCTGGATTCGGGTATACTGGCTCTTGAAGTATATTGTTTCTGCGTTGAACAAGTGTCAGATTAATTTATCTGACGGTAACTTCAGTAGATTCATTTCCTTGGAACTACCCAAGTTGGCCCATGGTAGTGCGGTTCAGCTTCGACAACCAGAATTCAAAATGCTCACTTTCCTGTTATCTACAGTATTGTTGAAGAAAGTATACTACGTTAGTGATGGATTTAAAGACCAATTTGCATTCAAGGACATCATTTTGCAATTTATTTCAAACTATTTGCAGCCTCATCTTTCTGATATGAATCTCCACACTTCATTTTCAGAAATACAGCCCGGGGATGTGATTCCTCTAACTTCGCAAAATGTCACCGTTAATTTAGAATTGCAAGAGAATGAAAACTTTGAAGAAAAGGAAATTCAAGATATGGTTACACTTTTGACGAATTTGTTACCTGACGAAGATGCAGACAGGGACAATGGAAGTCATTCAGGTATACTCCTTGATTTTGAAATCTAGCTTTCTGTTGTGTATATACATATTGAAAGCCCGATTTCTTTGTACATTAGAACCTATAAATAATAATTATAATAATAGTAATAATACAATAAATTAATATATTGTCCAGTAGAGCATGTCGATATCTAGAGATTTCTTTGCGACTTGATCAACTTTATTTCGGATTCTAATTTATCCTTACCCTTTTTGACGTCCAATAATGCAACAACTGCTCTAAGTAAAGTATCATACTTTGACATAGTTTTCCTTGTTGGCATCACAGGCTTCCAGTTAGTACCACCAGCAGTTGGGATATCCATTTCCTGTAAAAGACTGTTTACAGACTTTAAAACAGATTGTCTTTGTTGCAAACCAGGCAATTTTTGGGTAGATCTCAAGGTCACACCGGGATTGATCTTTTCATTTGCATGATAATGTAAACCATAAGCTTCTTCTTCCTTGACGGTAAGTCTTTTCGAAAGAAGTTGTTGAATTGGATTTGGTTCACCTTTCACAACACCACCCTGTTGCTTAAGAACACCAGACAAATATTGCTGAAGATGTGTTTGGAATGTTCTCTCTTTCTTGAAGGAGGAAGAAGCTGCTTGTGGGATGGCCGGAGGCACTGGGTCGGTGCTGCTTTGTCCTGGTCCATTACTACTACCGGCACCGCCTGGTCCGTTTGCTCCACTGGCCGCTTGCTTCTGCTGAAGTTGTTGTTGTCTTTTCTTTTGATGCTTGTCTATTATCATGAGATTATTGTACAAAGTGGCCAAGCCTTGGGACGATTGGTACTGCTGAACGGATTGAGAAGTTTGTGGCGAGTCAAGCAAGTTGAGCAAGTAAGATCTCTCAAGAAGCATCTTTTTGGCAGCGAGCTCAAATCTTCTCGCTTCAATCACCAACGATTCTTCCTCTGCTATTTCTGCAGGTGTACGCTTCAAAAGATTCTCCAAGTAGTGTTTTCTTTCAACCTCTTTAGTCTTTGAAAAGGATTTTAATGATTCCAATAAGTTGGGGTTAGTGTTTGACTCAGGCTCTAGTATTTTGTAGCATACTCTGTAAAAGTGCTCCTTGAGATCCTCCAGAGAACGATTCACTGGGTATGTGTAACGGTCAGCAATAATTGGCCATTTCAATTCAAATGCGTTACAAAGATCGAAGAGATAGACAGTTTCGTCATACGTAAATGGCTCCGATAAAGGCTCGACCTCGAGAGGTTCCTCAGCAGGCTTCGTTTCCTTAGAAGCGTTGTCGGAGCTGGAAGTCTTATCTTGGCTTTCGGCATTCTTATCTTGATTTGGTGCTGTGTTCTTGGAGGCAGTGGAGGACTCTGGGGCCTTTGATTCTGACGAGTCAGTTTTTTCAACCTCAGCGGTTTGTGAACCTTTGGTGGAGTCAGTGCTAGCACTTGCTGAAACGGGCGTTGGTACAGCCGACGCCGTACTAGAGGAAGGAGTTCCAGTTGGTGCAGTAGGGGATCCAGATCCCGCCGTGGAACTTGCTGGTGGCTTGGGTGCCGCACCTGGTGCTGTGCTTGATGAAGCCGTTGGGTTGGCAGATGCCTTTGCATTGGCACTATTGATTGGCTGCTTGACGTTACCTGCTGCTATTTGTTTACTTTTCTCCTTCTCTATTCTCTCCTTTTCTTTCTCTTCTCTTTCCCTTTGTTTCTCTGCTGCCCTCTCTTTCAATCTGCGCTTCTCTAATGCTATCCTTTCCTTCTCTTTGATTTCGGCGTCTTTGAATTCCTTCAAGTATCCTTCGTATGTTTCTTGGTCCACTAACTCTGGGAGACTTAACTTTGTGTTGAACTTGTCGAAGAAGTAGCCCTTGTTAGAGGCCTGTTCTTCAGACTCGAGTAACTCTTTTGAACCCTTCATCCAATGGTTGAAGCCAACGGACTGGTTCTGAGGCTTGAACTCCATTCTCGACCAAGGCGAAGGTCTCGCGTTTGGCTTCATTCTGTTGCTATTTGGTCCTCCGATTCCACCAAGACTATTGCCTCCGATACCATTCAAGTTTATTGGGGGCGTATTTGGGCCCAAAAGGTTATACAACTCACGCGCCATTCCACCCATTTGTTTCTGACCAGCAGCAACATGTTCGACTCTCTGCTTCTTTTTAGCGGGCTGCTGCTGATTCTGATCTCTTTGGACGTTCAACACGTCTAAAATATCGTTTGCGGACATTTGATCGGTTCACTATGGAGGCGTACGTTGTGGATTCTTACAACACTCGAAGTGTCACTTTCATAGCTTTGACATGAAAACAAACCTGTACCAAAAAAAAAAAAAAAACGAGATTTCCATATTGATCAGCACACGACAAAAAGGTTGCAGCACACTAAACGCAAAGAATTACGGGCCGGGCAGTTCTACGAGCAACGTTTCATATCGTACCCTCTGTCTATTGTTAGATCGTTACTTTCATTAGTTATAAATAGAATTATTTGAAATATGCTTAATAGGTTTCAAGGTGTTGTTTTTTTGTTGCAGTGATTGGATCCTGTTGCATTTATGCTACATAATGGAATAAGCTCTTATCACTTTCATCTCTCTTGAGATACTCCTTTTGGATGAGATCTTCTATCCTCTGCTTTATCTGGATCGTCAGCGGTAAAAATCTATTTTGCAACTGCCTAATCAATTCGGCTATCAACTCATTGTGGCTCAATGATTGACGGGACTTCATTATTCTGACAATTGCAGCATTAATTTCAATGTTTCTGCCTTCTTTGATGTTTGCAGCCACCTCTTCAGCCTCTTCCTCGGCCTCTGTCTTTGCTGGGATGGAACTCTTTGATGCGTCATCCCTGTTTGACGCACTAGCAGCTCTCTTGCTGCTACTGCTACTACTTCCAGCCGAGACTGTCAAAACTTTAACCTTTATAGTTGGCGACTTGAATTTCTGGTTCAACTTGAATACGTCTCCCTCATTAACCTCCTTCGTCATTGGAACCTTGACCAAAAGTCTCAGCCTAGGCGCAACTGCAATGGACTGCAATTGCCTCTTTAAATCCTGCTCTGGAATTTTGGTCAACTCTCTGATCTCCTCATACTTCAATTCTCTCATTTCGGCAAACGCCAGGAGGGGTTCTCCGTTGATATCATCTGTCGATTGTGGCGCAAATAATAACATGATGATTCCAGCATATGTTGATAAGTTAATTTCGTACGTCTTTGGAGGTGAAGGGTACGTGATTCTCAAATCCATCGACCCGAATTTAGGACTCCAGAATAACGATTTGTTGTCGTTTTTCTTCCCGGTTAACCAGTAGTTTTCAAACTCAGAAAGAGTCGAGCGCAATTGCCTTGGCCAGGGGAAATCTCCGATTCCTCCCTCGCTCTTGTCATCGGAGTACTTTTTGTAGTCTTTGGTCATAGACTTTGGCCAGTCGGTCACGTTACAGATCTTCAATTCTAACTCGACTAATGACAGCATACCAGAATTAGATTTAATATATCTCTTCCAATCTATAGTCAAATCTCTGGACAGCTTGATGTCTCTGTTCATCTTCATAACCTTTTCTAACGAAGATGAGCCCATTTCTTCCATCAATTTGGACAAGATAAGCTCTTCAAGGTCAATAGATGCCGACGACGACTTTTCTGTCTTGATGTTGCTGGAAGTATTGCTCGTTGTCGTCGTCGACGCTTGTGCTTTCGTGTTTAAGAATCTTTTTGCAAAATGATTTGCGTAATGAGCTTCGAATGCGTCCTTATCCTTGATGAATCTAAGGAAAGTGATCGACTTGTTAATCAACTGGTCAATCGAAAAATCTTGGTTCACAGATGAAGACTTCATGGGGGACAGCTTAGTAAACTGTTTGATGAAATGATCCATGTAAATGGAAAGCAATTCGGGAGCTGAAACTGTCATTTTCAAGCCAGCAGTGGTGGCGGGCTTGGCAGTCGCAATTCTTCTACTATTGTTGTTTCCGTGGCTGTTATTTATAAAGTCTCTCATTGCTAGGGCAACTGCCTGCTCAATTCCCGGGTCACTAGTGAACGCGACCTTTATAAGTTTGGAAAGTTGGTTTTGGTATTCCAGAGTAGTGTTTATCCACTCAATAGCAAATGACGTGCTGTTGAAGGAGAAATTGGCAGCTTTCTTGCTGGAGGCTGAGTTTTCGTCAGTCGCAGATTCAAGCTTCTCCTTGACTAAAAGTGGAAGTGATTGTCCCTGGATTACAACTGTATCCTTCAATCTTGCCTTGAGTAGTTCCCTCTCTTGGTCGATTCTTCCAACAAGGTCATATAGTATTGACAACTCTCTGACTTTTCCGAACTCGCTGCCCTCTTCGCCCCCTGCACTATTGCCATCGCCTTCTTTGTTGAACACGCCTCTCACGACACCCTCCATCCAGTAACTCAAGCCTTGTCTGTCTAGTGGCAACAATATTATTTCATCAATCTTGTCCTTGATCAAGATGTTATTCATTAATTCTATGAGTTTAGGGTACGTTGCGCTCGGTAAGTAGTAGCGGGCTCTATTTTCCTCCTCGTCTTTGATGAACTGGTTGATCTCGTGAATGTAAGAACTACCCGTGATGTTATCGGAGATAAGCTGGTGGGAAAGCTGATAAAAGAACGTTTCGGAGGACGAAAGGAACCTTGGCTCGAAGTATTTCTGGTAGTAGTTATCTCCGTCTCCACCATTGAAGTTACCTCCTGTCTCTCCATTTGCCCCAACTTCCTCTAATAGCTCCATCATGTTTATCACCTTAACTATGTACATCTTTGTGGTGATGACCTCTCCTCTTCTGCTCTTGGTGATCTCTTCGATGATGATGTCAATCAACTTTGCTCCAACTTCGTTGTCGTTGTACTTTATCACATTCTCCTTGAATAGTTGTATTCCAAGATCATATATCAAGAGTTTCTTGTGCTCCTTGACGTACACTCTGTTCAAGTACATCAACACATCGGATATAAACTTCATAGACTGGAGATGCTCAGTCCATTCGTTGAGAAGCTCCTTCAAGAAATCGCCCCTGCTGCTAGATCCGTCATTGACGTTATTTGGATTCCCATTGAGCAAGGCACTTCTCCTCTCCAACAAATGCTTCACCATTAGTTGACTGACATTCTCGTAGAGTCTGGATCCTTGTTTCCGTAGCACTAAGACGTACGCCTTTCTATAAAGTTGCTCATACGACAAGTTAGACACGTTTTTGTTCTGAATTTGAATGATTGCCGATTCAAGCACTGACCAGGACTTTTCAAAGTCTTCTCCGTTCCCGTTTGCGCTGTGTGATGATGATGAGCCTACAAATGAACTCACAAGAGACTTTCTGGGTGGACGGATCTTCGATCTTCGACTACCCGGTGGAAGCATGGCAATTTTCGAATTGGAATGGGCAAGTCGGGTATATAAGTGGGTTCGATGGTTTAAAGGGGGGGGGAAGGTTGCGCTTTCTGTGTAGTGTTTACACTTTGCTGTAGCTGTTGCGTGAATCGGGGTTCACGTCTCACAATATTTGCCATTTCTCAAAAGAAGAAGAAGAGCATAACAGAAGAATTCAATCACGTGATCGGATTTGGATTTAGCAGCCAAGAGCTCACGAGCCACCAACTGGAAGATATAGATATTCTGAATATCGTAAAAAAGTTCATGAACTTGGTGGGATCAGCTCTCTATAGGGAATAGATTGTAGGGGTATGTCTAGCCACAGAATTATGCTGAGTTTTGACTTATCTACTTTGCTTTTTACTAAGGTTGCAAGCTAGCATATATTATTATACACGTACAATTTGCCTGAGTTGGATATAGTGAGCAAAGGATACAAACACGACAATGAACGTTGAATACTCAGTCCTTTGACCCCACACCCTCAAATACATTTTTCTGGCTAAAGAGAGACGGAAAGAGGGCGTGCTGAATGTATTTTACATGATTTTACACGTTTGGTGCTTTCAGCAATTCCGCTACTTATATGCTAGGGTCCGAGAAAATTGGAATTTGTGGGTGTAAAGGTGTAAGCATTCAGTATCACGAGTGTTGCAGCATCCGAGCGGAAGGGAAACACTTGAGGGAAAAGAAACCAAATGAGGAGCCTACAGCCTACGGCAAATGATGCCCTTTCTTCTTTGCAATACAAGCTGTTGAGGATGTCCTGCCACAGAGAAAATTCGTACTATCTTACACATACAGAATTGCATATTAGAGACGCATAGTAAAGAATCGACCACTAGGACGACACTCTTGGCCAAGGAAATACATGTTTGAGGCTACTTGCCAAAAAGGGTCCGTCTAGCGCTTGAACACCCCCTTTTCCCCCACGCCCAAAGATATACCGTCTAAGTATGACTCCCCACCAAGTCTAGCAGACATAATGTAGGTGTACCGATGATGTGTCACTGAGCTTCGTGTTTACAAATTATATCCTATTCATTGGCTGAGCGCCGGAACAGCGTACTGCACAGAACTCCGGCCCTGAACCGGCGCCCACTCCGGCGCTTTCTCCACCCGAACAACCACGCCGTTAGTGATGTCGATGAAAAATTATAAAAGATCTCCAGATTCTGCTTCCAAAAAAAAAGTTCAGCCTACTGGAATTTCTGTGTTATTAATCCAAACACAAAACATATTCATTATGTCTGCTCAAACTCTTTACGATAAGGTCTTCAAAGACCATGTTGTCCACAAGGATGAATCAGGCTCCTACCTTCTCTATATCGACAGACACATTGTGCACGAAGTCACCTCCCCACAGGCTTTCGAGGGCTTAAAGAACGCCGGCAGAAAGGTGAGAAGAACCGACTGTACTTTAGCTACCGTGGATCACAACATCCCAACTGTCTCAAGAGCTCAATTAAAGGATATTGACTCCTTCATCAAGCAAGATGACTCCAGATTACAAGTGAAGACTTTAGAACAAAACGTGAAAGACTTTGATATCACCTACTTCGGCATGACCGACGACAGACAAGGTATAGTGCATATTGTTGGCCCAGAACAAGGGTTCACCTTACCCGGTACCACTGTTGTCTGTGGTGACTCGCACACCTCCACCCACGGTGCCTTTGGCTCCTTAGCCTTTGGTATCGGTACCTCTGAAGTTGAGCACGTCTTAGCTACTCAAACTATCATCCAATCCAAGTCCAAGAACATGAGAATCTTAATCAACGGTGACTTAAACGAAGGCATCACCTCCAAGGATCTTATCTTACACGTTATTGGTGTTATTGGTACTGCTGGTGGTACTGGTCACGTTATAGAATTTGCTGGTAAGGCTATCAGAAACCTCTCCATGGAGGCCAGAATGTCCATCTGTAACATGGCCATCGAGGGTGGTGCTAGAGCCGGTATGATCCAACCGGACGAAACCACCTTTGAGTACATCAAGGGAAGACCATTAGCTCCAAAGGGCGCCGAATGGGACAAGGCTCTCTCCTACTGGAAGACCTTATTCAGTGACGAAGATGCCAAGTTTGACACCGAGGTTGTCATAGATGCCAAGGACATTGTTCCAACCATCACCTGGGGTAACTCTCCACAAGATGCCTTGCCTATCACCGCTTCCATCCCAGACCCAGCCACTGTCAGCGACCCAATCAAGAAGGCCGGTATGGAAAGAGCCCTCAAGTACCAAGGCTTAACTCCAAACACCCCATTACAGAAGATCTACATAGACAAGGCTTTCATTGGCTCCTGTACCAACGCTAGAATCGAAGATTTGAGAGCTGCTGCCAAGGTCGCCAAGGGCCACAAGAAGGCCGACAACGTCAAGTTGGTCCTTGTTGTTCCAGGTTCCGGTCTCATCAAGAAGCAAGCCGAAAAGGAAGGTCTCGACAAGATCTTCGAGAAGGCTGGATTCTCTTGGAGAGAAGCCGGTTGCTCCATGTGTCTTGGTATGAACCCAGATATCTTGGACCCTGAAGAAAGATGTGCATCCACTTCCAACAGAAACTTCGAAGGAAGACAAGGTTTTGCATCCAGAACCCACTTGATGAGTCCTGCCATGGCTGCTGCTGCCGCCATCAAGGGTCACTTCACTGATATCAGAGAATTCGACTACGACAGCTCCGATGAACCAAGCGTGACCATCGGTGAAAACGAAGACAAGGAGTTGCAAGACGCCATCTATGCTCACGAAAAGGAACCAATCCCTGAAACTGAAGGTGCCAAGGAAGAGCAAATCAACGACATCCCAGAAGACTACAACACCAAGACCGAGTCTGCTGCTGCTGCTGCCCCAACGAACGGTGCTGCTGCCACAGGAGCCACCGGAATGGACTCCTTCACCGTGCTTACTTCTATTGCCGCTCCTCTTGACAAGGCTAACGTCGACACCGATGCCATCATTCCAAAGCAGTTCCTCAAGACCATCAAGAGAACTGGTCTTGCTTCCGGTTTATTCTACGAATTGAGATTCACCAAGGACGCCAACGGAAAGGATGTGGAAACCGACTTTGTTCTCAACGTCGAGCCATACAGAGCCGCAGAAATCTTATTAGTCACCGGTGACAACTTTGGTTGCGGATCCTCCAGAGAGCACGCTCCATGGGCATTAAAGGATTTCGGTATCAAGTGTATCATTGCTCCTACCTTCGGTGATATCTTCTACAACAACACCTGTAAGAACGGTTTATTACCTCTCAGAATTCCTCAAGAAGAAATCCTCTCCAAATTATACCCATTAGCTACTGCTGGTAAGAAGTTAACCGTTGATTTACCAAACCAAGTCATCACCAACGAAGAAGGTGAAGTCTTAGTCAAGTTTGAGATCAACGACTTCACCAAGCACTGTTTAGTCAACGGTTTGGATGACATTGGATTGACTTTACAGAAGGAAAAGTTCATCTCCGAGTACGAAGCTGTCAGAAAGGAAAAGTTCTCTTTCTTAGAAGGTGGCTCCAAGTTGATCAAGCCTATCAGAGGTGCCAAGAAGAGTGTTTACGGCCTCAAGACCCAAGAATGGTAGGGTTTCTGAGTGTCAAGTTTCCTTTTTTATAAGATAATTGCATACATAATATATATATATAACTCGTATTTCCAACAAAGTAACAAAGTGAAGTAACTATGATAGTAACATCAAATTTAATTTAATTATTCAAGGCATCACTGTAATCAATAGATAGCGTACTCCTCCCGAGTAGGTACTCTCGCACTATTG
Organism: Dujonia boleticola; assembly: GCA_029581775.1. Classification (NCBI taxonomy): domain Eukaryota; kingdom Fungi; phylum Ascomycota; class Pichiomycetes; order Serinales; family Debaryomycetaceae; genus Dujonia; species Dujonia boleticola. Next base: position 998,661 of record JARGRU010000006.1, on the reverse strand, counting down.
GGCGTATAAGGTTTAGATTGCCACGCGAAATTGCTCCCACGTAGGCCGTGTTTGTATAGTAAACATTACACAAAAGATTTTGAGCCGCAACCACAGCATCGCAGATCAAACTGTCAATCTTGAAGATCTTACAGCTGAAGAGTGAGTGCCCGTTTTAGACACAACAGCAGGTTGGATTTTTTGTTATTTACGATGGTTGCCAGACCATCTAGGAAGACAGCGAGTAACTTGGCTTCGTCGAGTGGTGGTGGTGGTGGTGGCGGCGGTGGTGGTGACGCGGTAGCGCCTTCTTCGGGCACTTACAGCAGCTCCACCGACTTTGATCTATGGCTCAAGATGGCCACAGACAACAAAATCAACGCCAAAAACTCGTGGAACTTTGCGTTGATTGACTACTTCCATGACTTGGCTCTTCTCAGAGACGGGGACGGGATCAATTTCCAGAAAGCCTCCGCCACTTTGGATGGCTGTGTGAAAATCTACTCCTCCAGAGTCGACTCTGCGGTCACCGAAACAGGCATACTTTTGAGCGGCTTGTCTAACCAGCAGCAGCAGCTACAGCAGCACCAGAAGCAGCAGCATCAAACAGAGGAGGACGAAGATGCAGAGTACGACTCGGACGATCCAGAATACGGAGGCAATAGGAGCAAGAAGCAGCGCCATCATCTACTCAATTCACGCAACACGCGTGTGGAGAGCACGATTGTGTCTTCATTCCAGGTGATCCGTGCACGGAAAGTTGACTGTGAGTTGGAAGTGGATCCCATATTCCGCAGGGCTCTAGCGGACTTCGACGAAGGAGGGGCCAAAAGCTTGTTGCTCAACATGCTCAGCGTAGACTCTAAAGGGAGGGTTTCGTTCGATAGTGAGATATCGGACAGGAAGATCCACTACCAGCCTGATGAGGAGGAGGAGGACGGCAGCAGCACCAACGTGCCCTCCAGGCTGCCACAGAAAAAGATCGATATCATGGCATTAGGGAGGCGATTTATTCCGGAGGATTTGACTCTGCTTCTGATCTGTCCATCTATAAACGAGATTGAGCTGTTCGCCCGGAACTACGAGGGGAAGATCACCACCAACCTTCTCGATAATTTGGTTTCACAAGAGGATGTAAGGGAAGAAGCTGACGAGGAGGAGCACTATCAAGGTGGAGGGGGCTCGATATTCTTCGACGACAACGATAATGGCCACGACAACGACGACGACGACAACGACGTGTTTCTTGGAGATAAGTCTATCAATATCACTTTGCAGAGGCTCTTTGACGAAAGCGGGATATTCGAGTCCTCAGCGCACGGCAACCGCAACTACATCGAGTCAGTGACTGACGTGCTCGATCATGACTTGATGGCGTACTTTGACAACAATATGAAAGTGAACTGGCAGAAGCGGAAACTGCAGGAGCACTGGAAAGTCTTGAACTTGAAGTCCAGAAAGCGGTACCAGGACAAGCGCAGGGGCTCGCGCAGACGAAGCAACGGCGAGGAGAGCCTGGACAAGCAATTTCGCATCAACTTTCTTGAAGACGACGAGTGTGTGGATGAAGATGAGATATTCTCCGAATCAACAACGAGTACGTTCCTCCCCAAGCATCAATGGAACACTAGAAGCAATCTCCGCAAACCTGACGGGGGGCTCGCCGCTAAGCATGTACTTCCAGTAGATATACAGTTCACCTCCAAGAGGCTCATCAGGCTCTTCACGAAACCAGAGATCACATTGAGGACGTTTAACAAGCGAATCAGAAGGCCGGGGTTCCACGGCGGCCACGAGAACGATCATGTGGTTGGGAATCTCAACAGAGCGCAAATAGGCGACCAGCATGTCCAAGCAGACGAAGCGTTTTGGTCAGACAAGTACCGTGAAAACGAGAGAATGAGTGAAATCTTCAGAGAAGACTTGCACGAACTACACCAATCGTACGATCAATCTTTCTTCCAGGACGGTGCAGACGATGATAACGGCGGCGACGACGATGCCATAGGCGAGGTGAACCCCATGGGTGACAACGTAGACAATGTCGGAGGGTATGGTACCCAGACAGCCGCGGATAAGATCTTCTTTAAGCCAACATACATCAACTTCTCCCGCGTTGCCAAGAGAGTGGATGTGAGGCTCTTGAAGGAGAACTTATGGGAGTGCTTGCAGGACGAGAGAGACACACAAGGGGCTGACAGCCTCGACAATGTTCAGCCGATGGCTACCCTGGAGGAAGCATCGACCTTGAGCACAGCACCCGCCTTAGGAAAACAAGAAGATATGTTTGAAAAGAAGTTCAGCGACACGATCCAGCAGCTCACGGGCATGTACTCTAAGGACCAATTGAGCAACTTGTCCACGAGTTTCTGCTTTATTTGCGTGCTTCACCTAGCGAACGAGCACGGCTTGAGCATCTCCAGCAACGAAGACAACACCGACTTGAGCATTCAGCATCTCGCGGCCGATTTGGCTGCAAACACAACCACTAAGGAGGACACCATAAACTTGCATAGTTCAAGCGTTTCTGGGTGACAAACCTACACAGATACCGTTTGTACAATAAACTTGTAAATATAAATCTATATAAAATATTAATGTAATACACGAGTCAAAAAAAATAACAAGAAAAAATCAAAATCAATTGATAAACTCTCATGATGCCTTCTATGCTATTGGATCGAACACTTCCCAGGAGCTCAAGTTCAACTCGATGGCCCCCCTGTCCATGCCCAATGTGTCAAATGCTTCAAAAAATGAAGAGAAAAAAAAATATCACAGTCTGTGGGAGAGCGCCGAGCGCCCTGCTAGAGACTTTTAATCTGCTTTGTCACTCATCACCTGCTTGACGGGCTCAGTTTCGTTTATGTACAACTTGTGCTCTTGGATATATCTGATGACGGAATTCGGCAACAAGTACTGCACGCTCATACCTCTTCTAATAAATAGCCTGATCTTGGTTGACGAAATATCGTTGTAAATCAACTGCTTGATGACCAAGACGTTTCTTCTATGCTCGTACATGATATCGTGAGACAACAAGAAGCTTCTCACATCAGAACCAGTTCTTTCAACAATAAGGCATCCGTACTTGCCTAGGATGTGGTGCAAATCCTGGTCGGCCCAGACGTCGGGCTCACCCATGGACTCTATTAAATCGCCCCCGGCAAGCAACATGATCTTGACGCCTCTGTTTTCGCCGCTCGAGGTCTTGATGCCGCCTCTCTTGATGTTGATTTCCTCGTTGAAGTGGTCCAAGACCAACGCGGTTCGGGTGTACTTGGGCTGCAAGGACTCCCAGGCGTCCACCATCAACCAGGACGAGGTTCTTTCGCACGCCAACTCGCACATTCTGACTCTGTGGTGCGCAGGCGCCAACCCTTGCTTCTTGTAGTTGGACGACACGGGCGAGTAGTAGCCCCCGATCACCTCGAACCTGGTCTGCTCGGAAATGGCGTCAAGCGCCATTTCAAACATTCTCAAGTGGAGATACGTGATGGGCGAGAACGAGCCGCACGCCACAATCACCAACGGGTACTTGGAGTCGTCGGACATGGTCGTCGCTAAGCGGTGGTTGGGGAACTCGTAGTCGTCCAAGTTCTTGGCCTGTCTCTGGATCCCGTGCGGCACCTCTTCCAAGTCGGCGATCTGGCTAGATCTCACCTTGATGGTGGGCGGCAATATGGGCTTGGTTTCCGGCTTCTCTTCGTCCGAGGACGAGTTGAGGAGATCTGTGTGCCTGCGCGGGATCTTGGACCGGTACACGGTGCCGCCGCCAGAGGACGAGCCTGTGCCCGAGGAGCCAGACGTGGGATGCGAAGGGTGTGGCGACGGAGCATCCACAGCGACTCCCAAGTCGGCCAACACAAACGGCTGGATGGGGTCGTTATTGGGGATCTTGGATGACGGAGCCGTGGGCTCAATGTCTCTGTTCCTTGACGGAGGTGTGAAGTTTGGATCGTTCGTTGGGTCCATACTAGCGGGTGCCAAAATTAGTGTGGGTGTAGTGTTGTGTGACTAACCAGCTGCTTTTCTCTCTCGTGCTGAGGGCAACTGTGCAAAATGGGCAGGCCTTTCAGGTTTTGTTTCGAAAACGCGGTGCCGTCTAGCGTCTGTTGCTCGGGGGTTCTCCACTTGATGGCTTGATGCTCTGGCCCCTTAACTCCTTGAGTTTCTCGTGGTTGGAAGTTGTTGGGAAGGGTAAGCGGAAGAACTCAGGCTCTTTTTTTTTTTTTTTTTTTTTTTTTTCTCTCTCTCTCTCTTTGTAATCAGCGCTATGCGTGCCACAAAATCAATCGCTCTGATATGAGGGGGAGCAGGGAAAAAATATTCGGAAGGGCTTAAGCAACTCCCCTCGACGCTGCTCGATGAGTATGGAGTTAAGTGTAAGCCGCTGGGGTGCTGAAGGGCTTGGGGTGCTGGAGTGCTGGAGCGGAAAGCCTGGGGTTTTAGGGTTTTGGGCTTTGTGTGTTTACGTCACAATAAGGTTACAGCAAAAAAAGGAGGATCTGCCCAGGTTTTTGCTTGCTGCTGGTGGGTGCTAAATACCGGGGTGATTCACGGCCATATGTGGATGGCCCACTGTGGTTGCTCACCGGCGCAGCCCGCTCTCGGTAAAGTTTTGTTTGTCGCAAGCCACCGCTCCGTACGATTGCGACTGAGTCACCACCAAAACAAAAAAAAAAATGGCGTCACAGACAGGATTCGAACCTGCGCAGGCAGAACCCAACGCCTAACAGCTGCTAAATTAGCAGGGCGTCGCCTTAACCACTCGGCCACTGTAACAGTACAAAGAAAACTGAATTCTAGGACGGCTATATCGTTTGGGGACAGCGTAGCTGGGTGTCTGGATGTGCAAAACTCCACCAGGGGGCATGGAGGACTACGAGAGCCTTGGGGACGCTCCGCTGGCGCCTGCCCGGCGAGGGCGACTGCGTCGAGCTTGGCTCCCTTCGGGAAGACGCACCGAGCGCAGCGAGCAGAGCACCACGCTAGTGGCCCCCACGGAGTGGATGGGCGTGCCCCCGGCAGGGCTACGTGAGGCTGACAGGGTGAGGGAAAGAGCTGCGCCAGAGGACGGCAAAGCTCATAAAACTGTCCCGTTGTTGCCCCCCCAGCCCCGTGCGGACGCTGGGAGGTCAATGGGTCCGTTTGGACCGTTACGGTGGCCTCTTAGCCCCCATATGAGCCTTGATAGCTACCCACTCTAATCCTACAAATAATCGTGCACTTACCAAATCGGACACTTTTCTCGAAATTCGATGGGGAGCCTCACTTGAAATTGTTAGACAGGCAGGTATTTTTCTAGTGAGTCGCTCAGCTTAGCTCCTCCAGCACGTATCAAACCAGTAGGCAACATGAGCAAGCCAGTCAGACCCGCTAAGAGACTCATGAATGCGGGAGCCAAGTGCTCCGCGCAAGGCTTGGCGTACGGCCAGTGCATGCTTGAGAAGTACAACACGGTGGCCCAGAACGCCTGCCAGCAGGAGTTCTTGAAGTTCAAGCAGTGTGTAGACAGCAACTTGAAGAGGTGACCACGCACGGGATGAGAATGTGGGAGAAAAAGGGAACAAGGGGCTACTATAGATCCGCAGAGGATAGGTATTAGTACGGTACTGTACACAGAGTGGCCGTCATGGATAGGCAATAGCTAGTACAAGTAAGGTGTCGGTGTATATATGTATGGGAGTGAGACTGCACACAGACTCCACCATGAGACATCCTGATTTTATAGCAATAAAGGCGCCGTTGGGCGAGTTTTCACAAGTTGAAGATGCTGGATGCGGCATCGGAACCGTAGCACTGCCTTGTATTACTCTTTCTCGTGGTTGGGGAGCTAAATCGGCCTACCATGTGGTGCTCTGTGGCGCTTGCTGCGACGCAGCGGCCTGGCTGCGAATCTCTGGCGGCACTCCCGCAGGGAGCAAAGCACCACGCAGTGGCCCTCGCCGGGCAGGCGAAGTAGCGTGGCCGCCGGCAGGGCCCCGGTCCACCACCGAAAACGACGCTCCGCTGGCGCCTGCCCGGCGGGGGCCACTGGCGTGGTGCTCAGCTCGCTGCGCTCGGGGACTACTGGGTGGTGGTGACCTTGCGTGCAGTGGTGCCGAGGAGCAGCACGGGGTGTGGAGAAGAACCAGAAGAGCTGATGTGGATACGAACGCTGCCCACACAAGAGGAATGCAAGACGGCTAGCTTATGGTGACAGTAGAGCTCACGCGGTATCTCCGGAGAATTCTTAGAGCTGGTCTGGAGTTATCTAGCCTTCCATCTCAGTTAAATCCGGCCGGTCGGCACGATTCTCTCGCGCTATCATGTGCACGCGAAATCCTTCACTATGGGGACAAATAATTTTTCACTTCTAGCCCTCTAGATGGGCTTACATTCGCCAGGCAAACCTGCCCTGTTACAGTTCCCCTCCGAACCTGAAAGCATATGCACACTGAAAAAAACCCCAAAAGTGGCAGCTGCGCCGTTTTTGTTGTACGGAGTTGCACAACAAAAGTTAAATGTTGAGCTGTCTGGCCATGTTTCATGCAATATAAATACCTCTGGGTATTCGCTGCAGATTCTGGGGGGGAATCGGCGGCCGTTTCATGCTGGCGATTTTTTTTCAGTTCAGTCCAGATCGAAATGCTTTCCCTTTGGCTTCGCTGAAGCGCCAATTGTAATTTTATATGAACTAACCCTTCCACACACTACATGGTTATTTGCTTGAGTCCAGACCCACCCCCCATGCCCCCCCGTCACGTGTATTTGAACCTCGGGAAGTATAAAAAAAACAGTGATGGTGGGGAATACTGCATACACCTGTAAGAAATTTCATGTGTGGAGAAAATGGGAGGAGTCTGGCCAAATCACAGGGCCACTGGAAAGAGAAAAAACGCAAACTTTTTGTAGCTAGAGAGTAGAGAGAGGGACGAGTCTAAGAAAGCTAGTGATATTTTGTGTGCAGCATTTATAGATACTAGGCCAACGTACGTTCTGTGTTACCACACCACCGTACAAACAACGACAAAGATCCCACCCACAGACGTGACTCTGGGGCAAGCGGCAGAAAAAACCATTTTTACCCCATACTTGCGAAAAAAAAATACCGCTAGTGTAAACGTAAGCCACTCAGGAAGGGTTCAGAGGTCAACAGCCACTAAAAATACCCGTACATATATATCAGCTAAACGGCTAGTGAAAAACCTCGCGGTTCAGATTTCTCTCTAGGTTTCTTCCCACCTCTTTTACTTGCAGTGTCAATCGCACTGTTTGCTTTGCTGATCCCAGCACACCCGAAACTACCATGGTTGCATTCTCCAAGCTCTCGTTCAAAGATGAACGTCTCCAGAAACTCGTGCTCATTCTCCAGGAATTCGTGGTCGCGTACAAGGAGAACAGAGTCAAGATAAACTACCAGCTGAGACCCGTCATCCTTTTCTTGGGCACCTTGGCGTCCACAGCAGGGTTGGGTGTTCTCTTCACCATCCGCTCGCTCTTTCTCCAGATCCAGGAAAGAAACCAGCACAAGAAGCGTCCGGCGTTGATCCGCCAGTCCTCGACGATTCTCAAAAACGGGTCCAGAGAGATCTACGTGCCCAAGCCAAACGCCAACAAGCCCTCGAGAGTCATCATCCCGAAACCCAGCTTGGACAGGTATGCGGCAGACAAGTACTTGTACAAGAACTTCTACATCGACCAGAAACACAAGCTGCAGAACAACATTCTCAACTCCAAGTTTGTCAGTCAGTTGACCATCATATGGAGAATCTTGATTCCCAAATTCTACTCCAAGAACACTTACCTCTTGTTATCGCAGTGTTTCTTCCTCATTTTGAGAACGTGGTTGTCGTTATTGGTTGCCAAGCTCGACGGTCAGATTGTGAAAAACTTGATCGGTGGTAACGGTAAGAAGTTTGCCAGAGATTTGATCTACTGGATCTTGATTGCCTTCCCTGCAAGTTACACCAACGCCGCCATCAAGTACTTGACCTCGCGACTCTCCCTTCTGTTCAGAACCAACTTGATCAGATACATCCATGACATTTACTTGGATAAAGTGATGAGTTATTACAAGATTTCGCTCAGCGGCGGCGACACCCAGATTGAGAACATTGACCAGTACATCACCAACGATGTTGCCAAGTTCTGTGACTCGATCTGCGGCTTATTCTCCTCGATGGGTAAGCCATTCATTGACTTGGTGTTCTTTGCCGTGTACTTGAGAGACACCTTGGGAACCGGTGCCATTGTGGGTATCTTTGCCAACTACTTTGTAACTGCCTGGGTGTTGAAAAAGAACACCCCTGCCTTTGGTAAGTTATCCTCCAGAAGAACTCACTTGGAGGGCCAGTACTACAACGAGCATCTCAACTTGATCACCAACTGTGAAGAAATCGGGTTCTACAAGGGTTCCATCATTGAAAAGATGAAGTTGAACCAAACCTTCTCGAACTTGATGGACCACATAACCAAGGAGATCAATATCACTTTTGGGTATAGTGTATTGGAAGACTACATCTTGAAGTACACATGGTCTGCATGGGGGTACATTTTCGCTGGCTTACCAGTTTTTCTTGACGATCTCTGGCCTAAGGAAAAGCCAGCAGCTGTTACCGGTGTGGACACAGCCACTGATGCCAAGAACAACGCCAACTCTGAGCGTCAAAACATGAGACAGTTTATCATCAACAAGCGTCTCTTGCTTTCCCTTGCAGACGCTGGTTCTCGTCTTATGTATTCCATCAAGGACATCTCGGAACTCACAGGATACACCGACCGTGTCTTTACGCTTTTGACGAAGCTCCACCAGGTGCACTCGCCAACTTTCGACTATGGAAGCAAGTTGGGAACCGCTGATATCCACGGTACCATTCAAAAGAATTACACCAACGGGTTGAGATTTGAAAAGATCCCAATCATCATTCCTAGCACCGAGGGTTCAGAGGCCATCCCTCTTGTCTCCAACTTGAACTTCCAAATCACTCCGGGCCAAAACATGTTGATTTTGGGTTCCAACGGTTGTGGTAAGACCTCTATCGCCAGAATTGTTGCCGGATTGTGGCCATTGTACAATGGTTTACTCTCCAAGCCAAATGAAGACGACATCTTCTACTTGCCTCAAAAGACGTACTTCACCAACGGTAACTTGCGTGACCAAATCATTTACCCTCACTCCTACGACGAGATGATTGAAATGGGCTACAATGACGACCACTTGTACCACATCTTGAGAGAAGTCAAGTTGGAGTACCTCTTAACCAGAGAGGGTAACTTCAACGTGAAGAAGGACTGGAAGGATGTGTTCAGTGGGGGAGAAAAGCAAAGAATGTCCATTGCCAGAGTTCTCTTCAAGAACCCCAAGTTTGTCATTTTGGACGAGTCCACCAACGCTGTCAGCACCGATGTTGAAGATTATCTCTTTGAGTTGTTACAGAAGAAGAATTTAACCTTCATCACCTTGAGTCACAGACCATTGTTGATGAAGTACCACGATTTCATCTTGGAAATCAAGAACGACCAAGGTGATCCCGAGAACTGGGAATTCCACGACTTGACCAACGAAGAAAACTTGCAGAGTATCGACAACGAAATCAAGGACATCGAAGAGAAGTTGGCCAAGGTGGACGAATGGGAAAAGAGAAAAGTTGAAATTGAAGCCTACCTTGATGGTAAATAAGCGCTATGATTTTGCAACCACACTAATGAAAGCAAATGCCATATATTTATACTTTATATTTATTTTTTTTTTTATAACTTGATTTTTCTATAGAAAATACAAAATCAAAATGTGTGTATGAAGCGAGGGATTGTAGGGGAGGGGTGTTCCCCAGGTGGACTGCCCCAGACTGGCCCTAGACTGGCCCGAGGGTTGCTATTGGGTGCAAAAGAAGTGTGGAGTGAGTGCGGTGCGCTGCATGGAAGCAACGACCTTTCCCACGCTGCTCACTATGTGCAAGCCCACGAAACACGAAATACTCACGCTTATTTTTTTTACGGCTTGTATTTTTCAATTTTCTTGCGATTGAATCACAACTGGAAACACACAGACTCCTTCCAAGCTTGAAGTCCAGTTTTATTTGTCTCCACTGAAAGGTAAACACAGATAGCATGACTGAAAGGGAGATTATTGAGAACGTCTTGGCGGATGTCAATGACGACGGCCAGGTGAACGGAAAGCATGGGGACGACGCGTCGATAAGCGCCAGTGTGGTGGGCGACTCTGCCTCCACCACCACCACCGCCGCCGCCGATATTGTTGTTGAGGGCGAAGTTGTAGGCACAGTCGAGTCCAAGGATGCGACTCCGGCTCCGGCTCCAACCGCCACGTCCACTTCCACCACAACTTCCACAGACACATACGCCAACAGCCAGAAGTACTTTGTGGACAGCTCGTCCGGGTTGAAGAAGTCGGAGGACACAGCCAAGCGGTTCAAGTACTTGCTTGGCCTCACTGACTTGTTCAAGCACTTCCTCAGCAAGGGCGAGTTGCCAGCGATCGCAAAGGCAAGCGCCTCCTCCGCCACCACCAATACTGCGCTTGGCGGCAGCCATCGTGGCCGTAAAACCGAGAAGGAAGAGGACGAAGAGCTCTTGAACGAAGAGGAGAACTCAGGCTCCGATTCGTCTGTCTTTGAGTTCACCGAGTCTCCAGGGTACGTCCAGAACGGTACGCTCCGTCCGTACCAAATCCAGGGGCTCAACTGGCTCATCTCGTTGTATGAGAACAACTTGAGCGGGATCTTGGCTGACGAAATGGGTCTTGGTAAGACCTTGCAGACTATCTCGTTTTTGGGCTACTTGAGGTACTTCAAGGGCGTGAACGGGCCGCACATTGTGGTTGTGCCAAAGAGTACGTTGGACAACTGGGCAAGAGAATTCGCCAAGTGGACTCCTGACGTAAGGGTGTTGGTGTTGCAGGGTGACAAGGAACAGAGAGCCAATCTCATCCAAAACAGACTCTTGACCTGCGACTTTGATGTCGTCATCTCCACATACGAAATCGTGATAAAAGAAAAGTCCTCCTTCAAGAAGTTCGCCTGGGAATACATAGTTATAGACGAAGCCCACAGAATCAAGAACGAAGAGAGTTTGTTATCGCAGATTATCAGAATGTTCCACTCGAGAAACAGATTGTTAATCACGGGTACGCCGTTGCAGAACAATCTACATGAGTTGTGGGCTTTGCTCAACTTCATTTTGCCCGATATTTTCAGTGAGCTGCAGCTGTTTGATGAGTGGTTCACTGGAGAGGGCGAGGGCGAGGGTGCCGGAGACGTTGTGGGCCAACTCCACAAGGTTCTCAAGCCCTTCTTGCTCAGAAGAATCAAGGCAGACGTGGAAAAGTCTCTTCTTCCCAAGCAAGAGCTCAATGTGTACGTGAGAATGTCAGAAATGCAAAAGAAGTGGTACCAAAAGATCTTGGAAAAGGATATTGACGCTGTGAACGGGGCCAACGGCAAGAAGGAGAGTAAAACCAGATTGTTGAATATTGTGATGCAATTGAGAAAATGTTGCAACCACCCTTATTTATTCGAAGGTGCTGAGCCGGGCCCTCCATACACCACAGACGAACATTTAGTCTTCAACAGTCAAAAGATGCTCATCTTGGACCAGTTGCTCAAGAAATTCAAGAGCGAGGGCAGCAGGGTGTTGATTTTCTCTCAGATGAGTAGAATGTTGGACATATTGGAGGATTACTGCTTCTTTAGGGAGTACCAGTACTGTAGAATCGATGGTCAGACCGAACATTCAGACAGAGTGAATTCCATCGATGAGTATAACGCTCCAGGCAGCGAGAAGTTTGTATTCTTGCTTACCACAAGAGCCGGTGGGTTGGGTATTAACTTGACGAGTGCCGATATTGTCATCTTGTTTGACAGTGATTGGAATCCACAGGCAGATTTGCAAGCGATGGACAGAGCTCATAGAATCGGTCAGACCAAGCAAGTGAAGGTTTTCAGATTCATTACCGAGAACGCCATAGAAGAAAAGGTGTTGGAAAGAGCAGCACAGAAGTTAAGATTGGACCAGTTGGTTATCCAACAGGGTAGAAACACCGCAGGATTAGATCAGCAAAAGGTTGGATCGTCGAAGAATGAATTATTGAATATGATTCAGTACGGTGCGCAAGACATTCTTAGCAGTAGCAGCGAGGAAAAGCTAGATAAAGATGGCCAGATTGATCTCAATGCCATCCTCGAGGCGTCCCAAAATAAGACGCAGGAGTTGAACCAAAAGTACTCCAAGCTTGACCTTTCTGCATTGCAGAACTTTTCCAACGACGAATCAGTCTACGAGTGGAACGGTGAGAACTTCAAGAAGAAGGAGCCAACGTCAATTACCAATATCGGTCACGGATGGATCAACCCTGGTAAGAGAGAGAGAAAGGAAAATTATTCGATTGATATGTACTATAAAGATGTGTTAAACACTGGTGGTAGAACCGCAAACCCCAACGGAGGGCCAGGCGGCTCGGATGCACCAAAAAATGGACCAAAACCTCCCAAGATCCTCACGCTCTACGATCATCAATTCTACCCGCCAATTCTTTTCGAATTGTACGAGTTGGAAAAGAACTACTATAAAAAATTGATCCACTACAAGGTCCCCGTGAAGGCAGGCCCGCCAGCCACCTTGCATGAGAGAACCATCCAACAAAAGTTGGAGCAGGAAGAAATCGACCAATCCAGACCTCTCACAGATGAGGAGCGGGAAAGAAAGGAAGAGGCATTGGCCAGCGGCTTTTCAAACTGGAACAGAAGAGAATTCACCCACTTCATTCAAGTTTGTATAAAACACGGCAGAAACTCCATAAGAGCCATTGCTGCAGAGTTTGCTCCCGATAAGACTTTAGAAGAAGTCAGAGAGTATGCTGAGGCGTTCTGGTTGAACTACGAGCAAATCGACGGATACGAAAGGTACCTCACCCAAATAGAGCAAGGTGAAGACAAGATCCGCAGAATCAAGGTTCAGAAAGAATCCTTGCGCAGAAAGTTGGCTCAATACAAATACCCCTTGCAAGAGTTGACATTGAAGTACCCTCCTACCACATCGTCTCTGAAGAAGGTGTTTAGCGAGGAAGAGGATAGATTCTTGTTGGTCCAACTATACAGGTACGGTTTGGATAGACCCGATGTATTCGAGAGAATAAGAGAGTGCATCCGGGACTCGCAATTGTTCAAGTTTGACTACTTCTTCCAGTCAAGAAACGGAGGAGAGTTGAGCAGAAGGTGCCAGACATTATTGGCGTGTATACTGAAGGAATTCAACCCGGAGCTTCAGAAGAAGAGAAAGGACGAAAGTGCCTCCACTGGCTCCAACAAGAAGGCCAAAAACTAAAGACGAGGGGTGTATTTTAGGAAAAACTGTATGATTATTAAGTAATAGAATGAACACTAGCAATTTATAAATGGCTCTAGGAGCACTCTACTAGAGTAGTGATATGGGAATGACTCGAGTAGACGGAACAACTTGCCAGTCTGTAAGCGAGTCCGGTCTGTCAAGTCCTAGTGTAGTTGTTGTACTTGTTATTATTGAACTTTTTGCTTAATCTTGTAACTTATACTCATACATACTATATAATTATCCTGTAATTCTTTTTATCTATCTATCTGATCTACCGATCTATCTATTTATCTACCCTTGCTTCGGAGATAATTTTTCCGGTTACGTTTGTGCGGTTGCTTCCTCCAGGTCCTCCAGACCCTCCAGAATCAACTTGGAAATGACATCTGCGAAATCGTCGGGCGCTATCGTCGATAGATACCGCGCTACCACTTCTCCCTCCTTCGACACGAGGAACTTTTCGTAGTTCCACAGCACACCTTGGAACCCCAAGTAGCCCGTCTTGAGCGGCTTCAAGTACTTATATACAGGATCGGTATCTGGCCCGTTGCAAGCTATTCTGTTCATGATGGGGAATGTTACGTGGTACTGGGACTGGTGGAATTCTAGCAATTCCTTGCCCTTGAAGGGTTCCTGGTACCCAAACTGGTTGCAGGGGAACGAAATAATGGCTAGTTTGCCCTCATATTTCTGGTATAGTTTTTCCAATTGCTCGTATTGGTAAGCAAATCCGCAGGTAGACGCTGAGTTAACGACTATCACGACCTTGCCCTTGAAGCCTTCAAACAGGAACTCACGTCCCGCCGTATCTATGGAAGACAATTTGTAAAATTCTGAAGCGGAAGTCATGGAAAAAAGTTTTGCTGGATTGGGGTTGGGATTAGAATGGCTGTTTGTCAGTGAAACTCTGGTGGTTCTTTAATTAGGAGAACTACATAAGCAGAGTGTTGGCGGTGCGCGCACGACCCGTCAATTTTAAGCACAGCAGCAGAGAAGCTGGGCTGGAGGAATGAGAGGACGGTGGCTGGAAAGCTGAAAAAGAGAGGTGAGAGGAGATATAGCAAGCGTAGTACGATCGGTTCAGGCAGAAGCTACTTTGAATATTCTGAAAGTGCTTTGGTATTGCCGTGTCTATTGGCCAGTGGGCAATTTAGGGAGTAAGCGTAGCTTAGCCGTAGAAGAGTGAGCCGCGTATGCTAAGAAGACGAAATGTGGCAAGATGCAGGATTCGAAGCGATGGGAAGAAAGTTTTCGGCCGGAGTTGCAAGATGTGGGAGCACACGAGTAGACAGGCAGGCGAAACTCCGGGGTGAATTCTGTGCGTTGAATGCAGCGAATCTTTGTGGCGGGTACAGTGAGTTCAGTGGATGCAATGGGTGTAGTTTGTGCTGCTACCAGTACTTGCTGGTGGGCACTCGAATGGGTGCGTTGACAGGCTGACTAGCGTATGGCTGCGAAAGCACGGAGCAGTCTCGGATCGCGCAAAAAAAACACCCCAGCAGCGCTAAACAGCCCATTTGGGTTCCGCTACCACCCCAAGCCTGGCGATAACAAGGCAGCAGCTCCTGGTTGCCTTGATAATCACAGTTGTAGCGAAAGGGGCTACTCAGGCCATTTCTTTTTTTTTTTTTTTTATTTTTTTTGGCTGGTTAAGGTTGGGGATTAAAAGCATCCGCTCCAAAATCCGGGGTCGATTTGAGGAGAAGGAGAAGTTACACACCCAGACACCAGCACACCCCATGACTAAGGAGTCAAGAGCTGAAGATTTCGGGGTTAGAGAAAGATCTTTGCAACAGGAGATTAGAAGGGCGTGTGCGTACTTCGAGACAAAGCAATAAATACTAGGCGTTTCGTCCACCAGGGAAGCAACTCCCATGGGCTACTCATAGCACCAAACTGATATTCAATTGTTGCACTCACAACTATTGTGTATGTACAGTTACGTATACTGCTCCGGTCCGTTCCATCCCTGATTAGCTTTTCCTGCACACTGCCTGCTTGTTTTCCCTAGACCTAAAGCGGACAAAATCGAAAAATCGGTTCATTTTGGCTTATATACAAGAATCACACGATAAGTCATTTAGAGCGCTTGAAAGGAAACAAAAATTTTCTCACTAGGTGCAGTCCCGCATTACTCCCCCTGTTTTTTTTTTTTACGGTCCCATTTCTTTTGCGTCTGAGTGGTTGTTTTCTTTTAGCCCAGCCAAAAGACCCCACGCTTCTTTTAGTTTAGCATACCGAAGGACCTCACGGACGCCTTATAGGAACTCCCCCGAGCACCCATTAAGGCCATTTGGACAGAAAAAAGAGCCCACCGCAGACTCTACACACTCATTAGGTGCAGTTGCCACAAAATCGCTCTGGATCCGAGGATATTCGCATCACACTAAAGAGACGAACCCAACCCAGCCATGTCGTTCAAAGTGGACTGGAACTCGCTCGAGACCGACTCGCTTCGGTCCTGGACGAAAGAGCTCCTTGAGGATGCGCTTAATTCCGGAAAGAGACCAAACATACTTGCGTCGCAAATCTCCATCAAAGACTTGAGCTTCGGCAAGTCTGCCCCAGACTTCGAGATCTTGGAGATTGGCGAATTGGACAAGGACAGATTCAGAGGAATCTTCAAGATAAACTACGACGGCGACTTTTCGCTCACCTTGAACACCAAGGTTGAGGGCAACCCATTAAAGATATACAGCGAGAACTCGTTGCAGGACGATGCGCAAGGATTCGTAACGCCCGACTTTTTGCTTTCCAACGACTCGTTCAACTTGCCATTGGACTTGAAATTGAGCAAGATCAAGATCCTGGGGATTGGTATCATCGTATTCAGCAAATCCAAGGGTTTGACCCTCGTATTCAAGAACGACCCGTTGGACAGCATTAAAGTGAGCTCCACTTTTGACAACGTCAAAGTGTTGGCTAACTTCTTGCAGATCCAAATCGAGAACCAAATCAGAGACTTGTTCAGAGAAACATTGCCCACAGTGATCCACCAGTTATCCTTAAAGTACATTCTGACCCTGGGAGCCTCTTCAAACGAGTTTTTAAACAACCTCCACGAGAAATTATTGGATATTGACTTGGACGTGGACAAAGTGTCATTCAACGAAATCAAGGGTAACACGAATGGATACAACGGTAATTTGGTCAAGGTGTTGAAGCTCTTCAACTCCAGAGAAAAGCTCAACTTGAAGATCCCCAAGTTCAAGGATGTGATACAGAGAAGCCATTTGGAAAAGTTCAACAAGAACTTTGCACCCACATTGTCACACAGCTTAAATATTCCAACATTGAGTGGCGAAAGATCAAACGGTATCCCCATAAATGTGTTGATTCAGCAAGAGGGCGGAGGAGTCAACGAATACAACAAGATCGACCACACTTTGAACAAGATCAGCAGCATTCAGCTGAGCAACTACTACAAGGCAAGCAACAACAGCAAGCCCAAGAGAAGAGTGATCAAGATGAGAAAGAACACCAAGGAACAGCCACAACAACAACAACAGCAGCAGCAGCAACAGAGCAGCGTTGACAGCAGTCCTATCACCGCATACACCAGCACCAAGGCCAGCGTTAAGAACAGTCCTATGAAGAAGACTGCAAGCAACAGCTCAACTATGAGTGCCTCCAGCAGCAGCAGCAGTGACTCCACGATTGTGGACGGATCCTCGATGATGGAGAAGTCCGAGTCTATCCACCACCCTGTGCCCTTAAAGGTTCCTCATGATTTCTACAACGACTTGATGAAGCAGAAACCACAATTGAAGGACCTTGTTGTTCCAGGAACCCCAACGTCATCCCCATACTCCTCCAGGTTCCACTACAATACATCGCCAGTGAGCTCGAACTCATCTCTCTTGACCGGTTTAGGTTTGGGCAACAACTACTTCAACTTTACCACATCCCCAACAGCTGAACATTCATCCACTTCGACAAACAACAATGCTTCTGCGATCTCGCTCTCCACCATGGAGAGAAACAAGATCGAAGAGGAAATCCGCAAGTCTATCAACTACATCAATATCAACGAAGTGATCAGAAGCAAGAACTTGAAGAAGATCCAGCAATCCAAGTCCATGAAGAGGACCACCAACTCATTATTTCAAGACCTCCCACCACCACCATACTACCAAGTGTAAACAACACGAACCAGGCAGGCCTTGTCATAATGGTATTATTTTTTTGTACATACAACGGCGGTAATGATTTCAATTCTACTTTGCAACTTATTTCTCTACATATTATTTATTGTGTGAAACTTATTTATTTTTTATCAGGCTCCAGTGAGGCGCCCACCCAAGCTCGACCGCTCCGCTCGGGCCACTCCGTGGAGGCCACTGGCGTGGGGCTGTTCCTCCCAGTAGGGGAGCCAGGCTCGACGCAGTCGCCCTAGCCGGGCAGGCGTGCAGCGAGCCCCCGGCAGGGCTACCAGGTACGATAAGCTGGTCCTGCCGGCGGCACGCCACACCGCTCCGCTCGGGCCACTCCGTGGAGGCCACTAGCATGGGGCTGTTCCTCCCCGTAGGGGAGCCAGGCTCGACGCAGTCGCCCTCGCCGGGCAGGCGCCAGCGACACCCCTGTGTGTGCTGGTGTGGCCCCGCCGCAGTGCCCCTGAACTTTAACATATACATAGTATTTATAATTTTACGAAACTACGGAATAGCCTAGGTGTAGAGGTGTCAGCACCAGCGTATGCGCAGCAAGCAAGAACGCCCCCCCTCTCCCCCCGTAGAGACGGCCAAGATGGCCGCGCCGTTCTCAGTGGCCTCCCCAGCTTCCCTCTATTCGCTCTACTCGCCCTACTCGCCCTGCTCGCCCTACCAGCACTTGCAGTCTCTGCTCTGCCTGCAGCCTCGACGTGCTGCTTCGCTCAGGCACGAGCACGTGACGTAAGTTTTGAATTCGGCCCTTTTCGATCGCGCGCAGTTACAAAAATAGAATTTTTTTGATTTTGATTTTTTTACGCCTGCTTTGCACGCATCACAGAAAAAAAAATCTGATCTCCCTACTTGGCAGCTTTTGGCTACAGACGAGCTACCAGAGAGACCGCCACGAGTATCGAGCTGAAGGCGCCTTCCACACACACACACGCACCTACCCGCACTCCGTTACTCTAGAGCTCAGTAAAGCAATATGGCGTTTGGCGATTTCAACAGCATCTGCGCCAAGACGTCGTTCCCCCTCTGCCTGGTGATCTCGTCGACCGACGACTCGACGGAGTTCTCGCGAGGCGTGATATCCACCTGCTACGCCCGGTCGGTGATCTTGGCCAACACCATGATCTTCCAGATCGGAAACGCGTTCATCCACATCGGCTCGTTGATCGTGTTGTTGATCATCATCTTCCACGTGCGGTCCAAGTACACCGCCATCGGGCGGACCGAGATGTTGCACTTTTTCTACTTGTGCATCGGGCTCGTTATCCTGTCGTTGGTGGTGGACTGCGGCGTGTGCCCGCCCTCGTCCGCCACGTACGCGTACTTTGTGGCGCTCCAGATCGGGTTCGCCCTGTCTGTGTGCGTGTGCATCTTGTACAACGGGTTCTTGTGCTTCCAGTTCTGGGAGGACGGGTCGCGGCGCCTGATGTGGCTCTTGCGCTTGGTCCTGTTTGGCTGGTTTGCCTGCAACTTTTTGGTCGCCATCATCACGTTCAAGGGCTGGGGCACCGGCTTGAACGACAAGAAGACCGAGGTGTTGTTCATTGTGAGCTTCATTCTCAACGCCGTGTTGTTGGCGGTGTACGTGGTGTCGCAGATCGTGTTGGTGGTGTTTGCCTTGGACCTGTACTGGCCGTTGGGCGCCATCTTGTTGGCCGTGTTCTTCTTTGTGGCCGGCCAGATCTTGACGTACGTGTTCAGCGAGCGCATCTGCAAGGGCTTGTCGCACTACATCGACGGCATCTTCTTCGGCTCCTTGTGCAACCTCTTCACCATCATGATGATCTACAAGTTCTGGGACATGATCACCATCGACGACTTGGAGTTCTCCGTGGCCAACGTCGAGTACGGCGTGAGCACCTTCAACGACGACAGCGAAAAGAGAAACAGCGTCTTTTTCTGAGGCTGCCGCTATCGCAAACAAAACAGACAAACACGAGAAGACTTGACTGGTCTGGAAACCAAAGACCTCGGGCGCTTTGTTGGAAACAAAAAAACAAAAAGGGATATATAGAGTCACCTGTTCGGCTCTTCTGCGACGCACACCCCAAGCACAGCCTGCTGCAAGAAGCGACAGCAATCATCTAGATGGACAAGTGTGAGCCAAGCAAAAGAATAGTGCTAAATCGAATACCGTGAGAGGAGTGTATAGCGAGTAGTTACAGGATTGTACGAATAGACAGCACTTCAAAGCATGCATGTAGAGGCAGCCCCACGCTAGTGGCCTCCACGGAGTGGCCCGAGCGGAGCGGTGCAGCGTGCCGCCGGCAGGACCAGCTTCTCTTACCTCGTAGCCCTGCCGGGGGCACGCTGCGCGCCTGCCCGGCGGGGGCGACTGCGTCGAGCCTGGCTCCCCTTCGGGGAGGAACAGCCCCACGCTAGTGGCCTCCACGGAGTGGCCCGAGCGGAGCGGTGCAGCGTGCCGCCGGCAGGACCAGCTTCTCTTACCTGGTAGCCCTGCCGGGGGCACGCTGCACGCCTCCCCGGCGAGGGCGACTGCGTCGAGCCTGGCTCCCCTTCGGGGAGGAACAGCACCACGCTAGTGGCCACCACGGAGTGGCCCGAGCGGAGCGGTGCAGCGTGCCGCCGGCAGGACCACTGCCCCTCGACCTGGCGCCAGGGTAGCGTGGCTGCAAAAAAAAAAATAGTGAAGGATGCGAGGTTCGAACTCGCGCGGACACTGTCCAGTAGATCTTAAGTCTACCGCCTTAGACCACTCGGCCAACCCTCCAATTTGGAAATCTTAATTTTCGCCTGCAGCTATGCCAGGGGCTGCGAGCGTGCCCACCAGCGATCGCGGCGTTATTTCGGTGCAATCTGCAAGGTTTCTTAGCGAGCACCTAGCGAGGTTTGGCTCCCCGGCCACAGTGATGGATATTTGGTAGCGTTTTGCTCCGTTCGAAGATAGACCATTCAGGGAATGCTGTATGGAAACGGTTACAAGTTCCAATAAAGTGCATGCTTGTGGTTCATTGCAGTAGACTCGGCAATGCTGAAGCCTTTTCCGAGGGCGCTGGGGGTACCTTGCGCTTAAGTTTCCCTTTTGGTACTTGGAGCCGAAGCCTTCAGCCAAGTGGTGAAAAATGGAAGGTTGGTTCGTTTTGCAGAAGGCTGACTGCATGTCTCACAATCAGAATAGGGAACTTGAATGCGGTGGGCCCGTTGTTAATTTTCATGACGATACCAAGCGACTACTATCAGGCATTGTCTCATGCAAGGTGGGAATTATTTTGAAGGTTTGGGTGGAGATTGCAGATTAGAAATGCTGCTTAATCTTGCCGGACACTCTTATCGCAACCGCTCCCATTAGTCAACCGAAACCACCAGATCTCACACCGGTGGCCTGAAGTCTGGTATTTGTGCCCCCCAATCCCCAAATTGGTATCTTGGTCCTTATGGTGCCTCTTCTTCCTGATAAGAGAATGCAGTCTATAAAAGAGCTGTTGATTTGCACCCAGACAATGCGAGATCTGCTCAAATAAGCATCGACCAAAGTCTGGCAACAATGCTGCAAAGGACCGACACACCTCCTTTCGATGACGAGATTGTTCACGGAACCGTGCATCTTGTCGATATCCAGGGCATCTTGAACTATAAGAAAGATGAAAACTCAAAGCACAATATCATTTTGCAGCCTCAGCCCACCTCCAACCCCAACGATCCATTGAGATGGACAAAGGCGAGGAAGAGGCTTCAGTTTTATCTCCTTTTCTTCTGGGCGTTCATGCAAGCTGTACGTATCATACGTTTTGTTCTTTTTCATGCTCTTAGCCCTCTATTACTAACCCTTCCAGTTATCTCTCAATTGGAGTGGTCCCATCTTCTTGCTTTGGACACAGGAATGGAATTGCACATTCATGAATTTGAATATTGCAAGTGCCATCAGTTTTATCTTCTTGGCCCTCGGGTGTACCGTTTTGCAACCAACGGCCTTGAAGTTGGGCAAAAGACTCGTGTACATCATTGGAACCATCGTGGCCATTGTCTCAGCCATCATTGGCTCGCAAACGCACTCGGTGCAGTTGTTCTATGTGGTGAAATTGCTTTCAGGCTTTTCAGCTTCCCCCGTGGACTCTCTCGTGGAGATTTCCACAACTGACTTGTTCTTCCAGCACGAAAGAGCACAGTACATAGGCTGGTTTGTGTTTTCCATCTATGCGGGCTCAGACTTGGGGCCGGTCGCGTGCGGATACATTGTCGAGCGGTACAGCTGGAGATGGTGCTTCTACATCTTGATCATCATTTTCTTCTGCATTCTTGTGGTGCAGCTATTTGTGATGGAAGACACCACCTTCCGCAGACCTGACGATCACCTTGAAGAGGGAATCTTGAACCAGATCAAGAGCCATGTCACCATGCTCTCAGGTGATAACGGAGAGGTACCTTCAACAGAAACCAAGCACAATATTGACCACGAGGTGTCCTCCAAGGAAAACCTCTCAGACTTGGAGGAGGCCAACTCGGAATCCGTCAAGATGAGGACCTACTGGCAAAGGATGAGGCTATACGACACAGAGTACAACGATCCTAGACCATGGTTGACCATATGCTTACGGCCATATTTGCTCATCACGTTCCCCGCCGTGATTTGGGCAGGGATCGTTTACGGTTCCCAGATCATGTGGTTGACCTATATGGGCACCACGCAGTCTGAGTTCTTTTCGGCCCCTCCATACAACTTCCCCCCGCAATCTGTCGGCTTGACTAACGTTGCTGCGTTTTTGGGCTCTGCCTTCGGCATGGTGTATGGCGGTAAGTTTGTGGACATGGTTGCAATCAAGTTGGCTGAAAGAAACAACGGGATCTTGGAGCCCGAGTTTAGACTCTGGACGTTGTTTATTCCCGTGGCCTTCAATGCTGCTGGGATCATTGCCTACGGCTTAGGCGCTTACTACGGTGCACACTGGTTTGTTCCGGCTGGCCTTGGACAATTCTTGTTGGGCTTCTCGATGGCTGCCTCTGGCACTGTGTGCATCACGTACGCGGTGGAATGCTACCCCAAGTTGGCCAGTGAAGCCATTGTGTTGATGCTTGTTATCAGAAACCTTATTGGGTGTGGGTTCACCTTTGCGATCCAGCCCTGGTTGCACAGGGACGGGTTGAAGCTCACTACGTGGTTATTATTCATGCTTACAATTGTGATCA
Organism: Dujonia boleticola; assembly: GCA_029581775.1. Lineage (NCBI taxonomy): Eukaryota > Fungi > Ascomycota > Pichiomycetes > Serinales > Debaryomycetaceae > Dujonia > Dujonia boleticola. The sequence goes on along the minus strand of JARGRU010000006.1, from coordinate 976,045 downwards.
ACGGGAGCTTTATTTTCTTCATAAAGTACGGTAAACCACTCAGGCGTTGGACTACACAGAGATACCTTAGATATTCCGAGGGAGAATTGGCCTGGTAGAGTAGGAGCAGGGTACACCTTGAGCTTGTTGTCACTACCACGGTCCTGTAGAATTTTTTTAACTCTATTATATATCACAATGAATGTTTGTATCCTACTAGGTAGAAAGCGCTTTTGCAGCCTACGGTGTATGCACGTGATGAAGATTCGCTGGGTTGCAAGCGGCGAGGGTCACCAGGACGCTCCGCTGGCGCCTGCCCGGCGAGGGCGACTGCGTCGAGCTGGGCTCCCTTCGGGAGGAGGCCCGAGCGCAGCGAGCAGAGCACCACGCCAGTGGCCCCCACGGAGTGGATGGGCGTGGCCCCCTGCGGGGCTGCTAGGTGGTACTGCCGGCGGCACGCTGCACGCCTGCCCGGCGAGGGCGACTGCGTCGAGCCTGGCTCCCCTACGGGGAGGAACAGCCCCACGCTAGTGGCCCCCACGGAGTGGCCCGAGCGGAGCGGTGCTGCGTACACCGCTAGGGAGCACGCTGCGTGTCTTCTGCTAGCGTGGGTGAGGGTTCCACTGGGCCGGGGTTCGCAGCCATTCTCGAGCCCAAACGGGCTCGATCCGCCTAAAAAATAAGATGCTCGGTATTTCTATTTTGGGAGCGGGTTCTTTTTTTAGCACGCTAGCGAGAGGCACAGCTGCTGCTGCAACATGCAAGGGTAAACAGTGCTGCTGGGGCGCCAGCGGGTCACGGAACCGTCCAGCACCCACCGCCAGCGAGACCGCTCCTGGCCCGCCCCTGCACACCAGGACCGAGCACGGTGTAGAGGAGATATATAGAAATCGAGTCGTGACGTGGGCGCTGGCGCTAAGCCCGCCGCAGCGCACATTTTCACAGGCATTTTCCCCAGGGCCCCTGGGCCCCTCGAACGCACCGCGCAGCTGGCCGCTCCGCTCGGGCCACTCCGTGGAGGCCACTGGCGTGGTGCTGTTCCTCCCCGTAGGGGAGCCAGGCTCGACGCAGTCGCCCTCGCCGGGCAGGCGTGTGGCGGGTGGCCCTGCCGGGGGCACGCCCCTCCACTCCGTGGGGGCCACTGCGTGGTGCTCTGCTCGCTGCGCTCGGCTGCGCAGCACTCCACACTCCACACACCCCGTGCTTCCACCGTGCCCCCCTATAAGCACAGGGGGTTCCCGGTGCGGAAACGCAATTGGCCCCGCTGCAGCCGCCAGAGGGTCGCTTTTTCCACGCCGTTTTCCCGCTTTTCTGCTGCGTTTCAGTCAGCCCTCTGCCACTGCCCTCCCCAGCACACACCCCTTGCTGCCTGCAGGACGCAACCGCTCGCTGATTTCCCAGCCAGAAAATTATTTGCGTGCCACCCACTGGCACTGCTACTGCTTGCCCCGCAAGACGAGGCATTCACGAGAGACCCCACGCCACGGCAGCCCGATTTTTTTAGACCCACCACTCCCCCCTGGATCGAGCACACGCCAGCAGGCACACAATCGCCACACTAAAGACACAAGCAAAAAAGAATGCCGGAGCTCTTAGACAGCGACGTCATCAACAGAGTGCTCAACTCGGACTCGTCGTTGGACATCCTCTGCACCCGGCTCAAGCAGAGCATCACCACGGGCGAGGAGTTGTCCAAGTTCGTCAAGAAGAAGGCGCAGACCGAGGACGAGCACTACGCGCAGCTCAAGAAGTTCGCCGGCAACACGCGGATGCTGATCAAGAACGCCACGTCGCAGGGCAAGTTGAAGCTGGACCTGTTCCTGGCGCGCATGGACCAGATCCTCGAGTACGACGAGAAGTTGCACAGCGTGGGCCTGTCGTACGTCAAGGCGTTGAACATCATGTACGACGAGTTGGCGGCGTTGATCGGCACCATCTCGCGGTCGCGCAAGGTGATCAAGGACGAGGGCAAGCGCAAGGAGAAGGACTGCAGCGACGCCATCATGGCCGCGGAGAAGGCGCGCCAGAAGTACTACCACTTGTGCGACGACTTGGAGAAGTTGCGGTCCAGCGACCCCAACAAGAAGTCGTTCCTCAAGTCCAAGACCGTGGAGCAGCAGGAGGACGAGTTGCAGAAGAAGGTGGACATGGCGGACCAGGACTACAAGTTGAAGGTGGCGCTGTGCAAGAACTTGAAGGACGAGTTGTTGATGGTGCACCGCCCGGCGCAGTCCAAGAAGCTCAAGAACCTCATCTTGGAGATGGACATCGCCATGAACGTGCAGTTGCAGAAGTACGCCACCTGGAACGAGAACTTGATCATGAACAGCGGCGTGTTGATTCTGCCCTTGAAGCAGGAGGGCGTCACCAAGCTCAGCATGAAGGAGATTGCCAGCAGCATCGAGAACGAGAAGGACTTGTACACGTACTTGATCAAGTTCGACAAGCTGCCCGCCTCCAAGGGCTTGCAGCCGGTGGACTACGTCGTGCACCCGAGCTTGGCCAAGAAGGGCGGCCCCGTGGGCGGCGTCCCCCCCAAGCCGTTCTTGAACGCCAGTTCCCACAACAACAACAACAACACCACCAATAATAATACCCAAAAACAGCACGACTACGGCGCCAGCGACGCCAACTCGAACGGCTTCTCGTACTCGACGCAGAGCTCGGGCTCCGCCAACACCAACAACAACGCCGGCGGCTCCAGCACCCTGGGCGGCGGCAGCACCTTGGGTGGCAGCACAAACACACACACCGGCGGTATTGGCGGCGCCGTAGGCGGCGGCGCCGCAGCAGCGGCAGCGGCAGGCTTGGGAGCCTCCACGGCCACGAACGGCAGCAACGCCACAAGCAACACGCCGTACCCGGCCAACGACTTCCACTACTCGTCGCTCGACCCCGCCAGCAGCATCCCGGAGCTCAAGGGCCCCAAGTCCATCTCGCAGCACTCGCCGCTGCAGCCCACGTTCGGCGTGTCCATCGAGGACCTCATCCAGTTTGCAGGCATCGACAACGTGCCGCTCGTGGTGAAAAAGTGCATCGAAACGTTGGAGACGTACGGGCTCGACATCGAGGGCATCTACCGCGCGTCCGGCAACGTGAACGCGGTGACGCAGCTCAGGGACTCCATCGACCAGAAGTTCGCCAACTACGTGCTCATCGGCGCCAACATCAACCCGGCCAACGTGTTGGACACGGACGTGTACACGATCGCGTCGCTCCTCAAGCTTTACTTCTCGTCGCTCCCGGAGCCCTTGCTCACCAACGAGTACTACCAGTCGTTCATCGAGACCGTCAAGTCGCTCGACGAAAACTTCATCGCCAAAAAGTTGCACCACTTGGTGTTCAACTTGCCCGACGGCGCCTACTTCACCTTGCGCGCGTTGATCTTCCACTTGAACAAGGTGGCCCAGAACGAGCCCAAGAACAGAATGAGCATCAAGAACTTGGCTATCATCTGGGGCCCGGCCATCATGAACGACAACCTGATGAGCCCCCAGGACCTCAGCTACAAGAGCAAGGTGGTGGAGGAGCTCATGTTGATTGCCGACGAGATTTTCGAAGCCGACTAGGCGGCCCCGCGGCCGAGCGCTACAATAAAAAAAAGGGAGATTCTTGTGTAATAATATCATTCATACTATATACTTAGCCTGTAGAGTTGGTTGCGGCCCACAGTGCCATCGAGACGGTAGATGCTCGGGCGGGAAGACGCTCCGCTGGCGCCTCCCCGGCGAGGGCGACTGCGTCGAGCTTGGCTCCCCTACGGGGAGGAGAGCACCACGCTAGTGGCCTCCACGGAGTGGCCGAGCGGAGCGGTGTAGCGTGCCCCCGGCGGGGCTCCTGGGTTAATCCATATGGTCCTGCCGGCGGCACGCTACACGCCTCCCCGGCGAGGGCGACTGCGTCGAGCCTGGCTCCCCTACGGGGAGGAGAGCACCACGCTAGTGGCCCGAGCGGAGCGGTGCCGCGCCCCCTAGTACTCACGGGGGTACACCGGCCAGAATTCGCCAGGAACCTGGAGGTGGAACTCGAGAGGGGGCGCGAGCTGGCCGAACTGCGCATGAGTCTTACCAGGCCACTCCCGAGCGCAGCGAGCAGAGCACCACGCAGTGGCCCCCACGGAGTGGATGGTCGTGGCCCCCGGCGGGGCTCCTAGGGTGGTCCTGCCGGCGGCACGCTGCACGCCTGCCCGGCGAGGGCGACTGCGTCGAGCCTGGCTCCCTGCGGGAGTGGTCCCCTGGGTGCGGTCTCAGTACTTGAGATGGCCGATGTTGATCTTGGGCGCCTTCATCACCTTCTGCGGCTTGAGGTTGTAGCCGCCAAAGGTGGAGCTGGAGCCAGTGGAGCTGCCGGGTGTGGCCGCGGCTGCGGGCGTGCCCACTGCGGGCGAGCTCCTGCCCTGCGGCGGGAGGTCGGGGAGCGACGGTACGCGCTTCTCGCGGTCTGTTGCCGCTCTGGCGTCGGCGTCTGCGGCTGCGGCTGCCTCGTCTGCCTCCTTCGCCTTTTGCGCCTTCTCCTTCTCCCAGTCCTCGTCGCTCACGCCCATGAGCCGCCTGTTTATGTCTGCGAGCTCCTCGCGGAGGATCTTGTGGAACTCGGGCGAGTCGATGATCTTCTCCTGGATGTCGCGGTCCACGATGCTCAAGATGCCGTTGTCCTCGCCGGACGCCTTCTGCTGGATGATGTTCCCCTGGATCAACGCGCCCACCTTGCCCCTGTTCTTCATGAGGATCGTGGGGTCCGCCTTGACCTTGCCCTCCACGATGAGTTTGAGCTTGAGCATGAGGTTGGCGTGTGTCTCTGACGCTCTGAAGTTCTCGAGGAGCGACTTGCGCTGCTTGTCGAACGCGCCTTTTTTCTTGTAGACAGCGACGAGCTGCTTCGGGTCGTTTAGCGGAGCGGACATGGCGTGTGGTGGTGGCGGTGGTGGGTACAACTGCTTGAGTGTTTGGCACCCGCCTGTTTTTTGGGGGGCTGCCATATCGCGCGCTGCTGCTGCTGCGCAGTCACGTGCCAAATGGCAGCAGGCCCTCAGTATGGAAAAGCAGAGCAGATAGCGCTGTGATGGGCCCCGCCACGCTCCACCCTGATCTCCACCAAAGCTCGCCAACCCCCCCTCAATTGCACCCGCTACTTACAGTAGCAGCACCCCCAGATACCCCCAGACACCGCAGACACCCCACACACCCCAAATACCCCCCCTTTTGGCCATGGACGTGCTAGACTTGGGGGCCACACCCCCCGCAGAATACAGACGATCCCACCTCAGCAAGATGGGCAAGAAGAAACAGAAGCTCTCGCCCATAGCGACCGCGTCGCTGACGGCAGACCTCCCGCCGAAGGTGCTCGCGCAGATAGAGACGTGCGAGAGGGAGATCATCCAGGCGATCCACTTGGTGCTCGCGGACCAGCCGTTGCGGCACAGCTACGAGTGGTACTACGTGTCGGTGGAGAAGTTGTGCAAGTACAAGCCCGTCGAGCAGTCGTACCTTTCGGGCGAGATCAAGGACGAGTTGCGGCGCTACTACGTAGAGGAGGTGGGCACGCGGCTCCGCGCGGTGCTCCGGGACGTGGACCCGCACGCGTCCGCCAGGGCCACCAGCGCCAGCATCGACGCCCTCAGGGACACCGCCAGGCAGTACTTGGCGGTGGTGGAGCAGTGGGAGGCCAAGCTCCGGCTCATGACCAAGTTGTTCCTCTTCTTGGACCGCAGCTACCTCAAGCAGCACCCGCTGAAGAAGATGATCATGGAGGAGGGGATCGAGACGTTGGTGGACGATATCGTCGGCACGGCTCCAGGATCGGCAGACCAGGGTGGCACCGCCGCCCTGGCAGCCCTTGAGGGCCAGGGGGGCAGCACAGACGAGTCGAAGGACTCCTCCTCCGCCACCCCGACCGGCAACACCACCGGCGCCGCCGTCGCTGCCGCCGCCGACACCCCCCAGAAGAGCATGCTCGCCGCGTTGCTCTACATCGCCGGGGCGCTCCTCCACGAGTCGCGGCTCGCACAGTTCGCGGAGGACGCGGCCACGCCGACGGCACGCGCCCTCCTCGCCAACTTGGTGAAGCTCAACTACAGCAACAAGATCCCGCTCAACCGGATCTGGATCGACAGGGCCAAGGAGGACCACGACGTGCTATCGGAAAAGTACCAGCGGTTCATCGAGCCTACGCTCCAGAGCTACTACGCGCTCAACAACGGCGACGCCGACAGCGACGACGCGCCGCCCACCTACTACTACACGATGCAGAGCTGCCTCGACAAGGAGCTCGCGTTTCTCCGCGAGTGCGGCGTGAGCAGGGCCGTGCAGACCAAGGTGCAGACCAAGATCTGGCTGTGCTGGTACCACGGCTGCACGCCCAAGGCGCTCCCGCTCATTCTCCCCACGGTGTGCGTGGCGCTCAGCAAGTCCACGCGCACGCGCACGAGCCTCATCGACCTCTATCTCTTGGGCATGGAGATGCGCAAGATCCCCTTCATCATGGACACCATCGAGCAGGTGCATTTCTGGTGGGGACGGTTCTTGCAGCGGCAGTTGGCGGCAGCCTTGGAATCCGTCGCTCCAGCAGCGACAGCTGCTGGAGTGGCGGGAGGAGCGGGAGTGGCAGGGACAGCTGCGACAGCAGCTTCGCTGCTGCTGCTGGCGTCGGCGGCACCGCTGCTCGCGCCGCTGCTCGCGCCGTACCCCTACATCGATCGCCTCATGCTCCTCTACCGCACCTACGACGTGAAGCAGGCGTACGACATCGGGGCCAGCGACGACACGCGCGCGCGCGCCCACGCCCGGTGCTCGTCCATCACCGACTTCATGGCGTACCTCGACTTTGAGTTGCGCGGCGCCTTCGCCAGCGTGCTCCTGGCGTCCGGCGCGCTCAACAGCGCGGTGTCCGCGCAGCTCTGCAGCTACTGCGACAGCTTCTTGAAGAAGAAGCAGAAGGAGGAGTACACGGGCGCGGCCACGGCCGCGTTCGTGTCCACCGTGCTCACGGTGTTCAAGTTCTTGTCGCACAAGAGCACGTTCCTCATCCAGTTCAAGCGGGACCTCTCGCGGCGGCTTCTCTTCAACCGGGCGCCGCACCCGGCGGTCGAGCGCGAGCTCATCGCGGCGTTCTGCTCCATCGTGGGCGACGACGACAACGAGGACTTGATGCTGATGTTCGACGACTTGCAGCTCCAGACCGCGGGAACCGGCAACGCGGAGGGCGAGAGCGCCAGCACCAACTCGGCGTTGGCGCGCGGGTTCAAGCCCGTGATCCTCAACAAGAAGTTCTGGCCCGACTTCCCGGCGTACACGCGGCTCGAGATCAAGCTCCCGCCGCAGTTGCGCGACATGATCGACGCGTTCACGGCCGAGTACGTAAAGCGCGAGGACAAGAACGCGCGCAAGGTGTTGGACTGGGCGTACTTCAACTACCACCAGATCACGCTCGCCGCGCAGTTCGCCCAGGGCAGGAAGGACCTCACGCTCAACCTCCTCCAGGCGGCCATCGTGCTCCTCTTCAGCACCACGGCGACGCTCACGGTGGGCGAGATCGCCGCCGCGCTCGAAATCGACGCGAAGCTGGCCCTGGTCGGCTTGGCCTCGCTCAGCGGCGACAAGTACCCGATCCTCCGCAGACACGGCCCCGACAGGGCGGTGTACACGTTCAACGAGGCCTTCACCGACAAGGCGTCCAAGATCAAGGTGCCGTTCAAGGGCTCCGTGGGCACGTCGACGGCCACGCCGCCCACGCCCGCGGCCGGCGCGGGGCCGACAGACCCCTTCGACAGTCTCCTCAAGAGGAAGCGGGTCTCCGAGACGCGGGCGCTCCTCGTGCGCACCATGAAGCGGGAGAAGGAGATCGCCTACACCGCGCTCTTGGCGGCCGCGGCGCGCGAGTTGGACAAGTCGGCGGCGCCCTCCATCACAGACATCAAGTCGCACATCGAGTTCTTGATCGACAACGGCTACATAGAGAGAAAGGGCGAGAACCTCCAGTACGTCCCCTAGCCCCACGCCAGTGGCCTCCACGGAGTGGCCCGAGCGGAGCGGATGGGCGTGCCGCCGGCAGGACTACGAGCTGCTCGCCCGGGCCCCCTGGGGACGCTCCGCTGGCGCCTGCCCGGCGAGGGCGACTGCGTCGACCCTGGCTCCCTACGGGAGTGGCACCGAGCGCAGCGAGCTGAGCACCACGCCAGTGGCCCCCACGGAGTGGATGGGCGTGCCCCCGGCGGGGCTACCAGCACCTACACGCGGTCCTGCCGGCGGCACGCTACACGCCTGCCCGGCGAGGGCGACTGCGTCGAGCTTGGCTCCCCTACGGGGAGGAGGACCGAGCGCAGCGAGCTGAGCACCACGCCAGTGGCCCCCACGGAGTGGATGGGCGTGCCCCCGGCGGGGCTACCAGCACCTACAGGCAGTCCTGCCGGCGGCACGCTACACGCCTGCCCGGCGGGGCGGGCGCTCTACACGCATCTCACATTAAATACTGTGTATTTTAATTCTAATGACTATGGGGTTTAATATTATACTATGTAGTGTCGCTTAGATAGGGACGTCTTCTGGGTCTGGGTTGTAGACGAAGTAAGAGCCGAAGTATGGGATCTTGGAGTAGAAGGTGTCCTTGAAGATTGGGACACCGGAGGTGAAGGTGGCAACACCGGCACCGGCAGCACCGCCCCATAAGATTAAGTCTGGGGCATAGGTCTTTAAGAGTGGGAAGTTAACACCAATCACAGACTTGAGGGACTTGTAGGCAGGGCCTTTGACGTACTAGTAGAGGGGTTAGTAGGGGCTCCAGGAGCGAGTGGTGGCGCCAGCGGGCGCCAGCGGGGCGGCACGGGGGGGTCTTGCCCTGTGCTGGGCAGGCGATGCAGCGACCGTGGGACGAATCAGCGAAAGCATTGCGGGACCGCCCGCGGGCCCGCCGCAGCGCTAAACGCTGGCGCCAAAGCCCGGGGTCTCGCCAGCTGCCCAGCCGCGGCAGCGCAGCCGGCCTCAAATACATACAGAAACCATTGCGTATATTGTTATCGAACTGGAGTGGTAGAGGAGGTGTAGCACAGTCGCAGTGAGTTTAAGCGTTTGATGTTTTATGAAAAACGAGCACGTAATTGGTCGGGTTATATGCAGGTGCGGCACGTGACTTGAGTATGGTACCCAGATGGTCACAAAGGTCCCAGAGCAGCACAGCAGTGCTCTGAGTGCTACGGCGCCCTGGCGGTGACGCTCCGCTGGCCACTCCGTGGAGGCCACTAGCGTGGGGCTGTTCCTCCCGAAGGGAGCTGAGCTCGACGCAGTCGCCCTCGCCGGGCAGGCGCCAGCGGAGCGTTGTGCGCCCACTCGCAGATAGTGGGCAGGGTGTGGGTTTGGCCGGGGCGGCTCAGGCTACATGGCTACAGTTGGACGGCTCTCTTTATAACATTTGATTATTAATAGCTTAGGCCGCGGGCGGCGTTTTTTTTCTTTTGTAAGTTTCTAACTCTCTCAGAGCGATAATCGAATTGAAGTGCACTGCATTTTTGCTTACTTGGCCTTGGCTAAACCAACGGCGTCCTTCTTCAAGTCGTAGATGGAGTAGTATCTTCTCAAGAAGGCGTCACCGACGATGGCCAAGTCACCAATGGGTTCTGGGAAGTCCATTGGGGTGAAGACGGAGATACACGAGCCCGACACTTCCAAGGTGTAGTCGTATGCAGACAAGGTGAAGTTGTGGCCGCCCAAGGTCAAGGTCAAGTCTGGCAACGAGTCTCTGGTGTCACACTCCACCTGGTACTGGCCGGACCAGGACTTGGTGGCGCCAATCTTGGAGTTGATGATCTCGGCCAAGGACGATGGCAAGGTGATCAAGGAGGTACCGGTGTCGATGGCGGCGCCGGTGGAGGTCAACTCGGCGTACTCGTCGCCCAAGCCAAGGCCGTCAAAGGTGACTTCCCAGTAGGCCTTTCTTCTGACGGGCAACCACTTGATGTCGCCGGAGAAGGCAGAGGCGTCGTAGCCACCAAAGGTGGCGACACCGCCGTCGTTTTCGTCCTTGGAGGTGTCGCCCAAGTAGAAGGCGAACTGGGCCTCGTCTAACAAGCCCTCGTCGATGGCCTTGTAGATAGGAGGCACAATCTTGTTGACGGAGATGGTGTTGTAGGCCAAGCCCAAGATACCGTCAAACTTGCCAAAGGCAAAGGCCAAACCGGGCTCGTTGGTGGCTTCAGCGAAGTCCTGGTTGGGGATGGTCAAGCCGCCGAGGGTCAAGGTATCCTGCGAGACGTAACCCTCCAAGGAGCCGGAACCGTAGGCAATGGAGAAGTCGGTACCGTTGGGCTTGTACGAGGAGGAGGAGTCGTGGTCGTACTTGGCGTGCAAGAAACAGGCCAAGGAGGAGCAGTCCTGCGAGGGGACCCACAAGTTGGAGGAGCCGGTGTCGAGGATCACCTTGAACGACTGCGGTGGGGTACCCAACTGGATCTCGGTGAAATACTGGGCGTTGAGGTAGTTGGTCAAGGGGGTCTTGGTGGAGCCCGACTTGGAGGCGTCCACTTCGCCGACAAAGGGGATTTGGGCGCTGCCGCCCTGGGTGGCGAACGACTGGCCGCCGTTGGCCTGGTTGTAGAGGTTGACGTACTTGGTGGCCAAGCCGGTGGCGTAGTCCTGGAAGGCAGCAGCACCGAGGGCTTCCTCGACAGGCAACTTTTGGATTTTGGCGGAGTGCACGGCACCGTTGACGGAGGCGGTGAGGGCCAAGGCAATGGAGGTCAAGACGGAGACGGAGAATTGCATGGTGGTGGGACCTAACAGAAAGTTTCTTAGGGAGAGGAGGAGTAAGGAGGGAGAAACGGGAAGACGGAGGTGTTCCTAGTGCTTTCTTTACTTGACAGTTGGAGTGGTAGTGGTAAACTAATTAACTACTCTGGCTTCAGTGTGCGTTCGGCAGACAATAAAAGCAAGACGGAGCGGAAAAAGTTTTGGGGGGTTCGGGCAAAGGTGGAAAGAAATACGGGAGTGGATTCTTTCTGGTCTAAGCTCTAGGGGGGTGTATGAGGGAAAAAAATGGGGGTGGATGGGGCAAAACGGGGTGGGTGGTAGGCAGAAAAAGGGGAGCGAGTGAGTGAGTGGAAAGTGTGGAGCAAGACAGTCGTGAGCAGGTTGCTATCAGAGTGGCAATTCCCGGTTTGGGGACCTGCACAGAGGCGCTGGTCCCGAGCCGATAAGAAGGGGGTTGCCCAAAAACTGACCAGAAATGTACGAAAAGGGACGGGCTGTGTGCAGGTGCCCTTGTGCGGGCGCTTTTGGGGGGGAGATGGGCTGCGCGCCGCCCTTTAGGGGCGGCTTTAGGGGAGATTGGGGGTACGGGGGGGGGTGCGGTTGGGGGAGTGCGGGAAATTAGCGGGCGAACAGAGAGACAAAGCGAGATGGGAATGGAACGGGGGGTGAAGTGAAGGGGAGAGAGGGCGAGAGGGTGAGGGCAGGAGAACTGGCGTAGAGAGTGGTAGCCGGCGGTGGCGGCGGCTGGACTCGGAGCTGGCTGGCGAGAAAATAATGGTGGGTGGGCCGGAGGCTGAGTGGTGGGCAGGCTTTGAGCGAGTCGCTGGAGAAATTCGCTCTGGCTGGAGCACCCAAGAAGCACCCAATACACCCTTCGTTTCGGGACGTCCTTCTAGCGGAGGTGAGGATGGCCGAGAAAAGGAATCTGAGAGATAATTACCACGATGGGACAAGCCGGTGTGCAGGAGCGGTGATGCCATGGCACCTGGGGCCACTAGCAGCGTGGTGGGACTGGCGCCTGGCGCCTGGGGACGCTCCGCTGGCGCCTGCCCGGCGGGGGCGACTGCGTCGAGCTTGGCTCCTTACGGGAGGGAGGGAGGGAGGAACAGCCCCACGCTAGTGGCCTCCACGGAGTGGCCCGAGCGGAGCGGTGCAGCGTGCCCCCGGCAGGGCCACGAGCAGCTCACCTGGTCCTACTGAGCCTGCGGGGCGGCTGCCCTAGCGGGAACGGCCTGTGCTGCTGCTGTACTTTTGTCGATGTGTTCGCCACCTCGTCGCCTTCGGCGGCTCACCTGTAGCGTGTGGAAGCACACTGGTGGCGTGGCGGCGGCGGTGGTGGTTGCGCAATGGTAGTGTATGCGCATGGGTAGAGGTCGCAACCGCCGCGAATACCCGCTGCCCCTAATTGTAGTTAGCGGGCGGGCGCCTCTCGCTATTGTATACATTCTGGACGGGATCAATTGCACCCCAATGTGGCTAGCCACGCTGGAGGAGTGTAGCGTGCCCGCGGCGGGCAGTCTAGGTAGGAGAAGGTGGTCCTGCCGGCGGCACGCTGCACCGCTCCGCTCGGGCCACTCCGTGGAGGCCACTAGCGTGGGGCTGTTCCTCCCTCCCTCCCTCCCGTAGGGAGCCAGGCTCGACGCAGTCGCCCCCGCCGGGCAGGCGCCAGCGGAGCGTCCCTCTCGTGTAGAGTTGCCTGGGGGCACTGTGGTCGAAGAGTTTCTAGTGGCTGCAACTGCGACTATACTACAATGCCACTGGTTGCTGCAAAACACGTGAAAAATTAGCGTGGTTATCACAGGCAGCACAGCGCACACCTACACACCCAACCCTTACTTGCACCGTACTGTCGCTCGGTTCACCAGCACCGGCCGCTCTTTCGCCCTCTACGCACACCTCTCGGCCCTCTCCCGCCGCCTACAGCACACCTCCCTCGCTTGCTGCTCTGGTCGCACGCTCTGGCCCGCAGTGGCTGCGGAAGAGCGCAGCTCCGTCGTGCTGCAAGGCGCGGCCGCTCCTCGGCAGCTCGGGCCTGCGAGGGTGCGAGCGTTTCTTTTTCTCTCTCGTTATCGTCGCGCGCTCGCTTACGCATCGCATCGCTTCTTTCTGCGCTGGCACAAGACCGCTGGGCCCTAGGCGTGAAGGACCCACCACCACACACCACACTCCTGCCGCGTGTCTGCCTACCACACCCTTAGCCACAGACCCCGAGCAGCCGCGCAGCTACGCCAGAGTTTACATAGCAGCTAAAGAGCACCGCTACCCCCTGAATCTACATCTACACACTCCCTCGCAATGCTCTGGTCCAAGGTCGACACCACCGAGCCTGCCAACCCCGTCACCTTCTCGCCGGCGACGAGCTCCACCAACGATGCCGCTGCTGGCTCCGCCAGCACGCTGGCCGCCACCTTGGCGCAGATCGTCAAGCAGTGCGCGCCGGAGTTCTCCAAGGGCTCGTCCTTCTTGGTGAACCCGCTCCTCGCCAACGGGCACATCCAAACCGCATACACCGCCTTCCGCAAGTTCGGCAGCATCGATCTCTTGCACTACGGCCGGAGATTGATCACCGTGGACCCGGACAGCAAGGGCTACGTCGTGGACGGCGAGACGTTGTTGTACGACAAGTACCACGGCGAGAGCACCTTCACCATCGACATTGTCCGGGGCAGGGCCGACCACGTGAACCCCGAGTCGTCCTCGCTCACCGTCGCCGAGGTGCTCGCCAGCGACGACTTGGAGCAGGGCGCCGCCACCGCCCCGGACAGCGTCGACTCCAAGAGCACCACCACCAACACCGTGGACCCCGCGCTGCAGGACTTGAGGCTGCTCCCGCCCCGAACGTTGTTCGTGTCCGAGGAGGAGGAGCAGCGGCTCTTGGGCGACGCCTCGCGGCCGCTCTTGATCGCGCTCCACGGGCTCTCCGGCGGGCTGTACGAGTCGTACGTGCGCGCGGTGTTGCTGGAGATCACGGCGCCCGCGTACGGGTTCGACGCCATGGTGATCAACTCGCGCGGGTGCGCGGGCCACACGCCCACGACGCCGCAGCTCTTCAACGGGTTGTGGACCAACGACGTGCGCTACCTCGTGAACGAGTACGTGCGCAAAAAGTACCCGGACAAGAAGATCTTCCTCATGGGGTTCTCGTTGGGGGGCGCCATCTGCGCCAACTTCTTGGCGCAGGAGGGCGACGGCGTGTACCCCAACGTGATGGGCGCGGCTATCATGGGCGCGCCCTGGGACTTTGTGGACTCCAACGTGCAGCTCGACAGCTCGCTCTTGGGGGACAAGGTGTACTCGCCCGTGATGTCGCAGAACCTCCAGAAGCTCTTGGACAACCACCGCGCCATCATGGCGCAGGGCGACCAGCCCAACATCCACCAGTACTTCCGCGACCCCAGCGCGCTCGCGTTGGAGAAGCTCCACGACTTTGACGAGGCGTTCACGTCCAAGTTCTTTGGCTTCAACAACCACAAGGAGTACTACCGCCACGCGGGGCCCGCGCAGCGGCTCCGCAAGGTGCGCGTGCCGATCGTGATTGTGAGCTCCTTGGACGACCCGATCGTGGGCAGCAAGACGCTCCCGTACTACGAGGTGCGCGACAACCCGTACGCGTTCTTGGTGACGAGCACCATCGGCGGCCACTTGGGCTGGTTCAAGATCGGCGGCGACCGCTGGTACGCGCAGCCCGTGGCCAAGATCTTCCACGAGTTGTTCACCAACTGGCGCATCAACAAGGTGCCCGACACGGCGGCGGTGTTGCCCCGCAAGTTGGAGCAGACGGTCTGGCGCCACGACAGATTGATAGTAGAGTAAGCAGCACCCACTAGAGCACATAGAATAGACGCAATCCAAAACAAACACCCAGCGGCGGCATGTAGAGGCGCGAGCCGAGCTCCACGCCAGTGGCCCCCACGGAGTGGATGGGCGTGCCCCCGGCAGGGCCCCCAGCACCCACCCAAAGGCGTCTCGCTACACGCCTGCCCGGCGGGGGCGACTGCGTCGAGCCTGGCTCCCCTACGGGGAGGAGAGCACCACGCCAGTGGCCCCCACGGAGTGGATGGGCGTGCCCCCGGCAGGGCCCCCAGAGCCCACAGGCTGTTCTGCCGGCGGCACGCTACACGCCTGCCCGGCGAGGGCGACTGCGTCGAGCCTGGCTCCCCTACGGGGAGGAACAGCCCCACGCTAGTGGCCTCCACGGAGTGGCCCGAGCGGAGCGGATGGGCGTGCCCCCGGCGGGTGGCTGCAACCACTGGTGGAGGAGAGCCCCACGCTAGTGGCCTCCACGGAGTGGCCCGAGCGGAGCGGTTGGCGGGGCCCCTTCGCACCTGTCTGGCGACTGGGGCCAGGGCGTCCCCTGCATAGCGTAGATGGCAGCCCTCGTAGATGGGCAGCGCCCCCTGGCATAGACGAGGCAAGTGCCCGATGAGCACTGTATGCAGCCTGGCCCCGGCCGCCAGTGCGGATCCGAGGGCACGCTTCGTCAACGTATCTCCAGATCCACGGGCGCCCGCACAATGGCTCGAACAGGAAACACACCGGGGGGTCGTTATCGCACTATACGCAGCCGACCCATCCACATTTTGCACGGTATCATGACAGCTCTCGCTTGGCTTTGTTTTGATTTCAGCGATGGCGGCGCCAGCGGAATGCTCGCCCAAACAGGACGCTGGCTATAATTTTGCAGCTTGTTTTTGATCCCGCGCGCGGGCGCTCGCAACCGGTGCAGGGGAATTTAGCGAGCCTGCGCGGGCCCGTGCAGGAAATCAGCGTTATTTTCTGGCGCTCGCCTGGCTACCCCAGCCATCTGTTGTAGCGAGCGGGCGCTCACCACAGCGCAGCGCACCCACAGCATTCCCGGGCCTCCTCCCAACGCCATGATCTAAACATAAACAGAAGGATGGCTGCAGCGATATTTTCTGGTGCTTTAGACGACCGATCCAGAAATTCTTTAAAAAGTTGTCTGGCTCAGGCGAACCGCTGCCTCAAAGTTTATTTCGACTGCTTCTTTTCCTCTTCTGCTAGCCAGAGCTCTGATTTTCCACCCACCATCGCCGCAGCCTACCGCACGCAGACGCTAACTCGCCCGCTAAGTTTAGCATCACACCTTGCAGGGCCCGCAAAATCACAACCGCAGATTAAGCTTTTATTTTTATTGCTGGCACCCAGCGCATACCCTTAGAAGCCCACACTTTAGAATGCCGCTCTCCTCTTATAACGGGCAGAACTTGGACGATCTTTTCTCCTCCTTCCAGAACGAAAACCTCACGCCCAAGAGACTCTCGCCGCCCACCGCCAGACCCACGTCCCGCTCCAGCGACATCTTCGAGGACAGAGAGCGCATCATGAACAGAAAGAACTCGAATTCTCAAAGCAGCAACAGCGGCTCGACGCCCTCGTTGCCCATCTCCATTCCCTACTATTACATAGCCAACAACACCAACAGCTTCGACACTGTCAACATGCTCCCGCCGTCCGCGCAGCCGCAGTACTCCAACACCTCGCACTTAAATATGCCCATGGGCGGGTCCTCCGGTATATCTCCCGCCAAAGTGCACTACCAGAGCCACCTCAGCGGGCCCCAAGAACACCAAGAGCAGCAGCAGCACCACGGGTACACCCAGCAGCAGCAGCAGCAGCAGCAGCAGCACCAACAAGCAGCAGCAGCACACATGGACCACAACCAAGAGCATCCCGCACACTTGGCCACCGCTGGTGCTGGCGGCGCCGGCCACGCCAGAAACGACTCCACCGGGCCCAACATCTTCAACCAGGTGCCCAAGCGATTCTCGCAGTTCATCTTGGACCAGCAGAACCCGTACATGGCGCAGCGGCTCGACCACTTGTCGATGAACCTGATCTCGCTCTACAGCGGCGGCACGCCGTCGTACATGGACTCCAACAAGCAGCACAACTACCACAGCTACAGCCACTACAGCGGCGACGGCTCGCGCACCAGGGGCGCCAAGCAGGGCAGCAACGGCTACAGCGGGAACCCCGCCGGGCCCGGGTCCGCCACCACCTCGTCGCAAAAGAAGAAGTCGTCCACCACGTCCGACTCCGTCAACAGAGACATCCTGGACTCCATGGGCTCGCAGGCCACCATTTTCTCCACCCGCCCGCACGACGTGGACAACAACACCCTCCGGTCGTCCAACTTGAAGCGCAGAAAGGCCGTCAGGGCCAAGGAGGGCAGCGTCATGTACAGGATCCAGCTCCGTCTCCGCAAGCTCGCCAAGAAGATGAAGTACATCTTCCGGGTCAAGCGCAAGAAGACCGTCAAGCCCATCGGCCCCACCAGGGAGAAGAGAATCAGGAGGTTGTTGCGGAGAAGAAGAAGCAAGAAGACCCCGCTGGGCGCCGCCCTCAGCGCCAGCGACGGGCTAGTGGGAGGAGCAGGCGGCGGTGCGGGCGCAGGCGCCGGCAGCGGCGCCGACTACACCGGCGGCGGCGAAAAGAACATGAAGAAGAGCTTGAGCTTGGGCATGGGCTTGCCCAAGAGCAAGAGCAAGATCATCAACATCTCCGCGCCCACGCAGAACCTCGACCTCGGCAGAGGCAGCGAGTTGGTGCCCATGGACTCGCGCTTGAAGTTCCGCGCCGGCTTGCAGGACGGCAACGCCAACGAGTTGATCGACTTGCCCAACGAGGACGACAGCATCAAGAGGAAGACGTTGTCGCCTCCCGCGATCGTGCCCTCGTCGAGCACCTTGCCCAGTGTCGGCAAGTTCACCACCAGAAAGGCGCCTCCACCGCCAGGCGCCCCGGGCATCGGCGGCGTCTCAAACACCACCGTGGGCACGGGCGACAAGACGGCGGGCGGCGACCTCGGCAGCCCCATGGCCACCGCCACCCCGACCTTGTCGCAGAACCTCCTCCCCGAGTCCATGATTGTGCGCAAGTCGCTCCACGCGCCCATCCTCCACCAAATGGAGGAGGACCACCTCATCGAGGTGTGGAAGAACTACCTCTCCCACGTGATTGCATCCAGAATCAAGCTCAGACAGGAGATCAACTTCTACCAGTCGCTCAAGAAGGAGCTGAACTACAAGTTTGGCATTGAGACCGAGGACGAGCTGTCGCAGGCAGGAGGCACCAGAACCACCTCGTCGGCCACCGACTTCACCTCCGGAACGGACACCAGTGCCGCAAACTCCAAGAGGAATCTCAGCTCACCCGCTCCAGCCGCAGCCGCAGCCGCAGCCGCAGCCCCAGCACCACCACAGGCCATCGCAAACGCTGCCGCCGCCTCCAGAATGAACAGCACCTCCTCGTCAGCATACTCCAACTCCATTGTGCCCCCAAGCATCCCTCGCGTCCATTCGACTCCGCCAGTGCAACACAAGCTTCTGGTGAGATCCTTCGCGCCCACCATCGGAACCACGCCCGAGTCCGACGAGGACAACGACTCCACCATCTCGATTCTCGACCCCACGGAAGAGGAGTTCAACAGATCTTTCGCCAACAGACACTCTGTGTTGGGCGAAATGTTGGACTACGCCTCCGACGCCACCTCCGTCGCCTCGTCGTCCGTCGCCACCGAGTCCACGGCCATGGCGATCGCAACAGCCGCCGCCAACGCCAAGGCAAATGCCACCGCCTTCGCTGCCACCACCACCCCGGCGAACACGTACGAGACGCCCATCATCTCCGACGAGGACTTGGGCATTGGCATGAGATACGGCACCGTGCGCAGAACTTCGCCCTCGAAGAGAAGCAAGGCTGGCAGCGCTGCGGGCAGCTTCACGGGCAGCTTCACCAGGTTGCAAGCCAGCAGCCACCACGGCAGCGACGATTTAGGATCGGGCAGAGACGAAAGAGGGTCCTCCTCCAACGAAAAGAGCGGAGACCTGACCATCTCCATCCAGAGATTCGGCGAGAAGTCCTCCAACTCCATCAAGAGATCCCAAGGGTTCAAGACCGGCTTGAACTCTGTGGCTGCAGAATCATTTTAAATAGAAATTATACAGTATATAAAGAGAAACCCCCCGCCCCATTTGCATCCAATAGTCATTAGCTATACAAATAAATTACACTGCATTCACTCCACCGTAGGCACCTCGGCGGCCGCTACACGCCTACCCGGCGAGGGCGACTGCGGGGAGGAGGACCGAGCGCAGCGAGCAGAGCACCACGCTAGTGGCCCCCACGGAGTGGATGGGCGTGCCCCCGGCAGGGCTCCACACGTAGGACGCTCCGCTGGCGCCTGCCCGGCGAGGGCGACTGCGTCGAGCTTGGCTCCCCTACGGGGAGGAGGACCGAGCGCAGCGAGCAGAGCACCACGCTATTGGCCCCCACGGAGTGGATGGGCGTGCCCCCTGTTGGACGCCCAGCACCCACAGGCTGTCCTGCCGGCGGCACGCTACACGCCTGCCCGGCGAGGGCGACTGCGTCGAGCCTGGCTCCCCTACGGGGAGACGCCCGCTACACCGTTGCTTTAAGTTTTTCACATCAATTATAATTATATACAAGTTTGTCACTATATACCACTACCAAACGACTTCTGCGTTGATAGTGCGTGCTGGGAGGCGTAGAAGGAGCTAATTACATTTAGTTCTTTGGTTCTTCACCACCTTCGCTGGATGAGGAGTTGTTTTCAGAGTTCTTGTATAACTTTTCGAAAACCTTTAATGATTCGTTTTGTAATTCCTCGGTCTTGGTCTTCAACTCGGAAGCTTCAACTTCTTCACCAGATTGAGCCTTGACAGCGATTTCTCTCAAGGCAGCAATTTGTTCTCTCAACTTGTCGGCGTCGGCGGTTTCGATCTTGTCCTTGAATTCGTTCAAGGAGTTTTCGGTGTCGTTACACAATTGATCGGCTCTGTTACCGGTTTCAATGGCTTCTCTTCTTGCCTTGTCGGACTCAGCGAACTTTTCAGCGTCGTTGACCATCTTTTCGATTTCAGAGTCAGACAAACCGGAGGAGCCGGCGACGGTGATGGAGGCATCCTTGTTGGAGGCCTTGTCTCTGGCAGAGACCTTGATGATACCATCGGTGTCGATGTCGAAGGTGACTTCGATTTGTGGGACACCCTTTGGTGCTGGTGGGATACCGCTCAAGGTGAAGTTACCAATCAACTTGTTGTCTCTGGTCAATTCTCTTTCACCTTGGAAGACTCTGATTTCGACAGAGGTTTGGCCGGCAGCGGCGGTGGAGAAGATTTGCGACTTCTTGGCTGGGATAGTGGTGTTTCTGCTGATCAATCTGGCAAAGACACCACCCATGGTTTCGATACCAAGAGACAATGGGGTCACGTCCAACAAGACAACGTCGGTGACTTCACCGGCCAAGATACCACCTTGGATGGCGGCACCCATGGCGACGGCTTCGTCTGGGTTGACAGCCTTGGAGGCGTCCTTACCGAAGATGGACTTGACGGTTTCCATAACCTTTGGCATTCTGGACATACCACCAACGAGGATGACTTCGGAGATGTCGGAGGTGGACAAACCAGCATCCTTCAAGGCCTTCTTACATGGGTCAACGGTCTTCTTGATCAATGGCTCGACCAACAGTTCGAATTGGGCTCTGGAGATCTTTTGGTTGATGTGCTTTGGACCGGAGGCGTCAGCGGTGATGAAGGGCAAGTTGATTTCGGTGGAAACGGTGGAGGACAATTCAATCTTGGCCTTTTCAGCGGCCTCTCTGATTCTCTGGATGGCCATTCTGTCCTTTTGCAAGTCGATGCCAGACTCCTTCTTGAAGTTGTCGACAATGTTTCTGACAAGAGCAATGTCGAAATCCTCACCACCCAAGTGGGTGTCACCGTTGGTGGACTTGACTTCAAAGACACCGGCACCGATGTCCAAGATGGAGACATCGAAGGTACCACCACCCAAGTCGAAGACGGCGACAACCTCACCGTCGTTCTTTTCCAAACCGTAGGCCAAGGCGGCGGCGGTTGGCTCGTTGACGACTCTCAACACGTTCAAGCCGACAATCTTACCGGCGTCCTTGGTGGCTTGTCTTTGGGCGTCGTTGAAGTAGGCGGGACAGGTGACAACGGCGTTGTTGACGGTCTTACCCAAGTTGGCCTCGGCGGTTTCCTTCATCTTGTTCAAGATGAAACCACCAATCTGTTGGGGAGAGTACTTTTCGCCTCTGGCTTCCAACCAAGCGTCACCGTTGTTGTGCTTGACAATCTTGTATGGGACCTGGTTCAAGTCTCTTTGCACCTCCTTGTCTTCGAATCTTCTACCGATAAGTCTCTTGGTGGCGAACAAGGTGTTTTCTGGGTTGACAACGGCCTGTCTCTTGGCGGGGATACCAACCAATCTTTCGCCGTCCTTGGTGAAGGCGACGATGGAGGGGGTGGTTCTGCCACCTTCGGAGTTTTCAATGATCTTTGGCACCTTACCTTCCATGATGGCAACGGCGGAGTTGGTGGTACCTAAATCGATACCAATGACTGGGCCATTTGGAGCAGCGGTGGATTGGAAACGAACTAACGGACGGATAGCGTTCTTGAGCGAGTTATTTCTAGCAGCAGACAACATACTGAACAAAATAAGGACGATTGTATAGTGTGGAGACTATTGTGATGTACGGAGCAAAACAGCAGAAGAAGGGGGTCTGCGAGTGGTGGGAGGAGGCTGGAAATTTCGTCGGCATATTTAAATAAATTTGAAAAAAATTCATCGGTTGGCACACGTTTCTAGAATATTCTCAGTATCCGGCCGTGGGGGGTCACGTGCCCGTTCGTAAAGAAAAACGTCTTTTGGCGGGTGAGGCTAGTGAGCAGAGCAGCTTGGTGCTGCGGGTGCTGGGGCATGCTATCGTATGGGGAGAGGCAGGGTAGAGTCAATGCAGTGGCAGGCAGGCAGACATCCAAGCGGTTCGTGCCCACAGAGTTCCATTCGCTTCTCTTGAATGCTTGCCTCCCTGCTGTTGCCGGGGCGCTTCCAGCGTACTCATCGCGCGCCCGCAGATCATTTTCCGATGGCCGCTTCCGGATGGTCAGCGCCCATGAGAACACAACCATGAATGACCCTAGCGACGATAAACGAATACGGATGCTGGGGGACGCTAGACGGTCCAATAACTATGTGAACGTATTTTGAGCTTGAGGGAGCGCCGCTAAAGCCGCCCAAGGGCGGCTTATGGAACCCCCTATCTTGCTCTTGCCCGCTGCCCGCTGGTGGGAGTTTTAGTGCGCAAGTTAGCCGTTCCCTGCCGCCGCAATAACCTGGGGTAACACGCTTTTTGCTACTTCTACCGCCACCACCACCTACTCTCAGAAAACTTACTCAAAAGCTCTCTTTCTCCCTCCGCTTTTCCTCCCGCACCCTAGCATGACACACATTCGAAAAAGCGGGCTTCGCCCGCTGCGTTGTTGTTGCTGGAGCGCCTACCGCACTGGCTGCAAAAAATTCGCAACCACGCCCCACCACCTACATCCATGTAAACCCTGATATTTCTATTACTTTTGTCTATCTATACTGATACCTACTCTGGCGTCAACACGACCAATGCGTCCTCTACCAAATCCTCGGGGAAAACCTTGGTGTAGTCTATGTCCCCCGTGGTCAACTTTTCTCCCCACAACGCTAAGAGCGCAACACGATACCCAAACTGCTCGATATATAAGATCCTGCACTTGGCACTCTCCCCCATCAACTCTCTGGTCACCTCTCTGATCTGGTCCAAGTCCAGGTTCTTGGGCAAGTACATGATGAAGTTGTCTGTGTACTGCAAAATCTGCTTGGCAAACTCCTTGATGGAGAAGGGCTCCATTTGGTAGAGGTCAAAGGTTTCCCTGTCCTTGTACTGCGGGCCGCCCCATGGCGGCGACGAAAACACCAAGTCGAACACCTTTTTTTGGCCGTCTTGCAGGCCGCACTCGAGGTCCAACACCAGGCTAGGAATCCACGACTTGTTGACCTTCTTGCCCTTCACCGGCGTGGCCATTTCGTTCCAGTCGCCCCGGTAGCACCAGATGTTGTCCGTCACGCCGTAGATCGAAGCGTTGTGCTCTGTGCAGGCCAAGTTATCTTTGTTGATGTCTATGGCCCCGACCGAGCCAAACAACTTGGCAAACTGGATCGTGTTGCCTCCACCGCCGCAGCATATGTCCAAGATGGTCTGCGACTCTGGCATCAACACCTTGACCAACTTGGCAACGAAAACGGCAACGTCCTCTGGCGTCACCGAGTACCAGAGCTCCGAGGTCATATACACACCCTCATCGAACTTGCTGAAGAGCATGTACCTCTTGGCCCAGTACTTCTTACACTTCTCGGGGAGCGTGTCGTGGGTATGCATGAATAGCTGCGCCCCTTCTTCTATCTCGTAGTCGTCCATAGTCATGATGGCAGGGGGGGTAGTTTACTAGCAAACGGGGATAGATCCAGCTTCGTGGTCCTCTGCTAATGTAGATGGCTTGATGAGTTCTATGCAGCACGCACCACAGTGATTTTTTCTTTTTTTCACTTCACGCAGGAGTGTACCTTACTTTACGACGCTGGAAGGCTGCAACACTAAGAAGCAGAGCAGACGACTGGCTTTTGTTTGGAGAGGTAGCCAGAAAAACCACGGGGGTGCCTGCCTGCTGGGGCAAAAGCCCCCTTTATATCCAATTCCCCATCGTTTTACCTTCACCGCAATCGACGCACGGCAAAGCGGTCCACAATGTGTGAACTGAAACGATGCGTGCACTCGAATTTCATCTCGGCGTTTCCTGTTTCGGGTTTCCACGTGAATCGAAGGAACCCTCCACGAGCGCAGCGAGCTGAGCACCAGGCTAGTGGCCTCCACGGAGTGGATGGGCGTGCCCCCGGCGGGGCACCTGGGTGAAGAAGTGGTCCCGCCGGCGGCACGCTGCACGCCTACCCGGCGAGGGCGACTGCGTCGAGCTCAGCTCCCTTTGGGAGGACGCACCGAGCGCAGCGAGCTGAGCACCACGCCAGTGGCCCCCACGGAGTGGATGGGCAGGCCCCCGGCGGGGCTCCCTCTGCGGATCTGGTTCCGTGAGATATGCTTCTTCCGCTTCCAAAGGGGGCTCAGTAGACAGACTTTCTGCGTAAACATGGTGCTGAACTTTCTCTACCGCTTTAAGCTTCGTCCCAGGCCGAGGCAGGTGCGCGATGAGCCCCAGATAAGGTGTGAATGGAGAAATTCCGATCTTGACACCTGATAAGCCGTATGCTTATCGTAAACGGTCGCCAATCTCTGGTCGACGATGTCCATCTTGCGGCTGTCGTGCCGTCGTGTTGCCATCACTAGCTGCCCGAGTCTACTGTTGCCATTGTTATCATTATTTATTGCTATTATTATACAAAATTACCCAAACGAAATTCTAGATTTCTTTTGCCCTATAAACCTTTTTCTTAGATCTTCCAGATCTTACCCTCGGTTGCCATCAACTTGTTTTCGGCCTCCATCTTTTGGAATCCGGCTTCAATCTCGTTGGTCTGGAACACTTCTTCCTGCTGTAAGTTTTCATTCAATGCAGCCACCACGTCTTCAATCGCACACGAAGCGGCTTCGTTGTCGAACAACGAGGATTGCATGATTCTTGCCATACTACTGACAAGAGCTTGGTATCTTTCTGCTGAGATGTCTTCCTTCTCTTGGTTGCTGCGAGAGGAGGTGGTGAGTGGAGTGATGTGGAGGTTTTCGAGTCTTTCTTCACCGCCAATGTCTCTGAGGAGGTCGTCTGCTTCTTGTATGGTTCTAGCTGCTCTGGTTCTGGTGCCTCTTGGCATGATTTCTTCTTCTTCCTCTTCCTCTTCCTCGGTCTCGCTGGATGCTTCTTCGCCACTTTCTGGATTGCTGAGATCGCCATCGTCATGGTCAACTTGAATCTTTTGCTTCTTGGCTGCCAGTCTCTTGTTGACTTCCTTGAATAAGGCGTATCTCAATAACTCTTCTGCAACCTTGGCATCCTTCACTTCAACAGTCTTGCTCAATCTCACTTTAGCGTGGGCAGTAGCCAATCTGATCAATGTTTCCAAAGTTCTGGCGGTGATGGGCGCAGTGTGTCTTTGATTGTTGTCGATCAAGTCGTTTCTGAGCGAGGAGTAAATTCCTACAATGTAGTCCGAAGCCTTGGAAGTCAAGACTGGCTTGACTCTCTGCTTCGAATATTGGATGTATTTTTTGAGGAATGGGATCGAGAGCAAAGTTGGCGTCTTGTTGGAACTTTGCTTGACACCGGCATGGAGCAAGGCGTTGAATTTTTCGAAAATTGGTTGCTCCAACTCTTCTTGTTCGTTGGTTGCGTCGTCCCCGATGGCTAACGATAATCCGCTCTTTTCTCTGATTGGCTCACCTTCTAAAAGGCCAGGTGGAACGAATCTGTGCATTCTCAAGACATGCTCACTGATAATTCTATCCTTCTTACTTTCCACGTCATCGGTGACGACGAAAAGCAAATCGAAACGAGACAACAACGAGTCTGGGAGGGCAATGTTCTTGTGAGGGTCCTTGTGGATATCGTACTGTCCAAACACGGGGTTGGCGGCGGCAATGACAGAGCATCTGGCGTTCAACGAAGTGTGGATACCGGCCTTGGCAATGGTGACTGTTTGTTGTTCCATAACTTCGTGAATGGCCACTCTGTCGATGTCGGACATCTTGTCGAATTCATCGATACAGACGATACCCCTGTCTGCCAACACCATAGCACCGGCTTCCAATCTTCTTTCCCCGGTTTCCTTGTCTGTGGTCACAGCGGCAGTCAAACCGACACCGGAGGAACCTCTACCGGTAGTGGCGATAGCCAAACTGGCGGTGTTGAGAACGAATCTCAAAATCTGCGACTTGGCGGTGGAGGGGTCACCCACCATCAAGATATTGATGTCACCTCTCAAATGCGTACCGTTGTCCAAGTTCTTCTCGATACCACCGAGCAACATCAACAAGACCGACTTCTTGATGTACTCGTACCCGTAGATAGAGGGCGCCAACGAGGACGAGAGAATGTCAAAGATCTTCTTGTCCTTGGCGATCTTGTTGATGTTTCTGATATCTTGGTCGGTCAACTTTTCCTGCGAGGCCACACCGGTGGATCTGGCGTGCAATGGGTAAACGGAGTTGGCCAAAACGACGGTTTTGAAGCTCAGCGCATTGTTGTTGGCTCCCCCGAGGGCTCTGTACACACCAACGATCTGGACTCTATCACCTGGCTTGGTCAAGTCGACCAAGTCGTCGTCCAAAATGACGTCGACGGATCTGGGCAACTGCCCTGCAGGGGCAAGTTCGGGCATTTCCTGGACACTGATCTTTTGGTGGTCTCTGTAGGTGGAGTAGCCGTACTCCGTGGTCAACTTGTTCCCGTCCGGGTCTTCCGTGGGGTAGATGGCAGCGGTCAGGATCGGGTCAAACAGAGTGGTTTGGTCACGGTACTCTCTGGCGTAGAATCTGGACGTCTTTTCCGCGTAGTGCACGGATCTGATCACCTTGGGTCTGATCAAGGAGGCTCGGGTGACAATCCCCTCGATCGAGATCAACTTGGACAAGTGCTGGCTGGTGATGGTTCTGGGAGAGACGGAGTTGCTTCCGAAGGCGCCCTTGAACGACAAGTAGAAAGACTGGGTGTCGTCGACGTACTCGAACCTGGAGTCGTTCGGGTCGTAGATGGTCAACACGGTGTCTCTGAGGGCCCTCTCGCACGCGGGCAAGAACTCGGCCGGCTGGTGCAACAACCCGGTCCAGAACTCCCTGTCGAACTCACGGACGTCGTCCAAGCTCACGCCGAGTCTGCATCTTCCCTTCATCAACATTTCTCTGATCTCCACTCTGGGAGTGACTGCTCCAGGGAAGATCTCGGGCTGGTCCAAGAATTCCTGGAATCTTCTGACTCTGTCACCGAAGACAACGTCGATTGGCTGGTCTTCTTCCATAGTGCTATTAGGTGGGTAGGTGGGGGTAACGAGTGAGTGAAATTGGCTGGTTTTGGGGTGAATGAAGGAGTGAGCTGAGGTAAAGAAGTGTGGACTCCAGCTGCTTTTTTGGAGTTGCAGGGCCTCACGATGTGCCTAAAAAAAAATCAAGCTGAAGATTTTGACGCGTCTGCACAGACGAAATCGCGTTTAATTTGGTCCCAAAACGGATAAATTGGATTTGGTAAATTACATGCAGAACAAAAGTACTGCATGAAGGCAACCTGGAGAAGGCTAGATGGCAGTGTGTATCTGGTGGGAAGAGGTGCTACTTGGGAAGCGAAGGGGGGGTAGTGGAAGTTATGGCACTGTAGAGGCGGTACTACTTGCTTTGGTCGATAGCAGTTACTGTAGAAAACAGAATTGGTCCGATATATGTAGTAAGGTGTAGGTACTACAAAATGTGTGGTTACAGTGAGTTCACCGTGCAAACAGAGCTATGCATGCGTTATACTGTGTATTGTACCAGGCCGCCTTTTTGCTTTTCAAATTTCCTCTTGTCTCTATAACTACTCAGTGTCTAGAGTCAACAGCTACTCATCCGCTTAGCTGCTGAGTGTGTGAGCCTCTAGTTGGCTAACACTTACCGGATTGGGAAAGGCTGCGAAATTTGCTGCATGCGAGTAGCACCGCTGCAACACCCACACACAGGTGGTGAGCTGGGCTGCTGCTGCTTCCCAGTCTCTACTGGCACTCATTATGGCGAAGTTTATCTACAATTTGCTTGTATGGGGGACCTCCCCTGCAAACTTATCAACCACCTACTCTACGCATTTCTTCTGGTATCTTCGTATATTATTCTATGGTTGCAGCCATTCATTCTAGCTATATGAACCCTGCAGCACTCCTCAGAAAGTCCACCCACTCAAATATGTGCTTTCTTGTGGCTCGTCACCCCCTAACAACTGGTCCCACTCTTGGTACTCCAAAGCAGCCGTGATTCTGTACCGTCTGGTCTTCTCACTGTCCAACAAGGTTATGTAGCTCCAGTCGAGGAAATCTTCCATATTGTAGCTGTGCTTACGGAAGGGCTCACTGAAGATCTTGGCCAAAGTAGCAATGTTTGGGTGGTAGTGCAGCATCAACGTCTCCAACTCCCAGAGCGACGACTTGATGGCGTCGGTCTTCAAAGGGTCCGCTTCGTTGGGCTTGTATGGGTCAACGTACTTGCCCTTCTCGGTGGTGGTGGTACGTGGGTTATGCAACATGATCATGCAAGAGGGGTGTCTCTTCATCAAGTTGTACACAAACGGAATGACGATGACCACCCCGGATGCAGAGCCCCGCAAGGACAATCTGGCCAATCTCTTGATGAAGGAGGCCACAAGCTGCGAGGAGATGTGCGTCGAGCTCAAGAACAAGTCGCACAACCTGAAAAACCTCGATCTGTATCTGGTGTAGAGCAAGTTGGGAGTCAACAACGAGTACAATTTGGCGTAGAAATCAGGGTACTCCAAGTTGTAACGCTTCATCAACTCGTACAAGGAGTTCAATGCTAAGATGGGGACAACCTCGTCGTCGGTGACGTTGTAGCAGTCGGTCAAGAAGTCCATCAAGTTCTGCGGCTGCGCCATGTATGGGATGATTCTCTTGTGCAACACCAACAAGATGGCCTTGTACTGCACCGTTTGCAAGGGGAACGACGACAACACCGTTATCACGGCCTTCTGGAATGCTGACTTGAAGGTGGAGGGTTTGTATGCAATCGAGGGGAGGGGCTGTTCAGTCGACCACGATGGCTGTGCCTCCTGGTCCTCCAAGCTGAACAACAACTTGGCCTTGGAGATGGTGAGGCTGTAGAAGTTGCCAAACAAGTAGTACGGAGCAGACTCGTCGTTGGCGCTTGCGGCAGCGGTGGCAGTGTCCTTCAAGCTAGTCAAGCTGGCCTCGTCGACGGTGTGGAAAAAGTAGAACTGCAAGTCCCAGTACTTCTGGAAGTACTTTTCGTTGAATTCGGTGATTATGCTGCTGGATCTGGCGGTCCCGTCCTCCTCCAAGGGGAAGGTCTTGATGACTAGCAAGTTTTCCACCAATCTCTTGTAAGTTTGGGTGGGGAAGTATGCGTCGCTGGAGCTCATGTGCTTGGTTTCCAACTGGATAAGCGACATGTAGATGTCCAACATGTCCAATTGGATCGACGTCTCGTACTTGAAGTCGGCGGTGGACAACCACGCCAACAAGGTCTTCTTGAAGGTGTCGTACTTCTCGAGCAACCACTTCACAATAAGCACCTTCTTCTCGTCGTATGATTTCTTGGCTACAAGCAAGTTTTGCTCGAATAGTTTGCTGAAGGACTTGAAAAGCGAAAGCGTGAGGAGACGCGTGAGCGCTTCCACCTTTTCGTTCTCGCCCTGGGCGAGGGTCTGTCTGTGGAGATCGTACTGCTCGAGAAGCGGCACGAGCGAGTTGTACTGTCTCAGCTCGTCAATCTGCGTGAAGAGAGCGGAAACCTCCTTTTCGGTTAAGGCCTTTGATGCGGAGGATGCTGTGGGCGACGTCTTGGACTTCTTGGTGCCCTTGGAGGGAGTGCCAGCTCCGGTCTTCGAGCTCGATGCTGCAGACTTTCTCTTAGTGCCTGCCATGGTGTGGATCGCTTGCAGAGATTGTGGTGAGGGAATAATCTGACGAAACGAAGAAATCAGCAGAATGCAAGTTCACAGGTAACGGAACAGTTCACGAAAAAAGGGTATACAGTGTATCTCTGTGGGTGGTATATGGAATCCACTCACTAGACCATTTTATCGGTTTGTATGGGTGGTGTGTGTTTAGCGTGAAGATGAGCATCTCGCATCCTGCACACAACCGCCTAGCTGTAGTCGCAGCGACCCTCCGCTGCACTGCATTTCCTAAAATTTTTCATTCACAGTTGCAAGATCGGCGGTTACCCGGCCGCGGTCGCAGAACCTGGCAGCCCACTATAAAAGCACAGCGGGCTCGCTTAAACGATAGGAATCGTTTTTTTTTGGTTGTTTTCTCCTTATGAACCTTCCAAGTTTTATACTCATATGATGATATCTCGCGTTTCTTCCGACTATTTCCCGGGAGTTGAGTTTCCCCTCTGGGGAGATTCCTCTTGAATGGTTTTCGTACGAAAATCTGGGTTTGATTGGGGAAGGTGTTTGGCGCAAAACATTCTTGTTACAACTAAATACACAAACGCTATAGAGAATTTCTGACCCCTCCCCTTCTTCCCTTCTACGGAGGAGGAGAATCTCCGCAATTTGGAAGAATGTCATCGAAACTGTACTATTGTAGATTTTTTTTCTGCTTGTTGTAACGAAAAAACACCCCCCTATGTATCCGATGACCATAGTAGAGCAAACGAAGTGGGGTCTCCCACATCCTTGGTGCTGGACTGCGTGCCGTAGACTTTCCGCCTCTTGAAGTTAAGTTGATGATCTGCCAGCGTACGATTAAGCATCACACATTGCCAATTGGCCCACCGCGAGGTGGGATGGCAATATAAGGGAGACTTTGCGTATTTTAGCAGCCAGCAGCCGTTCTGCGGCCTACGGGGCCCCACTTGTCTGCTAACCCGCCTTCCTACATGGAATCACTACAATTTTGGTCCCACAACACCCCTGTGCTGCCCCTGTGTCTTTCGATCTCTAAATGTTTGTTGATTGCCCGATACTAATTATACAATTTAGGTAAAACCGAACCTACGTAAAGCTTCTTTTTTCTTTTGATTTTCTTATTTTACTTCAGAATAAACGATAAAACTGAAGGTGATGAGGGTGGTGGTGATGGAGGAGGAGGAGGTAAATTCCTTAGATGAAGGTTTCGTAAGGAACTGGAGCTAAGGTTTGTGGAACGTTACCCTTGGTGGAAACAACAGTGAAACCTCTTGGCTTGGCTGGTTGTCTCTTTAATTGGACTTGTTCACCCTTGGCCTTGGCTTCCTTCTTCAAGGCAGCGTTGGTCTTGACTCTGTTCAAGAATTCTTGACGACAAGCAGAGTGCTTGACGTGCTCAACTCTCAAGTTGACTCTCTTTTCGAGGTATCTGTGGCCAACAACCTTGTTGATGATAACACCGACGGAGGTCTTGGTGACGTTGTAAACGATACCAGTCTTACCGTGGTAGAACTTGTGTGGCATACCCTTTTGGATAGAACCGTTGGCCTTGATGTCAACGATATCACCGACCTTGTAGATCTTTAAGTAGGTAGATAATGGAATGGCACCATGCTTCTTGAAGTCACGTTGGAAAGCGTAACGAGTACCGGATCTGTAACCACGTCTATAGGAAGCTTGTTAGTATTGTGTTCAGGGGAGCCTGGGTCGCTGGGCGGCCAGTCCAAAGGGGGGCCACACAGTGGGGCTTTCGGGCTCCTTCAAATTCAGAGTTGCGTGGGATCCACGGTGGAGCCGTTTAGGACGTCTGCTATACATACGATTTACCCATTTTTACTTAGTTATTGTTGTAGTTATTGCGTAGTAAAGCAACGAAACCTTTACGTTTGAGTTTTTCATTTTTTTCAGTGAGTGTAGGAAAAGTTGGAGGTGCGAATTATGGCGGGTGATTTTTTTTCGAGTTGAGCACGTGATGCGGTGGGGTTCAGCCCTATGTAAGTTGGCCTACTCCAAAGCCACCCTCAGGATATACGGATGGTTGCAAATGAAGCGTGGTTCACCTATTCTGACCGTTAGATGCTGTGCGACCATTAGCTCGCTATATAAATTTGGTTCATTCATAGGCTCAATCTTGGCTTTCCACCAATTTACTATCTTGTGAATGAAAATGCTCTTGAGTGCCTATACGAATGCCAATATGGCACAAAGTGCGTGTAAGCAAAATATATAAATGGTAAATGTGGGGCACATACAAACAAGGTGATAAGAGATAAACCATACTGAGCACATGCAAAATGAACAATAGAACGATTAATGTGATGCTATGCATTACGCTGCTAATGATTTTTTATTTAGTATGCACCATAATATCAATGATTTATCAGAATTCGCAACCAATATTCGTTGGATACTGGGACGGTGAGAAGCACGATGTAAATAAGCAATACTCATTGAAGGCTCTAGATGCGATAACTGATTTAATAAAGAATAACCCAAACAATCAGTCGATAGCTTATAGAGATGGTAACATAGCCTCACGTTTGTGGATAGGTGCAAAAATCGACAGTAATTCCTTTATAGAAGCGGGCATGGGTATATTGAAAACCGAAATAAGTAAACATGGGATTCCAGCTAACTTGTATATGGAACATGTGGCAGGAGATCCGGACATGTCTTTCGGTATGACTATTGACACTGAAGGAGATAAAAATGTTGATAAATTGGCAAATGCCGTCAAATTGTGGAGTAGAGGCCAGCCGTTTAATACGTCTCAAGGAGGCAAATTCTGTAGAGGACAAATCAAAAAACTAGAGTATCAAAGAAGAAAAACGTTTAACAACGATGTGAGTGTGGGCTCATGTTTATACGAAGCTTGGGGCCGCCGCTCTACTCCTGAAGGAGTGTGTCAATTACCTTTCAATAACGTATATTATGACTACAACGATAATCTTGATTTCCAGTCAATTCCTCTATTTTACCCTGTGTGCTGCAGTATTGGAAGTAGACCTGATTTGAGACCAAAACAAAACCCAGATGGTACTTGTCACATATACAGCATAGAACCTGGGGATGGTTCATGTATCGAAATGGCTGCAAAATTCTATCCACTAAAAGGAGGTGAAATAAATGAATATAACAAGGATAACCCTAATTACTATGGGTGTGGTGTCATTTTATATGGTTCAAAAATATGCGTCAGTCCAGGAAGACTTCCAGACGAGTTGTTGGATAGAAAATAAATAACTAAATCGATGATAAGTATCTTGACATTCATGGTGTATTAGCACTGAACATGTACTGCGACTTTGCTCAATCTACTAGACACTCAGACCATTCGAATGTTTGCCTCATGTTCTAGTCAAAAGGTACGAGTGTTATCAAAAGTGCTTCTTCAAGCCCCATTGAATGCCAT
Source organism: Dujonia boleticola (assembly GCA_029581775.1). Lineage (NCBI taxonomy): Eukaryota > Fungi > Ascomycota > Pichiomycetes > Serinales > Debaryomycetaceae > Dujonia > Dujonia boleticola. Next base: position 943,463 of record JARGRU010000006.1, on the reverse strand, counting down.
ACCCCCTCAATACTATTTGTTTGTAACATTTCCCTTACCGTTCCTCTGTATAGACCAGATAGGGTGTATTTTGCAACCACTTTTTGCAGCCGTATATTGAGATGCGCGATTACCTTATGACTAGTATTCAGCGTGTGCTGCTGCTATAACCTGGCCAATATTTACCCATATGCGTCACCTTTCCGAAATTGGCTGCAGACTTTATTGCGACAGGCTGAAACTAGCAGCCGAAGTTGTCATATGCATTCTACTAGGCTCTGGTACTTTATTTTGTTTATTTATATCCAGTATACTAATCAAAACAAAAGTCGGCAATCTTGTACCAGATCTTGAAGAAAGTTCCCTCTTTCCTTGGGTGGTCTCTGATATACTGGTCCTCTATCTCACATTCTTCATCGATCTCTGCCTTTCCGGTCGTTATATCTGCCTCCTCATTGGTTCTCATATGGGTGCGTTTCAAAATCTTCCAAAAGAAGAACATAGCCACCAAGAAGACTGGGGCGAAGTAAGACGTAAACAAATTGGCGACCGAGAATTGGTCGGGGAAGAAGATCCAGAACCCGTTGAAGAATAACACCAAGATGTTAACAAACACACCGAAATAGGTCATCACGGGGTGTACGAATCTGGGTGCGTGGAAATATGAATCTGTTTCGTAGTTCTTTCCCTGTGCATCCATAGCCTTTCTCCATTTGAAGTAGCACCAAAACAAGATCAAGTATGTACACAATAAGCCAGTTGTTGCCAAGTTCACAAACCAGTTGAAAACAGTGGCGGTCGAGCTCTTAATGGACAAGAAGGATAAACAAGAAATCAACATGCAGAATAAAACAGCCACGATGGGGGCACCGTTGGGCAAACATTTAGCGAAAATCCGGGGCAAGTATCCACCCAATGCTGCAGAGTATAACGTTCTGGTGGCCCCGTACATGAAACCGTTCCCGCAAGACCAGGCAGACGACATAATAACAGCGTTCACCAAGGAGTCAAGCCCTGAAACACCAACGTTTTTAACACCAATAACCCAAGGAGAACCAGCAGCACCAGCGGCTCCCAGGTCTCCAGCAGCGATCAAGGCTGGGTCGTTTGATGCACACAAGGAGTTCATGAAGAAAATACCCCCGAAGTAGAAGAGATAGATTCTAACGTATGCTCTGCGGCCAGCCATGGGGATGGACTTCCTGGGCTGGCTAACTTCACCTGCGATCATCGCCAAGAGATCGGGACCTCCACAGGCAAAGGCTGCGTAAACCAAAACGTTCCACCAGCCAAGGAATTTACCAGTCGACCCTTCAACAAGGTACGCTTTGAAGAGCCCACCCTCAGTCCAGTGTCTGAATCCAAAGGCGTCATGGTGTGGGTTCCCCCCGCACATGGCAATTAAGCCGAAGAACATCAATCCGACGATAAGTAACACCTTCATCATGGAAGAAATAAACTCAATCTCACCGTACCAGTTGACACCAAAGATATTGAAGAACAAGATGGAAACAATGCCCACGGCGATGAAGATACCAGGATTGGCATCGGTCCAGTATGAGATAACAGATGCAAACGCCACAACTTCCACACACACAAACATCAACGAAGTGTACAAGTATATGATCGTTGCTGCAAAGCCCAAGGCTGGGTCGACCCAACGGGCAGCATAATGCAAGAATGAACCCTTGATGGGCAAGTAGGAGCACATCTCAGCGACACACTGCATCAAGGGCCAAATGACGGCACACGCCCAGAATAAGAACCCAATGAGCAACGATAAGGAGCCAGAAGTCTTCAACGGCGATGCCAACCCAATAAAGAGACCGGTCCCTATACTCTGGCCGATAATCATGAGCGACACATGTCTCGAGTTTAACTTTCTCTGCGTTGATCCGTACTTCTCTGAGTCGTAGATGTCTTTAAAATCATTGAATTTGTTTCCCTGGTGTGATGTTATTGGTATGGAGTCCAGGTTGCGGTCCGGTTCGTACGATTCCACCTCGAAGGTGCCTAAGTTCTTTTCGTTCATGGCTTAGTAGAGTGAGAGTCCAGAACTTTAGTCTATAAGTGTTTAACTCTGACTAGCCATGGAATAACACCGGATTATAAGCCCCATAAGTACTCTTTTGGTCGCAACTTTGCATGATGCAACTTTCGCTTTGGAATGTCCAAGAAAAGCATGAATTTGGGGGAAGTTTCAGACCATTTGGTTTACCGCTAAGATAACAAACCAAAAATTCGTGCATCGTGGAATACCATTGCTGCAAGATATAATGCACGGAATTAGGGATTTGGCTGCTGCAGTGCGGAATCTCGCTATCTTTGCGCAAAAAATTTTTATCTTCCCCTAACGCGGCTAAACCTTAACGCTAAGTCGCCGGCGGTAAATCAACGGAATCACTTTTCTTGGAACCTGGAATTTCATAGAGACGAAATGATAGGCCATGTAGCTTATCTTAGTGGGTATGTATTGTTTCTGTCTTTCTGCGTATTCTTACTAATTGGGAAATGATCACCTTACTTACCCGCTAAGATAAAGGTTAGAAGCCAATTCGGTGCATTTTTTTTGGGGGGTTGACTCGGCGTGGGGGTACACAGAAATTTTTAGCGAGAGTCCCCACATCGAGGGGGCCGAGTGTCACGGCAGCAAAGTAAACAAAAGCGGTGCGCTACGGCATTATGGGGCGTACTCCACACTATGCTGAAAATTCCCTATTGCTTATTCGACCATTAGTGGAAGTGTAGGCGAGCGCTGTGCACCTTGGAGAATACCGTCGGCGAAATCATTTTACTTGCCGGGTCATCACTTCGGAAACAAGTACAATTTTCTGCTACTTTACGATCCTCCCCCCACACTATGTAAAGCAATTTGAATTGAAATTTAAGATATTTTAGCGGAAAATTAGAGGTTTTACGAAAGCACACATATACAAGTAAACAAGATCAAGCGTCTTACGTCATCTCTTACAAGTAGTGTGATCGTTGCTGATGAGAAGATTATTCCAACTACCAGCGCTGCTAGTTCCAGTATTGGAGGCGCTAGCACCGAAGAGGGCATCGCATCACGTGACCAAATATCAACAGATATGCGTTTTGCTGTGATATCAGCAGCACCGAAACTTTTCAGTTCTGCAAACCTCTTAACTTTCCCTACTTCTGGTAGTAAAGTGTAGCGAAATGCCTAAGTTTTTGGTATTGAATCCAGATCCAAGAGACTTGGACGACGTTCTCGCCAAAGCGAATTTGCAAAACACCAAAAATGGGCCATTTGAAGCTGTGCTACTCCTAGGAGATGTGATGAGCGACTTGGAAAGCGTGCCAGCTACTGAAGTGAAACAAAGGACTTACTTTGGCAGGGGTCCTGCCCTCCATACCCGCGATTCAGAGGCTGAAGGTACCAAAGATATCAAGGATAACCTCACATTTCTCGGGAATCCGCTCAATATATTGACTCTCACCTCCGGCTTCACTCTAGCAATTGTGTCTGCGGACTTGTCTAAAGTTCAACAAGACGAAATATTGGCCAAGCACAAAAATGACGACACTTTGTTGAAAGTAGACATATTGGTTTCGTATCTTTGGCCAAATGCAATTGCGAAGGAGAACAAATTGTCCTTAGTCGGCGACTCGTCGTCCTTTGTTGATGAGCTTGTAAAGTTAACTAGACCGAGATATCATTTCGCAGTAGGCAGTGAAAAGGGAAGGTTTTACGAGAGACAGCCTTTCAAATGGGAAGCTTCCGTTAACGGTAGCACTAGATTCATAAGCTTGGGACAAAAGGGAAGTGGAGAAAAATGGTTCTACGCCTTCAGCATCGACAACACCCCCATTGACGTCAGCAGCGAGACATCCTTGAACCCGTTTGAGGCGCTCCCAGTGCCACCTATAATAGCGTCTCTTCCAGCAATCCCCAACAAGAGAGGTTTGGAAGAAGTGGATCCTGCTCCTCGTAAAAGGAAGCAAATATCCACTTCGCAATGCTTCTTCTGCCTATCGAATCCTCGCTGTGAAACTCATATGGTTATCTGCATTGGATCTCATAATTACATGACAGTGGCAAAGGGACCGTTGACACAGGCATCCAGAAACTCCCCCTTAGATTTTTCTGGTCACGTCATTATCATACCCATAGAGCATATCCTGACAAATAGAGAGGCTGTAGAGGGCAATCAGCTGGTGACTGAAACTCCTGTTTACAAGGAGTACATACAGTTCCAGGATGCCCTTGTGTCGTCTTTCCAAAAATATGACTTCACACTAGTGTTCTTCGAAATCAATAGACTGTCCAACGTTCACCACCATACCCAAATGGTACCAGTGCCCAATAATTTGATACAGGCATTCGAGAGTAGTTTGAACGATAGGGAGACGAACAACAACGAGAAATTCGTCAAGAACCTGAAGTTGAAGTTTGTGAAGTTTGAAGGAGACATTGCCAAGGAGCCAAAGTTGTCTGCCATCTTAAATGAATCAGACTACATACTTTTCACTATTTGCAACAAGAATGGTACCAAGACCTACTTCATCTCTAAGATAGATGAACAGGAGGGTAAAGGCATTGACTTACAGTTTCCTAGAAGAGTATTGGCATCTGTTCTCCGCTGTGCAAAGAGAGTGTACTGGGAAAAGTGTAGACAGACTCTCGACGAAGAAACTCAGGAAAGCGAAAGGTTCAAGAGATTCTTCAAAGACCACGACTTCACTGCGTGATTTCGGTGCTGGATACAAAAAATCTGTATTTATATATATATATGTAAAATAAATAATATAGAAGAAAAACCTTCTGATGCTATGTAGAGCCTTTCACACGGTGAGTGCGTTCAAACTCGATTCCACTTCTATTAACGTGGCGTTGGCTATGCTGTTCTTTTCACTTTCGGTTTGGCACTTTACACATTGGCACTTGAAGTGCCACTCCTCGAGCTCCTTCTGCCTCACCTCAAGGCTCTCGTCCAGGGCATTTCCATACGTTATGCAGAGCTCTGTTCCCACCAGTATATCTTTATCTGCCCTAAAGTGTATTTCTCTCCCGACTCTTCGCCTACTCAAATTTGGCGCACACGAATGATTGAAAAATGATGCTGTAGGGTACACAGAGTAGCCAAAGAACTCCTTGTTGGTTCCGTCGAGGGAGGTTTCCCAAATCCCAAAGGCATTACTCAAATTCTTGCCAATCACGTCCCGGAACGTGGCGGTCGACAAGTACTTTTCAAGTGGGCTGAAATCGCTTAGTATCAACTTGAGATACTTGTAGACTCTAGTGTACGACTCAAGTAAGTACGGGTATTTGGAGAGCTTCAATATCTCGTCAGATTGTAGCAACTTGAACGTCTCTCTGTTCAAGTCTCTTACAGGTTCGTCATTTCCTGCTGCCTCCACCTCCTCTCTGTGCATCTCAAAAAGGCATCCTACGGCATACTTCAATTCTAACATTTCGTTCTCATCGATGAACGGTATCAAGTTCAACTTCTTTTGCTGTTTCTTCGGTATCTTCGTTTCCCATTCGTCAATTTGCTTCCAGGCATCATCGATAACATCTTTGCTTATTGATATGCTTTCCTGCTTGTCTTCTTGATCAGCTATCGTTTTGTTGTTTCTCTTGTGGACCTTCAGATATTCATCTTCCGCTCTCACGATCACCTCCAGGTATTTACAGTCTACGTCATACTTTGTGAAGTTTTCCACGCAATTTTCTGAACAAAAGTAGAAGTGGCCAAGCCCTTGCTTCTTAAACTTCAAGTTGCTCCCGTTCTCGTAGTGGAAGCACCATGAACACACCTCCTTCTTGAAGCTTCGAAGTATCGATGAGCTTAGTGGAGATCTGCATATGAGCACAGTACTACCCAGCTTGATGTCAGTCTTGGCGAAACCTCCTCTGCCTCCGTACGAAGTTGGCTTGATATCGAATAGCGGCAGGTCGAGCGTCATGGCGTGTGAAGTGGGCTTTCTTTCGGTATCGTGGAGAGCCTAGAGAGAAACTACCCGTTGAGTATAGCCCACGTTTTGAGGCATCGAGGTTTTTCAGCGCCAGACCCGAAATTTCAATTTAGATGCATGCTGCATTTCGAGATGAGCCCGATGATCCGCGCGTGCTATCAAAACGGTAGCGATAACAACAGCTGCCAAAAAATGCAAAACGGCCACCACCACTATCGGAACTTCCCCAAATAAAAATATTTGGACTGACCTGAGAAGATGTGAGGAAGAGTTTCCAGAAGGCTGTCTCAAGTCCACTTTTTCACCTGAAACAAAAGTTAGTCACCCTACAAATCCAATGCTTAACCTCGGGCTTATCGCGGATTGATATCATATAAATACATTAAAATTTGTAAAAAGCTAAACTAATAGAAAAATCCAAAGGTTTTCTGCTATGATGACGGCTGATACTCTCAGAATAACCAGCCAATGAAGGTCTCGTAGTACCATTCTCTGTCCTTAGGGTTTCCGCTGGCTTCTCTGACAGCCTTTCTTTCTTCGGCTTCGGCTGCAAATCTCTCTTCGTCAGCGTCAATAACGTCTCTATAGGTTTCCAAGTCAACTTCTTCAGGAGCAAACATCTTTGTCCTGTAAATGACTTTGTATCCGATGTACATAATGATGAAGATAGGTAAGACAATGTATCCGGTAATGAAGTCCTTGTAGGTGAAAACATCACCTAAGAAAACGGTGAAATTCTTGATCAAGATGACAATAACGCAAATGGCCAATGCAAAGTATGAACCAAAAGGCTGCAATGGTGAGCGATAGGCCAAGTCATGCTTACGGTCGATGCCTTGGGCCTTACATGCCTTCATGAATCTGATGTGAATGACTAAAATACAGGACCATGCAATCAAACCAGTCAAAGAGACAACATTGACGAAGTAGGTGAATACCGTTGCAGCGCCGCTTGACACAGTCATGTAGGCTAACAAGCAAAAGAGGAAACTCAATCCAACACCATAGTATGGAACACCCATCTTGTTTGTTCTTGAAAAGAACTTTGGAGCGTATCCAGCGACGGATAAACCGTAAATGGTTCTGGAACAAATGTACATGTCGGAGTTGGCTGCTGATAAGACGAACAACAAGATACAAGCGTTGATGATGTGTGGCAAGACTGGGATCTTTGCGTTCTTGATGGCAATAACGAATGGAGAAGCAGAGGCAGTGTTACCCTTAGCTGAGATCAACAATGGATCGTTGAAAGAAACACACATACCGAGGAATAAGATCGATAACAAGTAAAAGATAACAATACGGTAGAAAGTCAATCTAATGGCCTTTGGAATAGCTCTTCTAGGTCTCTCACATTCAGCGAACGTAATACCACACAATTCAGTACCCAAGAAGGCGAAAACGGCGGTAACTAAGACAGACACGAATGCTACGAATCTACCCTTGGCACCTTCAATGACTAAATGCTTGGCTCCATCCTTGTAAATGTTGAACGCACCTGGATCCTTCCAGTATCTGAAACCTAATCTGTCGTGAGTTGGGCCACCACCTAAGGCGATGATGAGCAAAATCAAAATCAAACCCAAACAAGTGATGACTTTCAAACTCGATAACCAGAACTCAATTTCTCCGAAGAATCTGACTCCGAGAATGTTTACGGCTACGATAATCAAAAGGAAGATGGTGATCCAAACTCCCGGGTTCAATTTTTCCTTACTAACCCAATACTGGACGGTTAACGAACCCGCCACCAACTGGTTTGCAGGCAAAACGAGATATTTGAAAAGGTAGACGTAACCGCAGGCAAAACCCAAGGCAGGGTCGACATATCTGTTACAGTAACCGGCGAAACCATCTGCCAATGGGATAAAAGTTGCAACTTCTCCCAATGCGCACATAACCATGTAAACAACGAACCCAATGGCTGAGTACGCAATCAAAATAGACGCTGGACCGGCTTTTGCCAAGGCAGAACCGGTACCAATCAACAAACCAGTACCCAAGGCACCACCAATAGCAATCATGGTGACGTGTCTGGCATGGAGGCCCTTCTTCAACTGGTGGCCCTCGTTGAAGGCCAAGTTTGAAGTGGGGTTGGATTTCGCAACATAGAGCTTGTACTCGTCAGTATGACGGGATATCACAGAGTGAACATCGCTGTTCTTTTCCAAATCGTGCATCTAAAGTGGACTGTTAACTTGAAAGAACGTTTAATTAATAAAAAGTGAAATAACAAGTATTGGACAATAAACAATTAAAACAAAATACTGAATAGCTGTCGGGGCCTAACGAGAAAAATTGTAGGTGACCTGGTCTTCTATTTAAGTAAGTTTAGAGCGTGAGTGGTAAGTGCCCTTCTATTTCTTTTTTTGGACCTCTCTTGCTATTATATAACTTCTACGTCTCTATAATATGTGACACTGATATTTTTTTGGGCCATTTTATTTCTTTTTGGAGCAATGCCTTGTGGTTTTAAAGGTGGGGATTGTAGCAGGGTCTTCATGATATGTTTAAGGCTTTATGGCCCTGCATACAAATTGCTGCAATTTTTAGAAAATTTTTTCGAGCCAAGAAATTTTCTTGGAGATGACGATGTTTTAGAGTCTAACTAGAGAGATGTACTTTGAACGTTGGTGTGAGTGCATTTGGGGGTGAGAGGGGTTCTGAGAGTGAGCAATTCGACGATTGTGAAGTCTCGGTTATGGTTAGGGCTAACCGTTGGAAGATTCGGCTGCTCGAAGATGAAACAGTCGCTCTAGGAGGTGGACTTCGATATGTAGCTTGGCCTAAAAAGTATGAGCGAAAATCTGAAATAACGGCTGCCCTGGGGCCAATTCCGCTGCGCAACGCAAAATTTTATGCACAACTACGGTGGGGATGCACGGCTTTTCGAGAGGATTTCCATAAAGGAAAAGGTAAATTTACCACTAAATGCCGTGCTGACCGGAGCGCAACTTCCTACGATGGGATGGGCTGTGGAAACTGCCTAGTGCAATATGCAAACTTCTGCCTTCCAGTGGGCCGACCAGGGGATCATATTCGAAAAGAGAAGCTTTGGGTTGATGGCTTAGTTGCAAATGTGAGAATCGATGAATTTCTTATAGCGCAGAAATTTGAGACGCAAATTTGCTGAGTCACAGTTGCTTTAGTGTAGTACAAAAAAAAAATATTAGAGAGACAATAACAATAGCAGTTGCCACAGCGTTCCACCAATGCCCTGAGGGGAAGTAGACGAATTGGTGGATGGATCTTCGTTTGTTGTGGTGGTTATTGTTCATCAGAAGAGCACTGTGTTTGGGGGCTTGCCCGTTGCGGTATGGTGCTTTCTCTACGCAGTAAGGTACGTTTTTTTGGGACGCTAAAAGTGCTGCAAAATACACCAAGCTGCAGAAGATCGAGGCCCAGAAAGACTGCAATCTCTCTGAGGGAAAGCTAGTGGGCTCTCGGGCCAAGCCAGAGGGAGGGAGAGAAAGAAATAGGAAGATAGAACCTAATATCAGAGTTTAATGCTTACTTAATCTTTCGAGCACACCTTACCTCATCAAACTAAGCTTTTTGGGCTTAATAGGGTACATGCCACTTTTTGTCCCACTATTGCTCTTGGGTTGAGGAGTCGTGTGTTTACTTGTTTTTGTTAGGTCGTTTGAAACCCAAGAAGTTTCTTTAGGGTGTGGTTTGTAGGTGCCAAGTTCTTTGGTCTACCTATCGTTCTCCCGGAGAATTCGTTCTCCGGGCTCAGCGGGTGTGGGTGAAAAAAAGCACAACAACAGTGAAAAAAGTCTGGGGTACAGGCGCAAGGAAGATCTGAAACGAAGACTTAGCCTTCGAGTCGTGCTCTTGTTCAAACTGTAATTTCGTACTCTGTAGAGGGATGCTGCCGAGTGACGACTCGTTACTTGTGAACGAGAACGGTATCATGGAAAAGCTCTTATCCTTTTGCTTGTTTGCAGGGACAGAGTAAGGCTTGCAATAGCAAGCCTGCGAAATTAGTAATAAGAGGAGTTTTCGGTGCGATCTAGCGTGGAGCTCACCGCTCCATCCGCCTGCCTGGATGCTGCTGACCATTCCGATTCAGTGAGTTTTCTTCCGCTCTAATACCTCGCTCTCGCATATCAGAGCCACCATGGTGTTGCGGTGTGTATTCCTCCCATCCATGGTGTGTATTGTGGTTTGGCTGCTTGTTTTTTCAGTGACCCCACACTTCGGGAAATGACCCTATTGAGATTTTCTGAACTCCGGGGTACCAGAAAAAGAAATTATTATTCAAACCTTAAATTGTCAGCAAACGAATTTTTTTTGTGGGGGTGTGTCCCACCGCGTGGTCTTAAACGTTATCTCAAGCAAATGAGCCCTTATTTCACAGCCTAACCTTATTGTTTTCGAAATTAAGCTTTTCGATGGTTGGGTTTTGCTTACCGGCCACTGCTGAGAAAGAGTGGTGCAATGAAGCAAAAAAATAATATACGAAATCTTATCTCGGAGCGAATTGTCTTTTGTAGGGTAATTTCAACCATAGCAGAGGCAGATCCACAGGGATTCTAGAATAGCAATGCGGCCAAACAGCACAAAAGCCAAGCAGATGTGAAACTCACCTTCCTACAGTGAAATTCACTATACTCTAATCCAGTCTCCAGGTTGTGTCCGAATTGTTGGCACTCGCAGGGCTATTGTATGGCCGGTGTTAGTGGAACAACAATCAAACAATTAAGCAACAACACCGAAAACACCAGCACCAAAAAAGACATCACCACCATCCCCCATAAACACCACCAAAATCCATCCCCCCTCCTCCTCCTTCCCCCAGACCGTTGCACGCTACCGGCAATAATGAAGTCGCATTTAAGCGTCGTTTTGGTGCGGGCAACAACCCTTCACTTGCCTGCCAGCGTTATATCCTTCCCCCGGTATCTCCTGCCCGCACCTCCCAAGCTGCATCGCTTGCCCAAAAAAAAAAAAACTCGCATCATTTTTCGCTGCGTGGTGCTCGCATTTATGGCGATATTTCCGCCCACGCGCGCCTATATGCCAGACACTCCTCATCAAATCTCGGTCTTTAGTCTTTGTAGACGCTGAAAAGCGGAGGTGTTGTCGTATGGAATGGCAGGACGCACCCTAAACTGCGCAGAAAATAAAATCACACCAACCCAAATTTGACCACTTCCCCCACAAATTTCACGTCCCAGGAGGGCTTTTTTAACTTTTTTTTTTTTTTTTTTTTTTTGTTTAGTTTGTTAAGAAAAGTCGTTTATAAGGTTTGTGCTGCCCCTAGTGTGGACACTGCAGCTCTATATAAAAGACCCGGAATCCCTTTTTTTGGCTTTTTGATTGTTTGTCTTGAAGGAATCTTGTATAACCAACCTCGCCAAACGGAAATAACTCTGCTACTGTCGTGCACATAAAACCGCTGCAGTACCTCCATCCCCTTAGTAAACTTTTAGAGCGCTCCTACAAATAGTTGCCCGACCACCTAAAAGCACCCAAATAAACCGCCCCCACCCAACCCCCACAGTCCACCCCCGACTGTCGCACAACCCACCCGTATCTCAATAACATAGTGTCGATTAAGCTGGTTCTAAGTCCACACTTGTTGAATACTGCCCCTAGCTCGCCTTTCTTCTCCCAAGAAACCGACCCCGCTAAGCTCCCCGGCCAAAAAAAATTTCGGTGTTCGCTCAGTCTTGCCCGAAAACAAAGAAGCATCTTTAAATTAAGATCCATCGCACGCACCGAACCTTGCACGCTCCGAACTCGCACTCCGCTCCGTCTCGGTCTTCAAAGCTCGGATTATTTAACCCAAAAAAAAAAAGCTTTTTGCAACTAAATTAATTAATTAATTACTCGCCCACCCACCCGAAAAAATGTCTGACTTGGAAAACCAAAACCCAGAAAACCACACCTTCGTCATCGAAGAGAGAAAGTCCGGCGAAGTGAAGCCTAACCTCGACGACCACACCAACCACAAATTGACCAAGGTGTACACCGAGGGTGAATACATCCAGTTCGGTAACGAAAAGTACTTGAGATCCGAGTTGGTCCAGGCCTTCGGTGGTTCTTTGAACCCAGGTTTATCTCCTCCACCAAAGCACAACTTTGCCAACCCAGCTCCCTTGGGTTTGTCCGGGTTCGCTTTGACCACCTTTGTCTTGTCCTTGATCAACTGCGAGGCCAGAGGCGTCACCATCCCCAACATTGTCGTTGGCTTGGCCTTCTTCTACGGTGGCTTGGCCCAGTTGGTCGCTGGTATGTTTGAAATCGCCGTCGGCAACACCTTTGGTGGTGCCGCCTTGTCCTCGTACGCTGGTTTCTGGGGCTCCTGGGCCGCCATTCAAGTTGACTCCTTCGGTATCGTTGCCGCCTACGGCGACAACACGGAGGAGTTGCGTTTCGCAGTTGGAATTTTCTTGATCGGATGGTTTATCTTCACCTTTTTCTTGATGTTGCTCACCTTGAAGTCCACGGTGGCCTTCTTCCTGGTATTCTTCTTCTTGTCGATCACGTTCTTGCTATTGGCGATCTCCGAGTTCCAGGGCTCCACTCCCGTCAAGAAGGCTGCTGGTGTGTTTGGTATTTTGACTGCCTTTGCAGCCTGGTACAACGCCTACGCCGGTATCGCCAACGAACAGAACTCCTACATCACTGTCAAGGCCATCCAATTGCCAGACTTGCAAGACAAGACCCGTAAGCAACACTAGACGGACTGGATTTTTTGTGGTATCTAAATATGCAAAGGAGAAGTTGGATGCTTCTGCCTCGCAATACTTAATGTCTCTCGATGAATTTTAATAGTAGGCAACTACTGTATTTATGTTTTTTATATTTATTACCTCTTTGCTTAATATAAGGTTAAAGAAAAGCTGCGATTGTAGGAACAGCCCCACGCTAGTGGCCCCCACGGAGTGGCCCGAGCGGAGCGGTGTAGCGTGCCCCCGGCAGGGGTACCAGCGCCTCACACAGCTCCCTGGGGACGCTCCGCTGGCGCCTGCCCGGCGAGGGCGACTGCGTCGAGCCTGGCTCCCCTACGGAGAGGAACAGCCCCACGCTAGTGGCCTCCACGGAGTGGCCCGAGCGGAGCGGTGTGGCGTGCCTCCCAGCAGGGCTACCGGCACCCAAGCCATACAGTTGTTTCTTATACTATTATTATATTAGTATTATTATTGCTCAGTGTATTTCTATTATACAATATTAAATATTTAATCTTTCCTTTTGTATTAGTTCGCTTTGAGTAGTGGTAGAACTTTTGAAAACTCATGTATTATGATGTGGTGAGGGTGGCACCGAGTTACCATTTGTATATTGGCCCTTGGGTGGTGGTGTGGGTAACCTTTGCTGTCTATCAGCGGAATGCGGTGGTGGTAGTGGGGATGCGTACGAATCACTTGATTTCTGACGGATATTGTAGTACATGGGCTTGGTAGGCGGGCTGGTCGATGAGGTGCTGGAGTGCTGGTGCTGGTTTCTAGGCGGCGTCGTCTGTTGTTGGTAGTTATGGTTCACTATGCCTGCGCCGGAAGGCGAGGGCTTGCGACTCTGCGAGTGCATCTGTTGCTGTTGCTGCTGCTGTTGCTGGAGTTGAAGCTGGTGTCCTATTCCGATTTCCGAGTCCGATCCCTGAAGAAGATGGTGATGCTGCTCAAACTGCTGCGATCCTAGAGGCAGGTGCTGGAAATGCTGTTGCGGGTGGGCAGGAACCTTGAGTTCTCCGTTCACCTCGAACCCATTGTAGTCCATGTTGCTTGTGAATTCAGTGATGATCTTCCGCAAGTTGGTTCTCTTGATCGGCTTGGACAAGAATCCAGACATTCCACTGTTCAAGCACTCCTTGACGTTACTTTCGTCGGCAAAGGCTGTCAATGCAATGATTGGGCCGTTGTAGTTCAAGTTCTGCCTGATCCGTCTGGTTGCAAGCAAACCATCAACCTTGGGCATTTGGATGTCCATGAACACCATGTCAAAGGGCTCTCCGTCCTCTATGCTTTCTTCTAATCGGTCAATGGCTTCAGCTCCGTTGCATGCCATGCTGATGTTGATGATTCCTTCCAACTTCAACATTCTCTTGATAACCTCCTGGTTGACCATGTTATCTTCGGCAACAAGCACGTTCAAGTCCGAGATTCGGTCTGAGAGTGCCTTGTCGTGGCTCGAAGACGAGTGGTCGCTGAACTTTGCAGAGTTGGCAGTTCCTGTGCTTCCCCTAGTGATTAGGTGTGGCTTTTCAAACTGAGGAGCTTCAAGCTTCTTTTCCGTGGTTGTTGAAACAACAGTGGAGCTAGGCGAGGAGGACTTGCTATCTGAGCTTACTTCCGGAGGCTTGGTGACCGACTCAGGATCGTGAGAAGTGGCATCATTTGCATCAGCCGAGAATGGATCGCTGTGTTGTCCTTCTTGCTGCTGCTCTCTCTTATCTTCGCTGAACAACACGTTTTCGTCGAAGGCAACCTTCCTGTTCATCTTGCTATCGGGATTGAACTCATCCTCGCAGAAATCCTTCAAATCTTCAGGCTTGACTATAATCTCGTGCGTTTGAGGCAATGGAGCTGTGAACGTGAAGGTGGAGCCAACGCCAATTTCAGACTTCAAAGTCAACGTCCCCTTCATCATGGTTGCCAACTGCCTACAAATCGATAAACCTAAACCTGTACCCCCGTAACTTCTCGAAAGTGTCTGGTCTCCCTGGATAAAGGGCTCGAACACCTTTTCTTGTAACGCTGGTTCAATACCAGGACCTGTATCGGTGACCTGGATCTGGATCACCCAAGATTTTGATCTAGCGAGCCTCTTTATACGGTACGACTTGTCCTTCTTGTGGATCTCCAATTCGTCCTTCGTGGACGAGTAGGAGCCGGTACGGTTGAAGTGGGCGCGCGACAACTCCTCGATGGGGATGCTTTCCGACGAGGGGGTCTTCTTTTCGTTGGGGTCCGGTCTCAACTTCTGTGGCATGAGCTTGGTCTCTTCGAACTTTTCGCCCTCAATATCGCTGGAGTCCTCGTCGTTGCACAAGAGTGGGTCTATTTCCTCCTCCATGATCTTTGGGAGCGGAGGCAAGGGCTTGTTTTCGTTGGTGAATGCTGAGTTGACAATCTCATCATACTGGTTGCTGTTGATTGTGGTCACACTCCTAGTATCTTCGTTAGTGTCGTCCATATCCTTTGCGTTGTCCTTGACATACACTTGCTTGAACTCGGCCATTTTCAGGCGGGCGTGGTCGTATTCTCCAAGCAACTTGAAAGTAACACCAACACTCCCATCAACGGGGGTGAACTTCAAACTGTTGCTCACCAAGTTCATGACAATCTGAATGATTCTGTTACAGTCTCCATACAAGATGAGTTTTCTGATGCTGTTGGGCTTCAACAAGATTCTCAAGTTGACCCTCTGGTCGAGCGCCAACTTCAGGAAAATGGACTGCACTTGGTAAACGATTTCCAACACCTGGAAGTTCAGCTTCTCCAATTTACTTCTGTTCAACGTGTTCTTGGAGTAGGTCAACAATTCGGTCAAGATGTGCAAAAGAAGCTCACCAGATCTGTGGATCAACTTCAACGAGTCCTGGATTCTCGAGGCATCCCGTTCGTCCATGGCGATGGACGTCATCCCCAAGATACCGTTCAACGGCGTTCTCAATTCGTGGGAAATGTTGGCAATGAAGACGGTTTTCGCTTCGTTTGCCAGCTCTGCTTCGATTTTCAGGATCTCCAACTCCTTGGTTCTCACCTTGACTCTATCCTCTAGGTGTGTGTACTGCTTGTCCAATTCTTCCGTCATGATGTTGAACGCGTCCGAGAGCTCCGAGAACTCATCCTTGAAGAACTTCTTCGTGGGCGGGATCTTGCCAGGGAGGAAAATACCATAGGAGTAGACGGAATTCGAGCCGGCAGAATTCACACTATTACGCTTTGATAATCTCGTATTGCCGTTGCCGCCATTGGTCGTGTTGCTGCTATTGTTCTTGCTTACGGCAGAGGAGGTGGCATACGGCGGAGGGGCCTTGTAGTTTTCGCCGTGGGACGCGGCCACTGCCGCTGCCGCAGCCAAGCCTCGCTTCTTGGAGGTGGTGATGGCTTCCGTGGCCTCCTTCAACTTGGTGATTGGTCTCACGAACCACACCGCCAAGGGGAATGTGAGCAAACACATAAACACACCGATCCCGATGACGATCCCAATGATGATGTTTCGCAACTTCTTCACCGGCGCGGTGAACACGCCTCTGGTTTGCTGGATGATGACGGTCCAGTACGTGGTGCTGGTCAACTGGACCTGGGTGTAGCCCATGGCGTACTTCTGGCCGAAGGATGCAATGTTTTCGACGTATCCGCCCGAGGGGTCCGTCAACGCGTATTTGATCATGGGACTGGCGGAGAGCGGGTAGATAGATCCGGTGTTTAAGAGGTTGTCGCTCAGCGGGAAGACGGTTTCGAACCCAGCTATATTGGACCGGGACCGGTTGTTGACTGTGTCGTAGTGCGGCCTGATGACAAGCACGGTGTAGTCCACGTCCTGCGAGCTCAGAGACGAGACTGTGGCCGGCACAGCGGTCGCGGCGGTGACAGGGGCTGCGTTGGACACGTTCCCGCTGGAGTCGTTGATGGACGACTGGATGTTTGCCGCACTCGCTATCACGGAGAGGTAGCCCGCGATCAGCGGGCTGTTTATTAAGATGGAGGTGTTGGCGTAGACGGGGATGGTCAAGCCCATGAAGTAGGCGCCGATATCCTCCGTGTTGTTGGCGGTGGGGCCGGTCAAGTACGACTGGATGCCCAACTCGCTGGAGGACGACTGGCTGAGGAGCGCCTCCGGTATAGACGCGTTTTGCGCCAACGGGTAGAGCAAGTCCATCGTGGGGATGGAGATGTTGGTCAAGTTGCTGTAGCTGTCCGCCACCACGTCGAGATTCAAGTTGTAGAGTCTGGCGGCGGCGAAGGTCTCCAGCGACTGCATGAACTGGTCGAGGGTGTCCTGGGCCTCGTTGAAGATGCTGGCGGAGTTGTTGCCGGACCTGTACGAGATCAACGGCGAGTAGAGCGTGTCCTTTGTGGAGAGGAAGTACACCTGGTAGAAGATGTACTCGAACGACTGCTTGACCTGCGACGTTTTCAACTGGGCGATCACCGCTAGTCGGTCTGCGCGGAGCGACGAGAGGTTGTATGAGAAGTACACGCCGCTGACGATGGCGAGGATGAGAAGCGAGAAGAGCGACGAGAAGCACACGAGGATGATGAGCTGCGGCTTGATCCCGATCTTGAGGCGTCTCATTTTGCAGTTGTGCGTGGGTATGGGTGCTATGGGGGTGGGCGATGGGTGGGAAAGTCAGCTGACGATGGGCGGGAGCGTCTCGGTGGTGCTGTGGGAGTCGGTGAATGCAGAGGGTAGATGTTTTGTGTATTGGGGCACTTTGCGGTGCGTTTTGAGGTCCTTTGAGGAAGATGCCGTCACAGGGTGCTTTATTTTTTTTTTTGGTGGAGTGGCGGGTGTGTGTCTCTCTCTATAGACTCTCTGATACGTGATGGCTGAAATTCTCTCTAGTATGCCATGAGTAATAGCCGGCAGCCGTAGCGATTTGTTTTGCGGTTGGGCGTGTGGCGTGGGCAGGGGCTACTGCACGTGGATGAGGTTCTGGTTGGTGGTGGGTTCTGTGCTGGTGCCTTCGGTGGGGAGACGGGAGCGGAACGGCGGGGTTGGGGGAGGGCTAGAGAGTTTGTTTTGAAGTTTAGTGAGTGGGTTTTACGATTTTGTGTGTGTTTTATTTTTTTTTTTATTTTTTTTCTTTTGCGCCTAGTGAAGAGCAGGGAGATTTTTTGAGGTGATTTTCGCGGTAAATCTGGTGAGGTTTTTGCGGGTGCGCCGCTAAGCGAGGAGAGCCAAGAAGAGCGCAGCAGTGCAGAGCGCAGAGCAGAGCTGGGCGTGCACCAGAGAGGTCACAGAGGTGGTGGAGAGGCGGGAAGGGAGGTGGCACGCTCCGACGGAAGAGCAGACAGAGAGTTCCTTGACCCTTTTCTGTTGCGTTCACGAGCTGGCACTATCTCTTTTCACAGGTCGTCCTGCCCATGGAAATTGTGGTAATTAGTGGGCCTATGACGTAAATGGCTGCGAAATCGCTAGCGGCGCCTGCGTGGAAAAAAAAGGATCCTCGTTCTGGTTATCTACGCAAGGCGTGCTATCCATACATTACGTGCGTCTATCTTGCGCTTGGTACGATCGGCCCACGGCTGTCGGTGGGTGGCTACAGACCGAACAAGGCTCCAACTCTGCCAGAAAAAATTGCTGTTTTAGCCTAAGTAATTAGCAATCAGCCACTGGGCCGTCTCAGCCTCCAAAGGGCTAAGAAAAAAAAAAAGAAACTTTCTCTCTTTCTATTTTTAACGTCAGGTGTGAAAACTTTTAGTTCGGCAATAACCCTAAAGTCCAGTGGGGTAGAAGCGATAGAGCGGCCCCTTGGGGGCCGCTCTGAGCGCCGGCGACTCTTCCTGTTTTCTGTTTGCTCCCTGCCTTCTTCCTTCCTTCTCCCTTTCTCCCTGCTTGCTCCGTCGCTTATCCCTTGCTTTCATCCCTTTGGCTGAGCCCTGCCACACCGCTAAACTCCATGTTCTGCCTCCGCCGCCAATTGTGTCTAAATCGCATCAAAAATATTTTTTCAGGTGTGGCCTGCTAAAAAGAAATTCGGTCATGTGAGACATCGGCGACGCGCGTTTTTTTGGCGTAATCAAAAACCGTCGGCAGTATGCAGTGCATTACGTAGTGGGCAGCACGCTCCTACACTGCCAAATCCATCCAGATCCAGCGGCTAGCCCCCTATCCAGCCAGTGCAACCAGGCGATGAGCTCGCGCAAGAACCTTCCGTCTCCCAGTTGTCCGCAAAAGGGGTGGGCCCCTTGGTGCACATGTGCACCAAGTTCGTGGCACACCCCCATCCCTAGCCTTCTCTCTGGTGGCCCGCCCACTCTCTGTGGCCCCCTGTAGTTTACGGATATTTTTCGTAGCCGAGTCTCTGTCTAAAAGTTTAATCACCAACTACTCCTCGAAAAAAAAAATAACCACTAGAAAAAAAATAAACGCTACGCTAACTGCTGCGCTACGCTCGCTCTTCCCTCCAAATCCTCACCTCCCTGTCAATCCTCTAGTGCTCGCACGCTCCCGAGAAGCCTCCTCCGCAAGGTGCCCAGAAAAATAGAAAAAAAAAATAGAAAGGCGCCCCCCAAAACAAGCCGACTGCTCATCGCTCCATCATCGCAGTCTCCTTCCCAGCCAGTAGCTGTCCGTTTCATAACCTCCCCATCCTCATCACCACGGAAACACGGCCCGGCGTACCACCTCGAAATTCTATTTATACACTCAGGCCAGCTAGACAATCAGGCGTACGCACATACACACGACCGTGGAGAAAAATAACAAAGACCCGTAGCATATCCGTCTTTGTTTATATCTCGTACACCGTCGTAAACAAGCGAAGCGTTCACAAACAGCACCCAGCTAGCTCTTGATCCAGACAAGTGTGAGCGTAGCACCGACTGATCGTCACCATAGGACCGACTGACCACCATAGGACCGACTGATCGCTACCACAGTGCCGACTGATCACCAACATATCACTACCGACTGATCCTACCTGAGTATTATTTTGGTACTCCTCCCTTCCTACTCCTGCTTGCTTGACCTCACCCTCCAGGCCCTCTGTATGACCCGCCAAATATGACTCGACGCCTCATCCACGCCCTCAAGCTCCTCGCCCTCGCGGCCACCACCACGGCCGTCCTGCTCCAAACAGACAGCGACACCACCGTCGAAACCGTGGGGAACGGCTTGCAAACGAGCCAGGTGTTGAACTCCGACTCCGAGCACCACCTGTTCATGACGCTCCTCCCTGAGTCGTCCGGCCCCGGCAGCGGGTCCGGCACCTCTGAGACCGGCGGCACGTCCAAGTCGGCGTCCCGCGCCACCACCATCTCCACCATGGCCATCCCCACGTTCTCCGCGGAGTCGGACGTGTCCGAGTCCCTGGACGACAAAAACGTGCTCAAGATCATCTTCTCCAAGGACAACGACTCCGACTACTACAGCTCGGACTTCCAGATCGGCAACGACTCCATGAGGCTCCGGCTCGACTTGATGCAGCCGGACCTCTGGGCCATGAACGGGAACGACATCTTCAACTGCACGTACTTCAGCGAGCAGCTCAGCCAGGAGCAGTCGTCGCTCAGCGCCAACCACCAGACCGAGACAGAGACGACGGGCATCGCCACCATGACCATCTGCGCCCGCGGCGGCGAGTACTTCACCACCTCGGGCCAGGCCTTCCCCACGCCCGACGTGCAGGGCATCTTCAACGGCGAGCGCTACGATCTCCCCTACATCGGCGCCATCAACGCCAACGGGGTCTTGTTGACCGACGAGGTGTCCTTCTTGTCGAGCCAGGACTTCATGGTGTCGCTCCCCAACTTCACCTTTGTGGACGTCAACGTGACCGACGTGTTCTACGGCGGCGTGGGGCTCGCCGGGAACCCGACGGGGACCGGCTTCCTCGAGTCGCTCGCGCAAAACGGCTTGATCAACTCCGCGGGCTACTCGCTCTGGTTCTTCAACGACTCCTCGCCGGACCAGGCCGTGGGCGAGTTGTTGCTCGGCGCCGTCGACACCAAGTACGTGGCCGGCGACCTCGTGCTGTTCGACATGATCCCGCACTTGGGCCCCAAGTTTTCCGGCTCGCGCTCGGACTTGATCAACAGACTCAAGTTGCCCATCGTGCCGCTTGTGGACATGCTCGTCGAGAACTCCAACACGGGCCAGCGGTTGTCGTTGTTCGACAGCAACCCGGACGTGCCCGTCGCCTTCGACACCAGGTCCACCTACAGCTTCGTGCCCTTGTCGGTGATCATCAACTTGGCCATCCAGACCAACGCGTTGTACAACGCGGACGTGGACCGGTGGATCGTGCAGTGCGACGTGATCCGCCTGGCCAACGCGTTCCTCATCTTCACCATCGGCTCGCTCCCGGTGCGCTTGTCCTTGAACGACTTTTTGGTGGACGCCGTGGCGGACCTGCAGCAGTTGAAGTTCTCGGACGGGTCCAAGGCGTGCTTCCTCACCTTCTTGCCCGACACGAGCCAGGGGTTCCTGTCGCTCGGCTTGAACTTCCTCACGGGGATCTACCTTGCCGTGGACAACGCGGGCGGCACCATCGCCGTCAGCAACGTCAACAGAAACGTCTCTGTCGCGCTTAGCGACTTCCTGCTGTCGTCGCCCACGTCCGTGGCGGCCTCGGACTACGCCGCCAACTTCACCAAGTCGATCTCGGCCTCGTCCATCGCGGACATCTCCGCGGGCACCATCCCGTTCGCAACCAAGTTCTCCTCAACCCAGAACTACACCTTGACCTACCTGCAGTCGCTCGCCAGCGGCTCGGACGCCGAGTCCATCCCGGCCAGGTTCTCCAGAGTGACGATCTTGTCCGGGGAAATCCTCATCACGCAGACCTTCTCGGGCTCGATCGACAACTTGCCGGGCATCGCCAGCGCCGCCTCCACGTCCAGCGCCACCAAGGCCGCCTCGCGCGCCGGGTACTCCAACTACGACGGGAACCGCAGAGTCGAGTTCTTCGGCTTGATATGGACGGGCACAAGCGTCCTTGTGGGGCTCCTATTCATAGTGGTGTTGATGTAGCCTCCCGCAGGGAGCCAAGCTCGACGCAGTCGCCCTCGCCGGGCAGGCGTGCAGCGTTGCCGCCGGCAGGACCACCTTGTGTTGCCTGGGAGCCCGCCCACCCACTCCGTGGGGGCCACTAGCGTGGTGCTCTGCTCGCTCCGCTCGGCCCTCACAGACGCAGTCCGGGGGCCGTTCTAGAAAGAGACGCAGAGCCCGTTGCTCCGCTTGGTCTGCGGACCACAGCAGTTCAGGAAGTTTGGGGAAACCACCGCCAGAGGGCGGGACTACATCCAATTAGTACCGGACCAATAGACAGGCCCCGAGGCGCCAGGACCGCACGAGACCAAAAAGTTTGCATAACGGCTATCCCATGGGATAGCGTAGAAAACGCCTGCGGCTAGCCCAGCTAGTCGCGGGCCGGTAGTGGTGGCTCATTTTGTTACAGTGGCCCACCTACATCTTACATAAGTTAATACTAAAGACATTCAGAGTGCATGTAGACGCCCCGTAGGGGCTACTAGCGTGGGGCTGCTCCTCCCCGCAGGGGAGCCAGGCTCGACGCAGTCGCCCTCGCCGGGCAGGCGCCAGCGGAGCGTCCGCAGGCTCAGTGTGGGCTGCTCGTAGCCCTGCCGGGGGCACGCTGCTCCGCTCCGCTCGGGCCACTCCGTGGAGGCCACTAGCGTGGGGCTGCTCCTCCCCGTAGGGGAGCCAGGCTCGACGCAGTCGCCCTCGCCGGGCAGGCGCCAGCGGAGCGTCCCCAGGCTCGGTGTGGGCTGCTCGTAGCCCTGCCGGGGGCTCGCGGTACCGCTCCGCTCGGGCCACTCCGTGGAGGCCACTAGCGTGGGGCTGTTTCTACACCAGTTGGTAACGCCCAGTTGTAGTATTTACTGATCTAAATAACTGATAATTTCTATGCACTTTTGTATTACAGTTCTCCTGAGAAAGTCCCAGCTTCAAAGGAGGGGGAAGGATTCTTGGATGGTGGTGGTGGGTGGAGTGTGTGTGTGAGACGCGTCACATCGCCTTGAGCTCTATGTCTGCGTCGGCCTCCTTGGGGAGCTTCAGATACTCGGCGGTGGAGGAGGAGATGCCGCTGGAGGAGGAGGAGACGGAGCCTGCGGTGCCGCCGGGCGCCACCTTCTGGCTGTAGCGGTAGTAGTTGTACCAGACAATGTCCAAGAAGGTCAACACCAAGCCGACGCAGTTGATCCACGAGAGCCTGTCGCCAAAGATGAGGGCGCTGAGCAAGATGGTGAGCAACTCCTTGAAGATGCCCGCGATGGAGAGCGTGATGACCTGCGCCACGGTCAAGAGCTTGAACTCGCACAAGGTCATCATGAACGCGAGGATTCCGGGGATGATCATCAACACGATGGTGCCGAGCACGCCCTTGAGCTCCCAGATGGGCGACAGCGTGAACGCGGCCCAGCCCTCGAACAAGAGGCCCATCACGAACAAGATGCCGCACATGGCAGGCGAGAGGAAGAAGATGGTGGAGATCGAGTTGGACGTGTAGTCGTTGGACTTGAGCAAGATCTGCGTGAACGACCAGCGCAAGCCCGACATCATGCTGGCGCCGAGCACGAGGACGATGCCGACCAGCGACGAGTCGTGCTGCAGCAGCTCGTCCCGCACGGCGGCGTCGGCGGCGGGGCTGCCGCTCTTGTTGACCATCAACAACACGCTGAACAGCATGGTTGCCACGATCAAGATCAAGTTCCAGCGGAACTTCTCCAAGCCAAACAAGAGCCCGAAGATGAGCACAAAGCCCAACGACAGCGTCTTGAGCATCGTGTACAACGTCAACGAGATGAACTTGAACGACACGTTGGAGAGCCCGATGTCGCCCGCGGAGGCGATGGAGCACGGCAAGATCGACCGCACGTAGATGGCGAGCGGCATGCGGCACGAGTACGCAAAGCGCGCGAACGCAGACCGCGATGAGCCGGCGCCAGCAGAGAAGGGGAAGGCCGGGGCCGCCGTCGAGGGCAGCAGCGGCAGCAGCAGCAGCAGCAGCAGCAGCGAGGGGTGCGACGCGTGTGGTGGGGCCCCTGGGGCGCCCAAGGGGTCAGAGGAGGATGCAGAGGTGGCGGCGGCAGCGGCGGCGCCCAAGGGGTCCACGGACGCCAAGTTGGCGACGGAGGTGGACGTGTCCACGTCTGGCCGCAAGCGCGGGCGGAAGTAGAGCACGGTGCTGGAGAGCACAAACAAGCAGAGCTGGTGGAATGACGTGATGAGGATGGGGAAGTGGAAGTCGAGGCCCTTGCCGAACATCCACTTGTTGTAGATGGAGATGGAGAGCGAGAACGTGTACCAGCCGAGTATGTACAAGGTGGCCTCCCAGGGCGAGCCGTTGGGCTTGGTGAGCGACGAGAAACGCGCTGCTGGCGCGGTAGCGGCGCCGCTGCCGCCGCTTCTGGCGTACGGGAGGGCCATTGACGAGGCGCGGGAGTGTGGTCGCAGCATGTGTGGCCGAGACAGGGGACGGGGGACTGGTGGTGGAGGGGTGGTGAGCAGCAGCCAGGGCGAGAGAGTGGGCGCCAGTGGATTTAATTTGTTGACTTCCACCGTGGAATGCCTGTCCAACGCCTAATAAGAAAAAAAAATAAAATTTCAAAATTCCACTAGGGCGCCTGGGCCGCTAGGCGCTAAGCGAGCGCCCGCCGTAGCGGGACACCTCCCGTAGCGGGCCGCGGAGATGGTCCCAGTGCTGGGGCAGCACAATGGGCGGTGGAGACCGCCCACCTGGCACCTTCGAATGGCACATGTTTGGCTCCGCAATGGCAGCATTGTAGCGCCGCTGCCGGAACCAAGCGTATTGTTGGCGCATCAGCGGCACTCTGGTGGCTCGTATTGTTGGAGCCACTGGCTGTAGAGCCGCTGCGCAGCGCGCGGTAGCAGAGGTGCGAGCGTATCCCGGTGCGAGGGGTTTGGAGAGCCTTCTATATTTCGCCCAGCAGCCCCCAGCTGGGCTGCAGTGGGTGCAAACAGGCCCTACGCTGGCCGCCCAGGGGCCCCGCTGGAGCATGTGCCAGTCTCTCCCCCTGCTCATTGACATGGCAGATCCGGTCCTATGGTCCGCCCACTATCACAGCGAAGGTAGGGCCCCAGCACGCTGCACGCCTGCGGGGGCATCAGCACTACCAGGAGGACCATGAGGGTGCTTGTGGTCCTGCCGGCGGCACGCTGGACGCCTCCCCGGCGAGGGCGACTGCGTCGAGCCTGGCTCCCCTACGGGGAGTGACAGCCCCACGCTAGTGGCCCCCACGGAGTGGCCCGAGCGGAGCGATGCAGCGTGCCCCCGGCGGGGCCACCAGCTCTACCAGCGAGACTAGGAGGGTGCTTGTGGTCCTGCCGGCGGCACGCTGCACGCCTACCCGGCGAGGGCGACTGCGGCGAGCCTGGCTCCCCTACGGGGAGAAACAGCCCCACGCTAGTGGCCCCCACGGAGTGGCCCGAGCGGAGCGGTGCTGCGTGCCCTCGAGCTGCAACCACCCATGTGTCACGTGACTATGGCCTGCTTCTCTGCCTCCTCTGTCGCCAACCCCCCGTCCCTGTCCGCTTCCTGTGGTGCCCACCCCCATTACCTCTTATCTCTGGCTACCCCACGCATTGCGCTCCATCTCGCGCACCTCAACTCTAAATCGCTGCAAGGAGTTGCTTTGGGGCCCACTCTTTATTTTCTTTTGTTAGCTCGCTGCCTAATGCGGTAACTCGAAATTTTCATGTGGAAGATCAAAGACTAACAGCTCAGGAGGAGTCCCCCAGCGTATATAAGGGTGTGTGGACGGCGGCGTGCTGTACAGCGTCCTATGTCGAGACGGGTCGCGAGTCAGACTGCCATTGACACAATTCTCGAGTCTTGGCCCATCGAAGAGCCCTGCGTCCACCTCCACTGCTCTGCTGCCATTCTCCGCTGCCCTCTCCCAGCCAAATTTTCGCACCCTGCCCTGCCCTCCCCCCACTTTGTTGCTTGCAACCTGCACATACAACCCGCCAGAATCTCGTTGCGCCCGTTTGAAGGAGAAACGAAACGGAAGCGAGCACTTCTGCTGCCAGAGAGCCCACCACCAACCACCACCAAAAAGGGCCGCCTAAAACCCCACCTAAAAAAAAGATAGACCAAAAGGGGCAATTCCCGATCCTAGAACTGTTGTTTCCTGCATACGCCCGTGCCAGAACACAACCACCACCGTCCACCAGCGAACACCTCCAGACCGTGCAAGGCTGTGCAACACAACCCACGATCTGTCGCCACGAGGGTCCTTTCAACGCCATCCCACCAACCAGCGCCACCGTCCAGTGAACTAGCCAGTTAGCGAGCCGCCCCACAGCCAAAGCCAACTGCCAGCCAGCTACTCGCCCACCACCGCACCACTGCACCACCGCACCACCGAACCGCCAGCCGGACTGTCCGCCAATCCCTCCCCCCAATCCCTCCCCCAATTCATCCCTCCAAACCCACGCACTCCCCGCAAAATGTCCCTCTTGGCACTCACCCGGCAGTACATCCTCGACACCATCAAGTCGTACCAGAGCCCCGGCACGTTGACGTCGCTCGTGATCGACGAGTCGATCCAGCCCACGCTATATAGAATCATCCCCAAGGACGCGCTCTTGCGCTACGTCACCTCCATCGAGCTCATCGAGGCGCAGAGGCGGATCCAGCCATTCATCGAGGCCATCTACTTGATGCCGCCCACGCCGCTCAACGTCAAGTGCATCGCCGCAGACATCAAGGTGAAGCGCTACAAGAGAGCGCACGGGTTGTTTCTGGAGGCGCCCTCGACGCCCGACTTCAAAAACTTGGTGCAGGAGCAAAGAGAGCAGGGGGCCGAGTACTTTGCCTCCATCACCATCTCGCCGTTCACGTTGTACCCGGCCGAGTCGAACGTGTGGCTCACGGACGTGCAGACGCCCAACTCGATGCCCATCTACTACAACGACAACTGCAGAGACCTTGTGATGGACCAGATCAACCAGGTGGCCAAGTCGTTGGTCAGCGTCATGGCCATCACGGGCGAGTACCCGCTCATCCGGTACTACTCGCCGCCGCAGGACTCCAACACGCACGCCGCGTCGCGGTTGCCCGAGTTGATCGCCAACGAGTTCCAGATCCAGATCGACAACTACGCCCGGCTGAACCAGGAGTACCCGCCGCCGCACGAGGCCAACAAACCGAGGTCGATCTTGATCATCACAGACAGAACCATGGACTTGTACGCGCCGTTGCTCCACGAGTTCCTGTACCAGGCCATGGCCAACGACATTGTGTTGTCGCTCGAGAGAGAGGGCAAGTACACCTACGAGTCCGAGAACGAAAAGGGAGAGAAGGGCCAGGTCTCCGTGACCTTGGACAACGAGACGGACCAAGACTGGATTCTGTTGCGCCACTTGCATATCATCGAGAGCAGCGAGCTCATCATCGCCAAGATCAACGAGCTCATCGCCAAGAACCCGCTCATGGTGGACCGTTCCAAGGCGACCACGTCCACGGACTTGATGTACATCGTGGCGCACTTGAAGGGGTTCGACGAGGAGAGGAAGCAGGTGACGCTCCACAAGACGCTCATCGACGAGTGCTTGGACATCAACGCGGACCGCAAGTTGGCCGAGTTTGCCGCGGACTTTGAGCAGACCTGCGCGGCCGGCGGCACCTCGTTCGAGGGCGTCAGAAACAAGCAGTTGGCCAACGACTTGATCGACTTGCTCGCCAGAGAAGATCTCCACGTCAACGACAAGATGCGGCTCGTGCTCATCTACGCATTATACAGAGGCGGGCTCATCGAGCTGGACTTCAAGAAGTTGGTCAAGTTCATCGGGCTCAGCGACGGGCACGTGGAGAGTGTCACGCAGCGTTGCTTCACCAACTTGCAGAAGCTCGGCTTCGCCGTGTGCAAGCCCGACATCAAGATGAAGAGAGTAGAGAAGGTGGAGTTCCACACCATAAACAACGAGGGCACGTTCAACACCAGCAGATACGGGCCCGGGGTCAAGGCCGTGCTACAAAAGGCCAGTAAGTACCAGCTCGACGAGACCTTGTTCCCCTACTTCCGCGACAAGCCGCTCGAGGAGGACTTGCCCGAGTCGCAGCAGTCGCTGGGCTCCGGCGGGGCCGGCGACGGCAACAACCCCAGCGGCTCGCTCCGTAACCCGCGTGTCAAGGCTTCGTGGGCGCAGTCGTCGTCCAAGCTCGCGCAGTTGGGAGGCGGCTCCGCCAACGGCTCGTCGCGCCCCAAGCAGCGGATCTTCTGCTTCGTCGCGGGCGGTATGACGTACTCCGAGATGAGATCCGTCTACGAGCTCACGCTGGCCTCGCACAACAACAAGGAGTTCTTTATCGGGTCCGAGTCGATCCTCAAGCCGCGTGACTTCCTCATCGGCTTGCAAAACGTCGACTCGGTGAAATCCCGCGCGGAGTTGGACTTGGGCTTGGACAGACAGAGACAGAGAGCGCACATGAAGGCGCCGCGCCACTTGTTCGACATCCCGCAGCAGAAACCCGTCATCTCCGCGTCTGCATCCACCATGAACCCGCCCACCCTTGGCACCGCCGGCAGACCCCTGCACCCACAGCACTCGCAGTCGTACAGCTCGTCCACCAGCAGCGGCGGCACACCCCCCGCCTCGGGGGTCCCACTGCACTACCAGACCAGGTTGACCCAGGGCGGCGACCCGCTGTTCGGCAGCGAGGAGAAGAAAAAGAAGTCGTCCAAGTTGAAGAGACTCTTCAAGTAGAGCACAGCCCCACGCTAGTGGCCCCCACGGAGTGGCCCGAGCGGAGCGGCGCCGCGTGCCCCCGGCAGGGCTACAAGCAGCTCCACACGGTCCCCCTACTGGGGACGCTCCGCTGGCGCCTGCCCGGCGAGGGCGACTGCGTCGAGCTCAGCTCCCTTCGGGAGAAACAGCTCCACGCCAGTGGCCTCCACGGAGTGGCCAGCGGAGCGGCTGCAAAAGTTTTTTGGGACCTTCTGTTTTAGGAAGTGCGTATGTGCAGGAGCGAGTTTAGCCTGGCAAGCACCACCTCGTGCGAGAGGGTCGCCCCAGACGGCTGACGCTTGAGGCACGCTTCTTGGCGGTGGCTCGTTTCGTGATCGTAGAAGGATGCGGGAGTGATCTCGGTGGCCAATGGCCTGACAAATGAGCCCCTCTTGGGTCCCCCTCTCTGGGGTGATTTGGTTGTGCGGTGACGTTTTCGAGAGATTAGTAATCACACTGCTGCAAAGTGCAGGAAGGCAGCGTATGTACCGAATAAGAGAATATACAGGAGGTTTAGATTAGATCTGGCAAGCGAGATTCCATGTAGCGGGGAGTGGCAATTGCGGGTGCGACTGCGAGTGTAGGTGTATGTGTGGGCTGCCATGGGTGGTGGCTAGGGTGGCAGCGGGAAGACGGCAGCCACTGCTTCGCTCTGGGGAGGGCGCCAGCTGCCGCCAGCGTGCTGGCGTGCCCGTTGGGCCCATCGCGCTCCAGCTGCAGGGCATGCGCCGTCTGAGGCTAGGAACGCGCCTGTGTGCAGGCTCAGCTCTAACTGTGCAATGGGCTGCTATTAGGGTTTAGGGGCAGCTGGGGGTGCCAAAAAGCGGAGAATCGCCAACAAGACAACAGCCAAACGCACTGTTAATAAGCGAAGGTGGCCTTGGCTTGCCACTGGAAACGCATCTTCGCTGGAGAGCTCCACTCGGGCTCCACTCGCGCTCCCTTCGGGCTCGCTCGAGTGGAGGTGGAGCCTCACCAAATTACATCATAGAAAAAAAAAATTCAATTTACGATAAGTCGAGCACTGAAGGGCGAGCGCTGCGCTGCGCTGCTGGAAAAACTCGCGGGTCGTTTAAATTTGCCCGTGCACCACCTTCTCTCTTCCTTCCCGTCTGGCTCTTCAGGTGAGTGTGTTTAGTGCTTACAGCCATTCGTATACCACACTAGACGCTAGAGATTATTTATTGCACGATGCAGGAACCGATGATGGAGATGGCCCATGTGGACGTCAACCATTGGAACTTGCTAGGGCTCTTCAGCCCGCACCATGTGGCGGCCAGCGGCGCCAGTGCCGCCACCGTCGACAGCGACAGCGACAGCGACAACTTGCTCGGGTTGATGATCGAGAAGCTCCACAAGGGCAAGAAGGGCTCGCACGGCGGGCTGGCGCCGGGCAACGCCACGCGCCCCGCCGTGGACTTCTCGTCGCTCTTGTCGTGTGCCCTGAAGGAGGGCTGGGGCCCGCTCTCGCGTGAGTTCAACGACTTCACCCCGTGCTTCTTGAGCGCGCTCTTCCTCGCGGCCGCGCTCTTCATGGTGGTGTTTGGGGTGTACCAGATCCGCGTGTTGCGCCGCTCCAAGAGCGCCGGCAAGAACACCGTCAGCAACCGCATCCTGTGGGCGTTCTACGCCAAGTTGGTGTTGGTCACGCTCCAGTTCATCTTTGCGTTGGCGCTGGTCAAGTCCGCCAACGTGGTCACCGGCTGGGACATCTCGGGCTTGGCCTGGTTTGCGCAGTTGGCCGCCGTGGCCGTCGCCTTTGCCTTGCACTACGTGGAGCAGTTTTTGTCGGTGATCCCCAACGGCATTCTCTTGTTCTACTGGTTGTTCCAGGTGCTCTTGGGCATCGTCAAGCTTGCCAACTTGTCCGTCAGAGACGAGTGCTCCTTGGAGTCCGTCGTCGTCTTCATGCTTGTCAACGCTGCCTTCATCCTCTTCTTGGAATTGTACCTCCCACCGCAGCCCAGAAGCTCCGCCGCCTACCAGCTGTTCCTCCGCACGTCTCCCTACGACGTGGCCAACATCTTCTCCAAGATCACCTTCAACTGGATGGCGCCCTTGATGAGAAAGGGCTACGGCCACTACTTGACCGAGTACGACCTCCCGCTGTTGCCCAACGAGTTGAAGCTGAGAAACGTCACCGACAAATTCAGCAAGAACTGGGACACCCAGGAGACCTCGCACCCCTCGTTGGTGCTCGCCATCGCCAAGACCATCGGCGGCCAGTTCCTCATGAGCGGCTTGTTCAAGTTCATCCAGGACTCCTTGGCGTTTGTGCAGCCGCAGTTGTTGCGTTTGTTGATCAGGTTCGTCAACGACTACCAGTCGCTGGTCCAGGACGAGGCCCGCGAAACCATTCCGCTCACAAAGGGGTTCATGATCGCCTTCGCCATGTTTGTCGTCTCCATCACCCAGACCGCCGCCTTGCACCAGTACTTCCAGAGAGCGTTCGACATCGGCATGAAGATCAAGAGTGCGCTCATCAGCAAGATCTACAAGAAGTCCTTGGTCTTGTCCAACGAGGCCAAGCAGCAGTCCAACACCGGAGACATTGTCAACTTGATGTCGGTCGACACCCAGAGATTGCAGGACTTGTTCCAGAACTTGCAGATGGTGTGGTCCGGGCCCTTGCAGATCACCTTGTGCTTGGTCTCCTTGCACGGCGTGCTCGGGCCCTCCATGTGGGCCGGTGTCGCCATCATGGTGGTCATGGTGCCCTTGAACACCGCCATCGCCAAGTACCAGAAGAAGTTGCAAAAGACCCAGATGGGCTACAAGGACGAGAGATCCAGATTGACCAGCGAAATCTTGAACAACATCAAGTCCTTGAAGCTCTACGGCTGGGAACAGCCCTACTTGGCGAAATTGAACCACGTCAGAAACGACAAGGAGTTGAAAAACTTGAAGAAGATGGGTGTCTTCCTGGCAGTCAGCACCTTCCTGTGGACGTTTGCGCCCTTCTTGGTCAGTTGCTCCACCTTTGCCGTCTTTGTGCTCTTTGAAAAGGACAGAACCTTGTCGACCGATATCGTCTTCACCAGTTTGTCGTTGTTCAACTTGTTGTCCTTCCCCTTGGCGGTCTTCCCCATGACCATCACCAACATTGTGGAGGCCCAGGTCGCCATCAGCAGATTGACGAAGTTCTTAACCTCCACCGAGTTGCAGCAGGACGCCGTCCAGCACGTGCAGAACCCGGCCGTGGGCGGGAACGTCTCCATCAAGAACGGTACCTTCCTCTGGACCAAGTCGAACGGACAGGAAAACTACAAGGTTGCGCTCTCGCAGCTCAACTTGGAGGTGTCCAAGGCCAAGTTGGAGTGTATCGTGGGTAAGGTTGGTTCCGGTAAGACGTCCATCATCCAGGCCATCTTGGGTGACTTGTACCGTTTGGAAGGTGAAGTGAAGATCAACGGGAACATCGCCTACGTGTCGCAGGTTCCGTGGATCATGAACGGCAGTGTGAGAGAAAACATCCTTTTCGGCCACAAGTACGACCCTGAGTTCTACGCGACCGTGCTCCACGCCTGTGCCTTGTCAGTCGACTTGAAGATTTTGCCCAAGGGCGACAAGACTGAGGTTGGTGAAAAGGGGATTTCCCTTTCCGGTGGCCAGAAGGCTAGATTGTCCTTGGCTAGAGCTGTCTACGCCAGAGCTGATATCTACTTGTTGGACGACCCATTGAGTGCTGTGGACGAGCACGTCGGCAGACACTTGATCGACAACGTGTTGGGCCCCAACGGGTTGTTGAAGGGCAAGTGTAAGATCTTGGCCACCAACAACATTGGTGTGTTGAGTATCGCCGACAATATCGACATGATCAGCGAGGGCAGATTGGTCGAGCTGGGCAGTTACACTGAAATCATGAACAAGTCAACCAAGTCGCAATTGAAGGCCTTGATCGAAGAGTACGGCAGAAAGGCTGAACAAAAGGAAGAAGAGGAACAAGAGAAGGAAGAAGAAGTCATCGACGGCAGCAGCACCGACGACGCCAAGGATATTGGCGACGAAGGTGTGGAAGCGTTTGTGGGCGAGGGTGTCGGACCAAACAAGTCTGGCGCCGCCGGCTCCGACGCTCGCTCCTTGAGACGTGCCTCTCTTGCCACTTTGGACGACAACTTGCCAGTTGTCGAGGACGACGAGGAAGCCCTTAGACGTAAGGAGCACGTGGAACAGGGTAAGGTCAAGTGGGACGTCTATCTTGAGTACGCCAAGGCTTGTAACCCCTACGCTGTTCTCCTCTACATGTCCTTCACTGTTTTGTGTAT
Source organism: Dujonia boleticola (assembly GCA_029581775.1). NCBI lineage: Eukaryota > Fungi > Ascomycota > Pichiomycetes > Serinales > Debaryomycetaceae > Dujonia > Dujonia boleticola. Next base: position 910,884 of record JARGRU010000006.1, on the reverse strand, counting down.
GGCCACCAACGTTTCCTCCTCGATCTGGCTTAAGCACTGGTCCGAAGTGAACTCGTCGCACGGCTTCAACCCTAACGTTGTGTTCTACTTGGGTGTCTATTTCGCTATCGGTTTGTCTTCGTCTGGATTGTCCTTGGCCCAGAATTGTATCATGTGGATTCTCTGTACCATCCACGGGTCCACCAAGTTGCACAACAACATGGCCATCAGTGTCTTGCGTGCCCCCATGTCCTTCTTCGAAACCACCCCCATCGGCCGTATCTTGAACAGATTCTCCAACGACGTGTACAAGGTTGACGAGGTGCTTGGCAGAGTGTTTGGTATGTTCTTCTCCAACTCCATCAGAGTCGTGTTCACCATGGCGGTCATCTGCTTCTCCACCTGGCAGTTCATCTTCATGTTGCTCCCCATCGCCGTCTTGTACATGTACTACCAGCAATACTACTTGAAGACCTCCAGAGAATTGAGAAGATTGGACTCCGTGTCCCGTTCTCCTATCTTTGCCAACTTCCAGGAATCCTTGAACGGTGTCTCCATCATCCGTGCCTACGGCCAACAGGACAGATTCACCCACCTTAACGAAAACAGAATTGACCGTAACATGAGTGCCTACCACCCTGCTGTTAACGCCAACCGTTGGCTTGCCGTCAGATTGGAATTCTTGGGTTCCTTGATTATCTTGGGTGCCGCAGGTTTATCCATCTGGACCTTAAAGAGCGGCCATCTCACTGCCGGTTTGGTTGGTTTGTCTGTCTCCTACTCCTTGCAGATCACGCAAACCTTGAACTGGATCGTCAGAATGACTGTCGAAGTGGAAACCAACATTGTTTCCGTCGAGAGAATCTTGGAGTACTCCAGATTGGAGTCTGAAGCCCCCGAGGTTATTCCTGAACTGAGACCAACCAAATCGTGGCCACAAGACGGTGAAATCGTCTTCAAGAACTACCTGACCAAGTACAGACCAGAATTGGACTTGGTCTTGAAGAACATCAACTTGTCCATCAACGCCAAGGAAAAGATCGGCATTGTGGGCAGAACCGGTGCCGGTAAGTCCTCGTTGACCTTGGCGCTCTTCCGTATCATTGAAAGCTTCGAAGGTCACATAGATATTGATTCTTTAAACACTTCAAGCATCGGATTGGCTGATTTGAGACACAAGTTGTCCATCATCCCTCAGGACTCCCAGGTTTTCGAGGGAACCATCAGAAGTAACTTGGACCCCACTGAAGTGTCCACCGACGAGCAAATCTGGAAGGCCTTGGAGTTGTCGCATTTGAAGGACCACGTCTTGAAGATGTACAACGATGAAGACTCTGACGACAAGGAGAAGCTTGAGTCCGCGCTCGACGTTAGAATTAGCGAAGGTGGCTCAAACTTGTCTGTCGGACAGAGACAGTTGATGTGTTTGGCCAGAGCTTTACTTATCCCCTCGCATATTCTTGTGTTGGACGAAGCCACCGCGGCCGTTGACGTGGAAACCGACAAGGTGTTGCAAGAAACCATCAGAAAGGAATTCAAGGACAGAACCATCTTGACCATTGCGCACAGATTAAACACTATCATGGATAGTGACAAGATTGTGGTGTTAGAGCAAGGTGAAGTTGCGGAGTTCGACAGTCCTAGAAACTTATTGAAGAACGATGACTCGTTATTCTACGCCTTGTGCAAGCAAGGTGGTGTGAATTTGGAGGAATACAAGTAAGCGGCCCGAACACCCTCAAACTAAAATAAAAAAATAAAGATACAGAAACTATAGTTTAGCAGAAATGAATGGTACATTTAATTAGATAGGTCACCAGACTTGTAGCGCGTGCACCCGGCAGGGCAACAAGCAGCTCACACCTGCTGACGCTCCTCTGGCGCCTGCCCGGCGAGGGCGACTGCGTCGAGCCTGGCTCCCTTCGGGAGGAGGGTCCGAGCGCAGCGAGCTGAGCACCACGCTAGTGGCCCCCACGGAGTGGATGGGCTTGCCCCCGGCGGGGCTACCAGGTGTTCCTGACGGCGGCACACTACATACCTGCCCGGCGAGCGCCAGGAGCCTGGGGGCGCCCTTGGCTCCTTACCCTCGCAGTGGCTGCAAAATTGCTTCGATTGAATTACATTTCTTTAACTAAATACTTTTTAAAATACAAAATAACCCTCCGTTATCACTTCTATGTTCGGCCACTCCCGAAGGGAGCCAGGCTCGACGCAGTCGCCCTCGCCGGGCAGGCGTGTAGCGTGTCGCCTAGTGCTCCGATCTCTTTCTCAAGGAGTTGACGTACCATATTGGGGAGAATTGTTCTCTGGACTCCACGTCGATGCTCTCAATCCCGCTGACTTGCTGTGGCTTGAGCTCTAACTGCTCGCCGCTGAGCGAGATTCTGCTCAAAAGGTTCCCGTCTTCAGTGTCATTGGAGCCGATGATCTGGCTGTTTCCAAAGCTCACAACGTCGACTAGAGGGTGGGCCAACTCCAAGGTTTGCTTGTGAGCCAATGAGTATTCGTCCCCGCTCTGCTCGATCTTGAATAGTAACAAGCACTTGACGTTCTCTACAAGTACAACAAAGTGGTCCGCCAGTATGGAGATGATCTTGGACACGGAGATTTCCGGAAGCGACGTCTCGGTTGCAAATCTCTCTGGCGCGTTGTGGAAATCGGTGAAGTATGGGGCCAAGTGGGCTCTGAGATCGGCCCTGGCGAAAAGCTCGTTGGTGTACCAGTTCCATAGGCAGATGAAGTCGTCCCCACCACCGCTGACAAGCAAGTCTGTGTCATGTGACGCGTTGAAGGCGGAGGGAATGTGCAAGGACGAAACGTACTCGTTGTGCCCAAACAACCACTGCTTCACTACGTACGCCTTCGGGTAGTTCGACACCCTGATATGCTCGTCTCTGTCGGCGGTAAGAATGAACTGCTTGCCGTTCTTCTGGGCCATAAGCACATCGGTCAACATGGACACGTGACCCAAGACTGGGCTCAAGGATTTTTCGTCCACGGCGGGACCGTCCAGCGTGGGGATGGCGTACACGTCTCCAAACTTGTCGGCGACGATAACGTTCTCGTTGCCCGCGTCCATGCTGATGGAGCAGGGTCTCTTGGACAATGGCTGGCGTTTCACCAACACAAGGCAATTTTGCTGTGCATAGTCGAGTCTGAAAATGACCACTGCCTTGTCGTTGTCGGTTGTCGCGACAAGGAACTTGTCGCAAAAGATATCCAACGAACGGATGTATGAGTTGATGGCGGGTGCTCCAGGACCGGGGGTTGGAATCTTGGGGATCTTGATGACCTCGTCTTCGCTCTTCTTCTGCAATTCGAGCTGCTTGATCTTCTCCTTCTGCTGCTTCTTCAAGATGGCATCGGCCTCGACCTCATCGTCCCAAGAACCGATCAATGTGCAGGAGGGAGATGAGTCTGCACTTTCAGAGTATCTGTAAGCCCTGATTTGGTTCTTCACCACGGTGAATATCGACTGGGCGTCAGCGCCAGCGACTAACGACTGGATGGGGTGTTTCATGGTGTAGATATGTGTGCAGCCTGGCTTGTAGTGGACGGAAAGAGCACACTGTGGGCCTCCACCAAGAATTTTTTTTCACTCTCTGCTACCAATTTTTCAGAAGGTTGATATTCCTGCAGGAAGTACATGGAATGGCTGCAAATGGTTGTTGGCTCGTCCTAACTGCTAGGACAAGCTTTGAATGAGTTGAGTTACTCCTGGGAAATTTGATTACGAGAACCATAATCTACTCAAACGACTCGGAGCAAGATCACTACAACTACCAGCTCTTCTGCTTCTACAATGTTTTTGGCTGCTTTAGTGAATATTTACCTGTGTTGTTTCCATTTTTCCCTACATAAACTACTTAAAAAAGTCTTGCTTGTGGAACACAGGTTGGGCCACAAATACAAATTTTTGTCAATTACTACGATAAATGGAAGGAATACCCACCAAATGAGAGGAGGTTTGTATGCTACAACTGACACGCTCGTGAGTAGAGTGCATGGCACGTATTTGCAAGAATTTCGAGCTATTCGCAGGCAGCCACTTTTTGCAGCCAGTTATCTCGGCTGAGCTTCACACAACACTGAATATAAGTAAGTGCTACCCCTTTCATTATCACTAAGTGTAGAAAATATATTGGATTGATATTGTAACCTCTGACTCACAGATTTCTCGCTGAAAACAACTTCGGCGCGAATTCTACCAGTGCGTTTTCTACAATTCAGATTTGTCGCTGAAAACAACTTCGGGCAAGAATTCTACCAGTGCGTACTCTACAATTCAACTTTGTCGCTGAAAACAACTTCCAGCGCGAATTCTACTAGTGTACTCTACAATTCATATTTCTCGCTGAAAACAACTTCGGCGCGAATGCTACCAGTGCGCACTCTGTGATTCAGATTTGTCGCTGAAAACAACTTCCAGCGCGAATTCCACCAGTGTGCACTCTACGATTTTGTCGCTGAAAACAACTTCGGGTGCGAATTCTACTAGTGCCTCCTCCACAATTCCACTTTCTCGCTGAAAACAACTTCCAGCGCGAATTCTACTAGTGCGTACTCTACAATTCATATTTGTCGCTGAAAACAACTTCGGGCAAGAATTCTACCAGTGCGTACTCTACAATTCAACTTTGTCGCTGAAAACAACTTCCAGCGCGAATTCTACCAGTGCGTACTCTGTGATTCAGATTAGTCGCTGAAAACAACTTCCAGTGCGAATGCTACCAGTGCGCACTCTGTGATTCAGATTTGTCGCTGAAAACAACTTCCGGTGCGAATGCTACCAGTGTGCACTCTACGATTTTGTCGCTGAAAACAACTTCCGGTGCGAATTCTACTAGTGCGTACTCTACGATTTTGTCGCTGAGAACAACTTCCGGTGCGAATTCTACTAGTGCGTACACTACAATTCATATTTGTCGCTGAAAACAACTTCCGGTGCGAATTCTACTAGTGCGTACTCTGCGATTCAACTTCGTCGCTGAAAACAACTTCCAGCGCGAATTCTACCAGTGCGTACTCTGTGATTCAGATTAGTCGCTGAAAACAACTTCGGCGCGAATGCTACCAGTGCGCACTCTGTGATTCAGATTTGTCGCTGAAAACAACTTCCAGCGCGAATTCCACCAGTGTGCACTCTACGATTTTGTCGCTGAAAACAACTTCGGGTGCGAATTCTACCAGTGCGCACTCTACGATTTTGTCGCTGAAAACAACTTCGGGTGCGAATTCTACTAGTGCGTACACTACAATTCATATTTGTCGCTGAAAACAACTTCCGGTGCGAATTCTACTAGTGTACTCTACAATTCATATTTGTCGCTGAAAACAACTTCGGCGCGAATGCTACGAGTGCGTACTCTGTGATTCAGATTTGTCGCTGAAAACAACTTCGGCGCGAATTCTACCAGTGCGTACTCTGCGATTTTGTCGCTGAAAACAACTTCGGGTGCGAATTCTACCAGTGCGTACTCTGCGATTCAAATTTGTCGTTGAAAACAACCTCCGGTAACAATCTTCGGTGCGAATACTACTAGTGCGTACTCTGAAATTCAAATTTCTCGCTGAAAACAACCTCCGGTGCGAATTCTACCAGTTTGTACTCTGCGATTCAATTTTCTCGCTGAAAACAACCTCCGGTAACAATCTTCGGTGCGAATTCTACTAGTGCGTACTCTGCGATTCAAATTTCTCGCTGAAAACAACCTCCGGTAACAATCTTCGGTGCGAATTCTACTAGTGCGTACTCTGAGATTCAAATTTCTCGCTGAAAACAACCTCCGGTGCGAATTCTACCAGTTTGTACTCTGCGATTCAGATATTTCGTTGTTAACAACCTCCGGCGCGAATTCTACCAGTGCGTACTCTACGATTTTGTCGCTGAAAACAACTTCGGCGCGAATTCTACCAGTGCGTACTCCACAATTCCACTTTCTCGCTGAAAACAACCTCCGGTGCGAATGCTACCAGTGCGTACTCTGCGATTCAACTTTGTCGCTGAAAACAACTGCGGCGCGAATGCTACCAGTGCGTACTCTGCGATTCAGATTTGTCGCTGAAAACAACTTCCAGCGCGAATTCTACCAGTGCGTACTCTACAATTCCACTTTCTCGCTGAAAACAACTTCCAGCGCGAATTCTACTAGTGCGTACTCTACGATTTTGTCGCTGAAAACAACTTCGGGTGCGAATTCTACTAGTGCGTACTCTACAATTCATATTTGTCGCTGAAAACAACTTCCAGCGCGAATTCTACTAGTGCGTACTCTACAATTCATATTTGTCGCTGAAAACAACTTGCGGTGCGAATGCTACCAGTGCGCACTCTGTGATTCATATTTGTCGCTGAAAACAACTTCGGCGCAAATTCCACTAGTGCGTACCAGTGCGTACTCTACAATTCAGATTTGTCGCTGAAAACAACTTCCAGCGCGAATTCTACCAGTGCGTACTCCACAATTCCACTTTCTCGCTGAAAACAACTTCCGGTGCGAATTCTACCAGTGCGTACTCTGCGATTCAATTTTCTCGCTTGAAAACAACCTCCGGTAACAATCTTCGGTGCGAATTCTACTAGTGCGTACTCTGCGATTCAAATTTCTCGCTGAAAACAACCTCCGGTGCGAATTCTACCAGTTTGTACTCTGCGATTCAAATTTCTCGCTGAAAACAACCTCCGGTGCGAATTCTACCAGTTTGTACTCTGCGATTCAGATATTTCGTTGAAAACAACCTCCGGTGCGAATTCTACCAGTTTGTACTCTGCAATTCAATTTTCTCGCTGAAAACAACCTCCGGTAACAATCTTCGGTGCGAATTCTACTAGTGCGTACTCTGCGATTCAAATTTCTCGCTGAAAACAACCTCCGGTAACAACCTCCGGCGCGAATTCTACCAGTTTGTACTCTGCGATTCAAATTTCTCGCTGAAAACAACCTCCGGTAACAATCTTGGGTGCGAATTCTACTAGTGCGTACTCTGCGATTCAAATTTCTCGCTGAAAACAACCTCCGGTGCGAATTCTACCAGTTTGTACTCTGCGATTCATATTTGTCGCTGAAAACAACTTCGGGCGAGAATTCTACCAGTGCATACTTTACAATTACAACTTCCGGCGCGAATACTACCTGTGCGTATTCTACTGGGGATGTGAGTTCCCAAAATATAATCAAATAAGTCGGAGAAGATTCTTTACGACTACTACTACTACTACTACTACTACTACTACTACGACTAATACTACTACTTCTCCAATGTTTGCTGTCACTTAGACTATTATTTACCTGTGTGTGGCCCAACATACAGTGTTTGTGATTTGGTGTTTGCAGGTAAGTACTTGCAGCCATTTCGGGCCGTTTGCAGCCACTTTTTGCAGCCAATAGTCAAAAATATGGTTTTCACACGATTAATAAACACCGACCGGTACACCCATCTAATTAGCAGTAATACGGCACCACTCATCTGTAAATCAATTCTTCCAATAAATGTTGGCTCTTGGCATTTTGTATCTATAGCATGTAAGTGTTCACAGGATAATAAACTGCTAACAGTAAACTTGGGGGTCATATGTGTTTCGTGTTTTTTGGTTTGATAAGTATAAATGATCAGATATATTGCAATACACATTTTATTGTTGAATACATACCCTATCGTTTTTCTCTGAGAAATTACAGAAGAAGCCATACAATTAAGGAAAAGTGTCAAAGGAACAAGAGTACACTTATCTAATCAGTAACGAAAAAACTCAAGTATCACTTGGAATTTAGGAGAAGAAATAAGCGGTACCTGCTCGCTAACAGCCCCACATGTTCTCACCAAGATGCGAAGTTCATGGTTCAGTAAGCAAATTATCGACTTTCGCCTTACAGTTCATACCTAGGTACTAAGTAACAGGTTAATTCTCACGAAGATGCGAACTCTCCAAAATGGTGAGAGTAATGATCTGAGTTGAAACTTTCACCTTACAGTTGATACCTAGGTACTCAGTGACAGCTTAATTCTCACCACAACGCGAACTCTTCAAAATGCGAAAAGTAGTGGAGCGAGAAGCAAAGTATGGCGAACTCTTTAAAATGAAAAAAGTAGTGGAGCGAGAAGCAAAATATCGACTTTCACCTTACATTAGATACATAGGTACTAAGTGATACTTAATTCTCATAAAAATGCGAAGTTCATGTTTCTGGAAGGAAAATATCGACTTTCGCCTTGCAGTTGATACCTATGATCAACTTTATATTATTCTCACAATGATGTGTAGAGTCATCTAGGGGAAAGGAAAGGCATCTTTGAGCTCGCAGTTAATAGCTAGGAGATGACTGCTACCTTGATATGTATGAATCTCACCATCAGTGAATGCTAATGGTTTTGGTCGCGGATTTAATTCTGCTGCTAAGCAATGCATAGGCATTCACCATGCTTTAGCCCTGTCGGGGGCATGTTTATCCACTCCGTGGTTCCACGCACATGATGCGCTGCTCTCTGCGCTTCGAGAGGCAGGCTCGACGTACTTGCCCTCGCCGGGCAGGCGCCAGCGGAATGTCGTCCAGGCGGCTACAGGGCCCCGTGTGCTCGGGAAATTTACCTGGAGTTAAGATGCTCTGTTTGTGTATATTATATTAGCTGCGGTTAATATAAAATATGATGTGAATATGTATATGCTGGTGCCTCTTGTCGGGAGGGGTTACTTCTTCTTGTACCAGCCCGTCCACGAAGAAAGCTTCTTGCCGAATGTGTCCTTTTCTTCCGCTGCTCCGCCCAATTTCACCGGGACAATGTTCTCGCCGCCCTGCAAAGTCACGGGCACGATTCTCTCGTCGCTTCTCATCTTTACTGCGACGATTCTCTGCGGCAGCTTGTTTACGACTGGCACAATTCTGTCAACCTCGCGTGGGATGTACTTCTGGGTCGTTGGCGTGGACGGGGCTTCTGGAGATTGGGCTCCTCCGCCGCTGACACCGCCTGCAGTGAATTTTTTGAATCCATTCAACAAACTATTCAAGTACGGTTCGTCTTCGCCTCCTTGGCCGACGGCCAAGTGCTTAGGGTCCAAAAAGTTGAATACAAACTCGTCGGCCATGGCATTCCATATCTTGAAGTTGGCGGTCTTGAGCCACGCCTCGACGAATTTCTTGTTGAATAGCGTCAAGTTCCCGTTGTGCACGTTGTTCGTTTCTACATCCGAGGTCGAGGACCAGTCGTCGTGAGCACCGCCGCCCCTGCTGGACAGACGTGCGTGGCCATGGCCGTGGCCGTGGCCATTCCCTTGCTGTGTGTTGTTGAACCCGGGGGGCGGAGCGCCAAACTTCTCTGAGTACTGGTTGTACCTGGTGGTTGAGAGCAACGAGAGCAAGTAGTCCTCGAACTGGTACCTGATGTAGTCGTCGCTGCCAATGTAGTTTTCCTCCTTCTGCTCGTTGAGCCTCGAGCGCTGCTGCTGCTGCTTGATTTCCAAAACCAAGTTATTGATGAATTTCTTGTCGTACATCGAGAGTGCCAACTCCTCCGGGCGCGTGCCCTTGGTCACAGGGTAGGTGATCTCTCCCAGATCCAAGTTGATCAAAACGTCCACTTTCAAGTGCTCCAGCTGGTTGACAAACAAGAGGTTCGAGCACCCAATCATGTAGCTCTTTGTATGCGGGGAGCTGAGCTCGCTCAACTGCTGGAGCGGCAAGTACGGGTTCCAGAACGAGCCCTTGGTGTTGAAGATCTGCAAGGGCAAGCCGAAAAACCGCAACATGGAGTGCCTGTTATTAGTATTCAAGGACGATGGTCTTCTGAGGGGCCCGTTGATCTCCGTGTAGTCCAAGAGCGGGCAGCCAGCCAAGTCGAGGTTGTTCAACAAGTTGGGCATCAACAGAATCAACGTGTTCTGGAACTGCGTGAGCAACTCCAAGTTGTTGTTGGAGTAGATCACAACCTTCTTCTCTAGTATCAAACTCTTGAATATCACGAGAAACTTGGACAGGAACTTGAGGATCGATTTCTTCAAGTTCAAGTTGACAAAGAACTCGTCCTCCTTCTCGTTTTTGAGTCTCTCCTCGTTCATCACTTTCTCGTACGTGTAGTCTATGGAGGGCGGTGGGAGGCGGTCTCCGTCGTCGCTGTCGCTGTCCTTGGCGGCGGCTCTGCTGAATATGTCGTTCAAGTTGTCGAAAAGCAGGTCTAGGATCTCGAAATTGTTGAAGTCTCCCTGCTGGAAGTAGCACCCGGTGATGATGGAGAGCTTGTCCTTGATTTTGTTGAAGATGGGCTGCTTCGTGCATATCACCACCACGGCCTTTTGCACGATCGATCTCGTGATATCCTTGTTGCGATCCATCTCCTCCTGCGAGAGCTCTGACGTCCTCACCTGCTGCACGCACGAGCACCCAAACAAGGTTTTCAAGGTTTTCAAGTTTTTGATCTGCGAGTTGTACACGTTGTAGTCGTCTCCGTCGTCCAAACTCTCGCCGCTGCTGAAGTCGTAGCACAAGTTGAAGTTCGAGAATGTCTCCTCGAACAAATGCGAGCCGTCGGGGAGCGCCTGGAAGGGCAATGTCTTGAAGAGATTGGGGCTGTACTTGGGGAAGTAGTTGGATTTCCAGTACTGGACCTCGGGCCCGCGCAAGTGGTGGAAGTTCACTAGGCAGATGGCAAAGATCTTGTCGTCGCACTGGAATGCGCTGCTCGGTATGGGTTCTGCGTATGGGCGCTGCTGCTGATGCTGATGATGCTGATGATGCTGGGCTGCTCCTGAGACGGAGCCTGTGTTTGCGGGGGCCGATGCTCCCGCCGCGGGATAGTCCTGGTCCTGAGACGTGGTGACCACTATGCTGCTGTGGTGGCTGCTTCTTCTGCTGTTGGCGGTGCTGGGCCGTCTCTTGCCCTCGATGGGCAACGACTTGATGTGGATGGGCGCTGGGGCGCTGAGCTTCAGGAGCAGCGGAGACCCGCTGCTGCCGCCACCGATCAGCTGCAAGTCTGTCACCAACTCTGTGTCGCCGAGGACGTTGAAGTGGTTGATCTGCGGCTTCTTGGACGAGCTGAAGGAGGAGGTGCTGGGCGAGTTGATGGGCGTGTTGTAGTCTGAAAACGAGTGCGACGATACCGCTGGGAGGAGCGTGGTGGTGGTGCTGGTGTTGCTGGGGGCGGTGCCCGGGTCTAGCGTGGAGGGCGCCCCGTCGGACTCGGAGATGGAGGGCGGCGTTATGTTCAGCGCCGCCGCGGAGAGGGACGTGCTGGAGTTGGTGGTGGCGTTGCCCGTGGTGCCTGCGGACCCGCTGGAGCTGGCGCTGGAGCGGGCGCTGATGCTGGAGCGGGTGCTGGAGCTGTTCCCGCTGGAGTTGCTGGCGGCGGCCCCCGCGGACGTGGCGAGGTTCGGAATGATGCTGGCAATAGACCCGCTAGTTACCCTATTCCTGCTGCCCAACCGTATGGGTCTGCACTGGAACTCGTCGGAGCCCGCCTGCTGAGGCGCCGACGACGACAGCGACAGGCTGGCCGCCTGCTGTGACTGCTGTGCGGTTCCCTTGGCCTCCAGCCGCTTCGCTAATCTGATTTGTTTGGCCTGGAACTCTTCCGATAGTGGAGACGGAGAGCCCGACGTGTACTTCTTCTTGGCCGCCGGATTGGCGGAGTCGGTCATTGTGAGGACGACGCGGTGGGGGGAGGAATGTCCTGAGAAGACCACACGGGATTGTATAGACTGCAAATAAGGGACGGCGTCTACGTGAAGAGTTTCAGCGCAAAAACAAGCAAATGGTCCCCGGATGGATTTGGCGGCGGGTGGTCGTAAAAAGCAGACAAGCAAAAAAAAAAATTGTCTGCGTGCACAGAGGCCGCAAATAGTGAGACATTTTCGCACGACACGCGCCATTTCTAGCGTGTGTTTAGTGCGGAGGCAGCGTGTTTACGTCAGCCGTTGGCGCGCTTTAGCGAGAAAAGTATGGAATTTCGCTGCCAAGTACGGTAGATAAGGGTCCCAGGGTGGGGAACGCATCTGGGGGCATTAGGCGTTTTGATCGTCTAAATTCGTTGCATTGTTGATGGGAGATACGCGAAGACGTCACAGGCTCAGGCTCGGGCTCGGGCTCGGGCTCGGGCTCGGGCTCTTGGTTGGTCGTGGGTGGCATTCCGCTCGGTAGCGCTAGCCGTGCGAGAATGTTGTCACCGTTTGGCATGTGTGCGCTCTGGTGCCGGGGGGGGTGGTGTTTGGTGGTTTCGCTGCTCACACCGCCATACGCTATCTTTCGATGTATGCGACTGCCCACGAAAACTCTACGTAGAAAATAAACTATAATGCCTGGTTGGGGCAGGCAGGCTCCCATTCCGCAGCGGTGGCTATAAGGTGGCCACTAGCCACATTTTCGTCGGGTGAGCGTGTCTGTGTGCTTTGGGGCGGACTGGCTGCTCGTTCGTGGGTGTAGTTGCAAATACAGCCAGTAGCTGCGAAGAAACTCAGGGCTGCTGCTTGGCACCAGCAGCGGGGCTAGCAGGAAGCTCCGCTGGCGCCTGCCCGGCGAGGGCCACTGCGTGGGGCCTGGCTCCCTGCGGGAGATCGAGCGCAGCGAGCTAAGCACCACGCTAGTGGCCCCCACGGAGTGGCCCGAGCGGAGCGGGTTGCACCTGCCTGGCCGAGGGCACACCGCTGCGAAATCTGGTGCCTACTTGTTTGCAGTCTACTCGCTAGCCGTCTCGGCTGGAAGTGCTGCTCTACGAGTACATTAAGGCAGGTGGGCCCTACTCTCCTGTTCAAGTCAGTTTCTTGGATTTATATATAGTATAGTTGTCTAAATACGGAAGGGCTCCTCAGGGCGCCTACAATCTGGCCTTGTAGATCGCATCGTAGCCGCTAACGCTAACGCCTCTGGCCTCCTCAACTCCCAAGTAGGTCACCTCCTTCTTCTTGTTGATCACCAAGGCGAATCTCGTGGTTCTGATCCCCATGCCGTTGGCACTGGCGTCCTTGGACAAGCCGTTGGCTTGCGCAAACTGGGCGTTGGGGTCGGAAGCGAAAGCAATGCCCTCGTAGTCGCTGATGCCCTTCAACAAGAGCTTCCCCCAGGCGTTCAACACGAACGCATCGTTGGCGCTCAACACGACCAACAATTTGATTTTCTTGTCGTCGCGAAGCTTGGGCCACCCCGTGAGGAACGGTGGGATGTGGTTTTCCGTGCACGTTGGGGTGAATGCGCCGGGAACAGACACAATGGCAATGTGTCCGTCCTCTGGGAGCTTGGCGATCTGGTCGTCCAACTTCAAGAGAATGGGCACCGAGCATGCCAACGGAGACTCCTCAGGGTTGACTGGGATGTACTTGAATTCTACGCCGTCTGGAAAAGTGTCGCCTACCTTCATTGTGCTATATCACTACAAAAACAGTTGAGTGGTGTGCTAAAGAAGCCTTCCCTCCTGGTGGAGTATGGGGTAAACTTTTTTTTGTAAGCAGGGGGGAGGATCGGTGGTCTCCAGATACCGCGCTCGGGGTTATCCGAATTTTAGGTGCAAATTACGACAGAGACACTACTCGTATATGAGGGTTGGGGTTTGGCTCGCTAGGAGCCCGAAACGGCCAATGCAAGTGAAGAGAGGATAGCAGGGGTTGTGTGGTGGTGCTGTAGGGAGAATTCCAAGCAGTGTGGAAGAGTTCTTAGAGAATCTGCCATGCTCCACTAGAGTCGTGGTTTTGAAAGTGCTGCAGCAGCGCTGTGCCACATACAGTCCAGCGGGGGCCACCACCTCCCGAAGGGAGCCAGGTTCGACGCAGTCGCCCTCGCCGGGTAGGCGTGTAGCGTGGCTGCCTGGTGGTGCTGGTGGCCCTGCCGGGGGCTCGCCCATCCACTCCGTGGAGGCCACTAGCGTGGTGCTCTGCTCGCTGCGCTCGGCCCCTCCTCCCGCAGGGAGCCAAGCTCGACGCAGTCGCCCTCGCCGGGTAGGCGCCAGCGGAGCGTACCGCTGACCCCGTCGGGGGGTGCCACTGCCTCAACACCCTCTCTTTCTAGCGCTCTTTATTCCTACAATCCGCTAACTGGCTCGCTGTACGCTCCTCCTCACCGTAGGGCAACCTCTGCAACCCGCTGATAACCGCGTCCTGCATACTACATGGAAATTTTTCAGTTTCCCGATTTGTCGTTTTCTCATTAAGAGAGATTTATGCTAGATAAACCCTCTTGAATGTTCCATATATTCAAATAAAAGATATACTATAATTTTTTTTGGTTTTGGAGGGGGGGGAGGTTTCTATCGTCCGGGGCCGGTCGCTTATAATTGACCAGAAGCGTCAATGGTGACCTTGGCTCTGGTAGCACCGGAGTTGGTACCTAAACCTTCAACTTGCTTGACAATGTCGAAACCGGAGACAACTTCACCGAAGACAACGTGCTTACCGTCTAACCATGGGCATGGGACGGTGGTGATGAAGAATTGGGAACCGTTGGTGTTTGGACCGGCGTTGGCCATGGACAATAAACCTGGCTTGTCGTGGGTCTTGTCGAAGTTTTCGTCCTTGAACTTTTCACCGTAGATGGACTTACCACCGGTACCGTTACCGGCGGTGAAGTCACCACCTTGCAACATGAAGGATGGGATGACTCTGTGGAAGGAGGAACCAGCGTAACCGAAACCCTTTTCACCGGTGGCTAAGGCTCTGAAGTTTTCGGTGGTCTTTGGGACGACATCGTCGTACAACTTGAAGGTAACTCTACCTAATTTGGATCCGTCAGCGGAGATATCGAAGTAAACTTGGGTCATTGTGTGTGTGTGTGGTGTGATGGGCGGGAAAAGAAGAGTCTGCTAGCAAAAACCGTATGCTGGGGCTGAAAAATTGTGTATTATATAGCGACTCGGTGTAGTTACCCGGATAGAACGTTCTGGAACACGTTGAGCTGCTTAACTATGGGCACAGCGAAGTTATAGGCACCCCAAATGAGGGGGGTGGTGAAAAAAAAAAAAAAAAAAAAAAAAAGAAAGAGGCATTGTGCAGGACGGCCGTGCCAGCAATTACATTGCTGGAAGTGGGCAGAGAACAGCTAGAGGGTGGGTGGTGGCCGTGGGCGGCCAAGGGGTTTCTGTGAGCGAACGAGTGGCAGTGGAAGACTGCGGAACCAGCGGAGTGGTTTTCGTTAGTAGTGGTGTAGAAGTACATAGATGTTCAAAACTGTAGCCTCGCTTTCGCTGGGCGCCCACTACCCAAGTGGGGTGACGGGAGAATGCCCAAGAGAGGGGGCATTGGCCTCCATGGGGACAACTGGCCGGTGTGCTATTGCGATATTGTTACTAATTTGTCTCGTTTTGGAATATTTGCCAAAAAAAAAAGAAAAGAATCCAGTGGGAAATATAATAGAGTTACGTCATTGGGTATGTCTAGAATTACTGGGCTCGCTGGAAATGGATCTGCTTTACTATGGGTGTGCGGGTGCCTAACTATAAATGGACTTTTTCCTCCAGATGGACTCAACACACAAGCGCCAGGAAGAGGCTACCAAGGTTTGGAGCGTCACAATCGCGATGGGGGATGACACCATAGCCTCTGTCGTCTGGTATGTTCACACTTTTGTCGAGAAGCAGCGATGTGTGCTGTTATTAGTGGTGGTAGAGTGATGGGTGCGAAATGCTATATTCTCACAGAATAGTGTAAGTGAGCGTAGAAATTACGAGCCCCCCACCGTAAGATGTAATGGGTGCCAATTGTCTATCTTCTGACCCTCTATCTCCTGCCTTCACTAACTTCCGACCTCTCTAACTACTTGATCTTTCGCTCTGACTCGCCTTGTTCATACAGCGAATCACGATGGTATCTCTCACACACCACCCCATCACCCACCATCGAGTCTTACATAAGCATGGGCGTGTTGCGGCCAATCTCGCGTTGCGGCTTGCGCGCGAAATGGTCGCAAATTTCGCAGCTACAGCGCCTGGGGGAACCCTCAACTCGGCGGTTGCTCCTCTATTTTGGTGATATATATATAGCTATACAATAGCGTGCTACCAGTTCAGGCCACGTAGTTCGGGAATAGGTGCATGAAGTCGTTGATCATGCTGTCGCTGATCTCCACAGAGGCCTCCGCGCCGCCCACGGTGTCGCTGCCCGCAGCTCCCGCCGCCTCCTCGTCGCTCTCCTCTCCGCCAAAGCTGTCTGCGTCCAACAACTCGAACGCGGCGTCGATGTCGTACATGGTGCTCTCCACCTCGGGCTCGTTCTCGCGGTACGTCGAGAGCGCCGTGAGGAGAATGTGCTCGTAGTTCTTCGACTCGGTGCGGTCCTGCCGGTCCAAGAAGTCCGTCTCCTTCTCGTGGAGAGTGTCGGTGATGAGTTTGTTGAGAGACGTCTCCAAGGGCGCCTCGATCGTGCGAAGGTTCTGCGGAAGCTGCGAGATGTGCAATGGCGTGTTGGCACCGCCACCACCACCACCGCCGCCGCCGCCCTGTGGCGGCGTCGGCTGATACTTTGGGTCGTCTATATCCTCTATGATGATGTTGGGCGGCGGCAGCAGCTCCTCCGAATCGTCAGACTCCTCAGACTCACCCTGTGCCTGCAGGTCGAGTTCAGATTCTGAGATTTCAGATTCAGATTCAGGCCCAGCGCCGGAGCCGCGCCCGCGCTGATCTGCCAGCAGGCACCGCCACCGCTTACCGCGCCGGGCGTACACCCGTTTGTGCTTGTCTCGGGTGCCCAGGTAGTAGTACGCCTTGCTGTGGTCGGCGCCGGCCGCCGCTAGCACGTCGGCATGCGTGAACTCGGTGGCGTCCACGCCCCGGATCCACTGCTTGTTGGCGCTCCTCTGGAGCAACTGCAAGACGAGGCTCCGCGTGCGGAGCTTGACGATCTGCTCCAAGAGCACGAGCGGCGGGTAGTGCACCTTGATGAATTTTTTGCTGCTGGCCGGCCCGTAGAACGCCCGGTACATTCGCTGCGTGATCCGGTGGCAGTTGTCTACGTTTATCAACAGGGACTCCAGCGACGCCCCAAGCCCCTCCGGGTCCGCGTTCTCCAATTCCAAGGGCGATTTCACGGAATTGTAGCGAGCGGGCCGCGCCGCCGCTGCGACTGGGGCCGCTGCCGCTGGGGCTTCGCTGCTGCCACCGTCCTCGACGAGGAGGGAGCCCCTGCCCAGAATCTTGCCCTTTCTTCTGATCATGAGAGTGCCCGCGTCCGGATCGTACGCGTCCAACTGGCGCATAAAGCGGCCGTGGTGGTCGTTGAGGATCTTCATCTCCTTCTCCACCATCAACTTGGCCTGGATCTCCTCCATCTTGATGAAGCGCTCGCTCATCTCGTACGCGATGGGGATGTCCCGCATGGACACCAACGCGGTGTACGGCTTTTGGATCTTGTAGGTGCGCACAAAGGGCTGCTGGTTCTGGTTCATTCGCACCCGGCACTTGTGCACATGCGACGGCGAGCCCCGGTAGCGCGCCTTGAGCCGCCGCAACTCCTTCTTGAGCACGTGGTAGTAGTTCAACACCTCGACGGTGGACTTGTAGGGCAATTGGGCCACGATCGCCTCCACCTGGTGGATCGAGTAGCGCGACAAGAGCGAAAAGAAAATCTCCTTCTCGTGGGCGCTCCAGTACGTGCCCTCCACGATGATGGGCGCGGTGCTAGCGCCGTTCCCTGGAGCCGCCTGCTCCTCCTCCTCCTTCACCTTAGCGATAGGCGCTTCTTCGCCCTCGTCCTCCGCCTTCAATCTGGCGGCCTCCCGCTTGAGCCCAGCAAGCCTGTTCTTGCGGGTGCTCTCTATGTAGGTCAAGTCTCCGTGCTGCGAAATCACAGACGCTCTAAACACACTGTCGAAATTGCCGCTGCTGGGCCCGGGGGCGGCGCTGCGGCCCGAAATCAAAAAATTGTGCACCTCATTGTTGAAGAACCGTCGGTAGTTGGGCAGGCCTCGGAAACTCTTCATTGCGTGCGGGTTTTGCGTGTTGCAGCGGGCGTTCTGCTGGCGCTCTGGCTGCTAAGAACGGTGACGTGGGATGAGTTTGAGTTTGAAAAACATTTCCTACCGAGACGCGAATGTGCACAAATGGATGCTTACATGCAGGCGCGGATGAGCCATACTGTGAGTCTTCGATGGGCCCCCCGTACAGAGCGCTGCCCTCACTGTGACTCAGCGTCTTGCCGGGGCACTCCCGCAGGGAGCCAGGCTCGACGCAGTCGCCCCCGCCGGGTAGGCGTGCAGCGTGCCGCCGGCAGGACCCCGAGCACCCAGGTTGCCCCGCCGGGGGCACGCCCATCCACTCCGTGGGGGCCACTGCGTGGTGCTCTGCTCGCTGCGCTCGGGGCACTCCCGCAGGGAGCCAGGCTCGACGCAGTCGCCCCCGCCGGGCAGGCGTGCTCCCCTGGCTGTGATGGAAGGTTGGTGCCCCAGGGGGCCCCGGGCCCCTGGACGCACCCATACACGCGCTGGTACCTCTGTATATGTATTACTGTTACACTACTTATATTACATTTCTCTCGCATGCACTGTCCTTGCTTCTTCGTGGGTTCATTTCTCGTGTCGTTGTGCCTGGCGGCGCGGCCCGCGGCTACTTGCCTGCTGCGGTCGAGTTTGCGGCTCTGGCTTTGCCTATCGCGTCGTCGTCCTCGTCGTCGGTGTCTACCCACTCGCCCTCCTCGTAGTGTAGTATCTCGGGCAAGAACCGCTTCGGCACGTCGTCGGCGGCGGCGTCGTGCTCTACCCCCTGGGGGGTGGCGTGCGCGGCAGAGTACCCGTTGCCGGCTCCCTCGACGCCCTCGGCGTGTCCATGGTCGGCACCGCCTTCCGCCTCTTCGTCGGCCTCCTCGTCCTCGTCCCAGATCTCCACGTACTCCTCCGGAACCAAGCCGTTTTCGCCGGTCTCGGGGTCCTCCGCGACAAGCCAGCCCTGGCCGTGCCGGTACGATATCCAGATGAGCTGGCCCTCGCGCAAGGCCACCTCGTTGTCGTTTTCGGGCACAAAGTCGAAGAGCGCGATGGCCTTGCGGTTGATCTCGTCCGACGAGAACTCGTCGCCGTTGTCCTCGTCGTAGTACTCCTGGTCGTCCTCGAGCCCGTCGGAGTACTCGTCGTACTCCTTCATCTCGCCGCCGCGGTGGAGCGCGTGCGACTCGGGGTATGCAAAGTCTCGGACCGACGTGTTGGAGGCGATCATCAGTCGGTGGTTCATCGTGGGTTTATGGGGGAATGCAATGTGGGGGGAAGCGTAAGCGATTGAGTGTCTGGGTCTCTATAGTGTGTGGGTGATGGTCAGCCCGTCTGTTGGTGTCTCTCTGCAGGAAAGAGGTGGGTCTGTTTGTGGGCGTTTCTGTGGGGGTGGGGGGCCCTTTTTTCTGGCTGTGGATCGCTTGCAGTGAGGGTTCGAGCTGTGTTTGTGTCCCGCTGCGCTGTAGGAGGCCGTGTGTGTGATGCCAAACGAGTTACGTATGTGACACTCCTTTTTTTCTGTCTCTGTTCCTTCCTCTCGTGCTGCGTGATGGGCCACGGTGTACGATGGAGATGACGGAAACGCGTGCGGTGAAGTGGTGTGGTTGTCGCTTCGGCGTGGGTCTCTATATTTACACGCTAGGACTAGGTATATATACGGTTTGCACAGCACTCGATTGGATGTGTCGGGGTGGGAGCGTCGCAGCGTCACTCCTTCTCTATATTTGATTTTTCTATCACTCTCGCACTCGTGATTTAGATCGCAAAATCGGACACAAAAACGAAAGGGCGCGCTATGGCAGCGCAGCGATGGCAGAGATGGCAGCGATGGGAAGGGAGCGGGAGGGGGCCAAGGGGACAGGAAGGAGACACCTCAGGCCGATCCACGAGGGGCACTAGCCAATGGTGTTAGCGTCCTTTTCACGGGAGCTAGCGGGTAGACCCCGCTGCCACACACTCTGGGCGGTGGTTCTGTCCCTCTAAGGCTTTGACATTGGTAGGGTATTAAATGCAGTCCTTAGCACTCAGGTCACGAGACCAAAAGACCAAGATGGAGCCTAAGAAGGAGCAGAAGGAGCCTGAGAAGGAACTCTCACCCACCCACACCTGCATATAACAACACCACCAAAGTTACAAAATAAACCCGGGTGGAGCATGGTGTTCTCCGGGGGTAACACTGCTGCCCGCTCCAAGGACACGGCAGCACCTTCGTGACAACCAAATGGCCGAAGAAACGCAGATGCCAAGAACTGCGAAAGCTGTCCTTTTTCGTAAGTGAAATAGCCATCGTAGAGCCCGAAATGCAGATCGAGGGTAATTAGGCTACGGAGACTTAGGCATCGGATCGAAATTAGACTCACCAGAAAAAAAAAAAAAAAAAAAAAAAAAAGCAAAACAATCAAAAAGAACACAACTAAGAGAAAGCGAAACAACAGCGACAATAAAAGGAAGAGCCTGGCAAAACAAAGAGATAGCTGAAACTCGTACATTCCATGCGCAACAAAGGTCTAGTCTCAGATCAATAACTCCAGCAAGAACCCACTGGTATGATGTGGAGGTGCGTTACGTCTTCAAGCACCTTTAATTATTATTTTTGCAGTAGGCATCAACAGTACATGAGAATCATACCATTTCTTTTAGGAAATCAAGATTCCGCTCTTGCATACACATCAGCTTCGTAATTACAAGATAGACACAGCAGAGAGCCAAATCCAAAAAAAAAAAAAAAAAAAAAAAAGGGAAAAGGGAAAAACAACCGATTAAGCCTCCCTATTTCTCCGGGCCCAAACTCAATTATTGGCGAAGTCACTATGTGTGGGCCTCCATGGCCAAAGTACGGAAATCAAAGGCGGCACCAGTTCCAGAAGCAAGCACAGGATTTCTACGAGAAATGCAAGGAAGTGTAGCTATAAAAAGATTTTTGTGGAACCAGGAAAACAAAGGGAAATAGCTTATTTACGGGCAAGCCCATATCTGAAACAAGAATCCTTAAACCGTTTCACAATGATCCGCTCTCTCTCTCTGTGGTGACTCGGATCCCTTGCTTGTTTACGCCGATTTGCTTTTTTTTTTAAGGTATTATGATTATTTTTTTTTGGTCTTTTTTTTTTTTTTTTTTGAACTTACCTAAAATATGTTGGGCTTATGGGGGGATGCTAGCAGCAAAGCACACCAGCACTCGCAGCATACTCCTTCTTTACAAAGCTGTGCTTTCTTCTCTTGTGGGTGCAAGCCGACCCAAGCCATGTTCCAAGCAATAAGGAATTGTTTCAGGTGGGTTTAGCAGCTTCCCACAGGCTCCAGACGCTGTTAGGTGGTGCCGTCATACATGATGTGAAACCCCCAAAATAATCTCTTTCGTAAGTCCACATCAACCTTACAGAACTAGGCATTTGGTTGCTTTGCTTGATGCGTTGTTGATCTTAAAATACTATGAACCCAAGCCCTTTTGGCTCTTTGCATATCAGGGTACATACACATTACATGATACTTATTGAAGCTTCAGCACAAAAATAAAAGCTTAAACCTTGTTTTCTTCTTGTAGGTTTATATTTTTCTGTAGTGTGTAAAAGTTGAGCTGGCGTGCTTTTGATTTTTTTTTCTTGATATTTTCTACTATTTTTTTGATTACTTGCATAAAAATAAATACTCTGCAGCAGCTTGTTCGCAATAGCTTTATGTCTGGCAATTTAGGTTTATTTTCTAGCTGTAAGCAGCTTTTAAGAAAATTCCAAAAGGCCTGGCTTTATTAGCGCACGCCTCTGTGTCGTAAATTTGCAACCGTTGCAATAGACACATTTGCAAGGCTTCAAGGTGAAGCAAGGTTTAGCTCGAGCTTCCAGGCATACAATGTCGTTTCATGTAAGATGAGGAGTTATTCAGATCGGCCAAGGCTTCGTAAACATGGCAGTCCGCATGCTGGTGGAACGGTGTGGGGGATTTAAGAAAAACGCAATCAAAAAAAAAAAAAAATCGATATACGAAATAACCACTCAGGCGGGACGTGAGAGTGCCAGGTGCGTGCGAGCAAGCCAAGCTCACAACGTGAACTGGTGGATGTGTAACTTTAGTAGTTAAGTAGTATCAGGCAACACGAAAAGGACAGCCATGAGGCAGAGAGAGAGTGGGAGATGGGAAGTTGGCAGGAAAAATGGCACGTTTGGCTTGGGGTGTTTTGAGGAACTCCGGCCTGTCTCGGATTCCTTGCCAACAGACCCGTGGCGCGCTGTCAGAACTCAAACGCCTCCGATCGCTGTTTATCGGAACTACTGGTTCCTTTTCCAGGTGAAATGAAGGACGCGTGGTTCGTTTAGCTAGTAAGAACGATTACTTCTATTGTCTACACTCAAGCTTCGCTGCTTTGTTTATTTCACGTCTGGTGAAGGCTTCTTTAAGCTCGCATACAGTGCGCTATCAGGCTGCAGTTTCATATCGGATTCGTTTCGGATTCGTTTCGGATTCGTTTCGGATTCTCAGTTTCATTTCACTTTATTTTGTATGTATATCTGCCTTTTTCTACATACATTGTGGTTTTTAGGTTATCGGAAGCATTCATTTGCAGCATTCCTTTATTTAGGCGAAATCACCTCTACGATTTCCATAACAAGTTATATCTATCAAGCTCAGGCGGAGATTGCAGGCAGCGAATGTACTCGCTTGTGAATATAGAAGATTTTGTAGTGAAATTTCTTCGGTAGGATGGTATGTAGTGGCACTGTATATAAACCGCACAACCTCAAAATAGAGCTCCGCTTACATACAGGACGCTTGAAAAAAAGTTCAAACCCACTGTGAGCATCAAATCTGCTACTTAGGACTCAAGAGCGTAGCAACAGCTGGCACCGATAGCTTGGACTCTCCGCAAAAAAGTACATAGAAACAAAAAAAAAAATAACACCAACAAAAGATGGATCCAGCTGAAGAACAGGCGCAGGAAATCGAGGTGTTGCAGTCGATCTACCCCGACGAATTGGACTTGGTGTCCCCCACCCATTTCAACATAACGATCAGCCTTGACACGAATTCCGATAGAAAACACTACTTGTTGTTGGACGTCCAGTACCCAGAAACATACCCTGAGGTTGTGCCAAACTTGAGTGTCGAGGTGACCGAAAAGAGGCTGCATGCAGGAGACGGTGAGGGTGATGAGGACGAGTACGACTACGACGACAGTGACGACAGCGATGACGATGAGGACGACTCCAACAAGGTGATCCATATCGCAGAGACAATAGAGTTCGAAAAGGAAGACTTGAAGATCTTGCTAGCCAAATTGAACGAGGAGGCGGAGGTGAATCTAGGCATACCCTCGATCTTTGCCTTGGTGTCGCAGTTGAAGGATGACGCCGAGCAGCACTTCCAGAGCAAGGTCGATGCCGCCCAGAGGAAATACGACCAGGAGTTGCTCAAGCAGGAGATGGAGGAGCAAAAGAAGTTCCAGGGTACCAAAGTGACCAAGGAATCCTTCTTGGAATGGCGCAAGAAGTTCAGAGAAGAGATGAAGTACGCCGAGAAGGACAAGGCCAGATTCGATGCCATGCACAAGGGCAAGATGTCCGGTAGGGAGATATTCGAGAGCGGTTTGGCAGGTGCTGAGGACGATGCCGATCCCAACGCTGCTGATGCATCGGGTGTAGATGCTGTGACCGAAGGTGTTCAGAACATACAAGCGTAGACCACCCCTAGAGGCTCAAGCTCAGCCCACCTCCAGAGGACCGACAGCCTCCATCGGAGCCAGGTGGTGGCCTACCACCTGTGCTCCAGACAAACGAAACGACTCCCTTTTTTCAATTTTTTTGGGGCCACATTTTTTATAGAGTAGTTTTTTCTAGTTTACCAATACAGAATCAATACCTAATGCGTTGTAATGGTTTTATTTTCTATATATTAATTATACACGTATATACTAGGGGGAATGTCCTTGTCTATTCAACGTCTGTAATCCACTCCCACACCCTCATGATCTCTCCGTGGCTCTCCTGCAACAGGTATCTGATATTTGAATTGTTTTCAACCTTCTTGGCGACGCTCTCCCAGAGTTTCATCTTGGCAGTCAAATTGACCTCGTGCGTCAAGATCAAGTCTCTCAACTGTGTAGACCCGATAAACGTGGGAACCGAGTTCAGGGAGCTTGCAGACGCCAACTTCCGTTGCTTTCTGAGTTTGTTAAGCACTTCCGTATACAAAGTACCCACTTTTCTTTGATACAACCTGTACTGATTCAATTTGAACTTGGCGTACTGGAATAAAAAGAAAGTTGCAATGAGAACAAGTAATTCAAGCTTGTGGCTGGTCAACGAGCCAATGATCGTGTTCAGAACCTGACACTTTAAGCTGTTGTGGGATAAGGACGTTGAGCGAAAAATTTTGTCTTTTTCTTTCTCTTCTCTCGTGTGGTTAGAGTCAACGCTGGTAGAAATGTTATTAGCTCCATATCCTGTCTAAAAGTAATTATGTTAGTAAAAGTATTCAAAATGAATAGAAAAAGAAAAACTGAAATGAAGAGAATGCAGTTATACTAAAAAAACCCACAATCCCTCAGTTGGAATCAAAAGGGGTAATTGATTTTAGTATAACTTCCCCCTAGTGCCATTTCAGTTCGTATTATCAACTTGCCTTACAATTATTTCTGGTTCCTTTTCTAATTCAATCAAGGATCTACTCCACAATTCTTCGAATTCCTCCTTGGTGATGTATGGAGCTTTCATCTGCAACAACATATCGTGCAACTCAACTATCGAGAGCCCCAGCGATAAATCGTCTTCGGAGTTTCTGCCACAGTTTTTGGCTGCGTTCCTGGATCTCAAAAGGTCCAACGCAACATCAATCATAATCTCAAGCTTTTCGGCCTTCTTGGTGTCAGGAATACACTTCTTGGAGTCTACTGGGAATGGGACAAGGTTGTAGTACCAAGGCTGATGCTCAATAAAGTCATTGTAACAGGACAATTCCAATAAGGGGAAGCATCTACCGTGTGGAGGACAGGGCGCACATTGTGGCTTGTAAGTGTCTAAGTATTGTCCTACTGATGACAACCACTTTGGGGTCTTGCCGTCGTCAGGGATGGTGTCTTGGAAAATTTCTTGTCCACAGTATCCAATAAGAAATGTTTGCTCTCTGTACCACCAACCGAAAAGGCCCACCAGAAAGAGTGAGAGCCAGAGTACAATGAAGGTGATGATAGTGGCTGGCGAAGTTGCAGACGTCGATCTTGCGGTCTTCTTCTTTGTGGATTCCACAGCTGGCACGTCTTCCTTAAGGTTTTCCTCAAGGAGGTCGAGAGTGTTCTTGTCTTCAGCAATTTTCTTAGGGGTAGCCTTCTTAGAAGTGGAGGTGGAACCAGAAACCTTTTTTGGGGTGGATTTGCGGGAAGTCTTCAGAGGAGTCTTCTCAACTGGTCCGCCTTGAGAGAGAGGCAGCGATTGGTTTTGGGCCTGACCCTGAAGGAGCTGAGTCTTTCTGAGACGTGGGGATGCAGTCTTTGGCGAATCAGCGGTAAGTGCTACTGCCTTGCGAGGAGTGCTCTTTCTAGACTTGGCTGGTTTTTCTTCAGGCGCTTGGCTAGGTAAGCCTTGGATCGTGATACCAAGCTGTTGAGCGAGATCGACCAAGGGAACGCCAGATGGTGGCAACTCCTGCTGCTCAACGGGCTCTTCTATCGACTTCAAGAAGCTTTCAAACTTGGGAGCTTCCAAACTCACTTCTTCCTTAAGAGGAGTTGAGTCGCCGACTTCTTCCTTTATTTCGCTGGCTTCGTCCTTGCTTTCGTCCTTGACTTCCCTCTTGATTGCTTTCTTCAAGCTCTCCTTCTTCTTGGTCTTTTCTTTGTCCGCAGGCTTGGCAATCTTGCTCTTGGTTGCCTTCTTGGACTCCTTGGCCTCCTTGGCCTCCTTCAATGGAGTTTTGGCGGGAGTTTTGGCAGGAGACTTTGACAAAAGGCTATTCTTGAACAAGTCGTCCTTATCAGATTCGTCGTCCACATCGAATAACTTACCTCTTGGTGTGTGTGGCTTGGGACTGAGCTTGGTGAGCTTGAGTCTGCTTGGACTCGAAGGTTCAGGGGACTTGGATCTCTTCTTGGGGATAGTCGATTGAGGGGGCGATTGGAAGATGTTGTCGCTGGAAAATGGAGAAGCCACGCTGGAGGATGGAGACGAGACGTTTGAAGTTTCCGCTTCATTCTCCTTCTCCTTCTTGGACTTTGACTTTGACTTTGACGACTTGGTAGCAGCCTTTTTCGTCTCGGATTTTGCTGGATCGGAAGATTTGGAAGCTTTTGCTGTCTTGGTCAGTTTCTTAGGCTTCTTCTCTTCAACTTCCTCCTTGGCCTCCTCGGATTCCTTCACGTCCTGCTGTGGAGATTTAGCGGCGGCGGCGGCTGCCTTCTTGGGGGTTGCCTTTTTGGACTTGGGCTGTTCCTCTTCGGATGCAGCAGTAGCAGTGGCAGCCTGAGTCTTGGACTTTTTAGATTTGGGCTTGGGTGGTGCTTCCACTTCGGCCTCGCTGGCAGAGGCAACGCCGTCCACAGAGCCGACACTGACGTCGCCATTGACGATGCTGGCGCCGTTTGCGTTGGCGGATTTCGCCTCGTGTTTGGCCAACAAGGCTTCCGCCTGCGGGCTGATGTGCGTTTCAAAGGCGTCCACCAAGTCTGCCTTTTTGGCGTTGGAGGGGACGGAAACGTCGTGCTCGTTGAGAATTCCTCTGAGCCGCGGAACGGTCAACGATTTAGGGTTGAATCCTAGAGATAGGTGTTAGTATGAGATTGGAGGGGAACGATTGCGGTCGCTTAGGGCATATTTGCCTGCCAAAAGGGGGTGAAGATCCCGCTGCCATGGTGGCAAGAGGACCCCACAAGTACATTACTTGTGTTTACCCCGGTGGGTGTCGCTGGATCTCGGGCTCTGGCACACCAACAGCACGCAATCAAGCGTCTCGCTACACATACCCTTCTGCAAATACAGTCTGTCTTCCATGGTGCAGATGTTCCATAGAGTGGTCTAGAAGGAATGGGCGATGGGGTGGCAGTTTGTTTACAAAAAACGATTCGTGACGTAAAACAAAACAAAACAGCTGGATCATCGGGGTTAATGTGCAGGACGGAGATTGCGATTTACGACGTGAAGATTTTTAGGCTGGCGCGCGAAAAATGTTGACGAGGGGAAGCGAGCTAGGGCAGAGAGAGGTAGGGACAGGGAGAGGAGTGTGTTGGGGCTAGTAAAGTATGTAGAGTGAGTGCAGCCAGAGCGTAGCTAAAGAAGTTATTGTAAAGTGATGGGGAGTAGGGGTCAGAATGGTGGCTGCAATGCATCAGTTGAAGCAGAGAGTGCGGTGCTGCTCTCTCCGTGAGTCAAGGGAGACGGATTTATAGCGAAAGGTGCAGCCAAAAGGAGCCGGGGCAAGCTTGGTCCACAAAACACGTAGAGGTAAGAATATTATGGCGATTTCCTTGATCCAGATGAATAGGGCCAAAGTAAACACCCAGGATACCTGTTTCTTTAATGTTTCTGCTTCCAACTCTCCGCTTTCTCTCCTTCGCCTGGCCCCTTGGTATTCCGCGCCATTCCAGGTTTCGCGGAGTTAACTCCCGTTTGAACCCCAGGGACTCGATTGACTTGGCGTTGGGGCAGTAGATGTAGGACAGCTTTCTTCTGTGTAGTATTTGCAGACTCATCGTGGCGTCACTGGGTTGACTGGCGTGCCTCTCCTCCCACACTCAGGCTCCAGATGGCTTCCCAGTCTTGTGAGTCCTGCGCTCTCTTTTGCAGCCACCGGGTTTGTTTCCACGCGGATGTAGAACAACATTACATCGATAGAGAGTTCCTCGGCATCGATATCTCAGTAGAGCCTACTGTACTGACCCTTTTCCGCTCGCTGCAAATAAGAAGAACCCAGCCTGAAATGCCTTAGCACTCTAGGGGCGATTTTTTTTTTGGGCGCTTGGAAGTTCCAGGAAATTCGAAAAAACCTGTTCAGCCTTTAAGGTGTTCGGATATAGTTCGAGCCGAAGCTTGCAAGGCAACTCTTGCCAACTCACACACCTGTACTAGAGCCCGGTCTTTCCAACGGACATAAAAAACTGCAGCCCTCGAGTGGTGGTTGCTCCACGAAGGTGGATGGTGTGAGCGGGGACGCACCGCAAAAATTCGTTTCATTCGCATTGCATTGCGCTGCATTTCGGGTTCGGTTCTACATTTTAGCGAACCCTACCATGCAAGCCCACAATTTACACTTTCGAGCCACCCAAACCTACTATCACCCAACCGCCCCTTCAACTCAACTCACCCTTGCCCTGCTCACTTTAACTTCAGCTGGACAGATACGAGCAGGAGGGAGGGTTAAATTCCCTCTAAAACAGGAATTTTGGCAGCCGGGCTGAACCTGTGCAGCTCGAAAGATAAGATTTTAACGAATACATGAGGATCGCATTAACTCCGCTTTGTGCTTTTTATTGCCTACGTACCTTTTCTGGTTCCAAACATTAGTGCTTGTACGGATGCTTGGAGCTCAAGTGAAAGGGATAGACTTTCTTGTGTTTTGGCTGACCAACCCTGGCTCAACCAAGCATACAAGAGACCGAAAAGAGACTTAAGCTACTGTTGGGTGACACTGGGGGTGTGCGTGTTTTGTATTGTTCGGAAGAAACTACTATTGTCTGTACTGAAATATTGAGAGTACGACTCGCAGACGGGAGAAGTTTATTTTCCAACTTGGCTACCCTTTTTGGGAGGGAGAGGTGAATCTAATAGTTCGTCTTTTCGTTCTGGCAACTGCCATTTCGGCCCTGTGGTTCCCTTATGCTGCCAGGGTCCCGTCACAACCTGTGCTTGATTGTAATTTTGATTTTTTTTTTCTTCGTTTTCTGCTTCTTGCCTGGAGAGCCACTCCCCTCCCTCCCCTGTGATATAAGCACGTCTGCATTGCTCCCTCAGTTTCGAAGGCTGTATTCTTCTCCTCATTTATTACTCTCTATTGTTAAGAAACGATAAGAGTTTCGGCATTATAGCTTTTTCGACAGATTTTCGACTCGGCTACAGAATAGGCAAAAACAACACTCTAGGTAAGAGAGCCCGTTTTGAACCCTAGCGTTTTGATGTAAAGCTGTCAATAGGGGAGACTTTTTTTTTTCACATTATTTTATTTTATTTTTTTTTTTCGGCTGCAGACGGGCTGCTTTGGTGTTAATGTTTAAAGTCAAAATCCCCAGCTGGAGAGAAAGAGAGAGAGGGGGAGAGCAAAGATGGATGGTCATTCGTTTTGGAGTCGGGGTTATTGTTCCTGAATAGTAAAGGCAGGTCCACTTTGTTTATTCCTCTCAATGAGCGAACAATGTGCTACCGCTCCCGCTTGACGAGACGAGAGAGCAAAAATAAAAATAAGACAGCAGTTGTGGAGTCTGTGCGTGGGTGCGCGACGTCAAAGAATACCGCTAACAATAGACACAATCTTGCCAGTAAAGCACTCTACATTATCGCAGACAATAAAAGCGAATGTTAACGCTGCTCGTCTAGCGGGTGCTCTTAGGGGAGGCCCGTTCTCGTTTTTGCCATCTCGTATATCCGGATACCATGGCACGAACGCAGCAAGAAAACCAGCAGAAAACAGGGACTCATAACAAGGCAATATAGGAACCGCTCCTCTATGGAGCTTGACAACAGCAAAGAAAAAGGGAGTGAGTGAAATTCACGTGCATGGGAGAGTCTACTAACCTAAAGAAACGCTCACTATTCCATTGTTTGACGCAGCGAAAGGACGGTGTGGGGGATCGGGTTTATAGAAGGAACGAAAAAAACAAGATTCAGATCAAACAAGTATCCACGGAGAGTTGGCTTTTAGTTTTTTCTGCCCTTCTTGTCTGCTTATTGTTATGGATCTTACAGCTAGGGAAGAATGAACGAATAAAAAAAAAAAAAATTATCGTTTTGAGAGAATTACTGTATACCGCTAAAGCAGTTGGTACGCATATTTATTTTTTGGTATTGTTCAGGTAATTTTTATTATCCTATTGTTTTATTCCCACAGTTGGGAAATTGGGTGAGCAGTGGCACAGCTTACATGTAAGGACCACGCAGTGTTCCTGCTTTAGCTTAAACTCTCAATTCTATACGTCCGAATTTGTGTACGGTTATTTTAGGCCCTTGTGCTACTTTTTTTTTGCCAACCGCTTATAGTGAATTAGCGAACTATATGCGGCAAAAAAGTGACACATATGTAGAGCGAGACAAAGAACTTACCTATTTAGACAATCGGAGGAGGCTACTGGCATTAACCATCAGCGTGTTAAAGCCGTTACCTGAGTCCGTACCTCCGGCCTTTGCTTATAGTATACGAAGGCAGCCCTATTGAGCGCTGGGCTATTATTGCCTATTTTTTTGCATTCGATGAATTGTTTCTTTTTTTTTGGGGAGCGGCCTAGAGACTAACAGGTGGTGGTGGGCGGGCGATTTCAGGCTCACCTTTGGTCCCAACAAAAAACCAAAAAACCACCAGGGAAGCCTCATCCAAGAGAGCAAGTCTCGAGATATGCAATAGACCAATTCAAAGGGTGGCATGACTCTCGGGGATCCACATTGATCACGGCAAGCGCATAAAAATTCATCCCTTTTTTTTGCTCTGGCTACATCCAAGTGGTTCATAATCATTTTAAGTTTTTTATTTTTTGAATTTTTTATTTTTATTTCTTTTATTTTTTCTGGGGGGGTGGTTATAGTTTCACCTGGAGACCTAAGATCTTCTATTACCCAGCTGATGACCCTCGTTAAGGTTAGATTTGTTTGCGAAGGGCTGTTTGGTACATAATCGAGAGGGTAAACTGTATGGTAATGAGCACCGCTCCGAGAAAGGTGGAAACTCATGCCTGCAGACTAGCGAGAATAGGATTCACTTAGCGAGGGTACACACGATAAGCTAAGCGTACGAATAATGGCTGCTGGGGGTGTTATCCATCGGTGAATGGAGGAAGGATAACAAGATTATTTTTTTTTTGTCACTGTGGTGAAGATTCTCGGGGGGAAGTCCACTTTGCAAAAGCAATCATTATTGCCCAAGGTGGTTATTAGCGTCTCTTGTTCTCCTCCTCCCTGAACCTCGCCACCCCCCTCACCCGCCACAAAAAATACCACGTCTCACCACTCTCACTCTCTCTGCGGGAGTAAGGACCCAAAAGCCCGTTTCCCATGATAGATTTATTTTCTCACCATTGGGCCATACCAGGTTATGCAATGTACTACTCAATTGAGAGGAAATTCCACGTATTTTCTATGTAGTTCTTCGCTGATAGTGAGAGCAATAGTTTTGATCAATATTTTTATGTGGGCTAGGAGGCCAGTATTTTCGCCGTGAGTATGAGTACATGCGTCTCTTCGTACCACTAGAAAATGTCATGCATGTGGCCAAAACAAGCGAGACAACAACATTTTTTTTTTTTTTTTTTTGGCTACGAAGCCCGATCTGTGTCTACTTTTCGTGAAATAGGAAGGGTAATCTAAGTCAATGTACATATCACGATATTACTAAAAGTATGTAATGGATAGGTAATCATCTAGAACTTGTTGGCTCGTAGATTGGCTGTTCATGGGCCCGTTTTTTTAATTTGCTCACTAGTGAAATTTTATGCTGGTTAGCTCACCAGTGAGTCTCACCGGGTTTAAAGTTTTAAGTTTTACCTTTAATTGGTTATCTCTTTAGTCAAATCGTGCATATTTACTTGAATGTTGGAAAATGGAAAAATAAAAAAAAAAAAAAAAAAATCACCATAACCCTCCGAAATAGTTCGTAATATGGAATAGCCAACAATTCACAAATTTTTTTTTTTTGCTGCTAGGAGTATGAATAGTGGATTACACGTAACTAGCCAAGTGCGTTAGTCCCGAAACGACAGAGTACAAAGCATCGCTCGTTTCAAGGGGGGTGGGGGTTGGGGGCATACGTGTGCTTTACGTCTCGGCTGGGGGCCTTGCACCGCTTCGTTCGCTTGCTAGCCTGATATCGAAGGCGACATATATGCTCACGTTTCTGGTCAGGAAAACAAAAGCCATGAAAGGCTAAAATGAGACTTAGACTTCCTACAATGCCACATTTTTTTATTTGGTTTTCAGTGAGAGCATTATTTTTTGCATGCAATCAAATGCATGATTTTTTCGCAGCATTATAAGAAAATAAATCAAAAGGCTAAATCAGTAATTACTGTACTACTTCGCCCAGATTCCAGATTAGATGATGCGACATAATCGTTAATGCGATTAGGTATATGGCGGAGATTTGGTTTAGAGCGTTCAGGGAGTTGTTGCAACCTGAAACCCGTGCATAGAGAGAACCTTTTGCAACGCTGCTGCTGCTGCTTCTCTAGGGGTTCTCAAGGGATGAATGACTTATCGTGAAATTGCTAAACGGGCTTGCGTAGGCTTCGCACATCCAGTGAAGATAAAAATCAAGTGATTTATATGCATGGACTTAGCAAAATAACACATTTGGGAAAGCGAGACTCTTTGTAACTTTTCTTTTTCGACTTTTCTTTTCGAGAATAGCTGTTACAATAGCTGGAAGCTAAATTGTTATTCAGGTCTGCACTTATTTTTCTCGTTTCAGCAAAGCACTCACACATACGTCACTATTATGAGATGATAATTTGGAAAAATAGAACTGTACATGCTGTTAACGCTCGTGCTCGAGTCTTTGAGTATTCCTTTTTTTTTTTTTTTTTTCTTCTTTTGCTGTTGTTGTATGGGCTCTGATTCTTGTAACCTCTTTAGTTGTCTACGTTAATTGCACCTAAGTCCTAAAATAAAGAATAAAGAATCAAGAAATAAAGGAAAAAGAAACACTAAAAAGAAATAGTAGTGATAGAGTTATTATTGCTATTATGACCACATTTTTATTATTTGCTGTTATATTACGTTTTGTTTTATCTTATCTACGTAAAACTTTGTGGAGCTTTCACCACCACCACCACCACCCCCCACGGAGTCTGCTGGAGAACTAATGCCAAGGTTCCATAGATCCGTGTTGCTTTTTTCCTCTTCCTCTTCCCCTCCCCCAGGCCCAGTGATCGGAGCTATCACTCCCTAACCACCTGTCTTCGGCGTTATCCTCCAGCTTTTTTAGTGGAGGAGCCGTGGGCGATAGATTCACCAGCGACTGCAGCAATGCAGCCAAAAAATAAATCAATATCGCGTTCTCGCTGCTTTTCTGACTGGACCAGAGAGAGGCCATGTTTTGTTACGTAGCACCTGAGGATTGTTGTTTTTCTTTTTCTTTTTTTTTTTTTTTTTTTTTTTTTTTTTCTTTTAGTAAAATATTTTTCTAAGCAGCTTTCTATTTCCTACCATCCCACCTGAACCCGGGTTAGCGAGTGAAATTGTTGACTTGCATCAGCCTGCTCAGTAGCACTCAAAAATGTGTCTCTAGCGCTGACATGTATATGTATGCGCGCAATAGCATGTTTGAGCACCATTCAGGCACATGGCATGTAATCAACATTAATATTTTTTTGAGCTGGAAGCGAAATTTTTAAACATTTTTCACCCGCTGTCAAAGCCAGGCGAAGGTGGAGGGAGTGAGTGACTTGCAATCATGGCGGGTAACTGCCTACAACATCTCGTTATCTTCAGATTTAGGCTTCTCTCGTGTAGCTATTGCATTTCAGGTACTGGTCAGGGAAGCAGCATAATGGAAGCATGCTACCAATTGTTATGTGTCCACCCTTTGTGTCTTTGTGTTTTGTTTGTTCATTGCAAAAATTTCTCTCTCGTTCTCCAATAAGCTGGGCACATTGTGAGCTTTCGTAGTTTCCACTTCCCACTGAAATACCAAAAATAAAAAAAAAAAAAAATAAAAACCTGAAAGACTCCACCGAAAGAAAAAAAACCGACTGTTCCCCCCGAAAAGCAAAAGCAAAAAGCAAAAAGCAAAAATAAAAAAAATAATATTACTAAAAAAAGAGACGCAATAAAATCCTCGTAAATGAGGTTGTCAAGCGATTTAGTAGGCAACAAGAATTTCGAAAGCGATGGGTTTGGTGAAATACGCAGCTCAAACACCCAGTCAAAAGTGTACAGGTTAGGAGATTTACCTGTTTTCCAGAAAATAACAAAGCAATGCAACTCGTGCTGCTCGCACTTATCGAGTTCAGCTTCATCCCTCCCGTTAGTTCCTCCTGACTCTGGAGTTCCGTTTTGGCTCAACTTTGTATTATATTTCTCGGGCTTAATTGTTAGGCGTTTAAGGTTTTATTATTTAGTGTGGGGGAGCACAAGGAATCTCTCTCTCTCTCACTCATAATTTTTTTTTTTTTTTCCTGATTAACCCTCCTCACACCCTCCCTCAATATTTTCTATCCTTTAAAAAAGTTCCCTCCCATTATGTTATCAAAATTAAGAATTTTTAAATTGGTCTTTTTTTTTTTTTTTTTTTTCAAACTCTTTAGCTTTATTTTTTTTTTTGCTTTTTTTTCATGCAACAGCGCAAAAAATATTCTGGAAATTATTTTTTATCCCTCATCAATATCCAAAATGAGCCGCACCAAGTGCTCATAATTTAGGCTGATATTTAAAGTTGCACACTTAAGCGCCTTTGCTTAATTGTATCTCAAGTTGCATTACGGTTAAGATTAACCGCTTATTTTTTTCTATTGTGTATTCCCCCATGTTAAATAAGGCACACATCAAAGTGCAAAAAAAAAAAAAAACTGATGTATGTACATGTAGGTGTGATGTATGATGTATGTGTATAACTATTTTTTTTTTTTATTGATAGTTTTTTAATTTTTTAGTCTGACCGAAACCAGATTTGTTATCGGAGGAGTTTTTATATATAAGAAAACTGAATTTCAAGATTTCCAAGAGATTAAACCACTTTTCATGTATTTTTTTTTGGTTCTTTTGCACTTTTACATTTTTTAGAACACCGTCTAACTGACAAACCCTAAACTTGGCTGGTCCAAAGATCATTCCACTCCCCAACCCCCCACCCCTCCACCCTACCACACCCACAGAAGAAATTCACCAGGGAATTTCGTGGAGTAACAAGAAGCATCCACCACCCACCACCATTTCCGTGCATCTAAGCTTTTTAGTATAATTCGCTGAAACACACGCACAAACCATCCACTATCGCCCCCCCGCCACCCCACAAGATAGTTACAAGGGAATAGCAAAATTGCTCCTCACCCTCTCCCCCAATCACTAAATCACACACGTACAGGCACTACTCACTCTACCCCGTACCCACGAGTGCCGCAAACCCCATTTCTGGACCCACTATTAAATTTTTTTTACTTTTACCTTTTAAGAAAAATTTAGTGATCCTTTCGAATAGTTTGGTGCCGTTTGAAGTCTATTTTACTTACGACTGCTACCCTCTCACCACCCAACCCTATCGTTGCGTGTTGACAGTAAACTCCAAACCCACCGCGAATAATCCCGTTTTTTTTTTTCCTGTGTGTTTCCCCACTCCCTGATTTTTGATTAATATTTTTTTTTTTTTCCACTTGCCCACACTACGAGCAACCAAGCGAAAAAAAAAAATAAATCATTGAAAGAAAATCATCGATAAGCCAGTTCATCCTTAGGAACAGTATCTGGCTGAAACTCCAAAAGAGAAAAAGAATAACGTTACATTTTGGTTCCTCATTGTTTGAACCCTTGGGACTTCTCTACAGCTGTCTTCGATTTTAGGTGTGTTTACATTTCATTTAACTGCCAAAGCGTTTAAGGTTTAGCATTTAAAAAAAAAAAAAGAACGATCCTGAAATTGAAATTAGTGCATTTTTCTCGCTAACTAGAAGAAAAATAAATCCAAACAGTGTTGTGGCCAGAATTATTTAAGCGTGAGTGCTTATATCTTCCCAGCAATATTTTTTCCAGCTGCTTGAAAGTTTTTTGCTTGTCCTTTTTGGATAATTTTCCCTGTTTATTGTCTCGGTTTGCTTCTGGTGTGTTTAGCCTGCCATACTTGCGAATTGTCTGATCGAAGGAAAAAAGAAAAGAAAACAATCAAGTCAGAAAATAAAGTAAAATTACAAAGGAATTTGGAAACTTTAAAGTCAAATTCTCTGTGGTTTGTGCTGTCTACTTGTCTAGTCGTCGGCATATAATAAAAACTGGCTCTCCAAGTTTTTTAATTTATTTTTTTTTTTTTTTACACTCCAACTGTTTTGGGAAGTGCCGAAAAAATAAACTCCAACTAAGTGGTCTGTGACTTTTTTGATTACAGATTTATACTTTAGCGAGAGGCTCTAACCAAAAAAAAAAAAAAAAAAAGAATTCACCACCATAAAGTATAAATTAATTCCAAAGCACTTGGAGATTATTTTTTAGATACTTTTTGGGGGAATTGACCAGAGATATATGGATACACCGCTGATACGGCCCCATTCTATCCCTCTTTAACTCTTTTTTTCACACCACACCCTCTATACCATAGCTGGTCCTATTTGGTATGATGACACAACTTCCCTCGGTATTTGAATTGATGGTTGGAACGCGAGGTCGTCAGCAGTCCACCTCGGGCGCTCCTCCGTCGTCAACCGCGGCGGCAGCGCAAC
Organism: Dujonia boleticola; assembly: GCA_029581775.1. Taxonomy (NCBI): domain Eukaryota; kingdom Fungi; phylum Ascomycota; class Pichiomycetes; order Serinales; family Debaryomycetaceae; genus Dujonia; species Dujonia boleticola. The sequence continues at coordinate 874,479 of JARGRU010000006.1, read as the reverse complement.
AGGGCGGCCCCGTCCCACCAGGCAAGGACGAGCCCAGCTCGCCCTCGTCCATCCCCAGAATATCCAGCGCCACGTCGCTCCCGCTGGTGATCAGCTCCAACAACAACACATTTGCAGCAGCGCGCAAGACCTCGGTGATATCGATCCCCGAGTACTCCACCAGCCCGGTCCACCACCAGATCAGCAGTTATAGACGTCGCACGGAGCCCAATCTCCAGGCCCCCACCATTGCGGCCCCACACCACCACCAGCACGGGGGCATCCAGGGCGCAGGCGGCCCTCACTACCCCTCCAGCCACCCCAGCGCAGCAGCAGCAGCAGCAGCAGCAGCAGCAGCAGGAGGACCGCACCACCAGCACCAGCACCAGCCGCCCTCGCTGTACCAGCACCACCTCGCTCCGCCATCGTTCCACCCAACCTACCACTCGAACCACAACAGCCCCATAAACCCACAACCGCCCTACTCGGCCTCGTCTGCTGCCGGCTACGCCCCCACCGACTACTTCTCGCGCCAAAGAACGTCGATCTCGTCCTCGATCGACAGCTTGACGAGAACAAACTCGTCCAACGGGCCGCTCTCGATCCCCACAACCAGCAACCCGATCGGCTACAGTCCTAAGCACGAGTTTCCTCCAAGTCAGCCAGCTGCTTCGCAGCAGCAGCAGCAGCAGCCGGCCCCACAGCACCAGCAGCAGGCACAGCCTCCGCAACAGCAGCAGCCTCCTCCGCAACAAATCCAGCTGATGCAAGCCGGCGCCGGCGGCCCTGCTGGGCCTGGACGCCCAATCGTAGCCCCCCAGGTGATGCCAACCTACGGAGAGTACTATCCTGTAATATACAGCAATGTGCCGCAATCACAAGTGATTTACACGCCATTGTACCAACCGCAATATGCTCACCCCGGGTTGATTCACCAGCACCCTCAGGCTGGACAGCTCCCACCACACTACCAACAGCATGGCATGCACCACATTCTCCCCCAGCCACACGACGAGAACAACGCGCTCATCAACAAGAGACGGATCATCAAGAGAAGAACCAGAAGCGGTTGCTTAACGTGCAGAAAGAGAAGAATCAAGTGTGACGAGAGAAAGCCCCACTGCTTCAACTGCGAGCGGTCCAAGAAGATCTGCCTCGGGTACGAGAATGTGCCCAAGAAGAAGCCGGGCCAGAACGACTCGGACTCGGACGAGAAGGAGGAGCACTCGCACTCGCACTCCCACGACCACCACGGCGAGAATGGCGGTGAACACTCCACTAATAACAACTCCAACTACTCCATCAATTGATCGCTTCGCTTCGCTACGACCCGGCTGCTACTGCCACAGAGCAAATCTCCATCATGCCAGTTACCGTTTCCACTAATAATGTCAACATTACAAAGCTTTATGATAGCTAGTCTTTAACTAATTTTTACGTTTTTTCTTTTTTTTTTTCTTTTTTTCTTTTTGCCATTTGATTAGGAGCATCCTGTGGGTGCTTATTCTTGTATATTTACGGATATAATAATATATTTATCATTGCGAGCTAGAGATGTAGATGGCGGCGCTATGGGGCACCGAGAGCAGAGAGAGAGGCATGAAGTAAACATAGGCATGAGTGCCTTTGGAGCAAATGCAGGGCATAAACACCTTGTTGAAACCTCGGGCTAATTCTGGAGCTTCTCGGTACGATACGCCTCGTAGATGGTGAGGTTGGTGGTGTCCTTGAACTCCTGGGTGTGGGTCGTGAGGAGGACCGACTTCAAGTCGTTGAACTCGTTGCTGGCGGTGCGCTCAATGACCACGGTGCCCCACGGAAACTCGCGGTAGTGGTGCTCCACGCCGTCGTCGCCTACGCGGGCGTCGCTGCTGCACATGATTGCAAATGGGATCGAGTTCTGCAAGCGAGACAACTCCTTGACGATCTCCTCATCCTCGTCTGCCTTGCCAGAGCCCCCGTGTCCCAAAAAGGCACCCTCGCCATCAACGTCACCGCTGGAGGCTGCGTCTTGGTCCACGAGCTCGTCGAAGCCACCGCCAAACTGGTACACCTGGATCTTCTCCCTGGCGAGGTCGCTTCTGATCAACTCCTTGTTGAGCTTGATCTCTCTAGCGGTCAAGGTGTCTGCCTTTGCAATCACCGGGACCAAGTTGCACCTGGACCCGATCTTTCTCATGCACTCGATATCAAAGGCGTTGAGGCTGCCGTGTTAGTAAGTCTTGTAGTTGTAGCCCCGACGGGGGCCACGCCCATCCACTCCGTGGGGGCCACTGGCGTGGGGCTCTGCTCGCTGCGCTCGGCACTCTCCCGCAGGGAGCCAAGCTCGACGCAGTCGCCCTCGCCGGGCAGGCGTGAGCGTCCCAGTGAACCAGTGGCGTGCGTGCCCGTGGGGCCCTGCCGGGGGCCACGCCCATCCACTCCGTGGGGGCCACTGGCGTGGTGCTCTGCTCGCTGCGCTCGGGGCACATGCGCCGGTTCAGTACGTACCCTTTGCAGGTTGGTCTCAAGAAGTAGACTGCAACATGGACTCTGTTGTCTTCGTGCTTTGGGTTGCGCTTGATCCTGACCTCCTCTTCGAGCACCAGGCTGAACTGGGCCTCGAGGTACTCCACGATCCGCGCAGGCGTGTCGGTGCTGTCGAGGGCATCGCGGAAGCCGGGCACAAACACCGTTTTCAAAGTGACAGGGGGAGCTCCAGGCTGGCGAAGGGCTGATGGTGATCAAAACGTTAGTATTATGCGTAGCGAATATTTTTTGGAGGCTCAGGAAAAAAAGTGTCCCACTCGTGCTTTAGCGGGCTATTAGCGAGCAGAAATTCATCTCACGCGCAAAAAAATAAAATTTGGGGCGTACCACAGCGTTATCGAGGTGACCCTCCGCTGCGATTTTACGGGACCACTGTCAAATTTAGCGACTAAAAAAAAAAAACAAAGGCGCCCCGCTAACTTTAACCTGTGCGTTACGGCATTATCATGCAAACAAAAACAGTGGGCCCAAAGGCTAAAGCCAAAACAGGCGCAAGCGGCAGGCGTGGGAAAAATAAAACGGCAGGGCCCCAGAAATCGTGAAACGGGGTGGTTGCGCCAACGGCGGCGGACGGCTCGCTGGCGGGGGCCCCCAGTGCACTGCAGAGGCAGCGGCTGGTGGCCCTGCCGGGGGCACGCGCATCCGCTCCGCTCGGGCCACTCCGTGGGGGCCACTAGCGTAGGGCTGCCGTAGGGGAGCCAGGCTCGACGCAGTCGCCCGGCGTGTAGCGTAGCCGCCGGCAGGACCACCCCCGTGGGGGCCACTGGCGAGGTGCCGGTGAGCCCACGGTGACGGCGTTGACGGCGGGTGACGCAACCGTTTCAGATTTCTGGGGGGAGGGAATGTGGGAGTGGGAGCGGGCTGCGGCCGCTGGGGGGTATGTATACGCACCGATTTCTCTCGTTTCAAACCGCAATTTGGGCTCGCTGGGCTCGCGCTCGCCGTCTGGCTGCAGCTCGGGGAAGACGGTGGAGTTGCAGAGGTTGTTGACGAAGGTGTGCTTGCCGGTGCCGCTCTCGCCGCAGACGAGAATGGTGAGCGACTTGCCCTTGCGGAGGAGGCGTTTCTGGAGGAGGTTGTGCTCGGTTGCGGCCTGCGGCGTTAGTATTTTTGCAGCAATTCCCAAACGGGCAATTGCACGTACCATGACTGTAGTGATCGTAAGAGTGTAGCTGCTGTAACTGCAACTGTAAGACTACTGCTGTGGTAGAGTGGTGCTTCTGCTACTGCTACTGCTAATCCTGAGTTATTCTTTATTGTGGTCTTTTATGCTTACATACTCACTATTTTAAATTACACAAACCAGGCAGGCCCCACGTACACAAATACAAGGGGCGGCTGCGAATGGTCTGAAATGCAAGGGCGGGCCCACCGGCCCGCCATACTTCTCTGGCGAAGTGGCCACCGCTGGCCGCAGTGGCCCGAGCGGAGCGGTGCAGCGGCCAGCGCCTGGCGTGGGGCTGCTCCTCCCCGTAGGGGAGCCAGGCTCGACGCAGTCGCCCTCGCCGGGTAGGCGTGTGGCGTGCTGCCGGCAGGACCAGGAGAACCCAAGGGACTGGAGAGGCAGCGCTGGTGGCCCTGCCGGGGGCGCGCGTATCCGCTCCGCTCGGGCCACTCCGTGGAGGCCACTGGCGTGGTGCTCAGCTCGCTGCGCTCGGCCCTCGCCCGTAGGGAGCCAGGCTCGACGCAGTCGCCCCCACCGGGTAGGCGTGCAGCGTCCCGGCGGCCTCAGACACGCGGGTGTCCGTGGCGCCTACGCCTTGTTCATCTCCTCGACTGCGTAGTCGAGCATGAAGCTCTGCTCCACCATGTCGTCGATACGCGTGTAGTGGCGCTCGGAGTAGGCGACGATGCCGTCGATCACCTTTGTGAGCCCGCGGATCTCCACGAGCCTGTCGCTCGCAAAGATGTGCAAGAGCAGCTGCACCACCTTTTGCGCGATCTCGAAGAGCTTGGCGTTGACGTTCCAGTCCCGCGCGCGCTTGAAGAGCGTCAAGATCTGGTCGTCCAGGAGCCTTGCGATGGTGTGCTCCAACAGGAGCGAGCCGAGCGTGGACGCGGGGTCCGCGTTCAGCCCGATGGCGGACTTGAACACGTTGTACAACCGCATCGGGTGGTCCAAGGTGAGCGCCAAGAGGAACGCGTTCGACCAGTCCTGGCTGCTTATGTAGTTGGAGAGCTTCTGCTCCTGCTCCACCTTTTCGCGCTGCTGCTCGGCGTGGCGCGCCTGCTCCTCGTCGGTGTTGTCCACCCAGCACGCCATGTAGCCGTCCGCGTCCGCGGACACGAAGCGCTCGCCGTCGCGTGCGGTGTCGAACGCCCAGATGCGGTTGTCGTGGGCGTCGAGCGTCTTGAGCGTCTCGTTGGTCTTGACGTCCCAGATCTTGAGCAAGCCGTCCGCGCCCGCGGAGATCAACTGCTGGTTGGTGTTGATGAACCGCACGCGCTGCACCGCGTTGGTGTGGCCCTCAAACGTCTTGGTGCACGTGTAGTCCTGGAGCGACCACAACTTGACCGTCTTGTCCCCCAGCGCGGTGGCGATGAGCTTGTCGTACTGGCAGAACGACACCGCCCAGAGCCCCCGCTTGTGGCCCTTCAACACGCCCACGGTCTCGCCCAGCTCCAAGCTCCACACCTTGGCGAGCTTGTCGTACGACGCAGTGGCGAAGAACTCGTCGTTGGGCGCCACGTCGATGGCGTTGATGTCCTTCTCGTGCGCGCGGCGCGTGTACTCGGCGGTTTTGACGCGGTGGGCGGCGCCGGTGGTGGCACTGGCGCCGCTGGCGGTCTTGGGCACGGCCCACTTCTTGACGGTCAAGTCGCTGGACCCGGTGATCAAGAAGGCGGGCGCGGCGCCCTCGTCGACCGGGGTGCGCGGCAAGCTGACCGCGGTGACGGCGCCGGCATGGCCATCAAACACGGCGTACTCCTCGAAACGCTCGTGGGCGTCGCTCCACCGCCACACGCGCGCCTCGTTGTCCTTGCCCGCGCTGGCGAGCCAGCGGCCGCACGCGCTCACGTCCACGGCGTTGAGCAAGTCTGTGTGGCCCTCCAAAAGCACAACCTCGAGCGGGCGCGCCAAGTCGACGATCCGCAACGCGGGCGAGTTGGTCGCAAGCGCCACCAACTGGCGGCCCGCCGTGTTGTAGCTGGCGGGGCCGACGTAGCGGATATCGGCAATGGTGCCGTGGTTCCCGGCGATGCGCTTCACCACGCGCAAGCGCTCGTCGAGCTGCACAAGCGTCTGGTCGCTCAACACCAACACGTACGTGCCGTCCGCGAGCGGCACCACGTCCACAATCACCAACTCCTCGTTGGTCTCCAAGGGCGCCGCGGAGCTGCGGAGCCTGCTGCCGTCCGCGGCGGACCACACGTGCACGCGGTTGCCGCTGCCCGCGGTGTAGAAGCGGTCGGCGTCGAGGAACCCGGCGCTCTCCACCAGCTGCTCGATGGAGAAGGTCTTGATCGGCTTGAACTTGTCGTTGTAGAGTATGGCGATCTCGTCGCGGCCCGCGGTCAAGAAGTGGGCGGCGCCACCGCCAAAGGCCAACCCTCTGACGGCGGAGTTGTGCTCGCTGATGGTGGCGATGCACCTGCGCTTCACCAAGTCCCACACCTTGACCGTGCCCATGGTGTCCCCGCTGGCCAAGCGCCACAGCGCCAGGTCGCCCTGCTGGCCGTGGAACTCCAACGAGCACACGGTGGTGCCGTGGCCCTTCAACGAGTGTGTGACGAAGCCGCCCTCGATGTCCCACACGGTGACGACCCCGTCGGAGCCGCCGAAGGCAAAGAGCGAGCTGGTGGAGTCCGTGGCGGAGATGTACACGGGCGAGGACATCTTGAACGACTTGATCTCCGTGGCGGTGAGCCTGGCGGCCGCGGCCGCGGCGGCCTCGTCCCCGTCCTCGTCGCTGGCCTCCTCGAGCCTGAAGACACGGAGCTGCTGCGACTGCGAGAGCACAGCCAAGTGGCGGCCGTCGCGGGTCAACGCCAAGTTCGTCACGAGCTCGCCGTCGCCCTCGATTTTGGCCAAGATCTCGTTGGCGTGCAACGAGGTCACCACGATATCGTCCTCCATGGGGGTGCACAAAACGTCGCCGTCGGCCGACAACACGGCCGCGGGCGTGCCCACGTAGAAGGGCTCTATTAGCGTAGAAGCGTATGAGGTCTTCAAATCCATCTTGTTCTACTGAAATAGCGGCGTAATATGGGGGGCCAGGCAGCACTAAAAGGCGTAGCGCTTGGTGTGAAAAGCGGTGAAAAATTGAGCCTGGAGATGATGGGGCGGCATATGCAGGACGCGAGATGAGATGCGCACCGGTGGGCAGCGATGGGTGGAGGCAGGCAAGATGAGGGCATGTAGCGGAAAATGGCGGCAAAGAAGGATTTGGGAGCAGGAGAGTGAAGAGGGTGGGCTACTGGCCGGCAATTGGGCTCATCAAGGCACACTTTGGCTGAAAACAGAGCTTCTCGTGGCCCTAGTTGGCGGGTCTGGTGGCTACATCTACTGGCTCAGCGCACTGCAGGCGCACGCTTGTCTGCAGCACATTGCATGCAGGAAAATCAATACATAGGCTGGGGCTACTCCCAGGGCACCCCCCTCCCCTCCAGTGGCAGGACTGGCATCTTGAAGCTGCCGGTCGCCGAGGGGGGAGGTGAGTTCATAGGGCTATAAGGAAAGCGTAGGCGTCCCTTCAGGTAGCGGAGCGGGCCAAAAGCTGGCTTTCTGCTGAGTGGTGCGGGTACTCGAAATGGCTGCGAATGCGACAACTCCGCTGCACCGCTCCGCAGAGGAGCTAGGCTCGACGCAGTCGCCCTCGCCGGGCAGGCGTGCAGCGTGCCGCCGGCAGGACCACAAGCACCCAAGGGAGTGTAGAGGCAGCTGCCGGTGGCCCTGCCGGGGGCACGCTACACCGCTCCGCTCGGGCCACTCCGTGGGGGCCACTAGCGTGGTGCTGTTCCTCCCCTATGGGGAGCCAGGCTCGACGCAGTTGCCCCTGCCGGGCAGGCGCCAGCGGAGCGTCGCTACGGGCGGTCACGTTTCAGTATGCATGTATTTCTATGTAGATGCTGGTCCTGCCACGGCGCTCGGCGCCTGTGTCTCTATGCGTGTATTGATACAACCCATACATCTTGTTTTAGTTCTAGTTTGTTCTATGTACAGCGTATACTGGCGGCGCTGCCGCCCACCCTGCGGGATGCTTACCGGGCCGGCTCGGGCTCGTCGAGCAAGTCGATGCCAAGGCTCTTGGCGGTGTTCTTCATGTACATGTCCAAGTAGTCCTCCAAGCCCTTCTTCTTGCCCCCGTACCTGTCGCCTAGCAAGATTTGGCGCAAGCGCACTGCCAAAAACGCGCAGTCGTTGAGGAAGAGCGTGAGTCTGACCGGGATGTACTTGACAAACTGCGCGACGCGCTGCCAGAGGCTGTCGGTGCGGAACCGCACGAGCGAGTTGACCAGCTCCTTGGTCAAGATGGACACTCGGTTGACGGGGGACCCGAACGACTGGTTCAAGTTCTGCATCATGCGCATGGTCCGCGATATGAAGATCAACTCGAGCGGGAACTTGGACTTGTCGCCGAGGAAGTCCCGGAGCAAGTTGTTGACGTCCTGGCTCTTGTCGGACTTGTCGAGCTCGTCCGTGTCTGAGCCTTTGGTGGTGGCGGGGGCAGGGGCGGGCGCCTCCGTGTCGTCGAGCTTGACGGGCCGGAGCTGCACGATCGTGGCAAACACGTTGACGCTCTGGATGCCCCAGTCGCGGGCCACCTGCTCGATGCCCTTGCGGTTGAACAGGAAGACGCTCTCGAACAACAGCGCGTACTGCTTGCGGAACGTGTCCGAGAGCTCGATGTAGAGGCCGTGGTCGAGGATCACGAGCTCCTGGCGGCCCGTGACCCGGTTGAACCGCGCAATGAGGTTCCCCGGGTGCGGGTCCGAGTGCACGAACCCGTACTCGAAGATCTGCTTGCCCAAGGAGCGGAGGTACTGCGACACCAAGAGCGTCACGTCGAACTCGCTGTCCAAGAGCCGCGGCTTGTCGTTGAGCGACACCCCGTCGATCCACTCGCTCACAAGCACCTGCGTGGTGGACGAGTGCACGCGCGGCACCACCACGCCCCGGAGCGACTGGTCGCACTGGAGGAGCGCCTCCAAGCGCTCGCTGTTGGCGCGCTCATGGTTGAAGTCCGCCTCCTTCTGCAACTGGTCCGAGATGTACCCCAGGAAGAACACCATGGGGATGTCGAAGAGGTACTCGTACACCTTGGTGACGGAGCGGTACACGAGCAAGTCGATGCTGATCTGGTCCTCGATGTAGTGGTGCTGCACCTTGATGGCTACGTCCCTGCTGTCAGTGCTTGCACTGGCAGCGCCAGCTTCGCTGGCTTCGCTGGCTTCGCTGGCTTCGCTCGGCCGCCGCTTCAACTTGGCCCGGTGCACCTGCGCGATGGAGGCGCTGGCCACGGGCGTGTGCTCCACCAGCTCAAAGAGCTCCTGCTCGTAGTTGGCGCCCAAGTTCTTGCGCAACACGCGGTCCACGTCCCGCCAGCTGTCAACCGGAGCGTCGTCGTACAACCGGTTGAAGCGCCGCTGGTACTCGACGGGGAACAACGTCCCCTGGTTCGCTATGGCCTGCCCGAGCTTGATGTAGAGGCCCTTGTTGGTCTCGATCATGCGCAAGAGCTTCTCGGCGGCGATATCGTGCAACTCGTGCATCGACTCGTACAGCGCCGACCGCTGCGAGTACTGGTAGGCCACCCAGAGCAACACGTACACCGCGCGAGCGGACCGCGACCCGATGCTGCTGTAGTACTCGTCGAGCCCGTAGAGCGCGGCCGCACCCGCGCCCGCGCCCACCGCCAATTTGGTCGTCCACGAGTAGTTGCTGCCCGCACCGCGACCGCCTCTGGGCGGCACCCCTGACAAGCTTCGGCGGGCCCACACCCACTGGTGAGGGCGCCTATTTGCTCTGCCTCCGATCCGGCACCGGTTTAGCCCGGCGCAGCGACTGAGACCCGAGTTCATGTTCTACAATTTCAGCGACTATCTCCACTGAACCGCTACAGACGAATCGGTTTAGACTCCAAAATACCAAAAAATGAAGGGCTATGCACAAAAAAAAACGGGCCTGTTGGTGCTGAGGTGGGGAAACCTCGACTCTTTTATATAGCAAGGCTCGATCGCCGCCCCACTATCGGCAACCGGACTGCACACAGGCGCCCGAGCACATGACTGGCAACGGCTGCAAATTAACCGAGAGGGTTCTGGCAGAGGGCGGGAAGTAGAGGCAGGGCAGGGAGTGCAGCTGTGCTGGCTGGGAGATGCTGGGGGAAAGCTGTGGTGGATGCTGGTGGCCATCTGCCCACGGGCCGCTCGAGCCCAGGTGTACGAGGGGGGCAGGTCGCCGGAGAAGCGAGTGTTGCTGTGGCCGCTCGGCTGCAAAACCTGAACACCGCTGCCAGGATAAGCAACGCCAAACAGCCCCACGCCAGTGGCCTCCACGGAGTGGCCCGAGCGGAGCGGGAGCGCATGCCCCCGGCAGGGCCACCAGCAGCTTATACAGCGCCTTGGGCGCTGCTGGTCCCGCCGGCGGCACGCTGCACGCCTACCCGGCGAGGGCGACTGCGTCGAGCCTGGCCCCCCTGCGGGGAGGAACAGCCCCACGCTAGTGGCCTCCACGGAGTGGCCCGAGCGGAGCGGGAGCGCGTGCACCCCGGCAGCAGGGCCACCAGCGTCTAGCCTCGATGGGGAGTTCTACCACCGCTGAGTGACCCGGGAGAAGTAGGGACTGTTCACGTGACCGCACTACATGCAGGGCGCCCCATTGGCACAAAACGATCCCGCCAGTGAAAAGCGTCCGCAAGAGCGTTGCTGCCTCCCCCGTCAAGTCAATTCCACCAGCCCATACCATCATGATCGGTTTAACGCGTCAAATCGCTCAAAGCACCATCCGTCGTAGCTACTCCACCGCCGCCACTCCCAGAAAAGTCGGCGCTGTCCGGGGTGGCTTGCTCGGCTTCTTAGTGGGTGTCACTGTCACCGGTGCAGGATCGTACTACTACTTGTTGGACGAGTACAAGGTTGCCAACAACGTGATTGTTGCGGACGTGGCTGCGTTGCAGTCGTCCATTGGCAACTTGGAGAAGCACGTCAAGTCGTTGGAGTCGAGAAAGTAGGCCAGCGGCGGGCCGGATCCGTACGGGGGTGCACGCTGTGCCGCCAGTATAGCAAAATATATATTTTACGTTAATTGCAAAACAGCGACGGCGTCCAGCGGCGCCAATTGTAGGACAGTGTAGGTGGGGGGCAGGGCAAGGCGAGCGCTGGCGGAGCGAGCGCCAGGGGGGCCAATGCGGCTGGGGGCCATGGGGGACTCACGGGGACGAGGAGGAGCGTGGGGCCGAGGGGGCAGGCAGCGGGTCGGTGGTGCTGCGCTGGTGGGGCGGTGGGATGGGGGTGCAACTGAGCGGCCAATTAACTAATCAGCTACTGCTCGACTGCGAAACACCAGGCGCTGCACCCAATTGCTCCCACTGGGTGCATCTTCGCTGCTCCAACGCTCGCTCCTTATATACACGAACAGTGGACCCCACGGCGCCATCTCCCTGTTGTTGGAGACGCTCCGCTGGCGCCTGCCCGGCGAGGGCGACTGCATCGAGCCTGGCTCCCCTACGGGGAGGAACAGCCCCACGCTAGTGGCCTCCACGGAGTGGCCCGAGCGGAGCGGAGTAGCGTGCCCCCGGCAGGGCCACCAGCACCAACAGCAGGGCGACGAGGGTGTAGTCCTGCCGGCGGCACGCTGCACGCCTGCCCGGCGAGGGCGACTGCGTCGAGCCTGGCTCCCCTACGGGGAGGAACAGCCCCACGCTAGTGGCCTCCACGGAGTGGCCCGAGCGGAGCGGTACTGGCCCTACAGTTCTCTGGTATATACATCCACGTGTATTGTGGTAAACTCTATAAACTATGTACAATTCATGTAAGAGGTGGCGCTGGGGTGGCGCTGGGGTGGCACGGGGTGGAGCGGGAGGAGGGCTACAACTTGGCCGCGAGCGCGGTGGTGAAGTCCACCAACAGGGCGAGCGCGTGCTCGCCGACGTCGCCGTCGGTGTTGCCGATGATGTTGATCTCCACCTTGCGCCCGCCGTAGGAGCCGCCCTCGACCACGTTGAACTCGACCGTGCGCCCGTCGAGCTCCGTCGTGAGCGTGCGCTTGTGGTGCGTGGTGACGTGCTGGTAGCGCACGGGCGCGCCGTTGACGGCAATGTCGATGTACGGCGGGATGTACGTCTTCTTCAACCCGCTGAAGTCGAGCCTGGCGGTGTCGAAGAAGTGCTTGATGCCCGGCTGGTCCGCGAAGCGTGAGAACTTGGCCGACGTGGCGTTCAAGAGCGTCTGGAGCGCCAACGGGTCGTCCTCTGGCGCGGCGGCGGCGCCCGCCACGCCGTCTTGGTCGCTGTGCTCGGCGGCCTCCTCGTCCCTGAGGAGATTGCCCGTGATGTGGCTGGACACCTTGACGTCCGCCTTGCTGCCGGGCATGGCGACGTAGTAGTTATTCTCGGCCTCCACCGTGACCATGTGCAGCAGCTCCAAGTCTGCCGTGTTGTGCTCGTTCAACCGGATCTGGAACTCCACGGGCGGGTACGCCGTGGCCGCCCTGTCGGCCTCGTACACCATGGGCAAGAACTTCAAGCCTATCGTGTACTCGTGCGGGTCGGACGCGTGGAGCGTGGCGGGCGACGCGCCGCCCGCGCCGCCGGCGCTGTTGAAGACCCCCTGGTTCAAGAAGTACTCGTTGACAAACGCAATGTTGGAGTTGAACCCGTAGAACGAGCCCGCCCTGTCCGTGCCGTCAAACAAGACCGTGCCCAACGTGGTGGTGAACACGGGCTCGTTCAAGCGGGACGCGTCCACGCCGTGGAGCGCGTCGCGGTACGAAAAGTCCGTCAAGTGCTGGTGGATGGCGGCCTTCTGGCCCGCGCTGAGGCCAACTGGAGCCGCCGCAGCGTCCGCAGCGGCGGCGTCGTCGTCCAAAGCGGCGTCGCTTTCAGAACTGTTGACGCTGGCCCCACCAAACGGAGGTTCACCGGCGCGCTGGCGCGCTTCGGCCGGCCGCTGCAAATCGTCGTCGTGCAACCCCAAGTCCCGCAACAACGCTCTGGTGCTGTCGTCGAGGGCAAAGGCGCTACTGCCGCCGCTGCCGGCGTCACTAAAGGAGGTGGGGATCGCCTTCGCCTCGTCGATCAGCCGCCTGAATTCGGGGATCGCCGCCAGGAGCCTGTCGTCGGAAAACCGGGCGAGCTCCCTCTGGATGTGGCGGTTAGCGGGAGCGCCGCGGCTGGCGCTGGCGTCCAGCTTCAAGCTGTAGAGGCTCTTGCCCCTCGAGATCCACGACAAGGACTCGGGGTCCCTGTAGGGGAAGAACTGCGCCACATCCGCGTGCTGCGCCACAAGGTCTTCTGGCGCGGGCTGCGCTGGCTGCTGCTGCTCCACCACCATGTGGCGCTCGCGCAAGTGCGTGTTGTAGTCGAGCAACCACACCAAGAGCCTCTTGGCCCGGCGGATCTGCTCCCTGGTGACCGCGATGAGCTCGTACGTGCCGGCCTCTGCGCCGCCGGCGACGGGCTGGAAGTAAACCTCGGTGGCCTTCGCCACACGCTCGTAGTCGAACACGCCGTGCTTCTCCTCGTACAACGAGCGCAACAACGCCAAGTCGACGGTCTCGCGGTGCGCGCGCTCGAGCCGGTTGTAGAGCACCAACTCGGCCGCCTGGAGCTGCTCCGCCGTGCCCACAAATTGGATGCTGTCCTCGTTCGGGAGCGTCACCTTGACGCCAAAGCTCATCAAGGTGCGGATGAGCTCGCCGTTCTTCAGCAAGAGCAAGTGGATCTCGGGGCGCGCCAACTTGATCACCTTCTTCTCTCGCAAGTTGGCGTAGTCCGGCTTGTTGTCGGAGGTCTTCAAGTTCCAGATGGACGCGATGATGTAGTCGGAGATTTGTCGCTTGTTCTTCTTGGAGAACCCGGGCGTGCTGCCGCTGCCCGTGCTGCGGGCCAGGATGTAGCCCGTGAGCTGCTTCTTGGTGAACGAGGTTGAGAGTTTCTGGAGGAGCGCCTTGTGCTCGTTCTTCGAGATGTAGCCCGTAGCAGCGGCCCCGGCCTCGGTGCTGCCTCCCCGCGAGTGCGTGTTCATGGCGTCGATGCTCTCGTGAAGGTACGCGGTCGGGTCGGCGTCCTCCTTCTTGAGCAAGTAGCTGCTCAAGAGCAACGAGGACGACGACTGGGAGGCAGCGGCGGCCGCCGCTCCTGCCGCGCCGGAGGGCGCCACGGCGTACTGCTCGTGGAGCTTCCGTATCTTGTCGTTCTCCAACTCATAGGGGTTGATTACGAGGATATCCCGCTCGTGCAACTTGAGCTTCTCGGGCGCAAGGGTGGAGGTGTCTTGAAGCTCGCTCAAGATGGGGGAGATCGATGACAAGGGCGACTGCGACTGCACGGGCGGCTGCGCCAGACTATGGGGCAGTGGCAGTGCTGGATGCTGTGTGTATGGTGGTGTTGGTGGTGCCTGTGGCTGTGCTTGTGGCTCGGTATGCGACTGTGTGGATGGGGAGTCGTGGTCGGATGTGGTGCTCTCCTGGTGGTCGGAATTCGAGGTTGAAGTTCCACTTGCATAAACCGGATTTGATGCCGGTGGTGGGTTCGTGGTCGAGTTGAACCTCAGAGCGGTGCGCGCAAACGGCCGACTTCGCACAAGCGCTCGTTGTAAGCCTCTTTGTATCATGGGGGGCGGTTTGTTCTGGCGTTCTTGGCGCTTAGGGTGTCGCTTGTAACTGCTGCTTTAGACTAGAGGTGTGCCATGGTGTGGAGTTGTAGTAAATTTTTCATTAAGCATCAGATTCCTGCATCGAATGCTACTCACTGGGCCGGAAATCAAAACAGGCTGCAAAATAGGACCGCTCACCAGCATAACTACGCTTGAAGCTCATCCACTCATAAATAAAGAGTAAGCTATAGAACATATAAGCGATACTAGTGCCTGATCTACATTGCTTCTTCTATACATGGACATATAGCGTAATCTCTATTAGATAGTTATGGAATCTTGGAGTGCGTGTAAGCCCTGTTCCACAAGCCAATACATAGCCTAAGCTGGCTGAACTACAGTACACTAGGCAGAAGGGCAAATAGAGAGAAAGAAAAACCCAATACATAGCCGCATCCGTGCTCCCTTCCAAGAAATGGTTGCTCCTCTACTCTTCAAGTCACCACAAGCAATGTATAAATGGTGGATCTATGTGCCCCTATATGCAGAGCCGCACTAAATCATTTTGTTAGTGGCCCGCTGCTCGCTGATACTTGCTAGTTGCAAAGAATGACTCGGAGCGACCGCTCCCGACTTTTACCCCATCAAACCTAGCAACCCTCTACCACCCGCTCTCCTTGCTATTGATAATTTCCCAGTGCACAAACCGCTGTCATTCCCAGGACTTAGCCTGCGCACTGTTACCGCCGTCCCCCTTTTTACCTCCTCCGTTGCGGTTCTCCATCTTTCATAGGAGACTCAACTACAGATCAATCAATTCCGCTCGCTTTCCCATCGCTGATGCTTTCCCTTAAAAATGATGCGGGCTCTGCTGCTATCTTGCCGTAAGAAAATGTCACTCTTTTTTTTTTTTTCCGCGCCGACGGGGCATGCCAAATGGCACTGCTGAAGATTTTCCCCGACTAGCGCCAATGGAAAGTGCAAACGACGCACCAACCACCCGCCCACAAGTGGTCCACAAGCAACCATATCCACTAATTCACTCTTGTAGGCCCACAAAGCAAGCGTAAGTGGGCCAATGTGACCCCCGGATGCGGCTAGAGCTCGGAACCGCCAATAAAGGGACCAAAAAGAAAAAAAAGAAACGGACGGAAAAAAACGTTAGACAGTTTTGCTGCATGCTTTCCCCTGCCGTTTGCGATCGCTTCTGGATGCACACCCGTACTTAACTATGGCTCGCTTATGGATTCCGTTTTTCTAATCTAGTGACATGCTCGCTTGTAACAACCCCGAAACTAGTCATCAAAACAATAAATTCCTTTAATGACTGCTACTATATAAGAAGAATCCCATCTCCCGCCAGCTTCCGTCTTGTACTCTATTTTTTCTTGAGTAACCAAATAATACCTTCTATTTATACCAGCACAAGAGTAATGACCTTAGCTTCACGCCTCTTAGTTAGATCCGCTGCCCTCCCACACACCACCAAAACACTCAGTGTCGCCGCCGCCAAAAACCCCGCCGCTTATTTCGCAGCCAAAAACTTTTTCCACCACACCTCCAAGCACAGCACCACCCTCGACAATGTGTCCAACATACCACACCACCACAAGCCATTGAGCGCTAGCGCCGGCACTGCCGCCGGAACGGGCGCCGCTGGCGCCGGCAGCCCTGCTCCAGCAGCAGTCAACCCGGCCGAGTACCTCACGCCGCTCAAGACGAGCGAGCTCCTCCTGTACTTCTGCATCGGCGCCGCAACCATCAACAAGCCCATCCTCGACCTCTGCATCAAGCTCTTCCCCTACGTGCCCATGTTTGTGATCAAGGCGCTCGTGTACAAGCTCTACTGCGGTGGAGAGAACATCGACGAGGTGAAGCAGACGGGCATGCGCTTGGCCAAGCGCGGCATCAACAACATGATGATCTCGCTTACGATTGAAGGCTGCGACGGCAACGACAAGATCGACCCGCGCTTCATCGTGGCCGAGACGCAAAAGTCCGTCGACGACATTTTGATCCCACACACCTTGGAGATGATCAACCACTCGGGCAAGGACATCAACTCGATCCCGCCCGGCTACGTCGCCTTGAAGCCCACCGGGTTCACCAAGAACGCGGCCGCCGTGTTGAAGAACTACCAGACCGACCCGCAGTTCAACGAGTTGGTGGACAACGCCGCCAAGATCTGCCAGTCCATCTACGACGCCAACGCGCAGTTGAGCGCGCAATACCCCGAGAGAGTCGCGCCCTTTGTCGTGGGTGTCATTGACGCCGAGAAGTACGACTTGCAAGAGGGCGTCTACGAGCTCCAGAGAAGATTGTACCAAAAATTCAATCCGGTCAACAAGCCCGTGTCCGTGGTGGGCACCTTGCAGATGTACCTCTCCGGCAGCGCCGACTTGTTGGCCAAGGAGGAAAAATTGGCCGTCGCTAACAACTACCGTTTGGGCTTGAAGTTGGTCAGAGGCGCCTACATCCACCTGGAGAAGCAGAGGGCCGCCATCATCCACAAGACCAAGGAGGACACCGACCTGAACTACAACCAGGGCGTGGCGTACTGCATCGACTCGATGGCCGCCGCCAACAACGCCACCACCGTGGGCCACTTGGTGGTTGCGCTGCACAACGGCGACTCGTTGAAGATGGCCACCGACAAGTTGAAGACCACCGACTCGCCCAACAAGAGCAACGTGGTGTTGGGCCAGCTCTTGGGCATGGCCGACAACATCACCTACGACTTGATCAAGAACGACAAGGTGGACAACATCATCAAGTACGTCGCCTGGGGCCCCCCATTGGAGACCAAGGAGTACTTGTTGAGAAGATTAGAGGAAAACGGAGATGCAGTCAGAGCCGACAACGGTTATGGATTAATCAAGGAGGTTTGCTCCATCTTGTTCAAGCGTTTATTCCGCATGGCCTAGGCCGCCACTAGACAGCTAGACACAAAAGTACCTAGATAGAGTGTATACTAATTTTAATGAATAACGAGCATAGAAGCACCCCTGTAGCACTCCCGCAGGGAGCCAGGCTCGACGCAGTCGCCCTCGCCGGGCAGGCGTGCAGCGTGCCGCCGGCAGGACCACCAGAGCTCGAGGGCCGCGACGCTCCGCTGGCCACTCCGTGGGGGCCACTGGCGTGGAGCTCTGCTCGCTTCGCTCGGTCCCTCGGTCGGTCGGCCGGTGGGTGCTGAGTGGAGCGTCCACCACCCCCCAAGGGTCCTCCCGGGTGCTCGTGGTCCTGCCGGCGGCACGCTACACGCCTGCCCGGCGAGGGCGACTGCGTCGAGCCTGGCTCCCTGCGGGAGACCGCTGCACCGAGCCAGCTCGTCCTCGGCAGCAGGCCCCCCACGCTGCCTCCCCACAGAACACCGTCGAGCGACGTCGAAGAAGAAGATTGTTCTGCTTCTGCGATCCCCCATGCCCCCAAATAGCCATCGTGCTTTTTCACAGCGGTGCATGGAGATGCGGTCCCGTCAAAAGCCTCCCCCCGTATATGTAGCGCTGGATGTATCCAGGAGGCAGGCACATGAAAGACGAGCTAGCGATGCCTCGTAGGCCAAAAAATAACGCCCAGGTAGCCCCCTCCGCTCGAGCGGGTGCGTCGGGATGAGCGTACTGATCATCTCACTGATCATCCCACTTGATGCAAGACCCTCAAAGGGAGCTTTACCGTGCTGTCGGGCGGGTATTCCTGCGGCCACCTCCCGCTCCTGTGAAACTGTAGCTGCGCAGCATTGTGGGCGTGGGGCCCGCCAGATTCACCCTCCTACAGCTCCTCCCTACAAAGTGAGTCATGTTCCACCAAAAATAGTAAAGTAATGCATTGCAAACTCCATGGATCTGTAGAGAAAGATACTATTAACTATAGGGTTATATTGTGAGTCCACATGACGCAGCAACGCCAGAACAGACTTATAGTTAAAAGCCCAGCATTGACGTAGAGGCGACTAACCTCCTAACAATCATTCCTTCCTCTTTTTTTGCGCTGGATTCAGCTGTACCCCGGCGTAAACCGTCTCGTCCAGAGAAGCATGAACTGGAATCGGCTACCTGTCCTAAAAGTTCACTGGCTCCCAGAACGCTGTCGAACCCACCCTGAAGAATGTTCGTAAAAGGCTAGACTATGGGATCCTTTTTTCATTGGCTGCACGCCAGACTAAATCAAAATAACTAAAATTATCTTTATTTGCTTGTTAGACGGCGGGTTTGTTCTTCCATAGAGAACGATTCATCAATGTCGGTTAATCTCGATTTATCGTATTGTCCTGACGCGGCCCGTGTGGTGGAGCAGATGGAATTCCAGTACAGGCAATAAAACCCGTGCTAGCAATCTCACCAAACTGTAACCCCGTCCCAGAAAAGTGTAACCCTCCCCCCTCCCCCTCCAATCGCCAAGAAACACGGGCCCCTATACCCTATACTCTATCTTGCTGTTGCTGGAGGGGTCCCATGCATAGCCATCTATAACACACTGCACCACCCACTCCCAGTTAATAATCCCTGCTTTCTGAACCTCACGTTTCTTTTTCTTTTCGCTAGCAGCAGTCTTCCTCCTTGTCCTCCGCGTTCGGCCGCTTTCTTCTGCGCTGCTGCTGCCGCTGCTGCCCCTCTCTGGACGACAGCATGTAATATCTAAAGTATTGCCACTACTGGCTGCCCCACTTTCATTATCGTAAACCAATACTTCGCCTTCTCCTGCAAACCGTATTTTGTCGTACTCAGTGGCGTATCCTAAAGATTTTGCACCCAATGCATGGAAAATAAATTCACATGTAGTCAAGTTTTTAGCATTGCCTTTGTTACTTGTGATTATAAATATGTTAAAGTGTGAAAGCATATTGCCATTATTGTATAGCTGCTCAATTAAGCTATTGCCCAAGATATACTTTGACCTAAACTGGAATATGTCGTACAGCTTGATGCACTGCAACCGTTGCAGTTGGCCTGAGGGTAAAATATAATGGTGCCACAGATCCACCACGGTCTTATCTCCCTTGTGCTGTATGCAATCTCTGATGTACAAGTCCGATAGGACGGGCCATCCCATCGCCAATGCTTGTAGGTACTTTGCGCTCCGGCAATAGTTGTTGGAAATCACAGCAAAAAACTTGAAATTCTCGAGGAAACTGGTGTTGCCCACCAACCTCAATTTGCCGCCGTTTTCACTGTCGGTGCCGTACGTGAGTATCTCATTGAGCCCTTGGTCTAGTATGAGGCCGCCATGTGACTCTATTAGCTTGGAGATCTCCTCTCTTTTATCGTCCACTTCGGTGTTTGTCAAGCAAAAGATGAACCCGGAGAAGATCCCCTTTGTGCCCACCACACTCTCTCCGTTGCCGGTGTTTATCGCAGCGGAGCTTAGCCTCTTGGATGGACTCACGGGGGTCAGCAGACCGGATTTGTGGTATAGCGTAGACGATTGGCGCAGTAGAGTCAAGATTTTCTTGGAGCTGATGGAAGACACAGAAGCACCACCAACAACCACGTTCGATAACCCGCTGTTGTTGGTTCTTGTGAGTATCTTGCGATCGGAGCTCATGCTGGTATCTGCTGCCGCGGAGTCGTCCTCCTTCTCCTCCTTAAGGTCGCCGTCTCCAATCTGAAACTTTTGCTGGTGCTCAACCCAGTCTGAAATGTCCATGCAAATCTCTCCCAAGCTAACCACCTTTTCATCAAACGTCTTGTTTTTGGAGACTCTTCGTATGTAGACATAGTTGTATCCTCTGACGCATTGTATCAAGGGGTCTTGGCTGCTGCCGTTGCCGCTGGAAGACAGCTGGGAGTCGGCCGTCCGTTTCTCCAACCCGGTGACCAGGTACTGCACCACGCCCTTTTTCAAGCGCACTTTATCGCCAATACGCACATCTAGCAAGTAGAGATCCTGGTTCTTGACATTGCTGATCCCGTCCTCAAAGAGAATGACCAGGGAGTCTCTGTGCACCTCCTGGAGGATTCCTGGATACATCTTGAATTTGTACTCGGCCCACACGCTATCCTCGTGTAGCACGCGTGACTGCGGGAGTATATAACTGGACTCCTTCCGCAAGATCTTTGATGCGGTCGTCTGCAATTGCAGCTGCGACTGTGACTCCGGAACCGTCAATTTGCGCTTTTTTTTGACCACAACCCCCCCGTCCTCGTCATCCACGTCGGAAAGCTCGTCAGAAATCGAGCTTGCACCGGGGCTCGAGTAGTCGATTTTGGGCAGCGAGGGGAACGTCTTGTGCTGGCCAGTGGGGGCATCACCGCCTCCGTGGTGTTTCGGCTCGGGTGGTGCCAAATCTTCTTTCAATTTTTGTAGCGATTCGAGATCAATTGTGTTTTCATTCTCCTTGTCGCTGTCGTGCTCATCTTGCGCCGGCTTTTGTTTCTCTGAAACGTCAGCCTCATCGTCAGTACAGATTTCTTCCGCAGGCTCGTTCTTTTGGCTGCTGGAGTAGACGGGCCGCTCGATACCCTCGCTGATATTTACATTGTCTATGTGGAACGTGTTGTCGATGAGATCCTCCTGCGTGTTTTGCACCTGTGCGAGCGACGGAGTGGTGGTGGTGGCTGCCTCTTCTGCAACCATGCTTATGAGGGGCCTGGTGGAGCGTGCGCCTCTCTTCTCAGCGGTGCTGGGAATCTGAAGCACACTCAGTGACGCCTTTGCCGGCGTGGGGAGAATATCCTTGGTGGGAGAGTCGAATACGGGTGTGTTCTTCATGGGACTGCTGCTGGAGAGATCCGCCTTGGCGGGGCTGGACATGCGAATGAGATTCACCTTGCTGTAGTTCAACTTGTTGGGGCTGCTTTCGGAGAGGGGGAGGGGCATGTCGATCTTTTGCGTGTCCCCTATCAACTGGGTGTCTGCAAATTCCAACGTATCTTCGATCTTTTGAGTGTCCCCGAGCTTCTGTGTGTCTCCAATCTTTTGAGTATCCCCGAGCCTCTGTGTTTCTCCAATCTTTTGGGTGTCCCCAAGCCTCTGGGTGTCTCCAATTCTTTGCGTGTCGTTTGTGCCCTGGGTGTAGTCCGGCAGCCGGACTCCTCCTGGCTGAGAAAGTCGTTGCGTATCGCCAATCCTCTGGGTATCGCCTCCTATTCTCTGTGTATCGTTTATCCTCTGTGTATCGCCTCCTCTCTCGTCTATCCTCTGCGTGTCCCCTAGCAACTGCGTGTCTGCCAATTGAGGAATCGGGCCGCCAAAGGCAAGACTGTCCAGCCCCTGGCTACTGGAGCTGGCCGCACCGTTTACCTTACCATTGGAACGCGTCGAACGCGTCGGTATCACCTGGGTGTCGCCCTCTGGCCCGCCTGTATGCGACCTTATTCTACTGTGCTGCTCGTACCCAATCATCTGGGAGTCGGAGCCGTCTATCAATTGCGCCTCAGCGTCCCCGCCGATTCTCTGTGTGTCGCCATTGGCCAAGTCCGCCTTCTTCAAGGGGCTCAAGAAGAGTAGCGAGCTGTCGTGGTGGCCATTCAACCTCTCCAATATGGGCGAGGCATCCCCCGCACCACTGCCTCCGCCGCCACTACCAATGCTGCGCGCAGCCTCATCGCTCCTAGGCTTCCCGTTCTTGCCACTACTCAGATCCAGCTGGTGCGGGAGGAGCCCCTGGTCAAACCGAAGACTCTGGTTCGAGTCCGAGTGGAACGAGTTCAACACCACCTTATTCCTGTTGCTATCTACATCGTCGTCCGCGTCTATCTCCAACTCGCTGTCCTTGTTGAATAGACTGTCGCCCTCCGCGTCCTCCACACGGTCTCCCGAGCGCGTGGCTGCTCGCTGGACGTCCCTCTTCTCGAGCGTGTCGTCTACAGTAATGTGACCGTCCATGCTGGCTGGTCTTTGCTCCTTACTGTCAGCCCTCTTAGTTATAAGGCACGGCTAGTGGTGTTTTTGAAAATTTCCATATCTCCATACAAAAAGCGCGCCTATCAAACTTTGTTTTGTAAACACCACCAGCACCAAACAGCACCTACGGCGCTTATATCAAACAATTACTATATTAAATACACATACTAAACCTAACTAACTCTTTTCCTTCAAGCTCAGGGCAGCACAATTGAGATGCTTCTCTGGGATCTGTTTCTTTTTTTCCTCTGCTAATATATTTGTGACGGTTACGATGCTCTCGTTGTAGTTCCAGGAAAGACCAGCTAGGGTCCCCTGCCGGGGGCACGCGGGCGCCTGCCCGGCGAGGGCCACTAGCGTGGTGCTCTGCTCGCTCCGCTCGTGCTCTCCCGCAGGGAGTCAGGCTCGACGCAGTCGCCCTCGCCGGGCAGGCGTGTAGCGTGCCGACCACCATCCACCTACTAGCGGCCGTAGAGGGGCGCTAAGACATTCATTCATTCCATTGTGTTACAAACTATAATACATAATACATTAAAATTACCATTACCCGTCTCACCTGCTAGTGAAACTGGTCCTTTTGTTGCTGCAAGAGCTGGATTAGCAGCTGTGGGTTGTTTTGCACGTGCGGGTTTTGCTGCACCAACCCAGATAAATACTGTAGCTGCTCGGTCGATAACCCACTAAGCGGGTTGGATGCATCCGGCGCCTGCTGGTTGGCACCGGCACCGCTGTATCCATTGGGTTCGTAGCCATTGCTGTACGTTTCGTGGTTGCTATACGAAACTGGAGGCGTGTACGTTGAGTCGCTATCAAGCTTGCTCAAGATAGAGTCTAGTGCTGAAATGGCGTTGGAGGCTGCCGGAACTGACGCAGGAGGAGTGGCCTTCTTCAAGATGCTTCTGTTGTACGGAATGTAGTCCTTCTTGACCACAAAGATCGCAAAGATGTTCTCCTCGTCTGCACGGATGAAGTCTTGCAAGAAAGAGGGCACCGCTTGCTGCTCCCTGACAGCCAATACGTAAGAATCCTTCACGAAATGCGGCTTCCCGGATAAGACTCCAACCTTGTCGTTCTCAATCAAGTATGACAGGAACTTCTTGAAATCTGATGACCCCTCGCTGGCGCCATCCTGGGAAAATTGGATAATGAACAAATCCCTGGTGCTGATGATCTTCTCGAGATACGCCAAGGCACGGGACTTATCGAGTCTGCCCTCAACGTAGTACGAATCCTTGGAAAAGATCTCCTTCCCCACCTTGGTATATCTCTGGAGGATGGAGGCAGGCGGGGACGTGGGATCGTGCTTACGGGTAGCCGGGTCGGTGAGTGTGCCCATGAAGGTGGCTTTGGCGAGAAATGAGAAATGGTCAGGGAAGGTGACGCGCCCGCTCCAAAGAGATGTTTTCTTATTGCTGGTTGGAGGAGCTGTTGGTGGCGAGGGTTGTTTTGTTGTCTGTGCAGTTGCCGTTGCCGGTGCCGGTGCTGGTGCTGGTGCCTCCACCTTCTTATCTCTAAGAATGAAATCCAATTCGTCGTCATCGTCAGAGTCTGAGGCGGCGCTTCCCTCTTGCTTTTCCTCGTCGCCACTGCCGCCCTTGGTTTCTTGCCCCTGCTGGTCTTTCTCATCGTCGTCACTGTCGTCGTAGGTGAGTCGATTCACAAACAGATTCTGTCTTGATTGGGCACCAGGGGTTGCGCTCAAGCGCGGTTCCGGCAGCTCTTCCCTCTCCTCGAACCGCCTGTGGTCGATATTCTTACCGCTGATGATCTGGTCCTCGAGCGCCTTGCGGCCACTGTCGTGGTTATTCTCGATTTCCTCTACAATCTCTTCGCCCTTGTGGGTTCTTCTGATTCTCTGACTGGCTTCGTCCTCAATAGTCAACACCAGGCGTCTGATGGACTCCTGTCTGACCTTTTCCGCGTACTTTTTCAACTCGTCGTCGATCTCCTCTGGCGACAGGTTGACGATCTCTTTGAAGCTCAACTCCTTCAGGAGTAACCGCTTCATCACGTTTGGTTTCTTGATGAGCACCACCAAGCTTCTGCTACGGTCGGTGTACTTTCTCTCCTGGCCGTGCCTGGGCGAGAACAAGTTGATTTCCTCTTCAAGCTCGATGGCATACTGCACTGAGAGGTCTGGCGGAGAGTCCGTGGGGAGGTTTCTTTGAAACACGTTCAAAAACGCCTTGGCCACGCTCTTCCGGGTCTTGTCCTTGATGTTTTCCAAGGAGTACGTGGGCACAACGGGGTAGAACGATGTGGGCGGGATGACGGGAATGCCGTCTACGCCGCCGATCTTGACGCCGCCGCCGGTGCTGGTGCCTTCGCCTGGTTCCTTCTTGACGCTCTCTTTGGCGGCGGATGCAAGCTCGTTGCCGTTTTCTGGGGCATCTTCGGCCTTGGTGGTGGTGGTGGTGTTGGTGGAGGCAGGTTCAGCCTTTGCGGCGTCGCCGCCCAAGTCGCGGGGCTCGCAAACGTTGCACTTGTAGCTCTTGGGGATGGCCTTCTTCGTCTTGTAGCCCATGCACTTGGCGTGCTGCCAGGTCTTGCAGGTTTCGCACTCGATCATGGTGCCGCCCTGGTCGGTCTCCTCGTCGTAGTTGTCCTTGTTGGTGCCACAGGGCCCACACAAGACCTCGCCGTCCTCCACCTCGGAGTCGTAGGCGTCCTGCGCAGTGGCCTTTTGTTTTTTCGCAGCGGGTTTGGACTCGGGGGTGTCGGTGTGCAGCTCGTTACCGTCTTCAGCAGCTCGTTTCAACTGTTCAGCCTTAGAGTAGTAGATGCTGTCTTCTTCCAACTCATGCTGGGAGTGTTTACCCTTGTTAGCTCTTGCGGAGCGTCTTTCTGCCATTGTTACAAAAGAGACTGGGTGTAGAAAATGCGAGGGTTTTACTAGAGGACTGATTTACAAAAAGTAAATGTAGAAGTTTCTATGTAAGTATACGGGGTGGTGGGGGGCAGGAGTGGCCACAAATATAACCACTACTCAGCAACTATGGTCTACCGTAGGGTCTAGCAGGTGGTTGCCTTTTTTTGGTAGGTGTTTTTTTTGCGTGTAACGTCAGATATCGCAAGCCTTATATATCTACTGTATATTTGGGCTCGACTTACTGAGTGTTGGTGGTGGTGGTGGGGGAGTGGTGGTGGGTGGTTGGTGTGGAGCGGCGCGCTGTTGTTGATTCCTCTCTGTGCGTTGCGTTCCTGATGCTACCGATTTTGATCGCGTGGCTCGAGTTTGCGTGACGAGGGAGGTGCGTGTGGGTGGCTCGCAGGGCAAGTTTGGTTCTGCTGCTGCTGGCGGGTGTGACTGTAGTGGGTGGAAGGGCGAGCCTGTGGAGACTGAAATTCTCGCCATTAAAAAAAAAAACAACCAGGAAAAAAAAGAGTGGTGATTTTCCTGCACACATCACCACATGGGCAGTATGCAGGCCTGTTTCCTTTGGCTGCAAACTTGGTGCCAACTCTCGTTGCAACACACTTTCGGGGTGGTTTGTGCTCAAGCGAGAGAGGAGTACGGTGAAAAAAGATGGCAGAGGAGAGACTACACTAAGGCGAAAGTATCGCCGATGGAGGTAGAAGGGCAGAAAATTGGCAGGCGGGGAGGAGAGGGCCATCCTTGCGCCTCGAGCGCAGCGAGCAGAGCACCACGCAGTGGCCCTCGCCGGGTAGGCGTGCAGCGTGCCGCCGGCAGGACCCGCAGAACTCAAGGTACTATAGAGGCAGCTGCTGGTAGCCCTGCCGGGAGCACGCGCATCCGCTCCGCTCGGGCCACTCCGTGGAGGCCACTAGCGTGGGGCTGTTCCTCCCCGCAGGGGAACCAGGATCCCGTTGAGGTTCTCGTCACCATCCTTCTTAGCCGCTCTTCTCTACATGTCTACACGGAAGCTCTGGTTTCAGCGCCGCTGCAGCGCTGCTGCCTGCTAGTAGTGAATAGTGTACTCATTCTATCTATAAACCCTTAATTAATGCCATCAAGTCGTGGTCGTCTCCAAGGACCTCTTCCACGTCGGCCAACGCGTTCTCGCTGAAAAGCCCCGAGCGCGTGGGTCTGAAGCCCTCCGAGACCGCTTCGATGATCGAGGCGCGTCTCCGCTTCAGCTTGGACGGGATTTGGCCGCCGGACAACGCAGCAGCGGCTGCAGCCGCCACGGCGTTCGCAGAGGACGACGCAGACGCTGAGGATCTGCGTCTGCTGCCGCTGGCGCCGCTGGCCGAGGGCTTTCTGATGGCGCCGGTCTGGTCGGAGACGGACTTTCTCATCGAGTTTCTGCGGCTCTTGGGCGCCGGGTTGTAGTCCAACGGTGTTTGTTTGTAGGTCGACGGTATGTGGAGGTGCACGCTCTGGTGGTGCAAGAGCGACTTGTTTCTGAAGGCGCCCAAGGGGATCTGCTTCTTCTGCGCGTTGAAGTCCTGCCAGATCTTGACGTCGTTCTCGTCGTCGTCGTCAAGCTCCGAGATGTTGAGGAGCTCGTCCAAGCCGAGCGCCAGGTCGTCCGAGTTGTCGTCGAGTCCCGGCACGCGGTGTGCCCGTTTGGCCACCGGTGTGTTGGACCCGCCCGACGTCGTGTTGGACCCGGTGGTGCTGGAGCCGCCGGCAGCAGCAGCAGCCTCGCCTACAGCGAAAAGGTCTGCCTCTAAGAGCGCAGCGCCGCTGGCATCGGTACCGCCCGGGTACGCGCTGCCTCTGGAGACTGCGCCGGTGTTGGCGCTTCCGGCGCCACCTGCGCCGCTGCCACCCAAAGAGGATGTGGACGAGGAGGAGGACGTGCTCGAAGGAGCTGCAACGCCAGGCACGCCCCGGGGGATCGATGCTCTTTCGCTGCCGCTGGTGCTGGCGCCGCCGCTGCCACCAACGCGCCCGCTGCCCATGACTGGGGCTGCGGTGCTGCCCTGGAGACTGCGCGTGCTCAACCCGTCGATAATGCCGAACGGCTTGCTGTCCACGGCGACCCAGGTGCCCAAGATGGGCGGCCTGTAGTCCGCTGTGCGCGACGAGAGCACCTCCTTGGCCATCTTGCTGCCGGACTTGATCTTGTTGGAGTACGTGGGCAACGACAAGTCCACGTCCGTGGACTCGCCCGAGTCGTACTCGAGCTCGGAGTCCTGGTTCTCCGGGCTGAGCACGGCGCCGCTGTACTTGCCGCCCACGGTGGACGACGCGGCCGTGGCGGCGGCCAACGCGGCCGCCTCCTTGGCGCGCCGCTTCCTGTCGTCGCGCTCCATCTTCTTGAACAACTCCTCCACGATCACCTGCTCCTCCGAGTCGTCGAACGTGGAGTCAAAGTCCTCGCCCGCGCCTGCGCCGCCCGCACCGCCGGCCGCGCCCGCGGCGCCGCCGCCGTCGGACTCGTTGTCGGTCGAAAAGAAGTAGTTCCAGAGGTACAGGTCGTCCTCCTCGTCGGAGTTGGAGATGCGCATGCCGTGGTGCTTCTTGGCGGAGCCCTTGGCCCTACCGCCCTTCGAGGAGGCGCTCTTGCCGCCGGTCCGCGAGGAGGAGGCGGCGGAGGCGGCGGAGGCCGAGGCCGCCCTGGCGGACCGCTTTGAGGCTGGCGCCTCGTCGGGCTCCAGCTCGGCGCCAAACTCCTGCTCGACGGAAAAGTCGATCAAGTCGTCGTCGTCGTCGTCGTCGTCGTACAAATCGTCGTCGTCGAGCTCGCCGTCGCGGTCGTCGTCGTCGTCGTCGCCGGCGCTGCTGCTCTCGTACTGGATCACGTCCATGGCGCGCTGGTTGTGGATCAGATTGAACGTGTCCATGAGCGAGTTGCGCTCCTCCTCGTCGAACCCGTTGTTCTCAAACTCGTTCACGAGGAACTTCTCCTCCTCCTTGAGGAACGGGTCCTCGTCGTCGTCCACGGACCCCAACGAGTTGTTGCGCGTGCGCACCACGGCCGCGCTGTGCGCGCCGCCGGCGCCGCGCCCGCTGTTCAACTCGTCGCCGAGCCCAAAGTCGTCGTTGTCCGCCTGGAGCGTCGCCAAGAGCTCGTTGTCGTCGATCTCGTAGTCCTCGTCCGAGTTGAACTCCTCCTCCTTGAACTTGGGCACCGGGAGGTCGAAGCTGAACGTGTCGTTGTGCGCGCCGCCTAGCTGCTCGAGCCCGTCGGGCGCGCCAATGTCCTCGCCGATGTCTTCGTCCACCACGCCGATCCCGTCGATGATGGGGAACGCCATGGACACCGCGGCGCCCGCGGCGCCCGCGGCGCTGCCGTCCATCTCCACGTCCTCGTCCTCGTCGTCCTCGTCGTCGATCGCGTTCGACGGTATGTCGTCAAACTCAAACTTGAAGTTGATGTCCTCGGGGAGCGGCACCTCGGAGCGCCGGCGGCCAAACTTGGCCTTTGCCAGCGCCACGGAGCTTCTTCGCCTGGCGGCGGACGCGGCGGCCCGCAGCGCGGTGGTCTTGGACCCGCCCTTGGCCTTCTTTTTGGGTGCGGGCGCCACCAGCGAGGAGTCCAGGTCCAGGCCCCTTCGGGCCGCGGCCGCGGCGGCGGCGGCGGTGGCCTTCAGCTGGCGCTTGATGCCCTTGAACGCGCGCACCGCCTTCATGGACTTGGCCTTGCGCTCCGCCTGGAGCTTCACAAAGTCCACGTCCGAGTCGTCGGACGACAGGTAGTCGTTGGAGTCTGAGTCGGACCCTGAGCCGGACCCGGACCCCGAGCCCGAGTCCGAGCCGCTGGCGCGCCCGCTGCCCGCGCCGATCATGGAGTACAACTCGCCGATGCCGACGTCGCCCGCACCGTCGCTGCTGTTGTCGTCGCTGGCGACGGCGGCGTCGTCGTCGTCGTCGTCCGCGATGGCGCTCTCGTTGCCCCTGCGCCGGTACCAGTCCATGGTCTTCTTGGGGAGCTTCTTTCTGCCGCGGGGGCCCGCGGCGCCGGCGCCCGCACCAGCGCGGGCGCTGCCCACCACGCGGCCTATGTCGTCCTCGCCCTCGCTCACCGCGGTGAGCGAGCTGTCGGAGTCGCCGTCGTCCTCGTCCTCGTCGTCCTCGTCGTCGTCGGAGTCCGCTATGCTGAACCGCCGGTTCGGGAAGTTCCCGAAGTTTTTGCCTCCAATCTGGTTGGAGTACTTCCTGGGGCTCTTCGCCATCGTTGTGCGCTGCGTTTTGTTCGAAAGTGTGTGTTTTCTAGCTGCTGTCAGTTGTGCCCTGGTGTGCGATGGGGGGAGCAGGCAGTGAGGGGGGGGATGGGCCGTTTGCGCCGGTGTTTCCGCCTGTCTACTGCTGGTTTTTTTTGGATGTGTGTGTGTGCGCGTGCTGCCAGTGTCTCTAGGCGCTGCGCGATGCTTCTATATACTGCTGGGGTGTGGTGTGGTGCCGTGCTGATCCGAAATGAAATATCGCTAGCGGTGATTTAATAACGAAACGAAGATGCGATGCTGTGGAGCTGCTGTGTGCAGGCGCGAGAAGAGCCTCACCGCAAAAAAAAAAAAAAAATTTTTAGTGTCCGTCGCTCCGTGCTGCTGCCGCCATGCAGCGAAGCTGCCCGCGCTGGCGGGCAGCACCGCAGCCAAACCCACTGGGGCCCTGGGCGACGAGAGGACCAGCGCAGAAACGAGAGGGCCAGAGGGGCCAGGGGGGAGGGTCGAGAGGAGGGAGAGGCCAGGACGGAGGCTGGGGAGGAGGGAGAGGAGGGAGAGTAGGTACACTGTAGGTAGCTGGGGGGCCGCTGCGTCGCCTGCCCGGCGGGGGCCACTGCGTGGTGCTCTGCTCGCTGCGCTCGTCTGTAGGAAGCGGTGCTCTCCCGAAGGGAGCCAGGCTCGACGCAGTCGCCCTCGCCGGGCAGGCGCCAGCGGAGCGTCCCCCAGGGTGTGTGGGTAGCGCCATGGCGTGGTGGGGGAGCGCTCGTGTGCTCCAAGCAGCACCAGTGTGGTGCTGAAACTCCTTGGTTCCCCCCCTATTGTGCGCTGCGCTCGCTGCGCTTGCAGCCCTCGCCGCGGGGAGAGTCGCACGACTTCTGCTCGCCCGCATAAATAATAACGCACGTCCTGGCCAGACAATAGCGGGCGCTCCGCTATGGCGACATCTCCCCTCTACGCAGCAGCGCTGCTGACAACCAACCTTGCCAGTTGCCAGTTGGCCTGGGCGTGCTGGGCGGCAGTCCAGGGGGTCGTCGCAGCAGGCCCACGAGATGCCCCAAACTCTATTCCGCAACGTGTCTGGGGCCTATTTTGCTGCATTGGGACCGCGAGGGACGTGTCTTCGGAATGCTGTGCGCACGTGACCGCGGCTGCCAAACCTTAAATAATTTTTCAGTTTCGGGTAGCGCCTTATCTAGTGTGCCAGAGGAGCACAACACATGGAACAGGCGCCCCCCGGCTGCCCAGATGGGGTGCATGTAGAGGGGCCCGTTGGCACGGTGGGCACGGTACCCGCTCGCAGCCCGCAAATTGGGCCGTTTGCAGCGTCGCTCGCCATACAATTTTGCAGCGCTCTGCGCGCTGCCCAGGGCCTTATCTCGAGTCGTTTCAGCTCGCGATGAGATGCCACAGGCCACCCACACGACCGCCCACTTCCCGCCCACATCTGCCCACACTGGCCCCCTCCGCCAGACCTCCAGCCCGCAGTGGCTGCAAGGGACGATCTCGCGCACGTCCACAGCCCCGTTCGACTGGCCACGAGCACCCCCCTCGCCGTGGCTGACTCCAGCGCCCGTATCGTCGCCTACGCACTGTGAGAGACGCGCGATGACGTGATGATTTTTCAGAGCCAGTGCGAGCGGGCCCAGCGCCTGCCCCCAGCGAGTCGCCAAAACGGGCACAATTTGCAGCCAACAGCCTTCCGCCAGGAACCAGGCCGACGCAGTCGGCGGAGCCGCTCCGCTGGCGCCAGCGGAGCGGCTCCGCCGACCCCGTCGGGGCTACAAGGGCCCCCCACCGCAGTACCGCTCCGCTCGGGCCACTCCGTGGGGGCCACTGGCGTGGTGCTCTGCTCGCTGCGCTCGACCACCGAGGCCCTCCCGTAGGGAGCCAGGCTCGACGCAGTCGCCCCCGCCGGGTAGGCGTGTAGCGTGCCGCCGGCAGGACCCCGAGCACTCAAGCGGCGGCCACCTGTTGGTGCTGGCGGCCCTGCCGGGGGCACGCCCATCCACTCCGTGGGGGCCACTGGCGTGGTGCTCTGCTCGCTGCGCTCGACCACCGAGGCCCTCCCGTAGGGAGCCAGGCTCGACGCAGTCGCCCTCGCCGGGCAGGCGCCCGCGGAGCGCCGCAGCGGGCCCAGTGCCTAGCGCTACAGTTGTCTCATAAAATACCTTCTTATTGATTACATAATCTTCTATACAAAACTACGCAGAGCAGTTTGGGTGGGGCGCAGGGTGTCCCTCTGCTGGACGCTCGGGCGGCTGTAGGGAGCGTCTGCCCTGGGGGCGGCGGGCTCGCGCGCTCGGCGGGCGCCCTGGCGGGGCCGGCTAGCTGGCCCAGCACGGGGCTGGTGGTGCTCCGGGGGTGGTGGCTCGCGGCGGAGCCGCCCGGCGCGCTGCTGGCGGCGGTGGGGGTGCGGTGCTGGGGAGGGGGGGTGGCGGTGGGGGGGTGTCTATTTCTTGTCGGCCTCGGCGGTCAAACGGGCGCTCAACTCGATCTGCTCCTTGACGGCCTTGGTCAAGTACTCGATCATGATCACGTCCTCGTTGTAGGCCTTGAACTTGCCCTCCAACTCGGCGAGGTTGCTCAAGCTCTGCGGGCGGTTCAACAAGCTGTTGGCCAAGAGGCGCAACAAGTCGACCGCGCGGTCGTCGTCGCCGGAGGCGGCGGCCTTGCGCTCGCGGATGTACGCCAACAAGCTGTCGATGGTGACGCCCACGGCCTCCAACTGCAAGGTCAAGTGCAGCAACTGCCTGGCCGAGTCGCCCGACAGGAGCACGGTGGTGGTCTGGTCCGCGGCGGTGCCGTTCAATTTGTTTAATGCTAGTTTCTCGGTGACGCTGCGCGTGACCACCGCGTTGGGGATCGGCGTGAACACGTACAGCGACAGCTGGTTGATCAACTTCCAGCCGATGCGGGTGGGGCCGCCGGCCTGGCCCGCGATGGAGGCGCCGATGTAGGTGGTCAACTCGGGCATCTTGATTTCGGCGGCGCCGGCGGCGCCGCTGGCGCTGCCGCCGCGCAAGTAGTCCACGTTCAAGTAGACGGCCGGGTAGGGGAAGCTGCGGTCGCTGCCCTTGGAGTAGAAGTCGTGGATCAAGGCGGTGGTGCCGTCCACGGTGGCGGACAGGCCGAACCAGCCCAACACCACCTCCTTGGGGTGCGCCTTCTTGTATAGCTGGTACATCTGCTTGTGGGTCTGCTCGTCGATGGCGATGGAGTCGCCGGTTTCTGTGCAGGTCACCATGAAGGCGTCTCTCACCTCGAACTCGCTGCCGTCGTCGCTTCTCAACCCGAGGAGCGTTCCGATGATGCGCTTGGACGAGGCGGCGGCGCCGGAGCCGGACAACACCTGCTTGGAGAGGATCTCCAAGATCTGGAGGAGCGCAGACGTGTGGATCTTGACGCTGCACGGGGACGAGGTGGACGAGGCTGCGGGCGCGGCGACGGTGGGCCTCACTAAATGCATGAAGGGGGTGCTTTCTGGCATGATTGGGGGCTGTGCGAAAGGTAGAGAGGGGATGGGGGTTCCGAAATGGGGGCCAAAGGGGGTCTCTTTATACGCGTAGCTGGTGGGTGGGTAGAGGCCAGAGGGTGTCGCTTGGTGAAGTTTTTTCACTGCTGATTTTGTGTGCGTGAAAAATTTGAGGTCGTGCGGGGCGCGGTTTGCATGTAGTGCTGGGGGTGCCTGGAGTGCCTGTAGGGCACGACGGGCACTCCAGGACCCGGGGGGCCAAGAGGTACCACGGGGCGAGTGACAGGTTTGGACTAGCGCAATGGCTCTGGTCGAGCCATTGGCTCCGTTAGGGCCATCCGCAGCTTCAATTGCCTGTGTTTTTGGACTGCCTGCCCTTTTTGCCAGTTGCTCTGCTTGCAGCCACTCGCTCGCTGCTGCGCTCTATGCAGTACTATCAACACCACCGTGCATCAAACCCACGCTGCTTGAAAAATCCACTGGCAAATCCGCTAGTGCTCCCGCAACACCCACACACACAGAGCACCCACCAAAAGCAGCGACCCCGACCGCGAGACACTAACCCAAACGCAGCATCCATTTGAACACCCTCACGAATTTTCGGCACCATCCCCCGAGAAACCGGTCCTCCAGCGCTCCTCTAGCACCCACCAGGATTTTCCCATTCCAGCCCTTTTTTATGGTGTGCTGATTTTTTTGGTGCAAAACTCCCCTAAAACCACAAACCTCCGCATCTCGAGCCAAAGACCCCCGAAAACCGCGGCTCCAGCGCTCCCCAAACACCCCTCGCACAAGTATTTTTCGCCCCCAATTCGCGGCACTACAGACATGTCGTCGTGGCTCTTCAGCGAAGACGCCTACATCAAGGGCTCGCCGTCCAGAAAGCAGCTCACCATCAAACAAGACCTCAAGACAAGAGAAAGCATATACGAGTTCACCATCAAGTTGGGCCTGGCGCTAAAGTTGAACGGGAAGACCATTCTTGCCGCCACAGTGTACATAGCGCGGTTCTACTCGCGCGTGCCCATCACCACCTCCAAGTACTTTGTGGTGTGCGCCGCCATCACCATATCCTGTAAGCTCCACGACAACTACCGGCCGCCCGACAAGATCGCCATGACCGCGTGCCAGATCAAGAACCCCAACAAGCAGGTGGACGAGCAGAGCGACGTGTTCTGGAGCTGGCGAGACCAGTTGTTGTACCGCGAGGAGTTGATGTTGAAGACGCTCAATTTCGACTTGAACTTGACCTTGCCCTACGAGATCAGAGAGCGGCTCGACGAGGAGATCGACGACAGGCACAAGCAGGCCCAGGAGGACGGCGCCGAGCATGAAGATCGGGATGTCAAGAGCCTTGTAGGCGAGTCCGACGAGGAGAATGAGGACGACGACCAGCACGACCAGATAAATGGGACGAAGGCGGTGGTGGCATCGCCAGACGATGTCTTCTACGCTACAGGCAAGGAAACGCTCAAGCAGTGTGTGGCGCTCATCGAGATCCTCTCGTCGCTACCCATCTTGGTAGCCTACAGCGTTGAAACGTTCTTTGGCGCTGCTCTAGTCATCATACTCCAGGAGAAGGCGCATCAGCAGGGCAAGAAGCTCCAGCTCCCCAAGGCATACCTCACCAAACATTTGCATACAACCACCGAGGAAAGCTATAGATGCTACAAGTACGTGTACAAGCT
Source organism: Dujonia boleticola (assembly GCA_029581775.1). Lineage (NCBI taxonomy): Eukaryota > Fungi > Ascomycota > Pichiomycetes > Serinales > Debaryomycetaceae > Dujonia > Dujonia boleticola. The sequence continues at coordinate 840,135 of JARGRU010000006.1, read as the reverse complement.
CCTCAAGTTCAGCGAGAGCTCTGATGTCCATCTCGCTAGCCACCGAGCCGCGGCCAAAAGGATAAAGCTCATAGAGCGCAAGGAGTTCTTTGAAATCGCAAACGACACAGAAGCAAGCGTGTGACCACAAACACCTACGCACCATAAAAACGCAAGCAAACCGTTATAGAAAGAAGAACGCAGGATGGCACTAGCAGTAGAGCACTACAGTAGCATAATACACGTCAATTGAGGTGGCAGGCTGGCCCTTTTTTAGCCGTTGTAGCCATGTCCGATATTTTACACGACTCCCTATTGACTACAGACCTAAAGGAGATGTTCCTAGACGGCAGGTACTACGACATCCTTGTGGTTATGCCAACGCTACGCACCTTGGAATTGACGCTGGCCGCTCGACTCATGGTCTCGCTCACACTCTTTGGAGTAGGCAGGCACGAATCTGCCATCCGAGAATTGGCACTCTCGGTCGAGCTAGCCCACGACGAGGAGGAACGGAGTATACTCAGCGAGTACCTATTGCAAGCGATGGGAACCAGAGCACAGAAGCAACCAAAAATGCTGCTGCTGCTCCCCATTCACGAACAAGCAGCGCTCTTCCTCCGCGCCAACGGGAATCTAGACGACTACTCGCTTGGCAAGACGTGCCAAACCACCTTCAGGTTGTGCAGCGAGGCGTTGAAGGATCTCTTGAGCTACCTGCCTGGCAACAGCCTGAAGGGACTGCGCCGCATTCTTGATACCATCTTTCTTGCCATCAAGTACCACACGCCGCTCTACGTGTACGCTGAGCTACAAGAGAATCGAGCACTACTCAACCGTGTTTTGGCTGACGACCTTTCCATGCACCCGGAAATCGACTTGACCTACTGCACCACGAGCACCATGCTCGAGTTGATATCCAGAATCACCTCGTCGTCCATCGTCACGTCACTCTCCATTTGCGGGCTAATCGTGAAGCACCAAGTCATCCGAGGGTTCTTCTGCCACTTGAGCGGCGAGTACCTGGAGGCCATCAGCATATTCAAGTGGCTCATGGTGTACTTTGAAGACTCGCAAGCCATCTTGATGGACAGAAACGAGTACTTGTCGCTGGTAACGAGGAGACTCGTCAGCATATTGTTGGCCAGCAGCTACTTGATGGAGCATACCAGGGACAGCGGCATGTCGTCCGAGGGGCCGCACTGCATTTTAACCTCCATACTCCAGTCGTCCGACGAGATGAACGTGACCTCCGAGTACCTGAGCGGCAGGCTCTGCCAGTACTTCATCTGCTGCGGCGGGCTATACGAAATGTTGTCCTTCAGCGATGCGACCAAAGTGAAGGTCAACACCGATATCGAAGCGCTTAGACTCAGCCAGCAGCAAATAGAGGAAATGCTCCGCAAGTACATCATAGCGTCCACTTTGAAGGCGCAGGACGACGCTACCGTGATTGACATATACCAGAGGATCTTGTGGGGGCTATTGATGTACGGAGGAGTGCACTTGCAGACCTTTTGGTTCTTCAAACACATCAGAGACTACACGTTCTTGGAGCTCGAGTACGGGCCCATCACTCTAGACAAGGAGATCAGATTCAACGCCTTTCAGGAGAGGGATGTCTTGGCCAAGTATTCGAACGGGCACGAGATGGTTGACCAGATATACGCCCTTAGGAACTCTATGCTTAAAGAAGGGGGTGGCGGAGTTCTCCCTCCAGAGGAGGAGAACCTCTTGCTCATCCCGCAGGTGTTCCACTACAACGACCAGCTCATCATCTCGGACCGCTACTTTGACGAGAAGGTGCCGTACGTCAGCACGCGGGATTTCGTCTCTGTCTCTCCGCACAAGGTCAAGCCGAAGCTCAAAGGGCAGCTCAAGCTCAACGGCAAGATTGTGAGGGAGAACATCGAGACTAGCACGCTGCTCATGACCCTTTGGTTGCGGAGCTACACGACGTACAAGGGCCTGGTCCCAGCCGAGATCTTTGACTACTGGCAGTCGACAAACATGGGGAGTTGGACCCCGGAGTCCGAGGAGTAGCCACCAAGCAGCTACACCAAGCAACTTACTAATACATAATCTACGCAGCAAGCCTTGAAAAATCATTTTTTGTAGTTATAGTATGTAGGCGTATGTACACAAAAGGGATAAAAAGAGGTACAAATTTACAGCAACACCCGGGCGGTGGCCGCTCGCTCAGCTCCTTCTCTGGCCCCAAACCTCTTCGTAAGAGCTGGTTCCCTTGGTCTCCGGAATGGACTCCTTGACAAAAGCGTAGGTCAAGGCGCAGAACGCGGTGAAAATGAAGTAAACGCCGCCGCCGATCCACGAGTTCTTCAAAATCGGGAACAAGAAGCCAACCAAGCCGGTTGCAAACCAGTTACAAGCGGTACCCCAACTCTGGGCCACGGCCTTGACCTTTGGCTGGGTCACCTCGGAGACCAAGAGGAACGGGATGGGGCCCAAACCCAAGGCAAACGCGGTGATGTACGTGAAGGTGCCCACGATGGACAACAAGGCGCTCGCGTAGATGATGCCCACGCCCATCAAGGCGGCCAGCACACCCATCACGGTCACAGACCCGAGCAAGAGCGGCTTCCGGCCGAGCTTGTCGATGAGCGGCGCGCCGGCAAAGGTCACCACCACGTTGACAATGGACACAAGGCAGCACACGAGGATGGCGTGGTCCGGGAACACAGCCACCAAGACCGACACCCCGTAGAAGACAATCGAGTTGATCCCGCAAAACTGCTGCGCAATGAGGATCCCCGTGGACACCAATCTGGAGTTGTAGTACTCGGGGGACGTCAAGTACGTGGAGAGGGTCACGGCGCTTCCCAGGGTGTGCTGGGCGGCAAACGTAGGCGCATCCGCTGGGATGCCCTGCTGCTGCTCCTCGTCGTCGCCGCCGCTGCCCAAAAGATCGTCTGCCTCGCTGGAGGGGCTGCGGGTGCCATCGCCATGATGGGCCGCCCACAGATTGACCTCGTCGCGGGCCTTGATGTACTCGCCGCCGCGGATCTCGTGCAACACGCGGTACGCCTTGCTGGTGAAGCCGTGGTTGAACAACCACATGGGGCTCTCCTCCACGAAAAAGAAGATGGACACAAAGTTGACCACCGCCAACACGGAGCCCATGAGCAACAACAAGCGCCAGTTGTTGTCGTCGCACCACACCAAGGCCAAAAACTGGGTCAACAAGATGCCGATGTTTACCGACACCTGGTTCATGGAGCCGAGGAAGCCCTTGACTTTCGCGGGGGCCACCTCGTTGATGAACACGGGGCCGATGGCCAACGCCGCGCCCGCACCGAGCCCAGAAATAAACCTACCAGCCAAAATAGCGCCAAACGAGTTTGAAAACGCGTTGAGCGTGGAGCCTACAAGATAGATGGCGCAGTGCACCAAGCCCGTCTTTTTGCGGCCGATGCGGTCTGCAATGCTGCCTACAAAGAACGAGCCGATCAACCCGCCTACGCTGAAAATCGACGTGATCGAGCCCACCTCCTCCGCGCTCATGGGGATGCACTTGACGAGCCCGTGGCGCCCAAACCACGACTCCTTGTACGGGGTGGACGGGTTGGGCGTGGGCACCCGGCACGAGATCACGCCCTCCGGCGAGTTCAACTCCGCCATGTGGTACCCGAACTGCAACGAGCCAATGCAGATGATGGCCACGTTGGCGATCAATTTCGGGGTCAATTCTTTCGGAAACGACATTTTGCACTACCGTCTTGTCGCTAAAGAGCCCGCAGTGTGGGGGGCCGCCAGCGAGAGCAACTCCTTTTTGTGGAGTTGCCCCTTGCGCACGGAAACAGTAGATCCGGTATATGCAGGATTCCGTCAGTTGCACCCAAAATGGCTGCAACTCCCCTGGGGGTCTGGGGGTGCGCCTGCCCGGCGAGGGCGACTGCGTCGAGCTTGGCTCCCTTCGGGAGAGCGGGAGGGGACGAGCGCAGCGAGCTGAGCACCACGCCAGTGGCCCCCACGGAGTGGATGGGCGTGTCCCCGGAGGGCTCGCTGTAGCCACACGGGGCCTGTGGGTGCGCCTTCCCGGCGAGGGCGACTGCGTCGATCTTGGCTCCCTGGCGGGAGGTTAGGGGTCGGGTGGACTACAGGCGCTACACGGGGCGTGTCGTATACTGTACAATTGTCTTGATCTATCATAAATACGTTAAATAATACGGCGGTGCCGTTCTGCCCGGGCCATTCTGTGGTGCTCCTCCCCGTAGGGGAACCAGGCTCGACGCAGTCGCCCTCGCCGGGTAGGCGCCAGCGGAGCGTCCACCCTCAGCCCCTTGAAGCTGGGGACACAGGTGGGCAGCCCTGCCGGGGGGCACGGTGCCGCTCCGCTCGGGCCACTCCGTGGGGGCCACTAGCGTGGTGCTCTGCCGCGCGGGGCGCTACGGGTGGTCGTCGACGATGGGCAAGAAGTTGCCGATGATCATCATGGGGATGCCGAACACGTCTCTCTTGAGCGTCCACATGCAGCCCGTGCGGATCTTGACGTTGTTTTTGGGGGTCAAGAGGGTGCACTCCGTCATGGTGGCGCCCAAGAAGTCGCCGAACGCGATGCGCAGGAAGAGCTGGAAGTACTCGAGCACCAGCTTGTCGTCCAAGAGCTCCACGATGAAGGTCTTTTTCTTGGAGATAAGCTCCTCGCGGGCCCACCCGGTGAGGATGCAGAACTCGTCGCCCACGTACGCAATTTCGCCCGTCCGGCGCCACACGATGGTGGGCGTGCCGCTCACGTTGATGAAGTTGTCGTACGTGAGGAGCGTGCGCTGGAAGCACTGCTCCATGAAGATGAGGTCCTCCTCCTTGAGCGAGTTGGTGCACGCGATGAACGACGGCCGGTACGCGGCCATGGACTCGGCCATCTTGACGAGCATCTCCTTGGGGAACCGCTTCCGCAAGTACGCGATGAGCTGATGGTACCCGGGCGTGTACGCGTACGGCTTGGTCACCTTGGCGTAGATCTGCTCGGGCTGCGTGAAGGTCAAGTTGGCGGACACCGGCGGGTTGGCGCCGTTGGCGCTGCCGCCGGCCCCGCCGCCCGGGGCGCTGTCCGCGCGCCCGTCGTCGATGACACCCACGGCAAACGAGAGCTTCAGCTTGGAGTTGCGCTCGTGGTACGCGGCGGGGTCCGTCTTGCGCATCTCCTCGATGGCGGTGATCACGTCCGGGAAGTTCTGGATGTGCGACTGCGTGGGGTCCACGGGGCCAAGGAGGTACTGGTTGATGCTCACGTCGCACTTGATGGCCGAGTCGATGGCGCCGGAGTACTGGAACTTGCGGTGCGGTGCGCCCTGCTGCTGTTGCTGCTGCTGCAGTTGCAGTTGCAGCTGCTGGAGGTGCTGCAGGAGGTGCTGTCCGTTTTCGTCGGTCTTGCCGTTGCCCGTCACGGAGTTGGCCGCGGTGGTGGCCGCAGTGGTAGCGTTGGTGCCGCTGTAGGGCGAAACGGCGTAGTCATCGGGCGCCCCGGCGCGCGCGCTCGGGGTGAGGCCGCTGCCAATGGCGGCACCACCCATGGGCGAATTGGCGCCGTTGCCAGCGGCGCCGCTGCCGCTGCCGTAGCCCAAGTAGCCGGCCTCAGCGCGGTCCGACCCGTGCGGGTGCACCTGCGGCGACACCTCGGGCGATACGATCGAGTTGGGCGTGGCCTCGGTGGACGTTGAGTGGCTGCCGTGCACAAAGTTGTCCTGGAGGATGGACGAGAGCGTGGAGTACTCGAGATCGGCCGCTGACAGGAGGAAGTTGCTCTTTCTGGGCTTGCCTGCGGGCCCCGAGCCCGCTGCGGCGGGAGCGCCCAGCGGCGCGGGCGCCGCCGGGTTGAGCTGGCTCGGTATATGCTGGTGGTGGTTGTGGTGGTTGTGGGCGAACGAGTGGTGGTTTTGGTGGTGATGCAAGTGGGAGGAGGAGGCCCCCGGCGCGTGGCTGCTGCCGGCGCCGTGGTGCAAGTGGGGGAGCGGCGGCTTCAACTGGTGGAGCGGCTGGAGCTGGTGCGGCAACGGGAGGAGCAGCAGCTGCAGGCCCAGGCGCTGCTGGGACTGCGCTGCGCCGCTGCCGCCGAGCGGCATGCCAAACACGCTGTCGAGCGTCCCGGGCCCGCCAGAGGGCGCAAACCCAGCGGGCGTCGTGTGGCTAGGGCGTAGGTCCGTGGCAAGGTACTGCTGCTGCGGCGGCGTCCGCCGCTGGAGCGCATCGAGCGGCACGTCGGCCAAGTATTTCTTCTTCTTGCGCGGAGCGTCCACACAGGTGGCCCCGAGGCCCCTCTGCACGCACTTCTCGCACGGCCGGCTGCTGTCGCAGGGCATGTGGGCGTCGCGGCAGTGGTTGCATGCTCTTTTTGTTTTCCTTCGTTTCTAGAGGGTCTGTTAGTATGGCTGGGTGGAGAGGGGGTGCCCCGGGGGGACGCTCCGCTGGCGCCTGCCCGGCGGGGGCGACTGCGTCGAGCTTGGCACCCTACGGGAGAGGGGGGGCTGGGGCCGAGCGCAGCGAGCAGAGCACCACGCCAGTGGCCACCACGGAGTGGCCCGAGCGGAGCGGTGCAGCGCGCCCCCGGCAGGGCAGCCAGCGGGCCACCAGCAGCACCACTGGTGCAGAGCGTGTTGGCGGGGCACTCCCTGAGTGGATCCTGGCGGGCTCCTGGGGCCATTGGGGGGGGTACAACCGCTGGAAGCTTGTGTGTTGTTGGCGGTGGCAGCGGCGCCCTCAGTGGGGCGAGCGGGCGCTCCACGCGGACCCCGTGCTGCTCAGGTGGCCAGACGGCCCCAAGAGGCGCATTGGAGGCTCCCACAGAGGTGGCTCGGGGCAGGGGCAGGGGCCAGAGGGTGGCGCTACACCGTTCGTGGGCACGAGAACGCCCGCTGCTGGGCAGCTGTGGGCTGGAATACATACCGAGTTCAGGCCGTCAGTGGGCGGCGAGGCCAGCGAGGCGTCCATTTCCGATGTTATATAGTACAGATGGGGGGGCGGATAGGCGTCTGGTGGGGGCGTGGGAGTGTTTTCAGGTTCACAGGCTCGCCATCTACGGGTCTCTTGGGGGTGGGCCGCTGCGGTGCCAAGGCCGTGAATCCGCTGGGGTTTTTGTGTGGAGCGCTCCGAGGAGGATCACTCCGAGCGGACGGGCTGTGTGCAGGATCCCGTTTGCACGGGCTGCGGACGGAAGGGTTCAGCCAGAGAAATGGCGGGGGGGCCGAGCGATGGGGCTGTTGCAGTCAGTTTCCCCTGCTGAAAAGGGGGGCGGTGGTGCCAGCCGGGCGATTTGCTTGAGCGCAAGCGTTTAAATGGGCACTTTGGGAGGTATGGTGCCCCATTGGCGGCCCTTGTGGCACGCTGACTCGCTTCCGAGTCATCGGCCCCTCATTTACGAGCGAGCGCGCATGGGCTGCAACACACACGGCTGGGGTTGCGAGGCTCGGAGACGGGGGGGGGAGTGGTTGAGACAGCAGTGGCACCTCGAGGTGGGTGGGTGGACGCTCCGCTGGCGCCTCCCCGGCGGGGGCGACTGCGTCGAGCTTGGCTCCCTGCGGGAGACTGGCCCCATATACACAACAATTGCTCAAAGAGTGACTCGGTCCCTGCCTTGCACCTAAGCCTGCCATATTCTACAAATTCGTCGAGGGATCTTTACAACGACAGGAGGTGTGGGAAGCCAGAAAGACGAGCCGATTTGATATCCTACTCAAGATTGACAGAATCATCCAAGAGATTCCGGTGCCTAAAGTCATGTATATCGTAGTACACATATTATCTTCCTAACAACTATCTATTTGCAGCTATTTGGTGGGTATCGAATTTTGAAGTTTACAGCCAACTGATGCTCAAGTTGAAACTTAATAGAAACTTTCGCCTCAGATTAATGCAGCGATGAATCCAAGCAATGCACCGGCCACTGGCACAACGGTATTGAAAGCGCCGTTCTTGCTCTGAGTGGAATTTGGTGGTGCAGAGTTCTGGCCACTAGTGGTGGCATTTGATGCTGTAGTAGGTGCCGAGGAAGCCTGCGACAGCGAAGAGGCGGCTGAAGAACTGGAAGATTTAACAGAACTGCTAGAGTCTGATTGAGATTTAGTTCCGCCAGAACCTGTTATGGAACTGCCCCCGGCCTTTGAGCCAACTGCTGTGACAGTCACGTTATAGGGCAGAGTCTTTGTCCCACTCTTAGACGTATAGGAGGCACGTGGCAGGGCTTCTGATTGTGGTGTGGTTGTTATTGCTGATGCATAAGCATAATAACCAGAATAGGCAGTATTGTAATATTTCGGGTCATACGATTCGGTGTCGTAATTAATGTAAGAGGAATCGTAAGAATCGGACCCGTAATAATCGGACCCGTAATAATCGTCGGAATCGTAATAATAATCGGACTCGTATTGATCTGAGTAGGCGTAATAACTTGAATCTGAGTAATAACCAAGGTTCTCTTCAGTGTAAAAGTTATCGGTGAGATATAAATTCGATAAGTCTGCAGAGTTGATGCCGTAGTGAGACTCGTATTTCTCGGAATTAGCCTCATAGGCACTCTGAGCCTGACCAAAGTACTTGTACCCAGCGGTATTCTGTCCGTCCTTGTACAAGGGGCCATCGGTTACACTGTAGAAGTAGCCACCATAATCAACGGAGAAGAAAGTTCCTTGTGTCGTGATGTAAAATTTACCATCTTCGTCACTAAAAAGGTTTCCGTTGTAATGAGTTTGAGTGAAATCGTCGTTGGTATACTGGTCGTCATCCCAAGCTTCAACATCGCCTGGGTCTAAGCCCGCATTGAAAAAGGCCTCTGGTCCTCCAGGGATGAGGACCGGAACCACAGCAGGATCGGCATTATAAATGTCGTCTTCTCTCTTGGCTTTTCCAAAGAATGGTATATGGAGAGCGTTGGAAGTGGCTAAGGTGGCCAAAAGGACGGCGGCTCTCATGCTTGATAGTTTACGAATGGTTGCAAAAAACAAAAAGTAAACGGAAAGGAAAAGAAATAATAAATGTATAACACGAATTGACAGAAAAGGTGAACTTGAGAGGCAACTGGTTCTACTTATATAGCCCTTCAGTCTTCCGTAGACATTTGGAAGCATTTAGGGGCATTCTATCATGAGTTTTAAACTCTAACGATGCCCTCGAGCTTTTTAGTTACATCATGCCAAGATTTTTGCAAACGTCGCTGCAGGTGTGCGTGCTGCAGATCAAAACTAAACATACTTTGTACTATTGGACTTTCTGCCACCTCCACCAACCCGCTAGATCTTAGTTTGCAGCGGGAATGTGGAGTTATGCGAAGGTATGTCAGCTGACGAGCCACTCATTCAAATCACCGTTCTAACCACACGAATGTCCGCTTATAGTGTGCATTGTTGTCTCTGCTTCCATGCAATCCTCCCGTAAAACATAGCTCCTCGTGCATAGTGTCAGGTACCGACGCATAGGGTGCAGAATCTCACTAATCATAATAATAATGTATCGTATTTATGTTACCATGTTGCAGTGTTACCTTGCTTGAAGCAGTATTCGAGTACTTTCCTTGAAAAGGTGTAGCTAGTTTATTGTACTCGTTCATTGTAGTCGTCGTAAACATTCCTTCTACAACTCTGTGCGCTAGGAGCGTTCCAGAATATGAGATATTTTTGACATAATTTGTCGCAGTCAAGTTATGTGGAGGTCAAAGGAATTGCTGTGACGGAGAGTGGGCTATCTTGTAGGGGCTGATTCTCTTTCGAAACCTTTGAGTACGGCATGTTTAGATATGGTGCGAGAGGTGTCGGAGATCAGGGCAACTTTCGCGATAGGCGGTATCAGCGGAGAATGTGGAGTGTTTTGCAACACAATTTCTGTGAGAGAAGTGGTTATGATCTCAGTATGGAGAATGCGATGCGATATCAAACATGGACTAGTAGAAGGGTACGCGCTCAAACTAGCAAACAAACGCGTACCGACACTAACCATACCGATCCAGCATTAGCCGATCCCAGTCACACGAGTCCATTCCGGGCAAGATAAATCCATGCCGGGCGATTACCAGTGCCATTCTCCTATGCGAATATCAATCATTGGCTCTTTAGTTCAGTCTTTAGCTTTTAAGTTATTTTGCCGTTAAATACACGGCAAAATACAGAAGGTCTAGGGAATGGTTTGGTCTGTTGAGTCATTGAATTGGATTGCTATGTACATTCCAAAGAAATTGGTAAACAGCCTAGTGTTCAGAAGTAGCGGGCGGTTGACAGAGGAGTACGTCAGCTTACGCCAGAGATCCGAGATTTCTGCTTTATTGTTGGAATATACAGTTTTGTTAGCCTATTTTCGTGGTGTGAGATAGGCAGGCCAGACTTTTAACTCTCCTTAGCGAATTAAGTTTCCAAATCTCGTGGCTCAAAAAACTGCAGGAGAATACTTTAGTGCTCGTAAATAAGGCGTATTTTACGTGGCATTGCTGTAATTGAAGTGGTATACAGCACCCGAAGAGCAATAGCTAATATAAGCTTCTTGACTTGCAAAAACTATCTTCAATAGTCTTTCGCTTTTTACATTGTTGCTTCATTTATCTTTTGCAAAGCGAATTTCCTTAAACTTATATTGTTGAGATTTCCATAACTGTTAGATTCTCGCTTATCACGCTACGTCGAATGCACTATTTATCAGAATGCTTGATTGAAGGCTACCAGTATGGTAGTAAGTCACAAATTTAAGATATATATCGAGACGCGGGTGTGCGTGTCAAAATAAACACGTGAACTCGTCAGCTCTGAAGGAATGATTTACGTGCATCTGGTTCTTCATGCTAAGTTTCATAAGACATATATATATTTTATAACTAACAAATATCTATTTCGGGATGACTGAAGGTGTCTTGTTTGCTCCTTGTTGGAAATGATGACGCTGAGTTCTATCACATCAGATTAACACAGCAACAAATCCGAATAATGCACCGGCTACCGGCACAACAGAATTGAAAGCGTCATTCTTGCTTCCAGTTGGGCTTGGAGATGGTGATGGTGAAGGGCTTGGGCTACCACTGGGAGCAGATCCTGAAGTAGCAGCAGGGGCTGCAGCAGCAGGCGTGGTATTTGCCTTTGATTCAGCTGGAGGAGCGGCGGCGGGACTGTCACTAGAAGCGGCGGCAGAACTAGCTGTTGCGGCTGCAGAAGAAGCTTCAGATTTTGAACCAGTTTCAGAGCTTTCTCCTGCAGTGGAAGAGTGCAGAGAGCCGGAGGAAGCTGAAGGTGAATTAGTTTTGGTAGCGCCGCTTGAGCCAGTGTGGCTAGCCCGAGGTCTGGCGGAATGCCTGACAGATGGAGTTCCAGTTTGCTTTGCACCTCCCGATCCAGTCTCATCGGCCGTTAAAAAGGCATCAGTGTAATAATCATCAGTATAATAACCGTCAGAATAAAATTCATCGGTGAGGTATGCGTCAGAATAATCTTCAGTGTCGTAGCCATAGATCGAATCGTAATAATCTGAGTCAGCATTATAAAAACTTTCGACATCATAAAAATCCAGATATGCAGCAGAATTAGCTCCTCCATCGTATAAGGGACCATCAGTCACTGTATAGTAATTACCTTGAGGATCAAGTGAATAGTACGTTCCCAAGGTGGTAATATAGTAAACACCGTTTGCATCGCTAAAAAGGTTTCCAACGTAACCCGTATCGCCGCTAGTATCACTAGTGTCCCCTTCAGGAGTAATGAGACTAGGGTCTAAACCCACATCACCAAATGCATCCTCACCACCAGGGATAAAGGCAGGAAAATCGTTATCAAAAATACAACTAGCATCATCAGTGAGATCACAATCTGCGCTCGCGTCATCTCCTCCGGCAAAATCGTCCCCTCCGTCACCAGAGTCGTCAAAGTCGTCCCTCTTGGCTCTCTTGAGGATAGGTACCAGGAGAGAATTGACGGTAGCAAATATTGCAAAAAGGATGACTAATCTCATCTTGAGAACTTGTGGGTGGTTGCAAAAGAGAGAGTAAAAATAATAGTGATAAGAAAAGAGATAAAACAAAGTATCGATATCACACTAACACTCCACAGGAGGCTAAAATGAGTGGGAGTCACTCCGATTTAAATATTCTCTCAGTACTCAGGTACTCTTACATGATTCTACTCGGGTCCGTGGTCCCATAGTCCTCAACGTTTACCTATGGAGTGCCAAGACTTCTTAGCGATACTAATGTCGCTGCATGTGTGCATGCTGCATAAAAAAATACGACAATTATATACAGCATTTAACTATTGGAGTCGTTTGACTTCGGCCGAGCAGGTAATCTTTTATGGCTCCCGAATGCCCAGGCCTGCCACTTCATCGCGAGATATTGTAACGTGCTTCAAGAGTCAAGGAGACTGTGATGCGACTGATCTCGCGAATAACGTCCACTCCACGAGACCAAATACTTATCGGCAAAGAAGACCATTACTTCGCGCATAAGACTGTCGTAAAAAATAATTCCGCGTGCAGCGTATCAGGAACAGGCGCTTACGGCAGAATGCTGTTCATCAATTATTAGGTTCGTAAACTTTAAACCAGATTTGTATGGGTCTATCAACATATTTAGCCAAAAATAGAACGCGTGTATTATTAATCATAATGTGTAGATAGGCTTTATTGACATTTGCTGGTCGTGAGACGGAAACTGAGGTATTTCTGAGCATGGAGCGAGTGTTCATGCTGGTCACTGTGGTGTAGCCAAGGTTTCCTTGCATGTCCTTTGATATGGATGGAACTACATTATCTCATCGTTAAATGAAGTCGGAATGAAAAGAACTGAAAGATTGCAAGACGTCTCTTCAGCAGAATGTTTTGTTCTTGCGGTATAAACACTTCCATTCGAGAAGTGTTTGAATAGACTTTAGACAGGCGTCGAAGTGTCGCCGCAGATATTAAGACGATAATACTCATCGGAAACGGGTGATTACCATGCAGACTCAACACTTTCTGCATTCACGTGTTCATAACGAGCCGATCGTAGCCCGTGTCGTTGCACTCCATGTGTCGCTCCTCTTCTCAGCTATTTGCTTCTACACCGCGCTCCGGTTCAACATCTAGCTTTTAGTGCATTAGCTGTATCTGTGTTTAGAGGGACTACTTGTATACAATTGCCCATTAGCTCGCCAAAACATCCTACAAATCAGGAGCTGACAAGGTAGGGAGTATTGCAGTTCCACTCGTACCTGCCAAGGTAAGCCGGTTACGTCAACCTTAAATCCTGTAGAGCATGTATTTGCCCGTGGGCCATTTCTATGTCCATTTGACAGGGCAACTATCTTTCTAATGAAGCTGAGGTTTTATCTTGCACAACAAGTGATTAAACTTCTATTTAAACTGGGAACAAAATCACCTTTGGATCTCATAAATTCTTTTACTAAGCTTGGCATTAACTGTCAAAGTTAGAACCTTCGTGTGCTGCGTTGTATGGCATACTCTCTTAATTTATTTGATGTAGGGAATGCCATTGATGCCTCAATCCCATTTGTTACTGCTAAAGACCTTTACCACAGCACTTCTGGAGTGGCCTTTCTTAGTATTCGAGAATATGATGGCCAAGGCTCTCTTGCTTCTTCCATCAGAATATAAATGTATATCTCAAGCCATGGGTCATAAGTAGTTTACTTACAATGTTTTTTAAAGTCGGCAATTTTTCATTCGATGACTACTTTTTTTAGTTGGATAAACAATATGAATTCTACCATTTCAAACAAAAGCAGCAACCAAACCAAACAATACACCAACCACTGGCAGAAATATTTGGATAGCGCCATTTTTTTTAATGAGGTCCAGCGTAGATGGAGTACTCAGTGCAGGCGTAGATGTCGAAGTGACTTGTGATGGAGACAGTGAAGGTGTGGCTGGAGAGGTTGAACCGGCAAGAAGAGAGCTAGGGGGGCGGACACCTGTTCCACCTACAATTGTTGTGGAAGCACCGGGTTTTGCTGTTGCTTGGGCTCCATCTGAAAGTCCTCCTGATGATGCAGCATCAGTTACAGAGCCACCCACCTCGTAGTAAAATCCACCAGAGCTTGAGAACCCATAATAAGAATCATCAAAGAGATCTTTAAAATCTGTTGTATCAAAGTCATAAAACGATTCATAGAACTCGGAATCAGCCTTCAAAGCACTTTGGGCTTTCGCAAAATATTCATACCCTTCACTATTGTGCCCCCCATTGTACAAGGCACCATCTGTTACGGTGTAGTAACCATAATCATCAATCGAGTAAAACGTTCCCAGTTTAGTAATATAAAATACACCGTCTTCATCAGTGAAAAGATTTCCTTCGTAACGAGTTTCACTTTGTGAAGTAGACGCATAATCTTCAACATCATTAGGGTCTAAGCCAACTTCATACAAGGCATCCCTTCCACCAGGTATGATGGCTGGAATCAAAGCGGTGTTCTCGTCATCATAAATACAACTGGCATTACTACTTTTGATGCAAGCATCGTCTCTCTTTGATTTTCCAAAGAACGGTATATAGAATGCATTTGCAGTAGCCAATATAGCCAAGAAGAGAGCGATTTTCATTCTAGGAACTATTTGAATGGTTGCAAAAACAGTGAAAAAAAAAGTTAAAAGTCTCTAGGAACTACGCTCACTTGCTAGAAACAAATTTGAGCCTGAAAATTACCACCTTATATATACTCCCAGTCCTCTATTATTTCTCTTAATCTCGTATCAGACTCGAATATAAGATTAGGGTTAAGCTTTACTCAGTCTTGCTGTGTAAGAACTCTAATTTGTGTTGGCAAGACTTATAGTGGAAGCTTTTTGTCGCTAACTTACGAGCTGCAGGCGGCCACGAAAAAAACTGTTACAGCGTTATATCGTGTGATTACATCAACAAGTTCGGTGACTTGTAAGTCCAAAAGGATGTATGAACGCGTGTCAATGGGGGATGAGGTATCCCGATAATTTCCTACCAAAATCTACTTGCACAAATTGACAATAATTCGTGCTACATAACTTTGTTGTCCTCCCATGTGCCGCTTTAACTTTAAGCTTCGTAAAAGTTTTAAGAGGCAACAAGCACAGCCGCATACTGGCCCAAATGTCGCTAAATCCATTTTTTTTCATTTCGTATACTTTAACCGGATTTCCGATGGACTATTACAGATTTTATAGAACAAAAATGGAGTAGACTGTTACAGAAAAAGTGAAGGGAGAAGGCTTTATTGGTCTCGTAAATAATCTTACGGATAAACTTGCTATTGAAGTGTATCTTAGGAGGTTTCGTCGACATTGAGAGGAATTCGACGCCAGGGTATGCAGCCAGAGAGAGCAAAATGATCGTTGCCATCAAGTCTATCACATTATTCGATTCACCAATTTATTGAACATACTTATGCCATCATAGAATAGAAGCATTGATTTATTTTGTATAAATTCTAGATAGGTTGAGCTCGATCTATAGCAATGCAGCCGCAAATCCAACTAACGCACCAGCAATTGGCAAAACGGTATTGAATGCACCATTCTTTTGTACACTAGAGCTCGAAGATGGTTTAGCAGGAGGAGGGCTTGAGCTACCACCAGATGATGGGGCTGCGGCTGGGGCTGGGGCTGAGGTGGTAGCAGTTTGCGATGGAGACAGTGGAGGAGCAGCCGATGGACTAGTAGCAGGAGCTGCAGGAGAGGTTGCAGAAGAATCGTCTGGCTTAGGACCAGAACTAGAACCTGAATTATCCCCTGATTGGGAACCTGATTGAGAACCTGCGCTTGAGGATGGCAGACCGGAGGAAGCTGAAGGTGACTTGGTTTTGGCGGCGCCACTTGAGCCAGTGTGGCTAGCCCGAGGTCTAGGTGAATGTCTGACAGAAGGTGTTCCAGTTTGTTTTGCTCCTCCTGATCCAGTTTCTGAGCCATCTGTGTAATAATCATCAGTATAGTAGGAATCAGTGTAGTAGTCATCAGAATAATATTCATCGGTAAGGTATACATCAGAATAGTCCTCCGTATCATAACCGTAATACGAATCATAGAATTCGGAGTCAGCTGCGTACCCGCTTGCAACATCATCAAAATACTGATATCCAGAAACGGTTCCACCATCGTAGAAGGGGCCATCTGTCACTGGATAATAACTGAGTCCTTGGGGGTCAATTGAATAGTAAGTTCCCAACGTGGTAATATAGTATACACCATTCTGGTCACTGTAAAGATCTCCATCGTATCCAGTGTCGCCACTGGTGTCACCGCTGTCATCACCACTTGTGTCACCACTGTCAGCACCATCTCCTGCTGCAAGAAGGGTTGGATCTAACCCAACGTCATCGAATGCATCATCCCCACCAGGGATGAGATATGGGGCGAAATTCACGTCGGGGTAATACGCATCTGGATTCTCATCCCAATTATCAAATTCACTATCATCTCTCTTGCCTTTCAAAAACGATGGCAAGCTGAGAGCGTTGGCGGATGCCAATGATGTCAAGAGGAGGGTTGTAAGCTTCATTGCTAAAAGATATTGAATGGTTGCAAAAGAAGAACTGAACCAACATATTGATTGCTTGAACGAATTGTGACTCTTATATAGTTCCCCAATCGTCAATTGCGCTTTGAAGTATCCAATACAGGCATTAGGGGCTAGCCGACATTAGACCACAACCTTTTTGGTTATCGGGTGCTTTCGAGACACTCAAATTGAATGCCAAGATTTTTTGAGCAGTTTTTTGACGTGAATGGTCTGCATGCTGCATGTCATTACGAAAAGACAGTGCGCCATTGGAATGCAAATATTGACCACCAAAGTTAAGGCCTTGCTTGAATAGGTTGCGTCTTCGTTGATGCCGAGAATATCTCAGATCATGTCAAAGATGAGCCAATACTTGACTTGTTTTGCAAACCAACTATTTTGCAGCCTGTGCCAAAGCAACAAAAACTGGGTAGGTAGATTGGCTTTGCTGTAAGCCTCCTTTTTGTTGCATTTTCGTAAATAAAACTTCGCATGCAGAGTATCAGGAACCAGCGAATGCGGGCCAGAATGTCACTTACCAAAAATAATTAACTTCGTAAACTTAAAAATTATTATTTTTTATTTGGGCTATCACAATCAGGGGACCAAAAATAGAACGAGCGTGTTCTGATACGGCCTAGCTAATAGTAAGATGCTTTTGTAGTCATTCGCTTCACCATTGAGTAAGCGTTACTGAGGTCGCAGCGAATACTACGACACAGCAATGCCTGTCCTTTAGACTAATCCGAAATGGAGTAAAACCAAAGAAACAGTGGTCAGTTCAACTCGCCGAAAGAGCCAAAGCCCAAGTTGTCGCTACATGAAGGAATCGCTTCAACGAATCATTGGAATTCTACAAGCTCACAAACCTATCGATAAATTAGGGTATCATATTGATGCTTACCGCTCAGAAATACACTAATGACAGATATTTCCTTTGTAAACCTTAATTACTTGCCTACCAGAGTGTAAATGAGGACTAAAAATAGAAGTGTGGATTACTATCGATACAAATAGCTATGTACCTTGTAACCTTCGTAGTCCCCCTAATTGATGTCGAGCTTTTGACATGGAGATATCAAGCTAAACTGACGCGTAGAGTAACCTATTATTTTGCAGATACACTATCAAAGTCATGGGGGTTGAAGTACGACGTTTTTGAATTCTAGAGGAGCGTAAGAAAGCCCTTCTCAAACAGCTCTGCGGCAAATCCAAACAAAGCACCGGTCACAGCGGTATGTAAGAAGCCATTGCTTCCATTGGAGCTTGGAGCAGGTGCGGGGCTCGGGCTATCACTAAAAGCAGGATTGGACACTGCAACTCATTTTCCAATGACTATTCAAATGGTTGCGAAATTTAAAAAGAAGCCGAATGCGACCGTGCTATTATGCGGTAAAACAGGGGACTTGAAGGATGCGAGGCTAATCCCACACAAGTAGTTCTCCCTTCCATAACGCTACTGATGTTTCCCACACCAATATTCAGGAGTAGCCTGTCCATGATTGACACAAGGTAAATGGTGTCTCTTCTTGTCTTATTGGTTGCCAAGCTTTTTCGAGTAGCTCAGGACGTCAACGGTCTGCATGATGCAGTTCAATACGAAAAATATTCTGCCCTTTAAACTCTGCCATACTTTTAAGCTTTTCTGTCTCCAAAATGATCCTCCTGGTGCTAGTACCTCACGACCCGGTGCTCAGTTAGTTCATCAATGCCAAGGTATGTGAGATTGTGTCAAAAATGCGCCAAGGCTTCACATAATGTGTCAAGGGCCAGGGTCTGCCGATGTATGTCAACTAGCGGTCTTGCAGCCACCATCCAACGACCCAGGTCGGCCCGTTCACCGAAGCTAAAAAAAACCTCCTTACGTATCGGCCACCGGGCATGCGCAAGGGCCTCCCTCCTACATTTTGAGTTACTTAAAAAATAATATCACTTGCAGCAGCAGCACAGGCGCATACTGCTGAAAGTGTCGCTTATTCGACTGGCCGCTACACGAAAACTTTAAATCAGGTGGCATGTCTCGAGCTCGACCTAAAACCAAAAGAAGCCGCCTGTAAGTGCAGGTAATCCCCTCGAGTCAGTTCCTTCCACCAAAGGGCGATAGGAGTATCAGGGAGAGGGGCCGTTTGGACGGGGTGTAGCGACGCTCCGCTGGCGCCTGCCCGGCGGGGGCGACTGCATCGAGCTTGGCTCCCTTCGGGAGAGCAGGGGGTTCGAGCGCAGCGAGCAGAGCACCACGCTAGTGGCCCCCACGGAGTGGCCCCAGCGGAGCGGCTGCGCGGGTACGGCTGAAGGGGGCTGCTAGCATGAGAGAACTGAATGAGAGATTTACGATGTCCTTACAATTGAGGCTACAATTGAGCCTATTGTGACAGTAGGTAGAGGCAGCACAAAGAAGAGGATGTAGCCCCTATTAGGCTATGTAGTTCTCTAGTGGTTGTTCTAGTAGCGGTAGCGCGGCGGCAGCAGCAGCGGGCGCGCAGTCATCTCATCCCCTACTAGCACTGAAGGCTCCCTCCACCAATGGCACCTCTCGTCTCTCAAATCTGCCCAATTGCATAATACGATGACTCAATTGCCCCTCTCCCCTCCACTTCCCTCGAATATTCGTAGTTTGAGGATGACCCACCCCCGTACCCCCTGCCTACCTCACCCGCCCGCCTACTCCACACTATGACTCAAATGCAGCACAAATCGGTCCCATCGGCATCACGTGACACGCTCTGGGCAAACCACACAAAAAAATTCTTCAGCAATTTTCAGAGCGCCAGGCCCTCCACCACCACCAAAGACCCCCCATATTCCCCCACACCCACAATGTCTTTTGTTGAATCCTTCAAGAAGATCTCCTTGAGCGACGTCGCCGCCGCCAAGGTCGACTCCGTCGTCGCCTCCGACGAGGAAAAGGCGTTGCTCGCGCAGTTCGAGACGCTAGCCGCCAGAGACACCGCGGGCGCTGCCGACTTGGTGGGCCCATTGAACGACGCCTTGAGAACCAGAACCTTCGTGTCCGGCAACGCCGTCACCAAGACCGACTTGGTTGTGTTCGCCAAGGTGTTGCCCGTCGCCCGCGGCTGGAAGAGCGCCGACGACCTCGCCAAGCACAGACACGTCGTCAGATGGGCGGACTTGATCCAGCAGAACTACGTCGACGTCCCCGAGGGCGACAAGCTCGTGGTGGACTACTCCGTCCAGTTGCCCCGTGAGGTCAAGGAGAAGAAGAAGCCCGCCGCCGCCGCCGCCCCAGCCGATGCTGGCAAGCAGAAGGGTGCCGCCAAGGGTGCTGAAAAGGGTGCCGCCGCTGGTGCCGCCGCCGCCGCTGGCGCTGCCGCCGGAGGCAAGAAGGAGTTGACCGAAGAGCAAAAGAAGGCCCAGGCCGACGCCGCCAAGGCCAAGAAGGAAGCAAAGGCCAAGGCCAAGGCCGAGGCCAACGCCAAAGCCGCCGCCGCCGCCGTGCCTCCAAACCCCGCCATGATCGACTTCAGAGTCGGGTTCATCCAGAAGGCCGTCAAGCACCCAGACGCCGACTCGCTCTACAAGTCCACCATCGACATGGGCGACGAAGAGGGCCCCAGAACCGTGTGCTCCGGCTTGGTCAAGTACATCCCCTTGGAGGACATGCAGGAGAGATACGTCGTCACCATCGCCAACTTGAAGCCCGTCTCCATGAGAGGCGTCAAGTCCACCGCCATGGTGCTCTGCGCCTCCAACGCCGACACCGTCGAGTTCGTCAACCCGCCACCGGGCTCCAAGGCCGGTGACAAGATCTTCTTCGAGGGCTACAACGGCACCCCCGAGAAGCAGTTGAACCCCAAGAAGAAGATCTGGGAAGCCGTCCAGCCGCTCTTCTCCACCAACGAGAACTTCGAGGTCACCTACACCGAGGAGGGCAAGGAGCCAAAGAGATTGGTCAACGCCAAGGGCGAGTTGTGCAAGAACTCCACCATCGTCAAGGCCGACGTCAAATAGGCCCGTCCATACACCTCCCCAATACACAAATCCATACGTCCCCACACCGCTCGCTCCGCGGGCCCCTCCCCGGGGAGGGCGACTGCGTCGGGCCAGGAAACTCCCTGCGGGAGTATGCCGCGCTGTAGAGCCGTCCGGGCCGCCGCGAGGGGCCCCTTGTAGCTTCGAGTAGTGCAGCAGTCGCCGCTGCAGTGACCGTGAGGCGAACGGCGGTGGCTGCAGATTTGGTCACGTGACTCCGCTTTCTCAGTCTCCCCAGTCTTCCCCCCTGCGCCCTCTGAGTGCTCCGGTAGCACCTCAGGGCAAGGGCCACTATGTAGTTGTATGGCTTCTTGATCCACTTATCTCTCATTTCGCTGTGTACTCACGCTACTGTGTGTTTCTTGCTACTTACTCGCTTCCCTTTGTGAATTCTACAAGCTCGCTTCCAGTGCCATACTAATTTTTCGCAGCAGACTCGCTTTGGCTGCGAAATCTTTAGTTTCATTCTGCTGCATACATTTTCACAATTGTGTAAAAGAAAAAGAACACAACGGCTTGCCTTCTTCTTTCGCTGAGGAATTTGCCCTTTATATAGCGCCATCAGCAAGCTGCTTCGTATCCAATACACTTACACACGGACTGGATACTACCCATATGTGGGTCGTCCTAACCGCTTGGATAAGTTTCGACGGAATTTAGTCTTTTCTGGCAAAATTGGTTTTACTTTGGGACCAGAGAAGAATCAGAAAGACAAAAACTACTACTCCTACTAGTTCTTAAATGATCACTGCCTTTAAACTAACACTTACCAGTGTTGTTGCTGTTGGCCATCACTACATAATCAACTTCAAATTTGTGTTCGTGGCTGGAAGGTTGGGGGTACAAACACAATTTTCTTCAAAAAGTACGAAACATGATAGAAATACCCATTGGATACTAAATTAGGAGGCTCGGAGACTGTAACTGACACGCTCGTTCGCGAGTAGAGTGCTTGGCACGTATTTGCAAGCATTTCGAGCCATTCGCAGCCACTTTTTGCAGCCAATTGTTAAAGCTGCGGTTTTCGCAACACTGAAAATGAGTAAGTGCTACCTCTTTCATAATCAGCAAGTGTAGAAAATATATTGGATTGTTATTATAAGCTCTGACTCACAGATATCTCACTGAGAACAACCTCCGGTTAGAATTCTACCAGTGCGTACTCTGCGATTCAAATTTCTCGCTGAAAACAACCTCCGGTGCGAATTCTACCAGTTTGTACTCTGCGATTCAGACATTTCGTTGAAAACAACCTCCGGTAACAATCTTCGGTGCGAATTCTACTAGTGCGTACTCTGCGATTCAAATTTCTCGCTGAAAACAACCTCCGGTGCGAATTCTACCAGTTTGTACTGTGCGATTCAGATATTTCGTTGAAAACAACCTCCGGTAACAATCTTCGGTGCGAATTCTACTAGTGCGTACTCTGCGATTCAAATTTCTCGTTGAAAACAACCTCCGGTAACAATCTTCGGTGCGAATTCTACCAGTTTGTACTGTGCGATTTGGATATTTCGTTGAAAACAACCTCCGGTGCGAATTCTACCAGTGCGTACTCTGCGATTCAAATTTCTCGCTGAAAACAACCTCCGGTGCGAATTCTTCCAGTTTGTACTCTGCGATTCAGATTTCTTCCTGAAAACAACCTCCGGTAACAATCTTCGGTGCGAATTCTACCAGTGCGTACTCTGCGATTCAAATTTCTCGCTGAAAACAACCTCCGGTGCGAATTCTTCCAGTTTGTACTCTGCGATT
The DNA here is from genome assembly GCA_029581775.1 of Dujonia boleticola. Lineage (NCBI taxonomy): Eukaryota > Fungi > Ascomycota > Pichiomycetes > Serinales > Debaryomycetaceae > Dujonia > Dujonia boleticola. The sequence continues at coordinate 817,964 of JARGRU010000006.1, read as the reverse complement.
CAGATTTCTTCCTGAAAACAACCTCCGGTAACAATCTTCGGTGCGAATTCTACCAGTGCGTACTCTGCGATTCAAATTTCTCGCTGAAAACAACCTCCGGTGCGAATTCTACCAGTGCGTACTCTGCGATTCAAATTTTTCGCTGAAAACAACCTGTCGGTGCGAATTCTACCAGTGCGTATTCTGCGATTCAAATTTCTCGCTGAAAACAACCTCCGGTAACAATCTTCGGTGCGAATTCTACTAGTGCGTACTCTGCGATTCAAGTTTCTCGCTGAAAACAACCTCCGGTGCGAATTCTACCAGTTTGTACTCTGCGATTCAAATTTCTCGCTGAAAACAACCTCCGGCGCAAATTCTACCAGTGCGTACTCTGCCATTCAGATTTTTGGCTGAAATCAACCTCCGGTGATAATTCAACCAGTGAGTACTCTGCGATTCAAATAACTCGCTGAAAACAACCTCCGGTGCTAATTCTACCAGTTTGTATTCTACTAGGGATGTGAGTTCCCAAAATATAATCAAATAAGTCGTAGAAGATTCTTTAAGACTACTACTACTACTATTACTACTACTACTCCAATGTTTGCTGTCACTCAGACTAATATTTACCAGTGTTTGGCCCAACGTACCATGAGCTACTCAAAATTTTGTGTTTGTGGGTAAGTACTTGCAGCCATTTCGGGCCGTTTGCAGCCACTTTTTGCAGCCAATAGTCACTGTGGTTTTCACACTACTAATAAACATTGACCGGTACACCCATCTAACTAGCAGTTATACTGCACCACTCATCTACAAATCAATTCTTCCAATAAATGTTGGCTCTTGGCATTTTGTGTCTATAGCATGTAAGTTTTCACAGTATAATAAACTGCTAACAGTAAACTTGGGGGCCATATGAATTTGTTTCGTGTTTTTAGTTTCATAAGTATAAATGATCATTTATATTGCAATACATTTATTGTTGAGTACAAACCATAACGTTTTCTTACTACAGAAAAAGCTATACTATTAAGGAAAAGGGTCAAAGGAACAAGAAGACACTTATCTAATCAGTAATGAAAATTAAACTCACGTATGACTTAGAATTAAGGAGAAGAAATAAGCGGTACACGCTCGCTAACAGCCCCACACGTTCTCACCGAGATGCGAACTCATGGTTCAGTAAGCAAAATATCAACTTTCGCCTTGCAGTTCATACCTAGGTGCTCAGTGACAGCTTTATTCTCACCAAGATCCGAACTCGCTAAAATGCTAAAATTAGTGGTCTGTTTTGAAAAATATCGACTTTCACCTTACAGTTGATACTAAGGTACTCAGTGACAGGTTAATTCTCGCCATGATGAAGTCTTCAAAATGCGAAAAGTACTGGTCTGAGTTGAGAAATATGGACTTTCACCTCACAGTTGATTCCTAGGTGCTAATTAACAGCTCGATTCTGATAAAAATGCCAAAAGTGGTGGTACTAGAAGCGGAATATCCACATTTGCCTCGCAGTTGATACCTAGCCAACAACTTACAAGCTTGATATATACGTTTCTCAAAACAGTAAAAGTTAAAGGTTTTGGTTGCGAATTTTATTCTGGTACTCGACTACACTGTTTTCAGAAGTGTGGAGCATTGAAATAGCATCTGGGATGCAAATTCTCTCCTGCTACTAGGAACTGCCTAGGAATGCTCTATTCTCAGTAGTGTTTTGAATCAACAGTATAAGTTGCTGGATGCTATGCTGATTTTTAGTAGCAGACTCGCTTCCCTTGCAAATTCGCAACCATTTATGGTCCCGAATAGGAAACCTGGGCTTATATGCCGGGGCGCACCTTAGCTCACTTTTAGCGGCTTTCGCAGCGAGCCACCGCTAATTTGGCGCTAGCCGTGTACCTACACTCTTCTCTCACTTACCCTCTCCCCACGCTCCTTCCGACCTTTAATTCTCTAGAAACCTCCCCCCACCTCCTCTAGTCATCTACTAGCTTGGTACGTCTCCCCGTAGAGGAGCCACGCTCGACGCAGTCGCCCTCCCCGGGCAGGGGCCCCAGCGGAGCGGCAGGCCACCCCCCGCCGATTCTAGCGGACTTTTTTTTTCGCAGCAACCCAAAAGATTCGCGGAGGGCGGCCCGATCGAGCGCCCCACCCGCAGGCGCATCGAAAACTCATCGAACGGTGTTTCTCACCACAAAGCCGTCCACACACCCCCCACACCCCCATTAGTGCACGCTCAAGCTCGACTGGACACTACACAGACACCCCCCAGACAGCAGCAGGCACACACAGGAATGAAATTGCTCAGGCAGGAGTTCGAAAAGGACCGCAGCGGGTCCACCACGCTCGTCCCGCAGGACAAGGAGGACTTGTGGCAGCTCTACAACCTCATCCAGAAGGGCGACCAGGTCAAGTTGAGCACGACGCGGAACGTGAAGAAGACGGCGGGCGGCAAGGCGGAGCGCGTGAACCTCGTGCTCCGCATGACGGTGGAGGACGTGGAGTACACGCCGCTGGACGAGTCGCTCCGGATCCGCGGCAAGACAGTGGAGCCCAACGAATGGGTGCCCATGCAGAGCTACCACACCGCGGAGGTGCAGCTCAACAACAAGCCGTTCACGTTGTACAAGGAGGAGTGGGACGAGATCGCGTACGGGCTCATTGTGCAGGCGTGCTCGATCGAGGACAAGGCGGAGATCGGCGCGGTGGTGATGGAGGAGGGCGTGGCGCACATCTGCTTGGTGACGGACACCATGACGGTGTTGCGCAACAAGATCGAGAAGGCGATCCCGCGCAAGCGGCGCGGCGAGGGCGGCGGCGGCCAGCACGACCGCGCGCTCGACAAGTTCTACGACATGGTGAGCAGCACCATGTTGCGCAACTTCGACTACAACAAGCTCAAGGTGGTGATCTTGGCGCTGCCGGGCTTCACGGCGCACGCGCTCTACAAGCACTTGATGGCGGTGGCCGCGCGCGAGAGCAGCGCGGGCGGCAGCGGCGGCGGCGGCGGCGACTCGGGCGCGGTGGCCATGCTCACGAACAAGGCCAAGTTTGTGGTTGTGCACTCGCTGACGGGGTACCTCCAGGGGCTCGAGGAGGCGATGAAGGACCCCGCGGTGGCGGTGCAGCTCCGCGACACGCAGTTTGCGCGCGAGGCGCTCGTGTTCGACGAGTTCCAGCGCACGTTGAACGCGGACGACGACCGCGCGTGGTACGGGCCCGCGGAGGTGGCCAAGGCGGTCGCGTTGGGCGCGGTCAAGTACTTCATGATCACAGACACGCTCTTCCGCTCCGACGACGTGAGCGTGCGGAAGCACTACATCCGGCTCGCCGAGGAGGTCAAGCAGACCGGCGGCGAGGTGTTAATCTTCTCGTCCTTGCACGAGTCCGGCGAGCAGCTCAACCAGTTGACCGGCGTGGCGGTGTTGTTGACGTACCCGGTGGCGGACCTCGACGAGGAGGACGACTAGCCTACGCGTTCCTTTATATAGATAGTTTATTATATACATGACACTATAGTACACACAGAGCACCACGCTAGTGGCCTCCACGGAGTGGCCCGAGCGGAGCGGGTGTAGCGTGCCCCCGGCGGGGCCACCAGCACCAGCATTTGGGCGGCAGGATGGGCGTGGGCCCGCCGGCGGCTCGCGGCACGCCTGCCCGGCGAGGGCGACTGCGTCGAGCTTGGCTCCCTTCGGGAGGGCTCCGAGCGCAGCGAGCAGAGCACCACGCCAGTGGCCCCCACGGAGTGGATGAGCGCGCCCCCGGCAGGCCACCAGCGGTGGGGCCTTACGGTGGGCGTGGGCCCGCCAGTGGCGTAGGGCGCGCCTGGCAGGGCCAGGCGGCGGGCTCTACTGGAGCGCGTAGTCGTCGGCGGCGGCGGGCTGGAACTTGGGGTTCTTGATGCCCATCTTGTCCATGTACCACACGTGGCCGCCGCGGGTCCAGATCAAGAGGTCCTGGGTGATGCCCAAGCTGAGCCCCAAGGCGCCGCCTCGCTTGACGTTCTTCCACACCTGGACGCGGCTCATGTTGTTGTAGACGCCGAAGACGGCGCCCAGCACCATGGCGGCGCCGATGGTGTTGAAGAGGTCGATGGTGCCGCCGCGGACGTAGGTGTCGATGCAGTACTCCAAGCCGAAGAAGCCCGTCGCGGCGAGCAGCATCTTGGTGGAGTTGACGAAGGAGCGCTTGACGCCCTCCAAGATCATCACGTAGTTCTTCTTCTTGTGGTAGAAGTACCACCCGCCGACGGTCTTGGGGAGCCGGTGCCCGTTCTCGGTCAAGTACCGGAGCGCGGACACCTTGATGCCCTCGTAGAAGCCTTGGAACCCGCCCACCGTGGCGCCGAGCGTGGCGACCACCATGAGCCGGTCCTCGGGGTACAAGTGGAACCGCTGACTGGCTAGCGGATCGGAAGACATGGCAGCGCTGGGGTTGTTACGGAGATGTGCGGCGTTCTACTGGCTGCGGGGTCGCTGGGGGGAGAACCACAGATGCCCTTGGTGGTGGAAAATTTTTGGCTGGCAGCGGTTTGCGGCCCCACCCATATCGCGGCGTGTGCAGGATTATCACCATTTTCAGACAAAATGGCTGCGAATCGCGTGGTGCAAGGGTGGTGAAACCAACGGGGAGTTTAGGCGTGAAAAGAGTGTTTAAAAGTGGTGTGAAGATCGGGTGGGGGGGGCTTGGTCTCCAAAAAGGTCAACTGACAGAATTGTAAGCCATTTTTGGTGTTTTTTGGGTGCTAGCTCTTGCTGTTTCCAGTATACTAAGTTTTGCACCCAGAAGACAAATGCTGTGCAAAATAACCAACCTACAAATGTAAAGGAAAAGAGATTTCCGAAAATGAACGGTAGATAGAATGCCGCTCCGCTAGGCCACTCAGTGGGGCCACTTGCATGGAGCTTCTGCTCGCTGCGCTCGGGGTGTAGCAACGCCGCTTACCTGAGCACTTAGCTTACCACATCAGTCTAGCTTGAGCAGCAAGCATTAGCAGTCCCAATTTTGCGGCGCTATATACAGGTATTCAGTATATACATGAGAATTCACCGCGTAGGATATCATAAATGGCTGCAAAAATCAGAATTGACAATTTTTAGATCCAAATACGACCCCTGCCTTACAAATTCTCACCCACACTGAGCTCCCCAGACTCACTTACCCAGACTCAATTCCCTAGAGAATTCTACTAGCGCAACTCTGCCTCACATATTTCTCACTCAGATTCACTTCCCTTGCGAATTCTACTAGCGCGAACTATTCACAGACTTCTCGCTCAGACTCACTTCCCCAGACTCAATTCCCCCTTCCAGTTGATACCTAGGTACTCAGTGACAGGTGAATTCTCATGACGATGCGAACTCTTCAAAATGAGAAAAGTAGCGGAGCAAGAAGCAAAATATGGCGAACTCTTCAAAATGTGAAAAGTAGTGGTCTGAGAAGCAAAATATCGACTTTCACCTTACAGTTCATACCTAGGTACTCAGTGACAGATTAATTCTCATGAAGTTGCGGAGTCTTGAGAATGCGAAAAGTAGTGGAGGGAGAAGCAAAATATGGCGAACTCTTCAAAATGTGAAAAGTAGTGGAGTGAGAAGCAAAATATCGACTTTCACCTTACAGTTGATACCTAGGTACTCAGTGACAGATTAATTCCAACGAAGATGCGAACTCTTCAAAATGCGAAAAGTATTGGTCTGAGAAGCAAAATACCGACTTTCACCTTAGAGTTCATACCTAGGTACTCAGTAACAGGTTAATTCTCACCACGATGCGAACTCTTCAAAATACGAAAAGTAGTGGAGCGAGAAGCAAAATATCGACTTTCACCTCAGAGTTCATACCTAGGTACTCAGTGACAGATTAATTCTCATGAAGTTGCGGAGTCTTGAGAATGCGAAAAGTAGTGGAGGGAGAAGCAAAATATGGCGAACTCTTCAAAATGTGAAAAGTAGTGGAGTGAGAAGCAAAATATCGACTTTCGCCTTACAGTTGATACCTAGGTACTAAGTGACAGGTTAATTCTCATGAAGATGCGAACTCTTCAAATGTGAAAAGTAGTGGAGCGAGAAGCAAAATATCGACTTTCACCTCGCAGTTTGCTAACAAGCAACTTGATTTCCACTATTATTAGTAGTTTGAGACATTGGAGTATTGTCTTGGATGCTACCTAAAACCTGCCGTGTGATTGATACTTGTACTCTGCAATTCAGATTTCTCTACGCCTATAACCTGCCGTGGGATTTCTATTAGTGCGAACTCTTCAATTCAGATTTGTCTCTGCCTAAAACCTGCCATGTGATTTCTACTAGTGCGAGCTGTACAATTCAGATTTCTCTACACCCATAACCTGCCGAGTGATTATCCATTAGCGCCAAATGGCTGCAAATGCGCGACTAAACTCGACTAAACTGAACTCAACTGAACTCAACTCCTGCATTTCAGATTTCTCTCTGCATAAAGCCTCTGGTGTGATTAAAATACTAAACTCGACTAAACTCAACTAAACTGAACCCAACTCCTGCATTTCAAATTTCTCTTTGCCTAGAACTTCTGGTGTGATTATGCATTAGCGCTAAATGGCTGCAAATGCGCGACTAAACTCGACTAAACTGAACTAAACTCAACTCAACTCCTGCATTTCATATTTCTCTTTGCCTATAGCCTCTGGTGTGATTTCTACTAGTGCGAACTCTACAATTCCGATTTGTCTCTGCCTATAACCTGCCGCGCGATTTCTACTAGCGCGAACTCTGGAATTCCGATTTCCCTACACCTATAACCTGCCGTGAGATTTCTCCTAAAGCGAACTCTACATTTCAGATTTGTCTCTGCCTATAACCTGCCGTGGGATTTCCACTAGCGCGAACTCTGCAATTCAGATTTCTCTACACCTATAACCTGCCGTGGGATTTCTACTAGCGCGAACTCTACTATTCAGATTTGTCTCTGCCTATAACCTGCCGTGCGATTTCTACTAGTGCGAACTCTGGAATTCCGATTTCTCTACATCTATAACCTGCCGTGCGATCTCTCCTAAAGCGAACTCTACATTTCAGATTTGTCTCTGCCTATAACCTGCCGTGCGATTTCTACTAGCGCGAACTCTGCAATTCAGATATATTTACGTCTATAACCTGTCGAGCGATTATCCATTTGCGCCAAATGGCTGCAAATGCGCGACTAAACTCGACTAAAATGAACTCAACTGAACCCAACTCCTGCATTTCAGATTTCTCTCTGCCTATAACCTGCCGGCGATTTCTATTAGTGCGAACTCTACAATTTAGATTTGTCTCTGCCTATAACCTGCGATTTCTACTAGTGTCTCTGCCTAGAACCTGACGTACGATTTCCACCAGCGCGAACTCTACAATTCAGATTTGTCTCTGCCTATAACCTGCGATTTCTACTAGTGTCTCTGCCTATAACCTGCCGTGCGATTTCTACTACTGCGAACTCTACAATTTAGATTTGTCTCTGCCTATAACCTGCGATTTCTACTAGTTTCTCTGCCTAGAACCAGCAGTGCGATTTCTATTAGTGCGAACTCAATAATTCATATTTGTCTCTGCCCATAACCTGCCGTAGGATTTCAACGCCTATAACCTGCCGTGCGATTTCTTCTAAAGCGAACTCTACAATTCAGATTTATCTCTGCCTATAACCTGCCGTGAGATTTCTACTAGCGCGAACTCTGCAATTCAGATTTCTCTATACCTATACCTGCCGTGGGATTTCTACTAGTGCGAACTCTGCAATTCAGATTTCTCTACACCTATAACCTGTCGAGCGATTATCCATTTGCGCCAAATGGCTGCAAATGCGCGACTAAACTCGACTAAACTGAACTAAACTGAGCTCAACTCCTGCATTTCAGATAAAGCCTCTGGTGCGATTATCCATTAAATGCGACTAAACTGAACTAAAGTGAACTCAACTCCTGCATTTCAATATTCTCTTTTGCCTAGAACTTCTGGTGTGATTATCCATTATCGCCCAATGGCTGCAAATGCGCGACTACACTTGACTAAACTGAACTCAACTGAACTCAACTCCTGCATTTCAAATTTCTCTTTGCCTATAGAGGAGCAAAATATACACTTTCGCCTTGCACTTGTTACCTAGGTGCTAACTAACAGCTTGATTCTCATAAAAATGCGAAGTTCATGGTTCAGGAAGCAAAATATCCACTTTGGCCTTGCACTTGTTACCTAGGTCATTACCAGTAGCTCGATTCTCATGAAAATGCCAGAAGTGATGGTGCGAGAAGCAAAATATCGACTTTCACCTCGCAGTTCATACGTGGGTGCCAATTGGTAGCTCGAATTTCATTAAAATAGAAAAGTCATGGTGCGGAAAGTAAAATATCCACTTACAGCTCGCAGTTATTACCTAGGTGGCAACTATTGACTAATGCAGTCTACCAAACTCATGTGTGGCTGCCTTACTACAAAGGTTTCGGCACTTGAAGATTACTGGATTTGTGTGACTAATCGCACGCATTTTGGAGCCATTTTGGAGTCATTTTGCAACCATCTCGCAACCATTTCGCAGCCATTTCGCAACCATTTCGCATGCTGTATCTTACATGTTGACAGCGCTCCTCTTAAAGTTCATCATGGGAATAGCTTGAGCTACCTTTTTTTTTGGATGTGGAGGATGCCCCTCTTTTATTTTGAAATAGGCTGTGCCTCAGTATATGCTTACTGTCTCTTATTCTGTGCTCTCATCATATTTAGTATTCTAAATTATAGGAATGTTTCAACATGACAGTGCCAAAGGGACAACTCGAGAGAGTCTAATGTAATTTGAGAAAGACCGAACCATATTTATCTCCAGCTCAAATATAAGAAATTCTTTGGGGGACGTTAGCAGCTGATCTAAACTGGGCTTGTTTAGGGCCATATGGATGTTGTCGTGCGCATATAGAAAAAACTTGTCAGATTTTCATGCCCCTTCTAACCGGTCAACTCTACGTTCTCATGAGCTTTTGAAAACCACCTTGTTCCTTGGACCTGTGCAGTTTTATTTACAAACACAATAACTACAAAAAGCAGAGAAGAGAACTACAAGTTAATTAATTGCAAGGTATTGTTAGCATATTGCTTAGTATGCTACAACAGGCCTCCCTCTTAAAAATAATAAACATCTATTTCATCATTATATGGATATCACTAGTTACTTAAAGACCTCCCCAAAATACCACACTAACCGAAGTTGAAGCAACTTCATGGTACTTTATTAAATATTATAATATTTGGTTCCTTTGTTTTTTTTTTATGGTGTTTTAATTGTGTTTTCTGTTGTATATCGTCGTCTTCATTTCACTCTGACTTGCTTATTGGTCTAAGATCGACTTGACGAACTCAACGTAGTCAACGTTACCGTCAGAAGTGACGTTAACACCCTTCAACAATTCATCAACCTCGGAGTCAGATAACTTTTCTCCAATGGAGGTCAAGATGTATCTCAATTCACCGACACCGATGTATCCAGTTTGGTCCTTGTCAAAGACTTGGAATCCCTTGATGTAGTCTTCTGGTAAACCCAATGGCTTGAAACCGTCTGGTCTGTTGATGATCTTGTGGTAGACATCAAAGTCGAACTCGTTGGATTGAATCGAGCTTTGTAAAGTGGAGATTTCAGCCAAGGTTGGGTTTTGTCCTACGGCTCTGAGTAAGTCACCGAGATGTTCGACTGGGATCTTACCAGTTCCCTTTTTGTCAAAAAGCGCAAAGGCGTCTTTGTAAGTCTTGATGTTTTGAGACTAGAAGAGGTGTTAGTATGTGGTGGATGGAGTAAGAAGATCTTTAAGGTACGCGAGCGTTATATACACAACCAATGTTTGGGGTGTGTGTGTCAAAAGTGTTCGGAATGTGGTTCGGGGAAGAGAGTCGCACTTTGACGACGAGGCCGCCAGGGGGGGAGTGTGGATCAAAAGTGGTAGGCGCTCAAATGTGGGAGATTTTGGCGCGTCAGCACCTCTCTTTGCCGCATCGAGTTGTTGGCGAAAGGTGTGTATTTGTGATTGGTAGTGTGTACGGAAATGTGTTGGTGCGATAGTTGTACTTTTTGGTTCGGAGGTGTGTATGGGGTGTGTCTCTATGGACTTTGGTTGGTAGTGGGTGGTGTAGCCGTGCGTGGCTGGGTCGGTATCCTTGTCATGAAAAGTTCGACACAGCAAGCTGCTACACGTGAATTACGCCAGAATACCAATTTTTGCGTACTCTGATCTGGACGCCCACCACCAAGAAACCACTCAGCCACTACCGTGTTCTTCACTGTGATCTGCCCCCCTCGATACCGCCCAAAAAACGGTGCTAAAAGCCTCCCCTGAAAAGCTGCTCCGCGTTCCTCGCTTGCTCCTTTCCGCTCATGCGCCTCACGACTATACATACCATTGTGTATACTGTTGTTGCAAGCAAAAGAAACCACCAAGAGGTTTCCCAAATTGTTGTTTTTACTTTTTTCGTAGTGATCTGAAAACGTAAACAAAAGAGCGGTCGTGCAGGAACACAAGAAGTCGAAAAGGGTAAGCTAAGGTGAGCTTGATCTGATCTGAGTCATGTGACCCGGATCACATGCGCCAGCAGCGCACCTCTTTTTTCACTGTGTAGCGCGTTTGCCATACAAACAAACAAAAACGATAAGCAGCCAGAGGCGCTAGAAGTTCACGCCACACACACACCTACCAGCACCACCATCCCTCCCAGCCCCTAGCCATAGCCGTGACCACTGCGGAGCCAAGCGTATCTACACCCTAAACGCTTCCACCGTAATACATCAAACTAACAGCACCAACTGGAGGATCTCATGGCGCCCTCTGCAGACGTCAAGCGCAGACGGATCGATGGCGCTAGCAACCATGCCAACGGGAACGGAGTGCTACTGAATGGCCACAACAACGGCCACTCCAGCACCGAAACAAGCAACGACGGGTTCAAGCCGGGCTACTTGCTTCAAGTGAAGGTGTGGAACTTCACGACCTACACGTACGGTGAGTTCAACTTGTCCCCCACCCTCAACATGATCATCGGCCCCAATGGGACCGGGAAGTCCACCTTGGTGTCCGCCATTTGCCTTGGGCTAGGCGGCAAGATCGACTTGATCAAGAGGAAGACGTTGAAGAGCATGATCAAGAGCGGCTTCGAGGAGAGCAAGATCGAAATCACGATGAGAGGACGCCCCGTTGACCACATAATAGAGAGAAAGTTCAACCACAAGGAGTCCAAGTGGAAGTTGGACGGCCGCAAGTCCGACGAGCGGTCGATCCGCAAGCTCGTGCAGTCGTTCAACATCCAGCTCGACAATCTCTGCCACTTTTTACCGCAGGAACGTGTGGCTGAATTCGCTGGCTTATCGCCGGAGAAGTTGCTTCTTGAAACGGAGCGTACGCTAGGCGACGGGCTGTTGCTCACCATGCACGAAAACCTCATCAGTCACGACCAAGAGTTGGTGGAGTTGAGGGCCAAAATCGACCAAACAGAGTCTCGCTACAACACGTTGATCGAAGAGAAGGAGCGGTTGGAGGAAGAGGCGAAAAAGTACGAAGATTACCAGGCGAAAACGCAGGATTTGGCCAACCACAACAAGTTGATCCCGTACGCCCAGATACAGGACTTGAAGTTGCAGCAGAAGCACTTGAAGAAGGAGCGAGACCAGGCGAAAAAGGCGTTGGAGAAGTTCAACATGAACAACAAGCCCATAGAGGACGAGTTGGCCACATTTGGAGCCCAGCAGGCCCAGATAACGGGAAATCTAGAGTCCCTCCAAGCCGAGCAGCAGGACTTGCTCAAGCAAGCCAGGGAGGTCACCTCGAAGCAAACTCAAGACAGGGAGAAGATTGCCGAGTTCAAGCATGCCATTGTTCAACTCAAGGCTCGTTCGTCAAGGAAGTTGAAGGATTTGCTGGAGAGACAAAAGGAGTACGACGAAACTGTCGCCAAAATTGAACAAACCTTCCCGCTCGAGTTGAACCACAGATTTGACGAGGAAAACATCTCGAGCATAAGAAATGCCAGAGACGAAAAGCATAATGCCTTGGAGGAAGTGACTGCGCAGCTAGAAGAAATTGAAAGATCAATGAGGCCCAAGAGACAGGAGTACAACAATTTACAACACCAGCTAGAGGAGAAGAAGGAGAGGCTCACATCCACCGATAAGCTTGTGGTGCTTGAAAACGTCACTCAAAATAACCGTGGCTACGGTGGCGGAGGAGCTGGGAACACCCAAGAACTTCTCAAGAATACTATTGGTGCCCACAAACTACTCAGAAGAGAGCACCCTCAGCTAAAGGGGAAATACTTTGAGGCACCAGTCGTTTCTTGCGAGATCACAGACAAAAGGTACGCCAAGTACATCGAAAAGGTCATCGACAACAATACTCTTCTCTGTCTCTCATTCACCAATAGGCAAGATTATGACGACATCAACAAGATTGTTTTCCAAAAGTTCAACGCTCCGATGAGAGTCATAACCAAGAGAGCCCCATCATCAATCATCCTGGTTGAAGAGATTAGGCGGTTTGGTTTCGATGGGTATTTGTCGGACTTTATCTCTGGACCTAAGGAAGTTATCAACATGCTTAATGAGATCTCCAAATTGAATCAGATTCCAGTATCACACGAGCCTTTATCCGAAGCGCAGTTGAATAAATTGCTCAAAGGGGATAGAGTTCCATTTACCAAGTTTTTGTCCGGAAATAACTTCTTCAATTTATCCAGATCCAGATATGGATCTAAGCAACTTTTCTACACTACCGAAAAGATATTCGATGCTAGGCTTTTCACGAATTCTGGCGGTGGACTCACAGAGCATGCCAAGCAGGAGTTGAACTCAAACATACAGTCTCTCAAGGGACAAATGCAAAACATCATTGCCGAAGTTGAAACTTACAAGGAAGAAATTATAGATTTGAAGCAGAGCATCTCATCTATCAAGAAGGAGTTTGATAATCTGAAAAATGAGTTGGATGAGATTGTCAAACTTAAAAACTTAAAGCAGCAACTTGAAAGCAGGTTAACAACTAAACAAGAGCAGATCAAGAAATTGGAAGAAGAATCGCAAAGAGATTGCAGCGATAAAGTAATTCAAGTCGAGGAGAGCATCAAGAGGAGGTACAAGTCAATCTCAACGTTAGCATTGGAAATAGCTCAGGTACTTGGACAAGTCAGTGCCATCAACGTCAAGATTTGTCATGAAGAGTTCCGCCTCCTTCAATCAGAAAATAAGATAACTACAACGAAGGAGATCCTAGAGCGCTTGGAAGAACACAAGGAAACTCTTAGAGAAAATTACCAGGCTGCAAAGGCTAAGTATGACGAAATCAAAAAGAGTGACGCAGCCAAAAAGATTCAAGAGCAAAGTAGCACCTATACTGCAGAGGAAAGACAAATATTAGGAAGCCTTGCTGCGCTGTATCTAGAATCGGAGACTCTTACCGAAGAGAATATCCGTAATAAGATCAAGTTAATCGAAGAAGAGCGTTCGCTCATGCTGGCTGTCGACAAGTCATCTATGGAGGACTTGCAGCGGAAACTTCAAGAAATTGAATTCGCAGATAAGGAGTTGCCAATACTAAAGAAAAAGCAGGAACAGCTTTCAAGACGTATTGCCAGTATTCAACTGGAATGGGAGCCTCAAATTACGGATCTTGTAAATAAAATATCCCAAACTTTCCGTAAGAGGTTTACATCCGTTGCCAGTGATGGTCAGGTTGAAATAAGCAAGGCTGATCGATTCAAGAATTGGAAGTTGCAGATTCTCGTCAAGTTCCGTGAGAATTCTGATTTAAAGGTACTTGATCACCAATCCCAGTCTGGTGGTGAAAGAGCAGTTTCAACGATCTTCTTTATCATGTCTTTGCAAGGTTTGACAGATGCGCCTTTCAGAGTGGTTGATGAAATAAATCAAGGTATGGATCCAAATAATGAAAAGATGGCTCACAAATACCTTGTTCACACCGCTTGCACAAACAAGTCTTCACAATACTTCTTGGTTACTCCTAAATTATTGACAGGGCTTTACTACCATCCGGATATGATGATACACTGTATCTACACTGATTCCTTGGGAGAGCCAAGCAGAGCTGCTAAGGGAGGATCGAAGAAGAGAACGAAACCTTCTGATTTCTTAGATTTCGCCAGGAAACTTGCTATCACTAGTTAGCTATATATAGATAAATACTACATTAATATTGCATCATACAAAAGAGAAGATTAACGAACTAATAAAGATTGTGTAACTTTCTATATAAATGATTTTTGTGCTATTTACATGTCTATAATACTCTTTGAACCTAATTCAAGCTATTGATGGCTTCTTCAAGTCTGACCAATGTTCTTTCACTCCCAAGCACTTCGATGAGCACTGGCATTGTTAAGCCGGATTTTCCTCCAGAAAGAGCGTACCTCAAGGTCATGAAGACTTCCTTTTTTGGGTAATCTAATGATTTAATAATGGCTTGAACTTTATCATTTGAAGCTGTGCCTTCGAACTCCTTTAGAAACTTCTCTAGTATTTGCTTGGCGTTCTTGGACAACTTGGTTGTATTTACAAGCGAGTAATCTATGCTCGTAGTGAAAAGGTATGAATGCAACTCTTTCAAGTCGTTGACAGTAGTCAAAGATGGACCTGTCTCCACAAGACAGAGCTTAAGGTATTCACGGGTGATGCCAAGGTCACTGTATTTAGGCAACTCCTGGTCAACCAACTGTTCAAGTTGCTCAGGGCTCTCTAATCTTTTCTGCAAGTGCAACTTGTTGAAGTACTTCAACTTTTCGTCCGAAACCTTAGCATTGCCCTTGGTCAAGTTATCCAACGAGAACGAGCTGATCAACTCTGGCATAGTCATGACTTCAGTAGTGCTTACACCTGGCTGCAAGCGCGGCGGAGACCAGCCAAAGAGTGCCACAAAGTTTACCAATGCCTCGGGCAAAATGCTCAGGTTGTCTCTGAGGCTCAATACGCCTATGTCACCAGATCTCTTGGAAAGCTTCTTATCCTTCAAGGATGTCAACAACGGAATGTGTATGAACTTAGGTGGAGTCCAGCCGAATGCGTTGTAAAGAGCTACGTGTTTCGGAGTTGAGGATAACCATTCTTCGCCTCTGATGACGTGGGTGATTCCCATCAAGTGGTCGTCGACAACATTGGCAAAGTGGTACGTGGGCAAGCCATCCGACTTCATTATGACAAAGTCATCAAACCGGCGATCCTTTTCGTTATATTGCGGCTGTAAGTTCAAAGTTCCGTGGGTCAAATCTTCAAAGGGTGGATACGTCACGGGAGACTTGAACCGCACCACATAGTCATCACTCTGGCTGCCAGAGCCAGGATTCACTGCACTGCCCTCATGAGTTTCATGAAGACACTTACGGTCATACGTTACGGTGGTTGGAGGCTTCAACTTCATAGCAGATTGCCTAAGCAGATCCATTCTTTCCTTGGAGCAATAGCATTTATAAGCGTGGCCAGATTCAAGTAGAGTCTGAATATGCTGCCTGTAGATCTCCCGCCTGTCAGATTGCCTGTAAGGGCCAAAAGAAGCTGCTTCAGCCGTGCTTTGAGGGCCCTCGTCAATGTTGATCCCGCACCACTTCAAGCTCTCATATATATTTTCCTCAGCGCCTTCAACCAACCGCTTCCTGTCGGTGTCTTCTAGCCGTAAGATGAAAGTACCTCCAGTATTCTTAGCGAGCAAGTAGTTGTATAACGCGGTCCTTAAGGAGCCTAAATGCAAGAAACCGGTTGGCGAGGGAGCAAATCTTGTTCTTGCAGGCGAATCTGGATGGACAGAGGCAGAAATAGGCTTGTCACCGCCCAGAGGTTTAGAGTAATATCTATATACTATGGGATTCCATACTGACTTGGTGTACTGCAACCCGCTACGAGCCGGTACAATCGAGCGTTTTAGCCCAAACATGCGTTATTTTTGTTGGAATTATTGGATTACTATTGCAGGCCAAACTCTGCTCACACTTACGTCTGCTATACGACAAATTTCATAGAACACTAACCACCAAGCGTTACTACTCCATATCGAATCACTCTCGAGATCGTAACCCAAACACTTAGACATGCCGATCTCATCAAGTCCTGCATACGGATTCTTCAGGCAGATCCTGCATTCAGCACTTTGTTAAACCCAAGCAGCCAAATGGCTGCAACCAAAAGATGGTAGTCAACAGCCAGCTGACTACTAACAGCTTACTATAGACTACTCTCATTCCGAAGTATAAAGTCATGGTGCGGGATAAAAAAAAAAAAATTAGGTAGCAAATCACAGCTAGCAGCTTTCTATCATTTCTATACCGATGTATCAAATGAAAGCGCGGAATCCATTTTGCAGCTAGGCAATACCTAGGATTGCGTAGGTAACACTATTTCAGAATGTGCAAAAGAGAGGTATAAGTTAGTGGTTTGGATGCAAATTTTAGTCTGCTGATAGACAATTCGCAATTCCTAGACGCCTATTTTCAGTGTTAGAAAATTTAGTGACATTCTGGCTGCGAATTCGCTTCTCTAACTAGGCAGTGCTTAGGCGACGTCTAAGTGCGCATAATGCCTAGGCAATACCTTGTTAATACCTAGGCAACACCTAAGCAATAAAGAAGGGCATAACTGTATCGAATATGCTGGGAAAAATATTGAATAATCATAAAATACCATCGAACAAGAGTCAGTGCCGATATGGCTGCAAATTGATAAGGAATCAACCTACCAAATATGCATAGAAGGCTAAATAAATCTGAAGTCCCAAGGGCATCAATGACTAACCCCGTGGAGCCAAATGGGGTAGAAATAAAATCCCGAAGGATCAGAATAAGAGACTTCTCAATATTTACTCTAGATACGTAAGGAAGAACACACCAATAACCTCTCTTCAAGTCTTTACTCGACTTTTGATCAGAAGGAAGATTGATTCATAAGTTATCTACTTATTCTAATCGTCAAGAAAATTGGATTGCAAATTAAGCATGAGAACTGTTATTGCCTATCTTTTACTTATAGCCACAATAGTTGTAGGCAATGAATTGCTATCAAGAGAAGAAATTGCTGATTTTGTGGATTGCTTGACGTCAACTAGTATCAAGTATAACTATACCTTGTTGGAACGCGGTCTCTTACTACAACCATATGATAACAGAGAGATGTACGAGTACGGCGCTGACAGGGAAATTTTAGCATGTTACAAAACTAGGGGGCATCACTGTTCCTTTTCTTTTAGCGGAAACTTACATGAAGAAGATGATCTTTTAGGGAGTTTGTTGTTAGAGGCGAGTTCAGTAGATCCTCTTTTCGAGTGGGGATGGCGCAAATTGAAGAAGGATGTGCCTTATCTACCATCAAATTGGCTGGCTTTACTTGATACTCCTCTGCCGCAAGGAACCATGCTTCCCGTACCGCTTGGTGGTATTGGGGCAGCGTCAGTCAATAATCCGGTGGAAGAGAGGAGCAGTAATGACCACGTACACAGTGAATTTCCGCCATTGAACTCGTTTAACGATTTCAATAATTATTTGGTGGTGCTTCACAAATTGTTGCAACTTTTACATAAGTCGTCATCTGATTATAATTTTTGAGTGTAGAATTTTATGTTTTTAGGAAGTCATTTCGTAGCCACGCGACACTGGAAATGAACGAAGTGGATGTGAGTTCAAATACTCTAGTTTCTAATTAGAAGTGCGTGTTCTTCGAACTGTAGGCATCAATAGAATAGTTCCTTATATTTGTTACGAAACGAAAAGGGCAAACCTTTCGCGGCCCTTGATTCAGAAAACTAAAGCGGTTCTCTCGAACCATCGTACTTGCAGCCATCGGAAACGTCAAAAAAAAAAGCCTATGCATACATTAATTACCAATATACTGGTATCGAAAACACTGGCAATGAAAACATTGAAAATTCTAGTAATGAGCACATATGACTAATGTTACCCCATGTACTCAAATAGGACCGAAAAAATTTACGAAGTCTTGAAGAATTGGAAAATGAGTCATCTTCTCATTTACTACTAACGTATCGGAGGGTCACTCTAAATACTTAAGGATAAATACCTCAGTAACTTCCCGTAAGTCTATACTCGAGTTTTGATCAGAAGAAAAATCGTGCATAATTTATCTACTAATTCTACTCATAAAGAAAATCGGGCTGCAAAGTAAACATGAGACCTAATATTGCCTACCTTTTTTTTTTGACCACAATTGTGGCAAGTTATGAATTACTATCAAGAGACGAGATTGCTGATTTTGTGGATTGCTTGATCTCAACAGGTGTCAAGCATAATTACACTATGCTGGATCGTGGTGATCTCTTACTACAACCATATGAAAGAAGATGGTGGAGTGCGCGCGATGACAGGGCAATTTTAGCATGTTACACAATTAGAGGGCATGATGCGTCTCTTAGTGCTATGGGCAACTTATATGAAGACGATGAGCTACAAGGGAGTCTGTTGTTGGAAGCAAATTCTGTAGATACACTTCTTGAGTTGGGATGGCGCAAATTGGAGAAAATTGTAACATATCCACCATCTAATTGGCTGGCTTTACTTGACACTCCTCTGCCGCAAGGAACTACGCTTCCTATACCAATTGGTATTGGGGCAGCGTCAGTCGATGCTCCACTAGACCAGAGGAGGAATAATAATCCCTTACACAGCGAATATCAGCCAACGAATACGGCTAACAATGTCAAAAATTATTTAGTGGTGCTTCACAAATTGTTGCAACTTTCACATAAGTAGTCATATAAGTATGTTTTTGGAGACTGTGATGTATTTAATTGTTAGTAGTACTGTAATCACGCGACACTGGAAATGAACGAAGTAGACCTCAGCTCTGATCCCCCGATGAGAAGAATAGCATCTTGCTGGGATGGAAGGCACCAATAGAATAGTTTCTTCTATCTATTACCTTGACGGCCACGACACAAAAGAAACGGTCCTACCCTTTCTCAAATCTTGTTTTCGAATCAAATCAGTGCGGCTCTTCCGTTGTGTTTGCAGCAATCGGGATCGTCAAAGACTTTTCTTTTATAAGTAGCGACTCTTTTACAAACAAAAGAATTGGACCCTATATAGCTTCATCGCATAATCATCGGTAGGTCAATCAAAATACATGACATTGCAATGAACACTAATCATCTACCCTTAAAATCTACATCGAATCACTCAGGCTCAATCGGAAGTTCTGAGACATACCGATCTCATCGATACCTGCATATGGATTTTTCACTTTCTCCACGGCAGAAAAATGTGCCCGGCTTTCCCAAACAACACTTTGCAGTAGATTCTTTCGGATAACCCCAACCTAGATCTCGTTTCCAAATCGTGTGAAAATGCCTATCAGGATGTCAGACTCGACGTTTTCGGGCGTTGCAGGCTCCCAAACCGTCGCCCAACTTCCCCAGCAAGCGGGAACTGCCGCTACCACTGCCGCAGAGTTAGCGAAACTTCAAATGCTTAAATCGATCAAAACACAGTTTTACATCCACAAGTCGTTCGACATCCAGTCCGATATAGAATTTTTACCATCTTTGCCTAACGAGTACGACTACCACCTCTCGAACCCAGGTAGCAATAACAACATCCCAGCCCACTACTACCAGAACTCGTTCCACACCCCAAAGCCTTCGTCGGCGGTGCTGATCTCATCGCCAGCACAAGCTTCCGCTGCGGCTTCTATGCAGTACGGCAACTACTCACCATCACCGCAAATTGCTGATTTGTTAAAGACGCCAAAGGGTAGACCTATGTACATGCCAGAATCATCCCCCAAGGTCAGGACTCCCGTGGGAAACAACGGTAACAACATCAATCTCAGAAAGCGGGTTACTCTGAACTCTGGGCCATCTGTGCAGCAGCAGTTGCAGCAGCAACTTCAGCAGCAATTGAACGCATCCAACCAGGCGGCGCAAGCTTCACAGCAACAACAACACCAAGCTAATAACAACTCGGCCGTTCCTATTGTCGACCCCAACCAGTTAAATGCGCAAAGATTGGCTTTCAACAGTAGAAAGTGGTGAACAAGCCGGTGTGCTTCAAACTTTTCAAACTCCAAGCAGATGGTCACGTGCACTCAATGCACTGAGTGATCCCAACCAAAAAAAAAAATGAAAGTCATCGACCAAGTAGAGTGGCCCTTGAGTGTACGAATATCTCCATTGTCACGGACAGAGACACATTGGCAAGTGCCGCCACTTACATGATACCAGCCTTTATTTTCTTGCGACAGTGACGCAAATGACTCCTTGGACACTCCCTTGCGGGTGTTGGGTGGTGGTTTGCCGCTACGCTGAAACCGCCGCCGCCGCCGCAGTGTCTGCCATTGCGACGCGGCACCGAAATTCTCCACCGGAGACAACCTATTCCTTTTCGTTTTATTTCTTGTATAGTAACACTATTTTCCACTCTTCTGCATTACTACATACATATACATAGATCAACACGTTTGTGCCAATACACACTGATAGAGACCACTGGGCGGCATTGTAGTCGGAGTTCCAGCGGCACCGAAGCTCACCGCTTGTTGCTGTCCTGCGAGTTGCAACCTCAGCTTTCATGCAGCCATCGCGGCGCAGGTGACCCCTGCACGTGACCCAATGGCAAATACCGCTTGCAGGTGATAAGGAGAGCGGCAATTTACGCTGCTGAAGGCGAATCATCACGACTGCCCCTACGGAGCAAGCACACACGAAGCCAGCCAAAAAAATCACATATAACGCAGAGGTTACTTCAGCATTGCCGTGCCAGACGCTACAGTTTTGCTTTTTTTCCACCGCTGTATACAGAATTATAGTAGTGAGCACTGAATCGCCAGATTTAGATACTGACTGCCACAAACCCCCCAAACCCTCAAACCCCCAAACCCTCTAAAACTTTAGTTTCAAACCATGCCAGGTAAGGAAAACTCATGGTGGTCGTCACTGTCGAGCAGTGAAGCCGCAGACGACACCGCCTTCAACCGAAACGACGATGCACGCGTCCGTGCCGACGAGGAGTACGACAAGATCGTCGCCAACGTGAACGAGTTGGGCCGCAACGTGGCCAGCATCGCGGGCTCCCTCATGAACATCAGCTCGCACAAGCTCGGCGACTTGCAGGAGGAGGTGGAGAAGGTGATCCGCAAGACCATCGACGAGTCCGAGAAGGAGATGAAGAGGGCCAGCATCGACGACTACTTCCCCCGCCCCTACCAGAACCGGGACCCCGCCACGCTTGAGAACGAGCGCAAGCTGCACGCAGACGACCCTTTCCTCAGAGACGCGGACTTTGGGTTCGGCTGGGGCAACGGGCCCTCGTTTTTCTGGGGCAAGTGCAACAAGTCGCCCTACGGCTACACGTGCAAGTACCCCACCCGGAGAGCGTACCGCGACTGCAACAAGAAGGACGGGTTGACCGTCTGGGACTCCAAGGGCCACTGGCGGTGTCTCTTCCCCAACCTGGAAGTTGCGCCCGAGTTCTTGCGCAACAAGGCCGGCGACAAGATCTTGACCAAGGAGGACTTCTTTGACGCCGTGGGCAAGCTCAGTCTGGCCAGCGGGGCCGCTGCCAAGGAGGCTGCCGCCCCCAAGAGCGGCGTGTTCGATTTGGGCAACAAGGGCATGTTTTTCAGCCTGTTCACCGACTACCTCGACTGGCAAAACAGCTTGTACGCCGAGGGCAGGAGGACCAGACGCCACGGGTGCCACAGATGGGGCAGACGCGACGAGCGCGACAGCACCAGAGCCGCCAGCGAGGCGCTGACCCCTTCAGTCACCGAGGCCGTCCACGATTTCACCCGTGCACCTCAGCCGGTAGTTCCTGCCGCTGCTCCAGCAGCAGCAGCAGCACCAACCGCGGCACCAGCGCAAAAGCAGAAGCAGCAGCAACAGGTGGCTCGCTACACGGACGCTGACCCATTCGCCGTCTCGCCAAAGTCCGACCCCACCGTCGTCTCCTACTCTGTGCAGTCCTCGTACAGCTCGAACCCAGAGACCAACGAAATCACCTTGACCGAGGAAAGAAAGGAGTTCTACAGCGACGGCACCGCCAACACCAAGAGGTTTGTGAAGACCAAGCCATTCGAGGCCAAGGACTGGACCACTGTCGACGAGTACTTGGCTCCATCGCAGGCGCTGTCGGCCACCGAAGAGGGCAACAAGAACGGCTGGTTCTGGAAGAACTAGGCTCGACGGTTGAGCGCGGAATCGCGGTAGCCCTAGAGTGCTAAACGGCCCGCTTATTCCCCTCCCTCCTGCTTTCCCAGCTGGCTCCCTTCATTTCTCTTTGGTTGGCCCGTAGGTGTCGAACCTGTACATAGTGAATTCTTTGACTCCCTGCCCCCCAACACCCCCCCATTTGTACCAGACTGTGTTTAACGTGATTAGTGAATTTATGTTTTATGATTACCAAGCTCTGTAGAAACAGCTCCACGCTAGTGGCCCCCACGGAGTGGCCCGAGCGGAGCGGTGTAGCGTGCCCCCGGCAGGGCCACACGCCTGCCCGGCGGGGGCGACTGCGTCGAGCCTGGCTCCCCTACGGGGAGAAGAGCCCCACGCTAGTCGCCTCCACGGAGTGGCCAGCGGGAGCGTCACCACCATCCCCTAGCGGTCCTCCTTCGAATTCGCAGCCAAATCGCAGCAGCCACGAGGCGCCTGCACACAACCCCAGCTCCGTTTTGTGTAACTATCGCTCCACTGCAATAATCGCTCTGGAGCGGTCCCCAGAATGGCAGCGGTCTGGAGGCAGCCTGGACACCAAGCGCAGCCTCCTCCCACAATTGCCTCGCCGTTTCGCTCTGTTTTGGTATACGAATCTCGCGATTTTTGCTTTGCAACTGCACCCACCGAGCACCAGCGCTTTTCCAGTCCATTTATCCTGCCACCCAGCCACCCACTCACTAGCTGGCACGCCCCCCTGTTAGCCGCTCCGCAAAGCCCACAACAAATAGCACACCGTCTGGGCCATATATACAACCCCACTGCCCGTCCGACTGCCACACACACCCACCAAGATGAACCCGCTCAACAAAATCATCTTCCTTTCTGCATTCTTGGCCTCCGGGTTCCTCTTGATCCTCCTCTCGTGCGCGCTCTTCAACAACTGGAAGCCGCTCTGGGTCATAGGCATCTTCCTTATCGCCCCCTTGCCCAACATCATCGCACAGAGCGTCGAGAGCCACAGAGACGACTTCCTAACCTTCTCGAACGACCACGGCAACGCGCCCAGCTCGTTGAAGGAGTTCTGCCAGCACGTGACGGGGTTCCTCATAGTGAGTGGTATTGCCTTGCCGCTCACCTTCTACCACAGCCGGTTGATTGAGCTCGGCGCCACGTTCATGAGTATCGTCGGCGGTTTGATAGTGTACACCGCCATCATAGTGTTTATGTGGTTTTTCAGCGAGGAGGAGGAAGAGAATGACGATTTCAACTTCTGAGGCCACTGCCGCCGCCACCACGACCTACTACCCACCACCCACACCCAGTGTCTGGGGCCATTTGCGACCAAGGCAGCTTCTAGTCCGCGGGCCGAAGCAACGCACACTGCGGCCCACCACGGGCCCACTGCCGCCGCCGCCTTGGCTCCTGGCACTGCACGCACCCACACACCCCGGTGCTCTACTCATAGATCTTTCAGTTCTCCCTACAAAAACATAATATACGAAAAATTCCATCGAGGCGTACTCTGTAGGGTCTTTATCTGTTTATTCCGTATCTATTTAATCACTCCCATCTCTACGTTGCTCCGTGTGCCTTGCGCCGGGCACGCTGCACCGCTCCGCTCGGGCCACTCCGTGGGGGCCACTAGCGTGGGGCTGTTCCTCCCCGTAGGGGAGCCAGGCTCGACGCAGTCGCCCCCGCCGGGTAGGCGAAGTAGCGCGCCACCGGCAGGACCACAAGCACCTTCCTTGTCCTACTGCTAGTGCTGGTGGCCCCGCAGGGAGCACGCTGCACCGCTCCGCTCGGGCCACTCCGTGGGGGCCACTAGCGTGGGGCTGTTTCTCCCCGTAGGGGAGCCAGGCTCGACGCAGTCGCCCTCGCCGGGCAGGCGCCAGCGGAGCGTCCCTCAGCCACCTGCGCTCAATTGAGCACAACGAGCAAAACGAGCAATATCACCGTGAGCACAACGATCGTCACCATGCTGCCGTTCTCCTTGCACATCTTCTGGAAAGACTTCAAGCGGTTCAGCGCCTGGCCAAGTCGCGTGTACGCCCTGTCGACGCCCTGCTCGAGGTCGTTCAAGAGAATGAGGTGCTCGTCCACCTCCTGGTTGATGCCCAACCCCATCTGGTGCTGCCTGCGCACGGACTCGCCCAAGAAGTCCAAGTCGTTGTCCTGCTCGAGCAACTGCTGCTGGTGCTGCGCAAACATCTGCTGGTTGCTCTGCGCGTCAAACAGCGACGCGATCGACAGCGTGTCGGCGCCGCTGCCCTCGTCGTCCGTGTACGGCTTGTACTTGGCCGCGCCGCCCATGAGCTGCTCGCGGGCCACCACGTCGTCCGGGTCCTCCTCGATCAAGTTGTCCTTGAACCGCACCAGCTTGCTGCCGCCGGAGGCCGCGCGCTCCTCCTCTGATATTACGTGGCGCGGCTTGGGGAGCTCGGCCCGCGTGTACTTGTACTCGGACACGTCCACGTAGGTGTCCTTGCCCAAGTCCGCTGTGATTTCTATGTAGTTATTGTATATTGCTTCGAAACGAGCGTTTCTAGAAAGTTTGTTAGTAGCTGTTCTCCGCTCCGCTCGGGCCACTAGCGTGGGGCTGTCCCTCCCCTTAGGGGAGCCAGGCTCGACGCAGTCGCCCCCGCCGGGTAGGCGAAGCAGCGTGCCGCCGGCAGGACCATAAGCACCCACCAGAGCCTACTGTAGTTGCTGGCGGCCCTGCCGGGGGCACGCTTCACCGCTCCGCTCGAGCCACTCCGTGGAGGCCACTAGCGTGGGGCTGTCCCTCCCCGTAGGGGAGCCAGGCTCGACGCAGTCGCCCTCGCCGGGCAGGCGCCCGCGGAGCGTCCCTACGCTGCCGTCTAGCGGCCCCAGGGCGGTCCTACCCGCCCGCCGGAAACGTCCGGACCTTTCCATACGTACATTCTCTCGTAGTCGTCCTTCGATATGCCGCCGTTGATCTCCAGCGTGAAGTCCTCCTCAAAGTACTTCATCACCCGCAGAATCTTCTCTAGCTGGTTGATAAGGTCGAGGTTGTCGTTTGCGGAGGGCACGAGCTGGAGCACCGAGATCATCCGGTCGCGCTCCTCCACCTGCGACGCCAACTCGTCCTGGAAGACGCTCACTCTCGTTAGCGATTTCTCGAGGTCCTTGATCGTCATTATGTGTGCGTGCTCGCTGGTGTGTCTGTGGAGCTGAGGGGGTGACCGCAAGGACTACCGCTAGTTGAAGGGCTCGTTTTTGCCTTTGATCGATAAGTCTTGGGACTGCATATAGTAACAGGTGTGATAAGGGCGGAGCGCGGAGAGGCTCAGGGTTGGTGGAGTGTTGCTGGCAGACGGTGGGTGAGATATAGGAGGGAGGCGGGAAGAGGGGTGATGCTCAAAGGGGGAGAGGGTATGAAGTGCTTGCTGTGTGTGTGAAGAGTTTTCCTCTTGATTTGTAGATTTACGGGATGAGTGTCGTACTTTCTCTATGGGCATGCGGGACTCTGGGGCCGTGGCGCTCTCCTCGCGCAGTGCAGAACGGCTGCAATTTCTGCTGTCGCTGTAGATAGCGGCCCCCCCTCTCGCGCGCATGGAATTCTCCCTATCGAGTAGCCAAAGTTATCTCGTATAGCCTCAGTAGGATGAGAGGAAAAGTAGAAAGGCTGTGGTGACCTTTGCTTCTTGTGGCCATCGTAAGTACATTCAAGGCTGCAGTGTGCGACTAGCTCCCACGGCTCCCTTGCATCACAAACCGTTTCTCTCTTCTTTCTCCTTTTGGTGCTTTCTCGATTGGAATCCCGGATTTAGATATGCAGACTGTACAAACCACTAGTCAGTGGAGTTCTTATCTGCTAGCTTGGTATTCCAGGTGGTAGCGATTGCGTCACACTCCATACACTTTACACACATTACACACATTTGAAATCCAGCAGCTTATTGCCGAACTGAGCATTCTCCGTGCATTCTCCGTCCATTTGACTTACATTTCACTAGCTATAGTTTTGCTGTTGCAGATAACGCAGCATTAGTTTCGGAGTTACCCAAGTAGTTAAGCGGGTATGTCCTCTTTGGGCCCTGTTTCAACTTGACCCTCACTGCCTTGTGGATCCCCCACTTTAACACCTTCCCTGCTGTTCTATGCCATTGTCATCTCGAATTTCATTCTAAAACTTTTAAGGTTTTGTCCTTATAGCCGATATCACGTCAACTCTGTCCTTCCCTGTTTATGCAACCTCACAGCGGTGTCATTTAGCCTTTAAGGTCTGCTTCGGTCGCAAAGGTTAAAGGACATGCCAGCGAGCTTTAGACATGCAGCATGCTACTCATGCATAGCATCAAAATGCAGCAACCGCAGACCCAAAAAAAAATATTTTCTGCAGCACTTCTTGATTTAATTTGGCACCAAAAACGAGAGCGCAAGCTTCCTACAAAGTTGCATGATTCAATGAGTCAAGATTACATTATTGTATTAGCTATATGGATTTAGAGCTTTACTTGGAAAGACCCCAGAACCTCTTCATTCCGCGAATGTTGAGCTTTATCAAGTCGATGGTCTTCATCGAGAAGATATCGTCGATCTCTTCCAATGTCTTGTCCTTGGTCTCGGGCATGCAGAAGATCTGG
The DNA here is from genome assembly GCA_029581775.1 of Dujonia boleticola. Classification (NCBI taxonomy): domain Eukaryota; kingdom Fungi; phylum Ascomycota; class Pichiomycetes; order Serinales; family Debaryomycetaceae; genus Dujonia; species Dujonia boleticola. The sequence continues at coordinate 791,228 of JARGRU010000006.1, read as the reverse complement.
TAGAAGAATCCAATGAAGGCAATACCACCGTAGAATCCCAAGGTCAACCCGGTGTATGTCATGGCATTTTGCATGTCGGTGAAGTTGTACGTGACTGTGAAAGACCACAAGTACAAGAACGTAGAGCAAATAGTCATACCAATGGATCTGGTACGCAAGTCGAAACTTTCAGAGGGCAAGACCCAGGTTAAGCATGCATAAGAACCAAAGAATCCCATGTAAATGATAATACCGGTCAAGTAAACACCTTCTGCGGCGGCTAAGTGGGTCTTGATGTCAATCAAGTAACCACCTCCGACCAAGCACAAACCGACAAAGAACCCCACGATGTTCAAACCCCAGGTTCTTCTACCGAATCTGTCCATGTACAAGATAGCAGGAATGGAGCCGAGCCACAAGGCACCTCCCCCAACCAAGGACATGAAAACAGAGTTCTTCTTGTTGAAACCAATCTCTCCCATCAATGTAGACATGTAGTACATAACTGCGTTGATACCGGTCAACTGGCCCAAGGTGACCATAATGACGGCGTATACCAAAGCTCTTCTGTTTCTTGGGTTCAAGAACAAGTCGAACCAAACTTGGAATCTGGATTCGTGCATGCTGGCTTCCTTTTCAGCGAGAGCGGCGTGTTTCATCTCCAAGAACTCCAACTTGCTTCTATCGTCAGTCATATCTCTCAAACGGACCCAAACGTTGTAGGCTTCGCCGATCTTGCCCTTGTGTGCCAAGTAACGAGGAGATTCTGGCAAGAAGAACATACCGCAAAACAAAATGGTGGAGAAGACCAAGGAAGAGCCCAACATGAATCTCCAGCCACCCTTCACTTCGAAGAAGATGGCTGCAACCGCGTAACCCAAAACTTCACCGAAAGCAATATTAAACTGGTACATGGAAACAATATTACCTCTGACGGCGGCTGGAACCGACTCTGCAACGTAGATACCCACACAGCCACCTTCGATTCCAACACCAATACCCAAGATAAATCTACCGGCATACATGATTTCGCTGTTCATGGCACCAGCACACATCCCTGCACCAAGGGTGTAGAAGAGACAAGAGATGATGATAGACATCTTTCTACCGCAGTACTCGTTCAAGGGGGTCATCAACATGGAACCAGCCATGGCACCCAAAGGCATAAGAGCACTAACCAAGGAAAATTGGTGTGGGGTCAAGTTAAGGGCATCTGGAATGAACACACCAGCACCCGAGATCAACGACTGATCGATTCCGGAAAGCATACCAGCAAAGCAAGCAAACCCACCCAAGAACCAGACCATCTTCCGCTTGTCCTTGAAGTTAAGCTCGAACTCCAAGCTGAGAAGCTTTTCCTTGAAGGTCCTGTTCTTCTTGCACTTAGCGGCCTCTGCTTCGATTTCAGCAAACTCCTTGTCAAAGTCGAAGTTTCTTCCGATTTCAGCAGCATCGAGCTTCTTGAAGTTGTCTTCTCTGATGGAAACGCCAGATTCGGAGGAAGTTTCCTCCTTTTCCTTGTCAAACACGGTCATTGTTGTTAGTTAGTTAAATTGTAGAATGGTGATGATTATCAACTCAAAAGAATGATTTGTAAACACATTCTTCCCCATATATATACTTTTTAAGGGAATAAACAAACAATGCAGGCAGATGTCATAGTTGGAGTAATACGAATTAAACGACTACTGAGTGGTTCCCCCCGCAGCCAACAATATCAGAATTTTGGGTCACTTGTTTCGGAGTCGAATACAAAGGTAATTTAGGTTTGAATCCAGATAAAGATCTGCTGATAACACGGGAAATGGAGCAAAAATGTCATGGGTACTGCCGCCATCCACCCTCCACCATATCTCAAAACCACAAATCTTTTGTTTTTTTGCAGTAAGAATGCTGCAGCCGGAATATTTTCTGCCTGTTGCGGAATTATTTTGACTTCCCCGCGACTTAACGTGGGGGTTGCATGCATGGAATAAGCAATATGGAATTAGAGTTTCGAGACTGTGCTCGAGGAAGTCAAGAGGACCAGCATGCCAAGCAAGTGAGTACAAGGTGGCCAGAGACCGCGAGTTTGTGGTCGGGAGAGATCGAGATCAGTATGTGTCGTTTGATCAACGGTTTGCGAAACTACTGAGTGTTTAGGTGATGGACTGACCTGGGTGGGGTTGCGGGATCTTGAGTTGCTCCTGCCGTAATTATTTTTTGCTTAGCCAGACAAAGATCTGTTTGCTTGGTGGAGGTGGAGGGTGGAGAGTGCTAATAATGGGATGGAGGGTGGAGTGCTCTTGCTGCTAATAATGGGATGGAGAGATCTAAATCCCGAGCATCATTATTTGGTCTCGTCCCTGGTTTGGTTTGCTTTCGTTTGTGATCACACCGAGAACGGCCAGAGCGCAACTCGTGCGCAATCGTTACCAGGGCTTAAGACAAAGTTTCATTGGCACGGCGGGAGTCGAAGCACCTCCAGTCCTTCGTGAAGCACTATTTAAGCTTTAGTGGGCCTTGGCGACCTTCTTCTACTACCGTATATACGGGTTCTCCCTATCGATAGTAGTGGGCAATCGCAGTTCCCATCTTTGGTGGAGAGTGGGGGATGTATTTTTTCCGCCCAGCGCCAACTTTAAATTAGGAAACCTTAATCTTGATAAACGGTATGTATTCCTATTGGATAGTCAGTGGGTAGGTGCGGCCAGTAACAGCGATACCACTCTTGTCTCGAGTTTCTTTTGATGCTTTGTTCGCTTTCGTTTAAACGTCACCCCTCTGCTGCGAGGGGGCATCCCCCTCGCTCAAGGTGTAGGGGTGAGGGGTTGGAAGGCTGAAGCAGACCATCTTTCGAGCCAACACATGGCTGCATCGTATGAATGCACCAGCGACGGTATACGTCAACAAGATAACCATCTACGTAATGTCTTTATTTTTTTGAACCTTTTTTTTTTTTGGGTAGTAGGGCCCTTCTTTCCCCAAATTTATCAGCCTCTTGCCCGATGCCTACAGTCCGCTAATCTACAGCTCCACACGTTGCTTCTCCACACTTTGCTACTTCATTGTATTAAAGATTCTCTAATTAATTAAACTTGACTCTTTAACGTCATGTAGAGCTGTATATGTGCTCTCTACCTACTGGAACCATGCCTGGGGGTATTAAATTTTTTTTTTCCATGGCCAGCTTACCCTACCACTCACCTTTTATCTGCGTAGTGGGTTTCGGTAGCCCTCACCAGGAGGACTTGTTACTGCACATTTGTTTGTTCTGAGAGTCAAACACGATAAAATCTAACTGCGTATCCGTATTGCAAATACGCACTTGTAGATTGTTTTTTGTGTGATGGCTAGACAATTCTATTGTTTCATATGCTTTGTTTTTCTTGTTTGTTTTGTATGTGTGTTTTGTTTGTTTGCAAAATGCAAAAACGAAAAACCGTGTCTGGGGTCGATATGGGATCTTATCGCCCTGGAGGTGTTTGGCTGCTCGAACCTGCGGCCGCTACACCTATATGCTCAATTTGATGCTGTAGGTGTTGTGTGCGGGACTCTCCTGGATCGTCTTTGTAAACTGCTCTAGCTGGTCCTGTATAAGCTGATTCTCCGATAGCACCATGGCCTCCACACAGTCCAACATGCCGCTCAAGTTGTTCAATGTAGATGTGCCGATTCTGAGCTTGTTCTGGAATCTGCGGTGGGAGTTGGCTGCGGAGCTGGCCATGGGCGAGGGGGAAGGCGTGGACAAACCCGTAGGTGCCTGTAAGTGTGTCAGCGTTATCGCATTCGACAAGATGAGGGACGGCTTCCTATTGATTTTGCGCGGTGGGGAGTCAAAGTAGATGGACGTTTCCGCGGTGTGCGTGGACTGCTCGTCAAACTCGGTGTCGGAGTTGGAGGTCAGGGCGTCCCAGTGGTCGTAGTAGCTCTGGTTGGACAGGGAGGAGGTGTCGGCTTTGCGTGAGCGGCTTGTCTTTCTGGCGGACGACGAGGACGAGGACGAGGTCGATGAGGATATAGAGTTGTTGTGTGTAAGTTTTGTGTGTCTAGGTGGAGACTGGTCAATTGGGGTGCTCTCCATGGCCGAAGACTGGAAGAATGCGCGGGTACTGCTGCTGTTTTTGATGTTGTTGGTGGTGGCGGTGCTGGATCCGCTGGGTTTGCGTTGCACCGGCTTGGGCTTCGGTATCTTGGCCGACGAGTCCACGTCGTTATTCTCGAACATTGCGATTCTGTTCTGTATGCTGGAGTTACTCTTGGTGCTGCCTATGGAAGACGACAGCTTCTTCTTTGCGATTTGCTTCTGGGGTTCTTCAAGCTCAAAGGGATTGCCCAACAATCCGTCCAACTGGTTGAACAAGTCCTTTCTTCTTCTGCTACTCATTGCGGGCGGTGTAATGTAAGGGTCTGCTGGTGGTGATACTGCTGCGATGGCTGGGTCTGAGAATTGTCGCTACTAGTAACTGTACAATCCTAAAGTGCTCAGCTTTGCAAATAATTTACCTAGCTGAAAAATATCACTGGAGAAGAAGAAGAGAGATAGAAAAGATTACAATCTGGCAGAAACCTTGGGTATCTTTCTTTCTTTCTTTCTTTTTTTTTTTTTTTTTTGATTAATAACCAGCGTATAGAAGCATCTTCAGGCTATAAGCTCGTCTTCCATACTGGGTGTAAAAACCCATACACCGCTATATTAGCTACACGAAATGCCTAGCTTACTGGCTCCGCTGCAAAAAGAAATACGAGAGACTGCATAAGAAAATATCGTGAATACGCTTTTTTCGCGTTCCGGCAGCTATAATTAGCGACATCTGTGGGCCAAGCGGTGCGCATCACTATGAGGTGAAGGAGTACATTCGAGTATTTTCCGTAGAAAACGCGAATTTCTGGCTGGGCTGCTCTCCCGGCGGCGCCAGATCTTTATGAAAGGGGAAAAAACACAAACGCAAAGCTAAATATCAGGGGCAGCAAGCGCTGGGACACGCTAGCATCGTGATGAGAGCGACTCTCGAAACCTTATAACGCTAATACCTTAATTGTTTCGTCATGTTGTTTATGTTTATTTGTTTTGCTTTTTGGACGTCCGTGGAGCGTTGTTCCCATTGAGATCATAAGCACCATGACAAAACGCTACTACTCGTCATATTGTTCCCCGAGTGGTTCGGTATTGTTTACGCTAGTCGTGGGACAATGTGCGGAAAGAGTAATTTACGAAGTTATTGTTTTGGTATGCATATGCCGTTGGGGCTCCATTCTAGGGTCAATGCATAATAAAAAAGTGAGCGCTACACAGTAAGAATCTCACTCTTCTGTAGGCTGCTCTGGGAGGGCTGAGAGGTACGTTTCGTTTGCGCAAGGATCCCACAAGCAGCGCACAAACTCGTACCCTGGGCAGAGAGTGTGTGCAGCACGCCCACACTCCTATGGGAAAACTACCTACGCGGGAGTACTCTCCTGTTGGGTGCGCGGAGATAAATAACTGCCACAAACACATTAGGTAACCGAGTACTAGAATCCCGGGACGCAAAGAAGCTCGGGGCAAGAGCAAGCAGTGCTCACCCATTCCCTTGGCTGCTTCTCTGAGGCTAATTTTAGTAATGATGCCGTCACAATTTAGGCGGGGTGGCCCATATTGGGTGTAGGTGAAATTTTCGATCGCACGTTTTTTGGCTGCGTTTGACGTAGCCAAATCAAAACAAAACGATGCTACTTGCTTCTTTCAGAGGATATGTGGATAGTGTTTTCTTTTCTTTTGTGGTGTAGATCTGAATTTGGTTGTGTAAACAGTGTAGATCAGAATGGGGTGAGGGTCCATGAAACCAAAGTCTTTGCGTGGGGATCCACCACCCCCAGCTACCGACATTTAGGGGCCACTGGTCCTGTTTGTTGTAGTACCACCTCGGTACTGTTGCCTGAGCTGGGATTCTCAGCTTCTTTCGGCTCTGCAGATCTCTCGATAAGCACGTCTATGCAAGGGTGCCCTCGTCTAGATCCATTAAGCTTTCGTTTGGCGCTTGTTTGACGATTTCCAGAACAGCAGCACTTTTTTGGGTGCACAAGATTACCGCATTGGGCGACTTCGAAAACATGTGTGCCAGAGCTGCAGACGACCATAATCTACGAGAGTAGAGCTCAAGCGACAGTTTTAGATCGAGCCAGATCAGTAGTAAACATAGGAGATAACGTTGAAATGAGGCAGCGAGGATACAATCGAGGGAGTGGGAGAGTTGGGTTGGGAAAAGATCAAGCGTGGTTTACAGGTGTAGAATTGTAGTGGGGGAAGGTTGCGCACCGCGAGTAGGGAACCAGTAGCACCAGCGAACCCCAGCAACGAGAGCAGGCAAATTGCTTCTATGAAAGCGGATCAAAGGTCCAGATACCCTGGCAGTATTATTCCTCTGCGTTTGTATGTGCTCTGTTTTATTTGTAAGTAAACTCTCACTTCAGCCTAAAGTGTCTTCTCCCGTATTCTATATTTCACGCTTTTATGGGTATTTCTGGAAATATTGCAACCCACTGCTGACCGTTACCCCCCATGTGCATTAACCGCAGAATCATCTCGTCCCATGTGCCCGAGATCATCTCATTCTCGCATTATTCTCTAATTGGTGCAAGATTTGCAACTTGTGGGTCACAACGGTTGCGGTCCAGTTTGCTAGCTGAATTGGGGCACCTTAGGTCCAGTTTGTTAGCAGTTTCCAGCACTGGTGAAAAACCCAAATCGCCGCGGATCTCTCCCGATGATAAGATAAAACAGTGCGAAAAAGTCGGCGAGCCGCGGAACACCAAAAACAGATAGCTTGCACCTTTTGTATGGCAGGTTTGTATGGGGACGGAACCTTTTGGGTACTTCTTCTGACACAATAGGGCGCTCTTGCATCGGCAGGAGCATGCTAGAAGGAGTCTGTCGCTGCAGGACGGAACCAAAGATTGCGGAGACAATTCAGAGCAGCCGATTGAAGAGGTAAGGGGCCAAAACTCCATTGCCAAAAGGTAACTAGATACACCACGACAGAACTTCTCGTCGCCAGATTCTTGGTCGGCGTACCAATTGAGCTTACCATGGCCCCAGTGGCGGCTCCTGCCTCTTTGCACCGAGACTGGCGGCCCCAAAACAGCGCTGGGCTCGCCAAAAGCGAAAGAGTCACTGTGCCCTAGCGGACCTGCAGGTCGCAAATTTAGCGCGCGCATTGTCGCCGACTCACTGATATGGAAAGCAAAGGTGGGGAGAGTCACTATCTTATCGAAATCGATGATCTCCCAAAGGGTATTTAAAGAGGAGAAGAAGTCGTCCTTTCTTCACCACATTTTCCATACTTTTCAGAAGCTAGCGAGTGAACAACCACCCCGACACACATACTTGAATTTGCAGAGCAAACTCAGATAGGTACACACACTACTTAGCATACACACACACACACCCACACACACACCCATCTCTCATCACAGAACACAAACGCTGGCACCGCACGTTGGACCCGAAAAATATAATTAGCTGCTTTCGTCCCACCCAAAATTAATTAGCAATCTCTTCCCACTGTATCGATAACAACCCATACAACACAAATGACTACTGAACTGAACATCACCAAGAAGATCTGCGTATTCTGCGGATCAGGATTCGGAAACAAGGAGGCCTACGCCACAGACGCCAACTTGTTGGGCAAGAAGCTCTCCGATAAGAAGTGGGGGTTGGTGTACGGCGGAGGATCCACCGGTTTGATGGGCGCCGTCGCCAGAGGCTGTGCCACGAACGGCGGATACGTCCACGGCATCATCCCTGAAGCATTGATTGCCAGAGAGAGAACCACCGAGGACGCGCTCAACGAAAAGCTCAAGGAGTCCATCGACAACCACGACGGCTCCACGCCCATCCCCGACTCCAAGGAGTACGGAAAGACCACCTTGGTCAAGGACATGCACACCAGAAAGAGAATGATGGGCGAAGAGGCCGACGCCTTTGTCGCCTTGCCCGGCGGGTACGGCACCTTGGAGGAGTTGATGGAGGTTGTCACCTGGTTCCAGTTGAGCATCCACAACAAGCCCATTGTCATCTACAACTTGGACGGCTTCTACGACAACTTTTTGAAGTTCATCAACGACTCGATCAAGAGCGGCTTTGTTTCGCAAAAGAACGGCGAAATCATCAAGGTTGCCTCCACCGTCGACGAAGTCTTGGAGCACATTGAAAACTACAAGGTTCCAGGCGGCAGATTCAACTTGAACTGGAAGGACGCGTAGACCGTACAGGAAAATAGAGAGAAACGGCTTGGTTGTGTGGCTCATATACATATACTCCAACATAGATATATAGCACTAAAATCTTTACATAGTAATACAAAAAATGAAAAAGAACGACCAGGCGCCTGGCGCTTGGCTCCTGGCTGTAGCCGATAGATGGGGGAACTGGCGCCTGCAGCGCTCTGTGGCTGCAATTGCACCTTTTTGTCTACACGCTGGCTCTTTGTCACATTATATTTTCAATCTATATAAATAAATTAGTGGGATGTCCGCTTAGTGAGGGTTGTGGTCAGCCTCGTCGTGCTCGTCGTGAACGTGGAACAAGTCTTCAAACTCGTCGTTTGGAATCTCCACCTCGCTCAACAACCCGGTGGACACGTCGTACATCATGCCCCACACCTCGATGGAGCCGTTCTTCAAGGCGGCGGAGGCCGAGGGGTGTCTCTTGAGGGCCAACACAGACAGAACCACGTTCAACTCGGCCAACTTCTTGGCCTTGGCCTTGGGGTCCTCGTTCAAGGCGTTCAAAACCTTCAAGTTGGCGGCTCTGATGTGTCTGATTGGGTTCAACCACAAGTCCAACACACCGCCAATCTTCTTCGAGGACAACGACGCCCAAACCCCCCCGCAATCCGTGTGTCCGCAGACAATGATCTTGGACACCTTCAACACGTCGACCGCGAACTGCACCACCCCCTGCGAGGAGATGTCGTTGGAGTTCACAATGTTGGCGATGTTTCTGTGCGTGAACACTTCGCCGGGCAACGTGGCAAGACACGACTCACCGGCTCTGGAATCACTGCAGCCGATCCACAAGGTGTGCGGAGACTGGCCCTTGCCGTTCAATTCGAAAATCTCCTTGGAGTGGTTCTCATTGATGGACTGCACAAAGAACTTGTTGTTGTTCAAGTAGTCCTGCTTGGTGGACTCCTTCAGCAACAGGAAGGGGTAGTGCAGCGTCTTGTTGTGCGAGACGATGGACGACGACGACGCGGTCTTGCCGGACTCGTTGACGGCGTTGTCGCTGGTCAGCTGCGGCAAGTCGGTCTCGTGGTCGTGTTCCAACTGGTAGTGAAGAATGTTTTCTCTACCCATTTTGAGTGCTGTGTGATGGAGTAGTATCTTGGAACCGGGGTTTGCGAGGATCGAGGGAGATTTGGGTGTTTTATATACAGACAGAGCTACGAAACGAAACACTGTGAATGTGGACTATCCAGACTGGGTAGGATGCCCTAAACAAACCAAAAATAAAAAAAAAAAAACTTGAAACTTGGAATGTATGTAAAAATAGACACTTGAGGCAGTAGCTGGCTTATTCGATCAGTTGGTGAATAACGCAGACCTGGACCTTACGGAGTGGTATTTTTCTTCGATGGCAGAGAGTTCAATGGGGGAGGAGAGAACTGCAAAGCGTTTCTGTGGCTCTGGGTCTTCTGCTTACTGAACTAAAGAGCTGGCAATGACGACTCTTAGGGGGGATGGCAGCGGACTCGTTTGACCCGATTTTTTTTCCTAATCTACCGTGTGTTAGAAATTAGGGGACGAAAAAATATCGAAGCACTGGAGGAGGGTCGGTGTTGGGAGTGGAAACCGACTAGGGGCGTGTGTGTGAGAGTGGTAGTGTGTATAAGGCGGGGGAGTTAGATCCGCACTATGAAAAATTAGCTGGTGCTTTCTGATGAGAGGCTATAGATAACACCGGAGGATGAAACGATAAGCTTTTGCAGAAGGAGAAGGAGGAGAAACAAGAAAGAGATCAGAATGAAAAACAGGGTGCTATGTTTCAGGTTATATAACCGGCATGGGCCCGGAAAATTTTTCCCCTGTACACCTGATAACGTATTGACATCATCGTAAGAGAAATAATAATCACACTATGGGTGGGAGATTGATTGGGTAAATCGCATAGTGAAAATTGACTTCTACCCAATTTTTTTGTGAGTCGCAGCTGCAGCAGCGAGGACGTCATTGCGGCGGGCCGGTAGTGTGCAGGACCAAATAAGACGTTAGACATGCCTGAGTCAACAGGTACCGTTTGGGGAAAGTGGTTGGTTTGGGGCCACCACCGCTGGTTCCATTCTGCTCTGTGGGTGGAATGTAGCGACAGGCCGAAGCGGTTCCATGCCTCGTTAGCCCAAGCTGCTATTGTTCTTCTGGAAGACTTGTGTCGGTGGGCAGGCACTCGGGGCTCAGAGTTTCTTTTTATTTGATTTTCGCTTAGCAATTATTTTTTTTCTATTTTTTTCAGAGATGTGCTATTTTCTTTGATCTTGATCTTCAGCGGTTGGGCTGCTGTAGGAGTAGTGAATTGCACGGCAGGAGTACGCAGATAAAGCTGCAAGTTGCATTCCGAGGGGGGCCTCCCTTTGCACGGGAATGCTGCTGGGAGTTGTATACCCGAGTTCCAGGAAACCATTAGCAACAATGGAGGTGAAATGACGAAGCCTGAAGCTGATTAGAGAAATTCACGTGACCCGTTTTCCTCCTTGAATTCCAGAACCTAATACCTTAAAAAGGAGATAAGAATAACAGCAGTGGGAAAATGTGCTGTGGGTGTTAAGGTTTCCACTTCTAGAACAAAAGGCATCAATGGCACAAGGAGGTTGACTGCACCAATTTTGCTATTGTACTAGACGGGGTGTGTGCACACTTTGCTTGTAGCTTAATTTAGTCTTGGCTGCAAATTTTCAGCACTGACGCTAACAAAGAGCACAATCTTACATTCAGACAAGTAAAAAATAAGTCATTTATTATGGCTACTCTAACAATATACGAGGACACACGAAATACAATTGCAACCAACAAAAAACAAAAGCAAAAAAAAAAAAAAAAGAAAGAAAAGAAGCAACATAGTCGCTCTAAACCAACACTTTTTGCATGTCGCCGGTGTTACTTCTCGAGAATGATGCGTACTTCTGGAATGGGTCATTTCTCTCTAATTCGTACTCGGGATTCTTAGCCTTTTTGGAAAACTTTCTCTTGTAAATTCTCTTACCCCATTTCCAGGCTTCACACCCAAGGAAGAACACCATTGAGAATCCAATGGCCAAAAGAATTTCCCAACTGATACGTCCATGTAAGAAAACTTTCGTGTTGATAACGGGAATGTAAATGACGGGGAATCCGGAGAGAGTTCCTCCAATAATTGACCAGAAGAGGAACTGGTTGGCCCACAAGTCTTTCCAAGTTTGCTTCCACCACGAGAGTTCCAGTTCTGGTCTCATGTTGAAAAACGAATGGGTTGGGTGAAGACATTCCCAGGACAAGAAAAGAGCACACCACGTCATGGTCAAAAACGATGCTGATCTACCTCTAAAGACCAACCCACAGGTTGGTCCATCTCTAGCGTTACAGTCAGATCCCAAGTTCCCATCACCATGGCCCCAAACAATCACCACGAAACAACAAAGACAACTAATTGTCATGATTAATCCATAAACAATGGTATCAATGATAACTTCCCAGGTGAAAATTTTGTTGTTTGGAGGTAATTCTAAAATATCATCCAGGGCACCTTCTTGACCCAAGCCCATAGCCGGGAAACAGGAAGTTACGACAATAATCCACAAAACTTCAACAGGCGACAAAGGGAAAACAGAAAATCCGGATTCATCAATGAATGCCAACCCGATCATAAGGAACATGGCTTGACAGACATTCTCTGCTAATAGCTGCAAAACGAACTTTTGAATGTTGGAAGCCATTCTACGACCTTCTTCGATTGCATTCAAAATAGAGGCGAAGTTATCGTCAGTTAACACAATATCAGAGGCATCCTTGGCCACATCAGAACCGTTGAGACCCATAGCAATTCCAACATCAGCTTTCTTTAATGAGGGGGAGTCGTTTACCCCATCACCAGTCATAGCAACAAACTTTTCCCTACGATGCAAGGCGTCAATCATACGCACCTTTGTTTGAGGTGCACATCTAGCGATCACCAATGGCAAAATCGGGAGCTCATCAATCTCTTTATCAGAGAGGGCATCGAACTCGCTGGCAGTCATACACATAGCCTTGATAACATCGGCCCCATAATGGTAGAGGTTATGAGGTAAGATTCCCACTTCCTGTGCAATCGCTTTGGCAGTACCAGGATGGTCACCAGTTAACATATGAACATTGATTCCAGCCCTGTGACATTTCTTGACGGAGGCAGCAGTCTCAATTCTGGGAGGGTCGTAAATACCGATCAAACCCAAGAATGTCAAGTTTGCCTCAACAGTAGCCCTCTCGTCCAAACCTTCTGATTCTTCGTCAAATTCCCTGCTTGCAAATGCCAAAACTCTGAACCCTTGAGCTGAGAGAGCGTTCATGTTGTCTTCGATCAACAATTTATCCTCACTTGTCAAGTTTAGTTCAGTTTGGTCGTCAGATTGATCTTTGCAGCCATACCATTTCGTACAGCACTCTAATACTCTTTCCACTGCACCTTTGGTATAAACTTTAGTGGTGGAGCCTAACTCTTTGTAAATCGCCGACATTCTCTTGACTGACGAATCAAATGGGAATTCAGCAAGATGGTCATATCCATCAACAATAGAGTCTCTGCTCAAGTTTTGACGAGTGGTGAAAACTTGGATGGCAATTTCAGTGGCATCACCGTGAGCTTTCCAAACCAATTCACCAGTTTCTTCATCTGTAACTTGGTTAACAGACGCAATATTTGCCAAAGTAGCACAGTATAACCACTTGGCGAAGTTAGATGGGTATTTTCCTTCACTTTCGTCAATGTTGAACAGGAAATCAATCTCTTCGTCTGTGTCACGGATATACGTGGGTGAGTACGGAGCAAAACCCAAGTCACCCATGGTTGGATTGAACGATTCGTTGGAATTCTCAACAGTATAGGTACCGCTGGTGGGAATCCACACTCTTTTGGCAATCATCTTACCTTGAGTCAAGGTACCAGTTTTGTCTGAACAGATATCATTGATACCACCTAAGGCTTCTAAAGAATCCAATTTTCTAACAATAACGTTCTTAGACACCATAACTTGCGCTCCAACAGCCATTGTGATGGTCAAAACAACAATCAAGGAAGAGGGGATCATCGAAAGAGCAACACAGATTGCGTAGATGGCGACCTCTCTGTTGACTCTGAACTTTTGAGAAGCCATAACAACGATTGCAAACACAACTGCGACTCCAAAGAGAATGATTGCCAACCAAGACAACTTTCTCTGCAAGGGAGTACCGACATTGACACCCAAAACATTCAAGAAGATATCCTTGATGGTGCCGAAGAAGGCTCTGGCGTACTCCAGTTTCTTGGGAGTCCCGCCGTCAACCTTGTTGACCTTTCTAATGAGAGAGTCGTTGCCTCTAAGAGACTCAGCGATATGGCCAATCTCGGTGGTCAAACTGGTTGCAATAACAATTCCTGTACCTCTTCCCTTGGAGACAATGGAAGAGCTGTAGGCCAAGTTCAAACGGTCACCGACGGGGACTGGCTGCTCTGGGTCAGGGTAGCACTCAGTGTGGGACTTGGCAACCGGCAAGGACTCACCTGTAAGCAAGGCCTCGTCAGTTTCCAAGTTCATACTCTCGATCAATCTGATATCTGCTGGCACGGTGTCACCAACCTTGATGTGAACCAAATCACCAGGGACGACCTCTTCCGCTGGGATGGTCATGTCGTCACCGTTTCTGACAACACGAGCCGTGGGGGAGCTCAAGGATCTCAAAGATCCCATGGTCTTTTCCGCCTTGTACTCTTGGATGAAACCAACTACAAGGTTGACCAACACGACACCACCGATAACACCACCGGAGATCCAATCCTTGATTGCCAATGCGATAACCATGGAGATGATCAAGACCAAAATCATCGCATTGAAGACCTGGTGGGCTATAATGGATGCAAACGAGATCTTTTGATCCTCTCCAAGGGTGTTGGCCCCATAAACCTGTAATAGTTCTTGGGCTCTGCTGCTGGTCAACCCATTTTCCAAATGCGTGCCGTATACCTTGGCGCACTGGTCGACGGTTAACCGATAAGCTGGGGAGCTCAAACTGTAGGTCGAGTCTAAATCGTTTGGGAGTGTGACATCATCACCCAAAAATTTGCGTTTCACATCATTTTGAGAGATGGAACCGGGGGAAGACTTCATAAACTAAGGTAAGCCAAATTGATAAACTTCAAAACTGATATATTCGCTATCTTTTTGATAAGAGTAGAGAAATAAGAAGCGGTATAGTACAAGCGCAAAAAAATTGATATATAAAGCGAAAAAAGTCTTAGATATATATATTAACTGTTATATATGTATTTCTTTTGTAGCTAATTTGCTTATTGTATTACTGGTGAAGGAAAGGAGAAGAAAAGAAGAAGAGAAACGTTTATGGTTCCAAGAAATTTTGCAGGTGGAAAAGTCTAATCTTATATAGCGGTTATGTACACCTACAGTGCTGCAATAAATTGCTTGGAAAGTGAAAATTTTTCCTGGTCGTCTGAACACCTTGCTCTTCTCGTACGGCATCCCCCTAATTTCACTCCTACCTAGCTACCTGCCTCCTGTGGCACTTTCACATGGGGGCACAATACCCAGAAAAGCTGGGTTCACTTCATACAGTCTTTGCAATCTGCTCCAATTAGAGTTGCACCCCATCTTAAAATCCCGCATCGAAGGGCTTTGCTCTTTTTTTTTTTGACGTAATGCTACGGCCGGGAGATACACTGTCTGCAGGACGCTAAGTGCGAGAGCGCGCGCGAAGAAGATCTTCAGCCTTTCCTAACGCGTTTGGCGCATACACAAACATGAAAATAAGTGATTTAGGGTCTGATCTGGGGACCAAGCAGCACACTACACGCAGGCGCCAGAATGACAGTTTCGGAGTCGGAAATTGACGCGGAGGATAAGTTGATCATCAGGGAGTTGCTCCACAGCTCGAGTGCGGGCTCGGACTCGCTCAAGTCGACCGCGGTCTCAACGGCGCAGACCTCGCCGTTGGACTCGCCCGTAAGCGAAGAGCAGCGGGAGTTCGACGACTTGTCCACCACCACCAAACTCTCAAAGTTGGACTCGTTGGTGAAGAAGTCCCAGGTGTACTCCAACATCATCGCCGAGAACTTGATGGCAAACGTGCAGGAGAAGAAGGAGAGCAGCAAGAAGACCATCGTCAAGGAAACCCGCTCGCAGCAGCAGCAGCAGCTGCGCCAACCAAAGCTTCTCTCTGGTGCGGAAATGAGAGACTACCAGCTCGACGGGCTCGACTTCTTGGTCTCGCTTTACGAGAACGGACTCAACGGGATTCTCGCGGACGAGATGGGTCTCGGCAAAACCATCCAGTGCATCTCGTTCATCACCTTCTTGATGGAGCAGGGGATCAAAGGACCTTTCTTGATTGTGGTTCCGCTCTCAACGATTGGGAACTGGAAGAACGAATTCGCAAAATTTGCACCCAAAGTCGAAGTGTTGCTGTATATCGGCAGCAAGGACGCCAGAGAGGAGTTCAGAAGCGGCAGAGCCAGCAGCAACAGCAGCAGCAGCGGGGCCGCAAAGGGCAGGGCCGCCAGAGGCAGGGCCAAGAAGGTATCTAGCGGCCGCGCATTCGACGACGTGAACGTGGTGTTGACGTCCTACGAGATCAGCATCCGCGACCATTCCTTCTTAAGGGGCATAGACTGGAAGTTTCTCATTGTGGACGAGGGCCATCGGCTCAAGAACAGTAAGTGCTTGCTTATCCAAAAGTTGAAGGAGTTGAACGTGTCCAACCGCTTACTCATCACAGGAACTCCGCTCCAAAACAACCTCAACGAGCTTTGGTCGTTGCTCAACTTCATATTGCCAGACATTTTCCACGACTTGGAGCTCTTCCAGCAGTGGTTCAACTTTGAAGAGCTCACCAACTTGAAGAACAAAAACAACCAAAAGGATAGTAAGGTGAACGAGTTTGAGAACAAATTGATCGAACTCAACATCCAAAAGAGCTTGATTGAAAGTTTGCACACAATTTTGAAGCCGTTTATCTTGAGAAGGTTGAAGAAGGATGTCATTAGAGGGTTACCTCCAAAGAAAGAATACATTGTCTTTGTGAACTTGAGCGAGAAGCAGAAAAGGATCTACAAGGAGTGCTTGAATGGCAACTTATACGAAGTGTTGTTTGAGGAATACTTCGGAGACTACATGGAGAAGAACTTTACTGTTCGAGACAATGAAGAGGACGAACCTACAACACAAGGCAGCAGACCAAAATCTGCCATGGAGCTATTGATGACAGGCTCCAGGGCTGCCAGGGGCCGCCCTCGTGGAAAACAAACGAAGACCCCCGTAAAACAACTGACAGACGCTCCACTTGACTTCACGAAGAGCGAGATTAAGGACTTTTTAACTGAAAAGTTCAAACCCAAAGTCCTCAGTACCAAGAGAAGAAAGTTATCAAGAAAGAGCACTTTGGAAGAGGAGGATAGTGACCAAGAGTTTGAGACTTATGACCCGGAAGATGATCCAGACAATGACTCAGTTGTGGCAATCTCGGTAGAAGACCTCGAGCGCAGGCTTACAGACTCCAAAACTATCAATTCACTTTCTGTGGTGGAGAAAAAATCGTTCATCTTGAACACGCTTTACCAAAAGGTTTCCAAGGACCTCAGGAACAGGAGCTTACAGAATTTGTTGATGCAACTGAGAAACATTTGTAATTCGCCGTACGTTTTCTACGAACCATTCCCTACAGTAAAGCCAGCTGAGGATGTGGTTGAGGTGAAGGAAGCACCAAAATCAAAGGGTCGCAGCAGAAGATCCACAGCCGCAGCTAAAATAGAAGCCGAATCACCACCTGCAACTGTCAGCTTGTACCAAAATGCCATCGAATCAGCTTTCATGTCGCTTTTCCTCAAGCACTCTGCCAAGGTGCAGATATTATCTCAGTTGACAAGCGCACTTATACCAAAGGGCCACAAGATCCTCATATTTTCTCAATTCACGAGAATGCTAGACCTTCTTTCGGATTATTTCCACTACGAGGGTATCCCTGTGTGCAGATTGGATGGTTCATCCTCGCAGGCCGACCGTCAGGAAACGATCGACAACTTTAATACTACCAAGGGACCACCAATCTTCTTACTCTCGACCAGAGCTGGTGGATTGGGTATCAACTTGACCACTGCCGACACTGTAATCTTATTCGACAGTGATTGGAATCCACAAATCGATCTCCAGGCCATCGATAGAGCCCATCGTATTGGACAAACTAGGCCCGTCAAGATCTACAGATTCGTCGTGAGAGATTCGATAGAGGAAGTGTTGCTCTACAAGAGTTACTCCAAGATCTTCTTGAACAAGTTGATTATTCAGATGAACGAGCACAAGACCAAGTCTCTCGAGATGTTTCTCGAGTCTGATGACGGCACAGGAGGCGGTGCCAGCGCGTTGAAAGAGTCCGACGAATTGGTGAACAATTTGAAGGCATTGATAGACTTACCGAAATCTTTCACCCACAACTTTGCGCAAGAGAAGGGCGAGTCTCCGACAGAATCCACAAACAAGCTCACAGAGGGCGAATTGAGCGAGCTCTTGGATAGAAGCGACGCTTGCTACGAAAGGACGACCACAAAGTTCGATAACATCACGGTTTTTGAAACAGTAAACAACATGGAACAGTAGAATTCCGGAAAGGGGAACCCGGCTTACAAACACACCGCCCAGTGAGATGGGGCACCAAAAAAATGCATGCTTCTTTGCACGAGAATATATATAGATGTATATATGTAATTATATTTATTTTATCTTTAATACTATGATATATGGGAAAGTTTTGTATGGTGCCGAATGCTCAGATCTCCTTGGTCTCTCCGACCCACTTGCTGTACTCCTCTCTCTTCTTCAACACGTCGATGAAGTCGATTCTGTTGTCCAAATCTTCGTATGGATTTATCTTCAACTTCTCGTACTCGGCGGTGGCTTCCCTCATGTTGATGGCCTTCAAGTATGAGTGCTCGGGCTTGATCTCCTTGTTGTCGATCGATAAGAAGTTTGGGTTGGCGGTGGAAAGTATTGCGCTGAAAACAAGCACGATTATGCCGATGATGGCCTCGATTATGATGTCGGAGGGCAAGGTCTGGGATGCGCTGTGGTGGGTGGTTTTCAACAACAGGTGGAACTCGAACGAGGAGTAGCCTGCATGCAAGAGTATGGCTGAGCCTATCAAGTACCTGGTGAAGCTCATTGTGGTGGGTAGGGGGTATGGGTGCTAATTGGGGTAGTGATTGGGCGAGAGAGGGGGTGTTTTAGAGTGCTAGTGGTGCTCAAGTAGGAGAGTTGAATGGCCCTGGAAAGTTCCTGTGTGTGCCACTGGAGAAAGTGAGAGAAATAATTCGGTGAATATGTGCAGGATATCTCAAATGGTGGTTGCAACTATGTTGTGGCTGGTGGATTTGCAGCATTACGAAGAAGAAACTTCAGATGAGTTAGGGTATTTCAGGTGAGGTATTAAGAGTTATGTATAGCGAGGTATTATGAGATAGTAGAGAAGTTCATTTGGGCGCCTTCCTGGCCAGTTAGAGTCGGTCTAGAAACAAAAATCGACAATTACATCCTGCAGAAAACACGTCTGATTGCAGCATCTTTGCTACCTTATTGTACCTGCCCCTCTGGTGTATTCCCACTTACCCAGGAAGGATTTTCCGACAGTATCGTCCGACAACACCGCTGCTACTGCTCCACTGTGACAACGTGGGGTTGGGGAAGAGGTGCAGCAAAATCGAACCTGCGTGTGGTGCCTGCAGGAAAAACGTAATCAAAATACAAATGAGTGAAGATCAGCGGTGGGGTAGATCTGTGGAGGGGAAGGCACGGCTGGTGCACGAGTACGGATAATTCGTAGTGTTATTCGTAGTGTGATTCGTAAAGTGAGTGTACGTGGTGGATGGTGGGGTGTTGTGTAGTTTTAAGACGGTTTTTGAGTAGCTTGTACCAAAAAATGTCTGACAGGCAGATCACCTGGTTCCACAGATTGTAGGATCCACTGACTATTTGCAACTTACTTCTCAAAACGTGCACCAAAACAAGCCATGACCCCTGAAACAGTAGCCATTTGACAACACTCCGACCATCACAACACTGAGTCACTGACAGCCTCCACTCGTTGCTCGACGTTGAAAATTTTTAGACAGGTGATTTACCCCAGAATTCAATTTGTTACAATGACAACTTCCAGAAAAATTTTTTTACTCCACAAAACGCACCATTACGTTAGAGAAACACTGAAACAGCGAGCGAAGCAAAGCAGAGATTTCATGTTATGGGTGTGCCCACACACCCACCAGAACAGGAAGAGCACACGCGACCGTTATGACAGAGGAAAACAGCTAAAAGTTTTGGATCTACCCAAGTATCCATAACCCTAGGGCCAACTGAATCACCACAAAAGGCACCAGAAAATCATGCAGATCAGAACACCACTAGAGCCCTCCATCGCCGCAGAATATTCCAAGGTGTCCATGGAAAACGTGCTCTGGTGCCCACAAGACCTAGCGTGACCTTTAAGCGCAACTACAACTAACAATAAGAAAATATCGACGCCGGAACAGACTAAACTGCTCTAGTAGCTAGGTGTAACCAGATGGGTCGCGGTAAAGAATCACGTAATAAGCTGCCAAAGAGGAAAATACGGGTGCTTTTAAACTTACCGAGGCATTAAGAGGGGAAGACACTAAGCACACAGCAAAAATAAACAAGCCACTCTCTATAAAAATAAAAATTTCATGAAGCTTATTAAGAAACTTCTAAGAAAAAAAAAGAAATCCCGACAATAAGCCAAATAGCATGGGCGACGTTTTTCTCATTCCAGCAGAGTGTGTGATCAGCGTTTTTTTTCGTAAGCGCTAGTGTGAGATCAGCGACGAGGCATCCCGCATTCTGCCGCGCTCTGCCGCAGCTGCTGCTGGGGGTGCCCCAGAAAAACGCAAGCCATCAGGGATCACAAGTCATCGCAGCCTCCCCACCGGATCGCTAAGGATGCACACACCAAACCACGCACACACCACCTAGTGCCAGCAGCAGCGTCTCACCCCACCCGAGCTAAAGCCCGGCTTTTTTGTAGTTTATTTTGAAGCTTGCGATCTCTATTGTCGAGTCACTCTTATTTTATTCTCTAGTGTTTCTTTTTATTTTCTTTGACGCATGCAGCGTTTTTTTGATTCGTGATCAAAAATAAGAAAAACAAAAAAAAAAAAAAAAAAATAAAATTTTGCTACCATATTTATATGGACACATATTTTTCCGATTTGTGGAGAAGCTGGAATGCCCTGAAAGTAAACACAGAAACGAGTTTTGAAACCAAAAAGTTTATAAAGAAACGATCCCCCCTCCCCTTCAAACATAGATCCTTAGCACTCACCCCCCTAGAGATATTGCTATACTGTATTATTACCACTTGACCAGCCAAATTATAGTTTTATTATTTGACTACTGCATACCACACCTATCCACATAGTTGCTGCATTATTTTTTTTTCCTTATCGCTAGAAATTTAGTTAAGCACTGGAGCAACTGAGTTACAAGAGAGCTTCCTAGAGACGGATACTTGCGTGCAAAATACTTACAGTTTTGGAAGAGACACTTTGACAGCCTTCGCCACAGGAAAATACGGGATCTAGATTCACAAGACCCTCCTGGCGCTTGCTACCACCTGAAACTTATTTTAAGAGAAGACTTTGCCGCCGTTAGGTTTAGCCCTTTTCTTTTTCTTTTTTTTTTTTTCTTAGGGCCCCAGCTTATTAGTCTTTAAATTATAAGGGCACACACCACAGTTGCACCACACCCACCTGATTCCACCGCATAAAACACCACCATGTTGTTGAATACGGTTTTGGCGTCGTACTGCTTGGTATTTGCAACCGCCAATGCGTTTTTACTACCAGTTTTCCACTCGCAGGCGCAAACTCCGTTTTTTGCAGCTTCTGACCGCAAGGAGAAGATCGAGCGTGAGGATTTCGATCTCTGGCTCAACCAGCAGAGAGACATCGCCTTCAACCACATTTTGGACAACATAGGCGGCATTTCGCCCGGCTTGGACACCAGCGAGGTGCCCGAGGGTGTCGTGATCGCGTCGCCCTCCAAGACGCACCCCAACTACTTCTACCAGTGGATCAGGGACTCCGCCTTGACCATCAGGTCGTTGGTGTACAAGTTGGACGATTCCGAGTTCACAGAGCGCAAGATTGCAGCCACCATCGAGGCCTACATCGCCAACAACTACCACATGCAAAGACTGGAGAACTGGTCCGGCAAGTTTGACCCCGAGACCGGCGACTATTCCGGCCTTGGCGAGCCCAAGTTCCACCCCAACCTCTCCACCTTTGACGAAAAGTGGGGGAGACCGCAGACCGACGGGCCGGGACTCAGAGCCACCACCATCACCTGCTACTTGAACGCGCTTGAGAAGTACAACCAAGAGCCCACCCACAAGCTCTTGGCCGACAAGAGCTTCATCTACCGCGAGGTGATCAAGCCGGACTTGCACTACATCATCCAGCACTGGAACGCCTCGGGCTTTGATCTCTGGGAGGAGATCGACTCGATGCACTTTTTCACCAGCATCACGCAGTTGAGAGCGGTCAAGGACGGTATTGTGTTGTTCCACAAGTACGACGATGCCGAGAAGAACGGCCAGTTTTTGGAGGCGCTCGAGAGCACCTACAGCTCGCTCAAGGAGTTTATCTTGGGCAGCTCCGGCTTCCGCCAGCCCCACCTCCCCTACATTGTCGAGTCGCCCTCTTTGCTCCAGCTGGGCAAGAGAGGCGGCTTGGACGCTGCCACCTTCTTGGGGGCCTTGCACTCGCACTCGCTCGAAAACAAGGTGCTCATCAACCAGTACGCGGACATCCCCTTTGATGTCAGCGACACGTACATCTTGAACTCGTTCAGGGTGATGGTGGCAGACATGAAGTACCGCTACCCAGTCAACAGATATAGAGCTGGCTGGGGGGTGGCCCTCGGCAGATACCCAGAGGATATCTACGATGGGTACGGAACACTGGAGGGCAACCCCTGGTTCATCTCCACCGCGTCTGTTGCCGAGATGTTGTTCAGAATGGTTTACAGATTGAATGCTTTCAAGGAGGATTTGATCATCAAGCCGGCCGCCAGAGACTTCTACAAGCAGTTTATCGACCTTGTTGGGAAGGAGGAGGAGGTGGAAGCCGACGAGGACATTGTGATCCCCTACGGCTCCGTCCAGCACCAGACCGCCCTGTTCAACTTGATCGACTACGCCGACTCGTTCTTGGAAGTGATCAAGGACCATGTGGACGACACCGGAAGAATGAGCGAGCAGTTCAACAAGTACACCGGCTACATGCAGGGCGCAGAGGACTTGACCTGGAGTTACAGTGCCGTGTGGAACTGTATTAGATGGAGAGGAAAGGCGCTTGCTCTGTTCAGAGAGTGAGATAGACAGATAGAGAGAGAGAGAGAGAGAGTGAGATAGACAGATAGAGAGAGAGAGAGAGAGAGAGAGAGAGGGAGAGAGAGAGAGAGGGAGAGAGAGAGAGAGGGAGAGAGAGAGAGAGAGAGAGAGAGAGAGGGAGAGAGATAGAGAGAGAGAGATAGAGAGAGAGAGATAGACTATATACTTTAGAAGCTTTTGCGCTGGTCTTGTGCGAGCTATTTTGTATGATTATGTGATACGTTTTATATTATTTTCTATTTATATTGCTAGAGAAAGGATTAATGCTACTGTAGCTTTGTTCTAAATTCTATGTTTATTTGAATCTGGTGTTGTTGGTTATAAATATATGGCAGCTAAACATAGGTGTAGTGCGGTGTAGTGCGGCGTACGTATGTGTTTCTGTGGGCTGAGATATCGAAATGCTTTCCCTCTATTATTAAAGAAACTGACAGTCTCTCGACCGGATTCTTTTGGTATTTGGCTCTCCTGCTCCGCCTTAGATGGTCTTCTTGGACTCAGCAGCGGTCTTCATGACGGTTTCTCTCTTGGCCTTACCTTGAGGACCGGCTTCGGTGCTCAAGACGAAATCCCACCATCTGAAACTGGAGGCGTAACTGCCGATGAAGTAGTGGTGGTGCTCGTCGTGGTGGTCAGCGCCGGCCCAGAATGGCAAGAAGTTGTGCAAGGACCATGGGAACTCGTATCCCGAGTGGGCGTCCACGGCCTGGAACAATCTCAAGGCGATCCAGATGCAAACGGTAAACAAGTGTAAGTCACCAGTGATCAAACACCAAACAACTGGGATACCAACGGTACCGAAACCCAACAACATGACTTCGATTGGGTGGGCGTACTCAGCAGCCAAGCCGAATGGAGCGGCGTATCTGTGGTGCTGCTTGTGGATGTACTTGTAGAAGGCTCCGTAGTGCAATCCTCTGTGGAACCAGTAGTGCCATGCGTCCTCGCAAACGAAGAAGACGGCGATGTGCAAGGCCATGGTGGCCACGGATGGGAATGGGACTTGGTACTGGATACCGATCTTTTGACACAATGGGTGGAAGAACCAGATGGGGAAGGCCTCGACCAAAAAGTGGGAGATCAAGACACTCTTTAAGCACTCCCACTGCTCTTGGTTGGAGGGGAGCTTGGTTTCTTGGATCTTGTACTTGTTGAAGTAGGGGATTCTGTCGATGATGGCCCATGGCAAGCATCTGCCAAAGTACAACAACTCGTGGGTCACGAAGAACAACAAGCCGGTGGCAAAGATGTCGTTGCCGATGTAGTAGTAGTAGGCACCCCACAACTTTTCCACGACGTTCAAGCCTTCGATGGATGCGAAGTTGTTGTATGCATCAGCGAACGTGGTTGTGTTTGTGAATGAGGAGTAATCGTGATAGACACTAGAGGCGGGTGTTAGTAACTGTACGGGAGTAAAGAGAGTTTACAGAAGTTGGTCTCCAACCCATAAGGTGGCCGGGGAGGCAGATCGAAGCCTAAAGGCTCGGAAGGGGCTCGAAAAAATGGCAATCACGCTCTTATCACTCAGAAAATTCTAGGGTGAAAATTTAACCGACACGTTACCGAGCGATCAGTGGCTTTGATATCTCGCCAACAGCGGACCTCTGCTGCCAGCTTGAAAGCTCCGACAGGCTCCCCCCACACGCGAATCACACACGGGGGAAGCCAACTCGAGCGATCGAAAAGACGCTGGTGGTGGTGTGGGTAGCTGGATGGCACAACCCTTTGGGTAGGACGTGTAGCGTGTATCGCTGACCTCCAAAACTGTTCCCTCGTGGAGTGGCATGGTGCCACTCTCGATCGATCTATAGCTCCCCACACAAAAATCGGCTGGTGCTCCGCCGCCTTTGCTGTTGCTCTGCAGTCAGTACATACCTAGACATATTGGGATTAGTGAGTTCTCTATTGGCTGGCACAAGAAAAAAGCCGAAAGCAAATTCGAAGCAGATGGCCAAATATTTATCTGCGCTGCCAAAACATCGAGGTTCGTTGCCCTTACCGCGATTTCTTTTTTTCTATTTCTTTTTTTTTTGGGTGGCTATGTACAGGCTCGGTATACGCTAAACGATGGAACGATGAGTTCAGGCTATACGAGGTATACGAGGAACAGCAGAGACAGAGTGGTATAAGTAGGCTTCAAAAGCCCACCGGAATGGCTAAACGAGATAAGTGACGGTAGAGGAGGCGAGAAGAAGGAGCAGCATCAGGAGGGGAGTTTCAGGTTTGCGATTTGTCAAGGACTGTATGACTTCAATGACCCTGGCACTCTACGAGGTGTATTGCGTTGCTCGTTTACGAAAGTTTGCACATGCTACTAGAAGGAGTGGATCTGGTACAGCATTAAGAAACACTAGGGGCCACTTAGGAGCTGAGTAGAGAGAAATGATGAACTTTTGCAGCATTTGTAGTATCCCCTCTTGGACCGCTGTAGGGAATATATATCGCCTGTGATGAGCTCAAGTGACTAGATGCAGGTGGCATCGGTCTCTTGCACAGCTTAGCCGGCCAGAGAGGAGAGAACTGTAGGATCATACAATAGAGCCCCAATAAGGAAAAAGTGTAGACTTTTCCTCTAGCACTCATGCGCACAAACTTAACCTCACAGGTAAATACCGTGACCATGGAGAAAGCAGCGCCCACCAGAAGAGCCAAGAACACGAGAACCTAAGCGCTAAGCTTCTGTCGCATATGGGAAGCGGAATCTCGGTGACAGCAGCATCAGCAGCAGCAGCTGCTGCTGCTATTGCTGCTGCAGAACTAGCATACCAGGGAAAGGCAAATTCGAGTTCTTCCCTCTACGGGGAAGACATATGAAATTTGGCTACCGTCGACTCCGGGCTTTGCACCTGCTCGGTTGATCTCACAGGCACTAAAATAGTCCGTCTCGCCGAAGATTTGACACTTTCCTCCTGTCTGTGCAGTATTAACGTAATCAAGTATGACGGACCCCGGTGGGATTTTCATTGCTTTTTCCGTGTGAAGACGCACAGGGCTGCAAACCCATCTGACTCAATAGATAACGCCTTACAACGCTTTTCCAGATTACAAGTATATATAGACTAGCCGATGCGCAAGCAGAGCTAATCTACTATTTTGAGAAGAGGGGGACGAAGCTGACATATAGATCAAATAGCCAAATATTAATTTTTTTTTTTCACTGCATCGCATCCATCTAATAGAAATAAGACCAAGCGCAATCTCATAGTACCTTTGCCTTTTGTATGTATGCGCTTTAAACTTCTTATCTTTTAGAAAACGTCATAGTAAAAATACACCTCATCGCATTGCAAGAGACGCTGAAAAATGTCGTTACCCCTACAAAACACCACTTTGGATCCGGACAACGAGGAAGCCATTGAAGATGTGCTGCCCTTACAAAGCATTCGTTCGAGCGCTTCGGTAGTTTCGTCCCTTAATAGTGAGGATGAAGACGAAGAAATAAGAAACAAAGATGTCGTACCTGTTGCCTACGAAGACCGCCGCGATCGCGTGGGCACCTCCGGAAGCGGCAGCAACTCCCGTATGAGGAGACGCTCCTCAGGTGGCGCAAACCAGCCGTCCCGGACCCGTTCGTACTCGTCCTCGTACACGTTTGCCAGTCAAGCGTTGAACACGGTCCGGAATACCCTTAGCCGGTCGTCGCTGGCAAGCTCGGCCAATCCACTTAGTAGGGAGTCAACAAGATTCTCCACTAGAGAAATCTACGGTGATATGGGCGATAATGACGTGAGATTGAGGCGATCCGCGACCAGAAACACAATTTTAAGTAGCTTATCCCGTAGAGTCCAGAGTGCCTCGGAAGACGTACAGAGATACAATATCGCTGGAGTAGACGAAGAGGAGTCTGGGGACTCATTTGAGGAAGGAGTGCTGCATTTTCCCGGTGAACACAGAGAAGATGACCTTGACGAAGAGAAG
This sequence comes from Dujonia boleticola, assembly GCA_029581775.1. Classification (NCBI taxonomy): domain Eukaryota; kingdom Fungi; phylum Ascomycota; class Pichiomycetes; order Serinales; family Debaryomycetaceae; genus Dujonia; species Dujonia boleticola. The sequence continues at coordinate 764,696 of JARGRU010000006.1, read as the reverse complement.
TATGATGTTGAAAAAGCTGACCGCCTTCGTAGAACGAGTACCGCCAAGAGCAAGGCTGTCACCTTTTACGAAAACTTACCGGACACAACGGTGCCCACTGCTGACTACGGCCAAGAATTCTCAGGCATTGACCCTGAATTGATTACTTGGGATGGAGACGACGACCCGGAGTACCCAAGAAATTGGCCTCTCAAGAGTAAAATCTTCCAGACTGGGATAGTTGCTATGTATACACTTGTGTCGCCAATGACGTCTTCTTTGCCCTCGCCAGCAATGCCAGAAATCGCTAAAGCATTAGGTATGGAAGATCAGCCATTCTTGCAAAAGTTCTCCGTTTCCGTCATGGTTTTGGCTTGGGCCCTTGGTCCCTTGATAATCGCCCCAATCTCGGAAAGTGAGGCTATCGGAAGAAGACCTGTGCTTAACTCATCAATTTGGATCAACTTTGCATTCAATATGGGCTGTGGATTCTGCCACACGCCAGCCCAATTGTGTATTTTCAGATTCCTAGGGGGGTTAGGAGGTTGTGCCGCATTGAATGTCGGAGCTGGAACTCTAGCTGATTTGTTCGATAACGATCAGAGATTAGTAGCAATGGCATTCTACAGTATTTGCCCAACTTTGGGTCCAGTTTTGTCGCCAGTCGTAAGTAGTTTTGTTGTGTCGCACAAAAACTGGAGATGGGTATTCCACGTCTTGTCCATATTCAACGGGTTTGTTGCAATATTTGGCATGTTCTTCTTCAAGGAAACATACTCTCCAAAGTTGTTGTACAACAAATGTAAAGCGTTGCAAAAAGAAACGGGGAATACTCATTTACACACAATCTTCCAGATTGCTGACGGTGAGACCAAGATGGGACAGTTTATGGTGACGATTAAGAGACCTGTGAAATTATTGTTTACACATCCAATGGTTTTGGGATTGGGTTCGTTCATGGCATTCACTTACGGGTTCATGTACCTAATGGTCACCACTTTCCCCACTGTATACAAGACCAAGTATCATTTCTCTGTCGATATTACGGGATTGATGTACTTACCCATGGGGGTTGGATATGTCATTGGTATTATTTTTTTCACCTTCACGATCAATAAGATTTATCATAGGTTGACCAAGAGAAACGGTGGTGTCCCCAAGCCAGAGTATAGGCTACCATGCCTTTGCTTCTCTGGCGTGGGGATCCCAGTAGGTTTGATTTGGTACGGATGGTCTGCTGAAAAGGAATTGCACTGGATCATGCCTCTGATTGGGACTGCTATCTTTGCCTTTCTGTTCATTGCAGTTTTCCAAACTATTCAAAACTATCTTATTGACATGAACAACAGATTTGCAGCCTCCTCAATTGCTGCCGCTGCTGTTTTCAGATCACTCTTTGGGTTTGCATTCCCACTTTTCGCAAGCGCCATGTACGACAGGCTCGGTTATGGATGGGGGAACACCTTGTGTGGACTCATTGGGTTGGTATTAGGATTGCCATTTCCGATCTTTTGTTTGTACTACGGTGAAAGATTGAGAAATTGGGCCAACAGAAGAATGGATGACGAACAAGCTAGAAGGGACGCGAAGAACCTAGAAAGATTAAGAAAGATGAACCAAGAGAAACTAGATTAGATGAGGGAGGCAAGCATATAGAGGCTACCAGATGGGAGAGAAACATGCTGCAAGAAGCTAAATTCAACAAGAACGAAAAGAAACAAAAACACGAGAAATCCAAGCTGAAAAAAGATTAACTAAAAACTCTAATAATTGCTACACTAAGAGAGCAATAAGAGCCTCAACAATTAGTCTTATTCAAATCGCACCCACCAATTCATTTCATTACCGCTATAGACCCATAGATGCATATTTTAAAACTTCCTTGTGATATTTTATATTTCAAAATTAATAGCCCAGACTAAATAAATTTTATTATAACTTCCTCGTAAACCTAGTAGCACTGTCGCTGGTTGTTGAGCTTTCCCAAATCAACTAAATGTACCTTGCACATTGGACGCAGCCGCACAAGTATTAAGGTACATTTTTTCCCGAATTAGTGACTTCTTTTGGTAACCCTTCGCACAATGTTTCTTTACAGCCTGTTGAACTATATGACCTTTACATTCCATTCTAAAAAGCTTCTCAACGTATAGGAAATAAGGTTTCCTCCTTCATGTATGCGGGCAAGAAGATTCTTGGCACACAACACTAGAGAAAATTGAGGTTCAATCTGCAGGATTTACGGGTGCTTCTCTGCATGACGCAGAGTTGCAACCTTCAAGAAGCAGAGGTTAGTGAGGAGAGTAGAGATTTACGAATTTTAATATGTACTTTTAAGCCGTCGTAGTATCAATTTGGTATGATCATTAATTCAGGCCGATTTCAACACACCCCTTAAGTGACGTGCATGGTTGATATATTGGAGCGGAGTTGAAGCTAAGGGGGTAACCATTGCTACTTGCATTCGAATCTTGAAACAAATCACGGTTCCTGAAAAAAATATGGGCTTGCCCCAGCAATTCCTTTCAACATAAATAGGACGCCTTCAGCTCTTGAATTCCTCGGACTTTTTTAATGTATCCACTTGTAATAGCACTGAAATCTTCACCTCGCTATAAGAAAACATGAAGCTCTCTCATATTGGATTGCTTGCAGCCACAGTCGCTTCTGCATTTGCAGAGAGCGTTGCAAAGGCGTACAACCTCAAGCTCTATGTGGAATATTTTGATAAAGACGGGTACGTACCTGTTAACGGAAAGTTTTTACAAGCTGTGAAAGTCGATTCTGATACTTATCTCTTTGTTTTAGCTGATGCAGATGAAGCTACTACCATTCAGTATGATTATTACGAGAATCTAGCATATATCAAAGATGACCAAGGTACCTATTTTGTATCGATCAATGACACTGCTTTAGTCGCGAGCGCAGACTTCAACAAGCTTCATGATTTTTATGTGCAGACGTCAAACTATGAGCATTCCATCCTTGACTATGTTATTGTGGACTTATATCATCAATTTATTCCAAAGAAGGATGTAGGAGATCCAATTGACTATTCTAAAGATCATTATGCACTTTCATTCGATCCAGATTACGAGAACCAAAAAGGAGCCATACTTCATTATGAGTTTGTGGGAACGGCTGAGAAAGGAGCTGGTATCATCAACCCAAGCAGCATAACTGATGCCGTCAAGGCTTCGCCTGCGTCTGTCACTCTTGCAACTGAATTCTACACTGGAGTTTCAACAACAAACCCACCAACCGGTTCTCCAACCGGTACCGAAACAGCGGACCTTTTAGACGGAAACCAACTCGGATTTCCCGATGAATCTGAATACGACGCCGGTTTTCCAACCGCAGATAATACTGACGATGACGGATCTAATTCGCCTACCGGCGATGCATCTGACGATAATGGGTCTAATTCAGCAACTGAAACTGGATCTAAAGGGAGCGCTTCAGCGACTGGTTCCGAAACTTCTTCCCCAAAGTCAGAAACAGCTAAAAGCGCCTCAGACTCTGGATCTTCCGAAGCTAAACCTTCAAGTTCGGACTCGCTGAAACCGTCATCTTCTGCTTCTTCGTCAACCAATAACGGTAACGGCAAGCTTGTCGCCGGAGGTGTAGGTTTCCTTGCTCTTTTTGCTGCTGTCTTGTAAGACTGAAGTTTCCGTTTTCCCAAAATTATTTTCTCATTTACTAGAAATATATTCCCCTTTGTTCAACGATGGTTTCATTCATAAATGTTTTGGAGCCTCGATAAGTGTAGTTTAGTGCGAAAGGTAAGGCTGCAAGTGCCTTCTGGAGACATCAGGGTAGCAGAACAGTAAGTGTTCTTTGGGCGGACCAGCCCATATTACGCCTTTGCAAGCTTGAGCGACGCACCGTGCCAGTTGCTTGCTTAAGTGAAATGGTTTAATCAGCAATTGGAAAAGTTTCTCTATTTTTGATGGTGCTTTAGCGAATGCGACCATGTGTATCGCTCAAGAAAATGTGGAGGTGAGAGTTCGAAAATCAATATGCACTAGTAGATTCATATAGTCTTTTTTTGGGGCTCATTGGGACGCGCACTTCATATTTTCGAGGTGAGCCGAACGAAACCATATAAGGGAAACTTCAAAGAAAACCGTATGCTTATCAGGCACGGCAATGACAGAAAACGTACTCACTTACATGAGAATACCTTCTTGTATCTTTCAACCTTCTTTTCTTTTCTTTTTTTCATTCTTTTGCTTTCGTTCTGCGATTGTCGCTCTGGACGTGCAGGACTGAATTGTGCTTCTCTGCATGACGCAGAGCTGCAACCTCCTAGAAGCAGACAATAGTGCGGGTGGTGGTTTACACTTTGAATATGTACTTTCGTGCCAGCGTAGTATAAATTTGGTATGAACACATGTTAAAGTGAAATTGTATCACTCCTTGAGAGCTCTGACGTGGGCGGACGGTTGATTTTGGAGGGATTCGAAACTAGGGTGCCCCCTTCACGTGGATGAATCTAGAAACATTATTCTGTTCCTGATAAAATTAGGCTTTCCCCAGGAAATCCTCTCCAACATAAATAGAGAGTAGTTAGCTCTTAAATTCTTCAGATTTTCTATCTCTGTATCATCTAAAAATAGTACTTAAGTCACTTCTCCTCACCTCGCTACCAAGAAAACATGAAATTCTCTCATATTGGACTTCTTGCAACCACAATCGCTTCTGCTTTTGCAGAGAGCGTAGCAAGGGCTTACAACCTCAAGCTATTTGTTGAATATTTACCGCAAAATGTCAACAAGGACGGGTACGAACCTGTTAATGGTAAGTTTTTGCAAGCTGTGAAAGTTGACCCTGATACTTATCTCTTCGTTTTGGGTGATGCAGATGAAGCTGCAACAATTCTGCTAGATCATTACCAGGATTTAGCATTTATTAAAGATGACCAAGGTATCTATTATATAACGCACAATGAAACTCTTGGTTTAAGCGCGATAACAGACTTTAGCAAACAACAGTCTTTCTATTTGTACACGTCAAACTTAAATCATACCGTCCGTAATTATGTTTCAGTGGGTATATATTACAGCTTTGTTCCCACGAAGGATGTAGGAGATCCAATTAACTATTCTAAAGATCACTACGCACTTGTACATGATCTGTATGAGGATGCAAAAGGAGCCCTAATTCAATATGAGTTTGTGGGAACTGATACTGGGAACGGAACTGGTATTCTCAATCCAAGCAGCATAACTGATGCCATCAAGTCTTCGAATACAGATATCACACTTGCAACTGACTTCTACACTGGAGTATCAACTACAAACCCGCCCACCACTGCTGCTACAACCGGTACTGAAACTGTAGAAATTTATGATGAAAACGAATTTGGTTATTCCGATGAATCTGAAGTGGATGGCGGCGCGGCAACCGCTGATGGAGGTGAAGATGATGGATCTACTTCAGCTACTGAAACTGAAACTGCATCTGAGACAGGAAGTTCCCTAGCCCCCAAGCCTTCCGGTGGCTCTTCCCATGCTGCGGCGACTGCTTCAGATGCTTCTTCCTCAAAGTCAGAATCGGCTAGTTCGAAAAGTGCATCTGATTCTGGATCTTCTGAAGCTAAAACTTCGAGTTCGGGCTCACTGAAACCATCCTCCTCTGCTTCTTCGTCTAGCAATAACGGCAACGGCAAGCTTGTCGCTGGAGGTGTAGGTTTCCTTGCACTCATTGCCGCGGTCTTGTGATACCAATAGCTTCCGTTTTACTAATAATAGTCTCACGCACTTGAAAATTTATGCCCATTTTTGTTCAGCAGTAATTTCACTCCTTTACAACACATTTCTGGATCTCCTTTGACGTTTTTAGCTTGTGAAAGAAATGGCTGCAAATCTCCACTCGAGATTATTAAGCATGTACAACTAGAAGTCATAGTATTGCTGGTAGATGGGCCCTTATGTTACTACGAAATCACAATCTTGGAAACAAGATAACCTTAGCTACTTATTCATTGCTGAGTGACCTCTCTGTGCCTATTGAAAGTTCACTCTAAATGTAGTAATATTATTATATATGTTGTATGCAGTTCCACCAAATGTTACGCTATGAGTTAGAGTGTAAGATTTGGTAAACTTCCTGAGATCATTATGTAGATATTTGAATGACCCTCCGATTTGTTTGTGATATAATACATTTGAGACTTAATATCCCTTTGGCTTCTCGTAACTTCTGTACGCAGACACTGGATTCCACTAAATTTCCCTGTTATGCAGACGGTGCTAAATACTTCGTGAAAAAATTGTGGAGGTTGAGAGTTTACGAGAAATAATGTGCACATATCTAAACAATGTGATTTTTGGTCACATTCGGGGCTTAGGGGACGCGTGGTTATTATTTTTGAGGCGTGCTAAAGCAAAGGGCATGTAGGGGAAACTTCGTGAGTATTCCTTCGCTCGACAATGACAGGAAATCTCCCTCGATTAGATAAATAGCGTACATTGAGTTCCTGTTTTCGCCTCGATATTTTTTTCTTATACTTTTCTTCGTAACGATAAAAGCTTCTCTGTATCATTCGTAAGAAAACATGAAATTTTTCCAAGTTGGATTGCTTGCAGCCACTTTCACTTTTGTGCTTGCCTCAACCACATACAATATCAAGCTATATGTTGAGTATTTACCGCAAAATGTCGGCGGACCCGGATACCAGCCCGTAGACGGGCAGTTTTTACAAGCTGTGAAAGTCGATCCTGATACGTATCTCTTCGTTTTGGGTGATGCGCACAAAGCAGCAACAATCCAATGGGAATATGTTTCGGGAGTTGGATATATCAAGGATGACCAGGGAACATACTTCTTAGCAAATGATGACTCGCTTAATTTGATCGCTACTTCAAACTACTCTCTGAGTCAAAACATAGTATTGTATGAAGCAAATCAAGAAAAAACCGTTTTCAATTTCATTGTCGTGAATCATGACTATAGTTATATCCCATCTAAGGATGTGGGTGATGCAATTGGTTATTCTAAGGATCACTATGCACTTGTGGCTGACGAAGACAACAACCCAGAAGGAGCCGTGATTCATTATGAGTTATTGGGAACCGATACTGGGAATGGGGTCGGTATTTTGAATCCAAGCAGCATAACTGATTCCATAGCGTCTGAAACAGTTTTCCTAGAAACTGATTTCTACTCCGAAGTGTCCACTACAAACCCACCCACTGTCGCTGTTTCAACTGGATCGGCCTCTCAAATTCAAGTTATCGATGAAAACGGCTTTCAAATTGGAGACGACAGCATCAACGACACTGAACTGGGAGGCTCCGTATCAACTACAGAATCGTCTGGATCCAGTCCTGGCTCCTCCACAGGTTCCAGTTCAGCTTTAGCAAGCTCCCACACCTCCAAGACTTCTGGCAGTTCTTCCCATGCATCATCAACTACTTCTGAAGGAGGAGCTTCGCCTGGTGCATCATCAGATAAAAGTAGCGTTTCCGGAGCTAATTCTAAGGCAACAGGATCTGCTAGTTCAGGAAGCTCTGGATCTGGAACGACTGAAGCCAAGCCTTCGAGCTCGGGTGCGCTGGCTCCTTCTTCTTCTGCTTCCTCGTCTACAAATGTCGGCAATGGTAAGTTCATTGCCGGAGGTGCAGGTTTACTCGCAATTTTTGCAGCCGTTTTGTAAGTTCAAAGTTACCGTTGCCAAGAATATTTTCTCTCGTATATAAAAATGTATGCCCCTTTGTTAAGCAATGGTTTCACTAAATATCACCATTTTCTGGAGCTGCCCAAACGAGTAGAGTGCCAAAAGAAAGGCTGGAAGTGTCATATGGGGACAGTGTCTTGTTTTTTTTTTTCAGCTGCAGTTGAACAGTATAAATTCTTTCGGCGAACCGGGCCGTATAACTCATTTGCAAGCTGGAATAAGGCACTGGAAGTATATCAACAAGCTCCCTCACCTTCCAGTGATACGTCCAACAAACCGACACAACAATTTCAAGCTGGGAGGTCAACTGATTCAATATAGGACTTCTTCGTCTTCTTCTGAAGGATCACTTTTAACCCCTAGAAGTTAATCAAAAATAAAGTAAATTTTCAACAGGTCGCTTGCGGAGCAGGTATCCTCGCACTTACAAGTGTATCGTGAGAGTTCCACAATTGCGGTATTGCCAGGATTTTCGTCTTCAATATTTAGTTTCATGGGCCTTTGGTAGGATATTTACTATTTCATCCCAATCCGAATGTTTTGGTCACGACATGTATTGTGGTGGTTTGAGGTTTGTCACGAATGGCTGCAAAACCTCTCACTGAGGCGCAGCGCATTCCGGTACCCTTGAGTAGCTAAATTGCTTTATTGTAAGATCAGTTGCAATTCTCGGTAGAAGGGCCTCGTATGTTAGAAAATATTCACAAAGTTCGATAAGTTTAGACAAATTCCTTATGTTATCGCTATATATTTCTTGGCATGGAAACTAGCTTGCAAAAGCCGTGCTTTGCTCTGCATATGGGAAATGTTGCAGCTATGCGGGCGGTGCTATCAGAGAAAAAAAAATGATGTTGAAGCTCATGCAACCTTAATGGGTGCGAGAAAAAAGGTGGAGGATGGAATATACGAAAATTAGTATGTACATCGGAGCCCACACAACCACGACATTGTACTATTTGTACTGTTACGATCGTATTCGGGGCTTATGAAACGCGTGGTTGAAATTTTTGAGGCGATCTAAAGCAAGAGAATGCAAGGGAAACTTCGTAATTATCTTTCGCCTGATAGAAAAGCTCCCTGAACTATTTAAATAGCATCCATCGAGTTCCTGTTTTCTCTTTGATGTATTGTACTTATTCAGTAGTATTCGCACCGATACAATCGTTTATCTGCATTAAGTAAGTAAATATGAAAATTTCCCAAATTGCATTTATTGCAAGCACAATCGCTTCTGCGTTTGCGGAGAGCGTAGCAAAGGCATACAACCTCAAGCTCTACGCGGAATATTTTGACAAAGACGGGTACGTACCTGTCAACGGAAAGTTTGTGCAAGCTGTGAAAGTCGATCCTGATACTTATCTCTTCGTTTTGGGTGAAGAAGATGAAGCTGCTACCATTCAGTTTGATTTTTACGAGAATGTAGCATATATCAAAGATGACCAAGGCACCTTTTACGTATATGTCGACGACACTCTTGGTTTAGTCGCTTCTTCAAACTACTACAGCAACCAGTATTTTACGTTGTTCACGTCAAACTCAGATAAGACCCTCTTTAACTATGTTACTGTGAACACGGATCATAGTTTTGTTCCAACGAAGGATGTAGGGGATCCAATCAACTATTCTAAAGATCACTACGCACTTTTAGTCAATGCAGACGATGACTCTGAAGGAGCCAACCTTCATTATGAGTTTGTGGGAACCAATACCGGGAACGGAACAGGTATTCTCAATCCAAGCAGCTTTACTGATGCCATCGAGTCTACGAGAGTAGACATCACTCTTGCAACTGAATTCTATACTGGAGTTTCAACAACAAACCCACCTACCGCTGCTCCAACCGGTACTGAAACTGTAGACGTTAATGATGAACACGAATTTGGTCATCCCGATGGAACTGACGCCGACGCCGGTGCGCCAACAGCAGATGATTCTAACTATAATGGATCTAATTCAGCTACTGAGACTGAATCTGGATCTGAATCAGGAAGCTCCCAAGCCTCCAAGACATTCGGTGGTTCTAGCCATGCCTCAGCGACTGCTTCTGATGCTTCTTCCTCGAAGTCAGAATCAGCTAGCTCTAAAAGCACCCCAGATTCTGGATCTGCGGAAGCTAAACCTTCAAGTTCAAGCTCAAGCTCACTGGCACCTTCCTCTTCTGCTTCTTCGTCAACCAATAACGGTAACGGCAAGCTTGTTGCTGGAGGAGTAGGTCTTATTGCACTTTTGGCCGCTGCCTTATAAGATCTATGCTGCCATTTTGTCAAAATTAGTTTCTCAAGTACTCAGAAATACATGTCCTTTTGTTAAGCTATAGTATTACTCCATTTCAAATCATGTCTGCATCTCCTCGGCTCGTTTATTGGTTGAGTATGCTTCTATTCGTATCAGTTCAGACTGTGTGGTGAATTTGGGTTTCGACATGGTTGCATATTCTTATCGAGAAGAAGCGCAACCGCTGGCATCAGCTAGATATTGTTTTTGCCGACAACAATGTTCACTGTTAGATCGAAGATTCTTCATTTGGTCTGGTTAGATAAAAATGTAAGGCCATTAAGCAGTTTGAACTTCTATCTCACTTAATCGCCAGATTTCTTGGCGTGCTGTTCAGTTTGCCAAACTGAAGTGTGCGCTATGCATATGGCATGTCTACATATATAAAGCTAGTTTTGAAGTCTGGTTACTGCATTCTACCAAAACGTGGTAAGTTTTCTTCATTCTAATGTATCTTGAAGCCAACACGAGTTCATAAACTATATGGTTTGTTTATTTTAGGGTTTATGCAAACAACTGTTGTATGTTCTTTGGGGGCCAGGTCATCTCGCAACAATGAATACTGTTTCAAGCAAGGTTTTAAACTCTATTCCTGAATATGTACCTGGTGGTAGTAAACTTTGTGAGACGCAAGTATAAATGTACACCTGTATGTCCAAAATCTGCCTACTTCTTCTCCTATTTTCTGACCATTTTATGTATTTACTGATACATCACTTCGTTCACTTGCGAATTGAGTAGTCCTGATGATAACTTATTCCCTCATTGCCTTGTTGGCAAGCACATTGCTTGCAACAACATGCGCTTACACACTTTCAGATTTCCATTATAATATTAAGCTCTATGTTGAATATTTGCCGCAAAATGTCGGTAAAGACGGCTACGAGCCCGTCGATGGTAAGTTTTTGCAAGCCGTGAAAATAGATCCGGAAACTTATCTAATCGTTTTGGGCGATGCAGATGAGGCGGTTACATTTCATTTCGAATACATACCTTCTTATATGTATATTGTTGAGGACAATATTCCTTATTACCTAACCACAGATACATCTTTCAATTTGATTGCTACTTCAAAGTACTCACTGAGAGTAGGAGTTTTTGCAGCAAATTCTGCGCAAACTGTTTTTGAGTACATTAAGGTCGTCACGCCAATCACACCAGGAGAAGATATTTATTCTTTTATTCCAAAGAAGGATATTGGGGACGCAATCGGCTACTCTAAAGACCACTACGCTCTTGTGTGTAATAAAGGCAGCAATGATAAAGGTGCTTTGATTCACTATGAGGTGATGGGTGCAGATACTGGCGACGGTGAGGGTATTTCGAACCCTAGCAGCTTTACTGCCACTCAACCAGTATCTACTTCTATCACGCTATCAGCCATCGATTTTGGCACTGACGTATACACTACGGATCCTCCCACAGTCCCCATTTCAACAGGTACGATCTCTCAATCACTTGACCATGGTATCTATGCTGATTATTATGGTCTTCGATTACCTGAACTGGAAAATTCCGTGTCAACTAAAGATTCACCTGATTCTGGCACTGGCACTGGCACTGGATCAAAAAGCTCCCTTGCCTCAAAGACATCCAGTGGCACGTCTAACGAATCATCGGGGTCTGCTCAAGCAGGAACTGCTTCTGGAAAGACGACTGATTCTGGTTCTCCATCTTCTTCTTCACCAGGATCAGCTAGTTCTAGCTCAAGTAACACTTCCATTAACCCTAAAACCTTGCTTAAAAATAGAGCAAATGGCCGGCTGCTTACCAGCGGAGCAGCAGGTATCCTTGCAATTTTTGCAGCTGTTATGTAAGATTTCTATAGTTGATGGTTTGCCAGGTATTTAGTCTTCTATAATTCTTTCATAGGTACCTCGGTTGAATTTTTATCATATCAATTCAAATGTTTAGTTCACGTCATGTTTTGTTGTAATTTTGAAACTCGTCATGAAATGGCTGCAAAAATCTCTGACTGAGGCGAAGCACATTACATTATTGTTGCGTAGCTAGACCGGTTTCTTGTCAGAGCAGTTTGTATATTGAACTTCCACACCAGTTTAGTGAAGTTCTTTACGTTATCGCTAATATATTATTTCTTGGCATGGCAAATTGTTTGCATATTCCGCATGCACATACTGCATATGAGAAATGTTGCATTCTATGCGGGCGGTGCTATCTAGAGGAAAAAAATGATGTTAGGCTCATGCAACCTTATTTAGTGGAGAAAAAATTGTGGAGCGTGGAAGTTTACGAAAATTAGTATGTACATCCGAGCCCACACAACCACGACACTGTACTATTTGTATTGTTATGATCATACTCGGGGCTTATGAAACGCGTGTTGAAATTCTTTGAGGCGGATAGCAGCAAGAACATCTAATGAGCGAAATTGCACTGTTCCCGAGACTCCAAATTGGATTCGACTGTGTAAATGGTATAATATATATACATCTTCAGCTTTTGACTTGATCCTTTGTAATTTTTTGCTCCTTACTATTTTCTATTTTATTACAAAACTTTGCCCTCTTTCAACTGATTATTGACATGAAATATTCCTCCATTGCGTTGCTTGCTACCACAATTGGCACCGTGCTTGCGGCTGAAGTATACAACGTCAAGCTATATGTCGAATATTTACCGCAAAACGTCAACCAGGACGGATATGAACCCGTTAATGGGAAGTTTTTGCAAGCCGTGAAGATCGATCCAACTACTTATCTCTTTGTCTTGGGAGACGCAGATGAAGCTGCTACCATTCAGTTTGACCATTCTTCTGACTTAGCATACATTCAAGATGACCAAGGAACTTACTTCTTAGGCAATGACGACTCCTTAAACTTAGTTGCAACTTCAAATTTCTCCGAAGAAGCATTTATGTATGAAACGAACAGTCGACATGATGTCTTTAATTTTTTTCAGGTTAACTCCGAATATAGTTACATCCCTACTAAGAATGTAGGTGATGCAATAGGCTATACCAAAGATCATTATGCACTTGTGGCCGATGACGACATTACCCCACATGGAGCTTTGATTCACTACGAGGTGGTAGGAACAAACACTGGAGACGGTGTAGGAATCTTGAATCCAAACAACATAACTGAATCTATTGCCGAACTCACAACATACACAATTAGCTCTGATTTCGATACTGAAGTATCAACAACCGACCCACCAACGATTGATGCTACATCCCCGTCCTCAATTGATATTGTTTACGGAGCTGGTATTCTTGGAGACAACTTCAGCAACGATGAAACTGACTTGGAAACTTCTGCATCAACTACTGATTCCGCTGACTCAGAATCAGGATCTGCCTCTGTCAAGGGTAGCACCCATGCACCCAAGACCACCAGTGGTGGGGGGGCATCTGCATCAGACTCTAGTTCTGGATCAGCTGGAGGAAAGCCCTCAAGTTCTGGTGGTGAACCTTCAAGTTCCGGTTCTCTGGCCCCTTCCTCTTCTGCTTCTTCGTCTACCAATGAAGGACATAGCAAGTTGGTTGCCGGAGGGGTAGGTATGGTCGCTCTTTTTGCTGCCCTTTTATAAGACTCTTGCGACAGGAGTTTTCTTAGAGAATTACTCCATACATACTTTGTTTCTTAGCCCCATTCACGGGTGTAAATTGTTTCTCATAATACAAATGTTTCTATATCGTTGCAAATACCGTAGTTTTGTGCGACATAAATTGTTGCGACTTTCCCATCGAGATTGCAACCTTCAGCATGGTACAGCTAAGTAGTTTTACTTTTAGCATCGAATCTCGCTGTTTGATCAACGATCATTCTTTTAGGATACTTTTATGGATCCAAGGATAAAAAAGGTGATCGATATTACTCCTTGATTAAGCATTTCCCTAATTTCTTGGCGTAGTTTGCAGTTGTTAGAGCTGAGGTGTCGAATCTGCATACAGGGGGTACTCTAATGCACTCAACTCTTTTTGAAATATGACTACTGCCTCCTTAGTAAATTAATGTGATGGTCACTTAACAATTATGTACCTTCCAGCCGACACAGTTTTATAAAAATCATTCTATTTTTAGGTTTTGTGCGAATAACTGTCGATTTTTCTTTAGAGGTAGGGTCTTATGTTGCAGCAAGAGAAGCCTCTGGGTCCAAGAAAAGTGTTTCGAAGCACTGTACCCTGGAAGCTTACAAGTGGTGGTAAACCTATCCAACATCTATAAATATGCGCCTGTAGCTCTAATTTTGCTGCTTGCTTCCTATATTATTACCAATTGAACTAAGCCGCTTCATCAAAAAATTGACTTGGAAAAATGAAGTTCTCCTACATTGCTTTGTTTGCAATCTCAATTTTCACAACCATTTTCGCTTACACTGGTCCAGACTACCATTATAATCTTAAGCTCTATGTTGAATACTTGCCGCAAAATGTTGGCAAAGACGGCTACGAGCCTGTCGATGGCAAGTTTTTGCAAGCCGTGAGAATTGATCCAGAAACTTATCTATTCGTTTTGGGGGATGCCGACGAAGCTGCCACAATCCAATATGATTATCTTTCAGATGAAGCATACATTGTGGACGACAATGTTCCCTTCTACGTAACAACAGATACGTATCATAATTTAATTGCTACTTCAAAGTTCTCACTGGATATACGGTTATATGGGGCAAACTCTGCAAGAACTGTTTTCGAATATATCAAGGTTGTCTCATATTCACCAAATCAAAATATTTATAGTTTTACTCCAAAGAAGAACATTGGTGACAGAATTGGCTATTCTAATGACCACTACGCTCTCGTCGGTAACACAGATGGCTATGATAAAGGCGCCTTGATACATTACGAAGTATTGGGAGCAGACACTGGTAACGGTGTGGGTATATTGAATCCTAGTAGCATTTCTGCCACTCAGGAAGCATCATACACAACTACTCTATCACTGATCGAATTTGGTACTGATGTGTATACTACCAACCCACCCACAGTTCCTATTTCAACAGGTACTATCTCTGATCCGCTTGAAAGTGGTTATTTGGCTGATGATTTTGGTCTCCGCGTATCCGAGCTGGGGAGCTCTGTGTCAACAACAGAAACATCAGACTCAAGTAGTTCCTCAACTGGCTCAGGAAACTCCCTTGCCTCAAAGACTTCCAGCGCCTCCAACAAATCATCGGAGTCCTCTCAAACGGGAACGACAACTGCTTCTGGAAAGTCGACTGCGTCTGGGACCTCTTCAACTTCTCCATCTTCTGCTTCTTCAGGATCAGCTAGTTCAAGTAACACTGCCGTGAACCCCAAGACTTTACTCAAGAACAAAGCAAGTGGCCGCCTGGTTGCAGGCGGAGCAGGTGTCCTCGCGCTATTCGCAGCTGTTTTGTAAACTTTCCACAGTTGCCGATTTGCCGGGTGCATAGTTTTTGATATTTAGTCTCATGGCCCCTTTTATTAAATATTCACAACTTTATTTAAATTAAAATCTGTAGGTCATGTCAAAGTCGTGGTAGTTTTGAAACTCGTCATGAATGGCTGCAAATTCTCTCACTTTACATTATTATTGAGTACTTAGGCTTTCGTTTCTTTTAAGAGCAATTTATTCTGATCGACTGTGATGGCGTATCCAAAAACTTTCACGGAATATCACAGAAGCCCTTTTCAATCACTACGGGGGCAAGTTTTTATCAGACTCTGGTTCAGTATCCACTTGATGTAAATCATCAAGTTCAGGTCCACTAATGAAGGAAATGGTAAGTTGGTTGCCGGGGGTTAGAGGGTCGGTATGGTGGTCCTCCTTGCTTCCATTTTTCAAGACTCTAGTGAAAAGAGCTCTCCTAGGGAGAGGCATACATTATAAGTCCATTTTATCTTATCATACAAATGTTACTAGATCATTTGTAGTTTCTAGGACAGGAAGGTTGCGCATTTCCCATTGAGTTAGAGCGAAACCGTTAGCATGGCACGCTAGATATTTTCATGCGCCAATTCTTCGCCATTGGAATATTTTCGTTCTTTGACATACCTTTATGGACCATAAATATGGAAAAGCTGATCGACTTTGTGCCTCACTTAGTCGTTTTGCCTAATTTCTTGGCGTGTTTTTCAGTTGTTTAAACCTTGAAGTGTACAATCTGCATATGGGACGTACTCCATACATACCAAACTCTTTTTGAAATGACTACTGCCTCCTTAGTATAATTAAGTGATGGTTGGTTTGAAGATCATGTACCTTTAAGCCAACTCAGTTATGTTTAATTCTTTCTATTTTTAGGTTTCAAGTTGATTGTTTTTTGGAGGTAGGGTCTTATGTTGCAGCAAGAGAAGCCTCTAGACCAAGAAAAGTGTTTCGAAGCACTGTACCTTTAAAGTTTACTAGTAGTGGTAAGTCCATCAAATATCTATAAATATGAGCCTGTAGCTCTCGAATGCTGCTTGTTACCTATGTTATTACCAATTGAAATAAGTCACGTCACACGTCAGCCAATTGTGTAGTAATATGAAGTTATCCTACATTGCTTTGGTTGCAGTCTCAATTCTCACAACCACTCGCGCTTACATTGGCCCAGACTACGATTATAATCTTAAGCTCTATGTTGAATATTTACCACAAAATGTCGGTGAAGATGGCTACGAGCCTGTCGATGGCAAGTTCTTGCAAGCCGTGAGAATTGATCCAGAAACTTTCTTGTTCGTTTTGGGGGATGCAGATGAAGCTGTCACAATCCAATATGATACCACTACAGATCATGCGTACATTGTTGTTGACAATGCTATATTCTATGTAACCACTGATACTTACCTTAACTTGATTGCTACTTCGAAGATCAGGCTGGGGGTAATATTATATGCGGCAAACAAGGCCAAAACTGTATTAGAATACATCATGGTTTACACGCCCGATTCATCAAGAAAAAGTGTTTACAGTTTTACTCCCAGGAAGAATGTTGGTGACAAACTTGGCTATTCTAAAGACCACTACGCACTTGTGGGTAGCACGGACGGCTATGATAAAGGCGCGTTGATTCATTATGAGGTGATAGGGGCAGACACAGGGAACGGGGTGGGCATTTTGAATCCCAGCAGCATTTCTGCCATACAGCCAGCATCATACTCGGTCACGCTATCTGAAGTCAACTTTGGCACTGATGTATATACTACCGACCCACCCACGGTTCCCATCTCAACAGGTACTATCTCTGATCCGCTTGAAAGTGGTTATTTGGCTGATAACTTCGGTCTCCGCGTATCCGAGCTGGGGAGTTCTGTATCAACTACAAAGTCACCAGACTCAAGCAGCTCCGGTGACACATCCAAGAGATCATCGGGATCTACTCAAACAGGAACCGCAAATCGCTTTGACAAAACATCGAGCTCAAGCAATACTGCCGTGAATCCCAAGAGTTTACTCAAGAATAAAGCAAATGGTTTACTGCTTACCGGCGGAGCAGGTATCCTCGCGCTTTTCGCAGCTATTTTGTAGCATTTCCAAAAGTTGCCATATGTACTTTAATCTTCAATATTTAGTTTCATGCGACCTTTGGTCGAATTATTCACTGCTTTCTTTCAATTCAAAAGTGTAGATCATATCAAATTGTGGTGGTTTGAAACACGTCATAAATGGTTGCAAATTCTCCCAGTTACTATTGTTATTGAGTTTGTTAGGCTTTAGTCTCTTTTGAGAGCATCTTATTTTGATTGAAGGTAGCGGCGTCTAAACAAACATTCACGGAATTCCCAACTACTTCGGGGGGCACACAAATGATTCTACATCATTTGTAGTTTCTTGTGACAGGTTGCGAATCTCCCATCAAGTTTAAGCGAGAAGGTTAGCACGAAACTTCTTCCCTTTCATTTGTTGGAGATACATTTACCAATCCCAAGGATAAAGAAACTGATCCTGTGCCTCACTAAATCGTTTTGCCTAACTTCTTGGCGCGGTTTTCAGTTTTTGAAACAGAAGTGCACTATCCGCATATGGGGCGTACTCCAAACATTTCGAACATTTTTTTGATACATGACTACTGCCTCCTTAGTTAAATAGAGTGATCTTCGGTTTAAAATCATGTACATTTAAGCCGACACAGTTGTATATTGTTCTTCTATTTTTAGGTTTGATGCAAACACCTGCCGATTATTTTTGGAAGTAGTGGGTCTTATGTTGCAGCAAGAGAAGCCATTAGTCCAATAAAATCGTATCGAGAAGTAATGTGCCTAAAAATTAACACTGATGGAAACTTATCAATATCTATAAATATGCGCCTTTAGCTCTCGAATATACCAACTTTCTTTATTTCTTCTCAGAAACGCCACTTCAAAGTCTACCAATTGACTAGCAATATGAAATTCTTCTACTATGCCTTCGTTTCAACCTCAATTCTCACAACCACTTTCGCTGGCGTTCTTCCAGACTACAATTATAATCTAAAGCTCTATGTTGAATATTTGCCGCAAAATGTTGGCAAAGACGGCTACGAACCCGTTGATGGAAAGTTTTTGCAAGTCGTAAAAACCGACCCGGAAACTTATTTATTCGTTTTAGGCGATGCCGACGAAGCTGCTACAATCCAGTATGATTATATTGATTCTAGTGCGTATATTGTTGTTGACGATGTTCCCTTCTACGTGACTACAGACTCTGATCAAAATTTGATTGCATCTTCACAGTTCGAACTGCGTATTATGTTATACGGGGAAAATAAGGAAAAAACTATTTTCGAATATATCAAGGTTGTCACTCCAATTCCACCAACCAAGGATATTTATAGTTTCATTCCGAAGAAGAACGTTGGTGACGCAATTGGCTACTCTAAAGACCACTACGCTCTTGCAGGCAACCTGGAAGGCAATGATAAAGGAGCCTTGATTCACTATGAGGTAGTGGGAGCAGATACTGGAAACGGTGTGGGTATTTCTAATCCCAGCAGCATTACTGCCACCCAACCAGTATCCACTTCCATCGCGCTATCAACAATCGAATTTGGCACTGACGTATATACCACCGACCCCCCCACGGTTCCTGTTTCAACAGGTACTATCTCTGGTCTGCCAGAAAGTGGTATCGTGGCTGATGATTTCGGTCTCCGCCCACAAGGGCTGGGAACCGCCGTGTCAAACGCGGAATCATCAAGCTCAAGCAGCTCCTCAACTGGCTCAGGAAACTCCCTTGCCTCAAAGACTTCCAGCGACTCCAACAAATCATCGGAGTCGTCTCAAACGGGAACGACAACTGCTTCTGGAAAGTCGACTGCGTCTGGGACTTCTTCAACTTCTTCATCTTTTGCTTCTTCAGGATCAGCTAGTGCAAGCAAAACCGCCGTGAACCCCATGAGTTTGCTCAAGAATGAAGGAAATGGTTTACTGGTTACCGGCGGAGCAGGTATCCTCGCTCTTTTCGCAGCTGTTTTGTAGCATTACCAAAAGTTTCGCTACGGCGGTAGAAATTCATACTGCTAAATCTTCTGTTTTCTATGCCCATTCAATTAGCCAGTTATGTATTATTTCAATGTATAAAAATATTTAGATCACTCAGTCGTTGTGGAAATTCAAGTACGGCTACAGCTTTACACGGATATCAACTCCCTATTTTTGTAGTCCTACCAAGAGAAAGTACTACTTTTACAAGCAAAGAACTGACCACTTCCCAATTAGCCTAATTTTGCAGGGAAATTCTTTGATCTGTAGGCCCTACAGCGTCTCTCAGACTCACCTCCACTTTGCACCCGCGCGCTGGGGAGTTTTGCAACCCTAGGTGGGCTTAGCATTGTGACACGTGACTAAAATACCCCACGCCTACTCATCACCTAAAAATCACTTGCACCGCTTCGTATGGCTGAACAGCTGAAGCGACGCCACCACACAAAGTTTACTCAATTGAGGTTCGGGGTTGACTGGTGGACTCCGAGACCATGCAATACACTGAATTCTGCCCCTCTCACTCCTTTCTTTTTTTTTGTTTTATATTTATTTATATTTTTAGTGGTTTATTATCATATACATATACAAAATATCAAGAAGCGCAAAAGCTGTAGCCACGGATGGATACACACACAGTTTTTAGAGGCTGGTATGCGTTGCAGTAGCTGCTTTTTCTTCGAAATTTCTCTTTGCATTTGCTGTCAGTAACTATAAACTATTGTTCACTTTGTTGATCCATCACGTTTAAGCGGAGAAGGATAAGGAGAAACCTAACTTGTGGACTGGTTCAGCTAACTTTAAGGCATCGAAAGAAGCACCAAGACCCAACTTGACACCAGGTCTTAATTCTTGGGAGTAAGCTAAAGCGGTTAAACCAGAGTCAGCAATCTTGGCCTTGACGAAAGCAGTGGAGTCCAACTTGTACTTGGTGGCGAATTCAACGCCGACAGCGTTGGACTTGACAGAGTCCCAGGTGGCCTTGGCACCAGCTTCAACCAATGGGGAGACCTTGTGGTAGTAGGCAGCAGAGAAGACAGACAAGTTGTTGGTGGCGGTGGCAGCAACAGTGTACAATGGCTTGGCGTAACCAACACCAAGGGAGTATCTGTTGACCTTGGCGGAGGAGATGTCGTAGCCTAATTCGGCACCGGCGGTGAAACCGTCGTGGCCAACGGAAAGGTCAGCCAAGGCGATTGGGCCCTTCAACAAGTCGAAGAATAATCTGGCGTTGACGGCGTTTTGCTGGTAGAAGAAGTTCAACTTGGCGTTTCTGGAACCGTTTGGAACGACAGAGGTGATCAATTCGGACTTAAGGCCTGGGGTCAACAACTCAGACAATTCAATCTTGGTGTCCAAGATGTTGGCGTTGTTCCAGCCCTGGGTCAAGGTCAAGCCAGAGGCCTTGTCGGCGTACTTGGCTTCAACGTTAGCTGCAATTGAGTTGTCCTTGGCGGTCTTACCCTTGACGGTGAAGGCAACGCCGTTTGGAGCAGTAGACTTGACGTCAATAGCAGCGGTGGACAAGTGGAAGAAGTCCTTGTTCAACAAATCGTTGGAGGATTTTTGGATATCGGAGAAGGCTGGTGGAGACATGTTTGGCTGGTGTTTTGTTTAATTGAGTCAATTGACGTTGTATTCAAGCTAACAAAAAAAAAAAAAAGAAAACTGAACGTGATTATGTTTTGTGGATGATCTTTTGATTTGGGCTGACTTATATAAGAAATCCACTGAGCCAAATGGCGCTTTTTGTGGCGTCTACACGACTACAATTGTTGGGGGGAACCTCAGACAGCAAAAATAATGCTGCGAGAAATAAATAAAAGAAAAAAAAAATAAATAATAATAACGACATTTCCAGCGAACCCGTGCGTGCGACACCGCGCCAATTGATTGGTCAGTTGGCGCTGCTGTCACAGCGAGCGCACGCACGCAGGGAAGCTGATTGGGGGAGCGGTTGCCAGACGTGCTGCAGAGGTTGCTCGTGGCAGCGTGGGGAGCAGCGAAAGCGAAGTGCAGAAGAGCTTTTGTGCGGTGGGGCCAATGGGCGGGCCCATTGGCGGGCCCAATTGGCTCGTGCTGGAAGCAGCCAATTGTGGGCTCACTGGCTCGCTGGCGCGATTTCCGCACCTCCAAGAGACTAGACCGCCCAGAGCTTAATAATTTGTCTAATTGTTAGCCCAATGGGGAAAAACTATGTAGCAATATATATGTTTACGCGCTAATATGGGTGGATCAACAGTGCAACCACACTTGACAGAGTAGCGCTGCGATTCGCTGCAGCACCTTCTACAACCGTTTAGCGTATATAGAGGCCACCCCAAAAAACCGTTCTTGTCGCCGCAATGCCTAACTTTATTTGGGTGGGTTGTAGAAGACCAACGCCATTCCTTTGTTTACCTTTTTCGAAATCTTTACTCCACAAACCAAAAAAAAAAAAAAATTGAAAGCGACCCCTCTCTATGGACTTATGATCACCTTCTCTGGAGACTTTGGCTGACCACAGTGGTTGGAATTTTTGGCTCTGGCTGACGCAATCTCCACAAAAGCGAAAAATAAAAAAAAGCTTCTAAACGAACCTTCTGCGGGTTTGTCAGTGCTTACGTAACGCTCAAGATTTTTTTCTGGACCCACTGAGCTGTCCTGCACACACTGCCCTTCCTAAGCGATCACGCCAGGGGCGAGGAGTTGCGTTTGTCATAGCAGGGGCAAGGCCCACTTCGCTAACTTTGCTAAGACTTTTCTTGCCAAAAGGGTGGTCTGTATAGGTCGCACCGTTTTCGCTCCTAGTTCCCTTTTCGGTTTCGCACTTAGTTTTACTTTTTTCGCTCATAAGTACTATTCCTGTCAAGTTCAACCCGACTTTGGCTGCAACCCCAGATTAGGCAAGATCCGCAACTACTAACATTTGCAACACCGCCAGATCTGGTTTTCCTCTATAAGTTCCCACACACCAGCTGGGGTATACAGGAGCATTTTTTTTCCTTCTTTTTTTTTTTTTCTATAATTTCCCATTTCTCTCCACTTGCTTTGTCATCATCAATGATCGTTGTGTTGGATAGAGATCCGGTGTTCTGCTCAGTCTTCGAGGAAGAGTTGGCGGCAATCAATTTATGTTTGCGCAAAAGGAACATGCCCACAGTGGCCGTGACTGTCTACAACGGCACCATTTCTAGTTTTGTCGATAGCGGCACTGATCAAGTTCCCCCCCGGTCCAAAATAACTGTATGCAGCCCGGGAAATTCGTTTGGATTCATGAACGGCGGGTTCGACTACTTTCTAACAGTTGCCTTGGGCAAAGGAAGCTTCATTGATCGCGACGTGGTTGCGAAAACACTCAAGAACCACATTCTACAGGAGAGCAACAGCTACTTACCTGCAGGTATGACTCTATCCATTGACTTGAAGAAGGTAGTGAACGTGACCCACCTAGGTCTGTCCAACTCAACAAAGCGTTTACCTGTGTCGAGACTCATAACTTGTCCAACCATGGTGGTACCTAGTAATTTACACGGCCTGGTTGCTATTATTTTCGACTGTGTGTGGAATATCCTTCACACCTTTACACGCGAAAATGGGGGCTCACACAAGATACCAGGGAGAGGGGCCGTTCCCCGGACCCTTATTATTCCTGGTCTAGGAACTGGGACTGGACTGGCTGATCAAAGAAAAGCTGTGAAACTAATGCTAGCTGCGATTTTCTTGTTCACAGCGCCTGATATGCACCCCTTACAGAGATCACTACTAATTATGATCTTCTTAAATAAGGATTATCGAAAATTCGACAATGTAGCAGATATTAGCGAGTTGGAGGCTCATCTAACTGAGCAGGGAAAGGCATGGAATGAGGATGGAGGATTCGAGAGCGATACTGATTGGAAGACTGTTTTCAACTGCATAAACTGGCAATCCTAGCCTAAAGTGGAGAAAACTTTTCTCTCTCTCAACCTGGTGTTTAGAACACAGCGAGATATTTCATACTCACGTTATACCCAATGTAGTAGTAGGTAGGCCACCAATCGGGAGGGAAACGGTGGATTGCTGCAACTTTCCAAGTTTACGAGGCTCTTATACACAGGAAAAAGCTTACATGCGGGCGCATAGGCGCATACTTCCCTGTTTGGCTGCAAAAAAAAGTCATACCTACCTCTCACGCCAGCTTAATAGAACTTGATGGTCCAACCAGATCAACCATTCATTATATGCTCATAAAAGACAAGTAAGACTAACAGATGACTTCCTAGAAGCTATTTGGAATAAAAATGAAAGATCTACGTTTTCCAGGATGAACCGTTTCAGAAACTTGAAGCACAGCTAAGAGTTAAAACAAAAGCGATATAGAGTCATCTAAAATGCACAAACAAGGTAATTTACAAGCCACAACAAAATCCTTAGATGATGATTACTACAAAAAAAGTTAAAACTTTATAAATTGGTATACTCTAAAAGTAGGTTTGACTGCATAAAATCAATTGATAAGATTATTTTTTCTCTATATAAGGGTCGTACGTGCTTGCGATTGAATGCTTGCAATACGAGATTCCACCTATAGCGGCCAAATGGACTTAATCAATAAATTGTACTATGGGTCAATTAGTGACATCATGGACAGATTAACAACGTATGTTTATACAGCGTTGCTACTGAGGAAAGCCGATATTGATACAGCAGTTGCAGACTATGATGTGGCAGTCGATGTGTTACTGAAACTCCTTGTCTTTGGGTCGCGGGAGAGTGATAGTGTGTTTGATGGAAATCTCCAAAACAGGCATGTTATTACTGAATCAATCAAACATTTGAACCCGAACCAAGTGAAAAGTTGTAATTACATAAGAAGAAAATGGACAGAAGAAAGTGCACAGAGAAGCATCGGAATTTACGCCGCTACCATGGTACCCATTGTAAGAGGATTAGCTACATATATCTTGGCTGATGAGGCATGGGAAATCGATGATCTACAAGCCACTCAAAGTAGGAACAGATGGCGGCAAAAAATGTATGGAGCCAGAATACAAAGTAACAATCGATTACTACGTTTGATTAGTGAAATATTTGCAACATGCAATTTGACAGTTTACGAGAGGCAAATGATGATAACTGCTTCTACAGCCACACATTACAGGCAATGTGAATATGCTGACTGGATAAGAGAAGAGGGAGGTTTAGATCTCGACGGCACGCGAGTAGCCTTGGCCACACCATCAGTGAAAATAAAAGAAACAAAGAATACTTACAATGATTACTACTCTTGGAAAGAAGACTTTATTCTGTGGTTATTTTCAGACGTTCCCCGGAGGTACTTCAGAGATATTCCAGTTGTATATCAAATATGGTTCATAACGGCAAAATTTTTCTGTTTCTGGATTGGTGCATTTATACTCTTTTTCATGTTGTGGTATATGGTATTCAGCATGTGCTTGACATGCTCTCGATACGATGGATTCGGCCGCATGTACCCTAGTGGCCCAATTTACCTATCAGATCACGACATAAGGGAAAGACAGATGCAAAGCAATCTAGGAAATTTCTGTGGGCACCAAGGTGGTGGGTGAGAGGTTAGAAAGAACCCACCAATTCAATGAAAATATGCGTATGAAGGACTCATTGCATATACTAATTAGTGAGTGTGTAGGATTGCACAATATACGAAAATAGAACTCTCAGTCAATAATAAACTGGTGCTGCTTAATCGTTCCACTATAATTGTAGGTTTCGATAGAATCCAATTTTGCTCCTTTTAAAAGAGTATTGCTGAGTAAAGCAGAGAGACTGAAATACAATAAGAGTGACAAGGATGGCGATAGATGAATTTTTTTTGTTTGTGCGCTATAGTTTCAGAGTGCCCAAGCGAGGAATTGAGTCTTATCTATTTTTTGCGGCCATATCTAGAGGTGGGGTGTATGATTGTGTTTCAGAGTGTTTCACGTAGTAATTTACCTTACTTCTTATACCTAGTTATTGAGGGCAAGGGATCTAGATCGCTGATTTGTGCGCAGACATAAAGTTTCAGGAAGGTTAACCTCTGAAACGCAGCACAGCTGCCAAACTCAAACACATGGAGGGGATTTTAGTCGCTCATGCTGACTTAGCCGATAACCAATCAAAAGGGGACTGAATTCCGCATGAGCTCGCAGGGAGACTCACCTTACTTTATCGAGATATCCCACTTCTGCTAATCTTAAAGTTAAGCAGCTTGCCAATCAATAACCCTGGATAACTGTATCACATACAATCTACTCCCGTACATTCAATTGGACTGCATTATCCCCTACTCAAAATACAGGAAGTTTTTTGACGAATTTTCACATATTTTTTTAGGTTGCAAACTGAAACACGAATTTTCAAAGTAACGAAGAGTCCCTAAAGGTTAATCTTTGAAATTACTGCATTCACAGAAAAAGACATAAATAGAGCGTAAAAACAGCGAGCTTGGAGCTTTCATCGAATAGTCTTCCAAAAACCTTCGCCAACAAACGCCCAAAACCGGGAGACCCTGCTTGACAACACTCAGTGCAGCACCTTCCACCTTTTATTCCATTTTAAATACACTCACTGCTACCGCCAGATGGTCTTTCTCGTGTACAGGGAAGGACTGAACCCCTACCAATCTCTGGGTCTCAGTTGCTCTTTCTGTGAAGGATCAGGGCATGACCACTTCGACTGTGATTGCTTGAAATCATTTATCGAAATGGGCTTCCTATCTTTTCATAACCGCAAGCTCTACGATTGTGACCTGAACGATATAACGTTCGAAGTTAGACCCTGGTACATTTCCAATAGCTTCAAAAATGTACTCAGGCTTGCTTTAGCGAAGTGGGCTAAAGAAGAAAGCTCAAGCGTAGGTACAACACACCTAGTCAACCAAAATGCGTTTCTGCTTGCTGCTACCCTCGAAGACGAAGTCAACGAAAATTCAACCACCATCACGAGCATGCGTATTAACAAGAAAGCTGACGATATTTTCCGTAACGCCACGAAAGCCACGAGCGACAACAAAAACCCCACTTTGGCTGACTTAATTGAAAAATCTTATCCTACATTAAGACTAGACTCAAAATGGTGGGCTCGCTCAGATTACGAAGGCATGGTTAGCGAGATAATTTTGGATGCTGTCCTACAACTGCCAATCCAAGAATTCTCCTTCAACAAGGTCAGGGAATTGAATGATAGGTTTTTGAGCACATTCATCGATCGTATCCACGCAGCCTCGCGCTAAGCGCACTACAAATAGTATCTGAAGCAATTGGGTATTGTTTGGAACTCCAAGACTTGTCATACCGAGGAATTGAGTCCTAGCACTTAAAGTAAAGCGTATCGAGATTTCTCAGAACCAGAAACTGGCATTTCACTCAACGCATTTCCTTTCAAACACGGTGAATCAGCTGCTTGTTAGGTACTCCCTAGCCGAACAGCCAATTCGACCCACTGGATGCATAGTATGCAATCTTTCCTTTGTGTTAAAAAAAAAAAGATAACATGAAAGTTTCCTAGTATTCAATCCCTTGCTATCTTGTATAGAGCTATAATGAATTAGTAGTAATAACAGAGAAATATGTACGTTGGTAGATAATACGCTCCTACTTTGTTAAACAGTTATGAAGAGGAGGGATAAAATCCGAGAAAGATGGTTCCTTATGACATCTTAGAGTAGAGCTTAGATATACTAGCAATTATTCAAGTCACAATTCTTAACACTCCAAGAATTGAGGCAAACGGAGAAGATGGCGTGGAGAAGGATTTAGTTGTCACATGGGATCATTTCCATGGTGTTGGCATTTGCAACCACTTATTGTATTCTCCTGCATACAGTTATCAGAGTTGGATGCAGGGTCCAATTGGCCGACTCAAAACTGCAGGATTAGACTAATTTCACCCCTTAAGGCTGCAAACTGAAACTCAAACTGAAACACCGCCAAGAGCCCCTTTGAGTATTTAATGGAGGAATTTTATCCACCGGAGAACACCAACAAGGGAATTAAAACAGAAAATTCGCAGCTGTGAAAATACTCTACCAAGAACCTTCGTCAACGCCAGGAGACCAGCTCTGGCTACACTTTACTACCAACCCCAAATTGTTCACCCCCTCCCTTCAGCTACCACCACAATGAACACAGTCGGATATTACACCCTGAGAAATTCACAAAGACATAAATATGCTAGTAGAAGGAGAAGTCTCCCACGCGATGTAAGCCCCTTCAAGAAGTGGCCTCGATTCAAGGGCCGCACATCTAGAGACCTCTACCAGTATCTCGAGCAAATTCACAATTCATTCTTCTCAAAAAACATTGATCCTCAAGACCTCATTGGCTTTCTTACGAGCCACCATCCGAATAGCTTCTTTCGCAAATGCCTTGAACCTTTCATCTCTTGCTATAGTTATCAAGGGAAATTGAAGTGGGATCTATGGTATGAAATTGTTGGTAGGTTTCCACTAGTATTTCCTGATATCATCGATAAACTTCGCATGCAAGATGGTGGTCGCAGTCTCCAAAAAGCGATTAGTGTAGTGAATGAGTTCGTCAGAGAACATCCCAACCTTGTTATGTACGCACCTACATGGGTCTCAATTTATCATTATTTCGATGAGTATCACAATGTTGCTCATAATGAAGCATGCAAGAAGTGCCCCGCCCTTCAATATGCTATAGTAAATAATTCTCCTGAACTTTGGTCCAGTTACCGTTCTGCCCTTATAGTTTATGACAACCTTGAGTTTCTTGACTCGATAGTACAGCCGCTTCTAGCTACCACACAGCCGCTTCCAGAAACCCTGCTGAACAACAACAAAGTGACGCCCACCCCCCTTTATAGTCCATACAGCGACACTGGCGACTACAAGCAGATCCTTGCGCTCATGGACGAAGAGGGGCCGATTTCCTACCAGCCTTTAAACGCAACCTGCCATTTTTGCGGCTCCTCAACCCATAATCACTTCCACTGTGCATTCTTAGAACCATTAATCGAATTGAACATTCTCCACTTTAACGACAAGAGGCTTTTTGATATTTACGGTAACTATATAAGTTTTGACTGTACACCCTGGTACACCTCCAAAACCTTTGAAGCTGTAGTTAAGGTTGCTTTAGCAAAGTGGGCCAGGGATGAAATTCCAGACGGTAAAGACACAGCAGAACTTGTTGATCGAAATGTGCTCATGCTTGTTTATACACTCGAAGAAGAAGTCAACCAACATCCCACGCATATAAGGATGATCCTCACTGATAAGAAAACTATTCAAATGGGCGAAGATGCCAAGGTAAACAGAAACTTCTCTGTGTCCCAATTGATTGATCGTGCCTATCTTGGATTAGCAAGTTTAAAACCACAAACACTGTCTTGTTCGGACCCCAAAATCTTTACTTGGGAGGTAATTTTGAATGCTGTGCTTGAATTGCCGATCCAAGACTCCTGCTTCAGCAAGTTGGCTAAATCTCATGATATGTTTTTAACCACGTTCGTCAAACGTTTCCAAGCACCAGGTAAATAATCGTCGTGCGAATGCGATTCAATAGTCCTCGTGCTACAGTAGTTTCTGAAACTATTTTTTGATTAATACTTCATGACTCGTCCGCAACTGAGAACCAAGTCCTCACGCGTGAAGGCAAGTACTTCCGACAGTCTCAGAACAATCAATTGGGATGCCACTGGACCCACTCCCTTCCAAACACTGTGAATCTGGTTTAGGTAACCTACTCCATAGCCATACCTTCCGATTGGACCCACTGCATGCACAGTATGGAATCCAGTTTCCTTTGGGTCAAGAAAAGGCTAATACAGAAGTCTCATATTCAATGCCTTGCTATGCTATACAGAGTTCTAATAAATTAGTAGTAATTCCTGAGATATATGTAAGTTGGTATATCATACGCCTTTTGCTACGTTTTAATACTTAGTATTAGGGATAATACCCGAGAAAGATGGTTTCATACGTCATCATACAATATGACTTAGTGCATATTAGCAATTTTGGCCATTACAAGAATTGAGGAGAATGTCATTTCTAGCTTACGTAGAAGGTTTTGGCGTTCAATCGGCTTCTGAAGTCATTGGAGAGGTAAGTGCGGCTGTATCGCATTTCCATAAACGTTGCGGGTATCGACATCTTCGTAAATTGTGGTTTAGCTAAGCTTGAGCCGTTCGGGGAGGGGCTCATACCCCCGATTTACGAGGGACCCCTGGCTTGGCATTGACAAATTTCATACGCAACGCAGCCGCTTTGGAATCACCGCAGTAGTAATTCATCGCAGTAGTCCTTCGTTTAGGTGTCTTCCTGCGTTGCATGATCAAAAGTGGGTTCTTGCTGTTGAGCTGCTGGATATTTAATGACGAACGAATGTGCGTCGTGATCTTCGCAGTCCCTCGATTTCACCACCACACATCTAGAAACAATGTTAGTTTCAAACGGTATCGCTCTAGCCGCTATCGCGCTTGTTCGTTTAGTTCTCGGTGCCATGCCGTTGAAGATTGATTTCGAAGCTCACAGGCAAAAGGGAGTCTGAAACAAGATTTGCATTGACCTTGAAAAACGATATTGCACACTCAAAGTGGATTCAAACTAGCAAGAGATTTCGATATTGCTCTCGGTGAAAAACTCCTTATCATGGTTTGTATCGAAGGATGCAGTCTGTATAGTCGAAGGAGATTCTTTGTATCAATGCACGGAGAACGCCTTCGTATATGCTCCATATTACAAGAAAGGAAAGAAATATGTGTCTCATCTTGGGTGAAGCATTTACTGCTGCTCATATACTCAGCCGTTTGTATACAAGGGCTCATATCTCAGATGGCTTGATAAGAGGGTTCCATGCACAGTCCAGCCGACTCTACACCTTTAAGAATTTATTGGAGAAATATGGGACAGGTCACTGCATAAGTAGCCAAGAGATTTATCCAATAACCCTTGCTGCGTAAGCCTGCCTTTTCAGTAATAGTTGGACTGGACCTTGAATTGATTCCTATTTAAAGTCTGCAAAAACGCACGAGAACACTTTCCTTGCAATATCTTGTGGCATAAGGAAAACTCTTTGACAATGATACGTTCTACCAGTATTATACAAGCGATCGTATGGCTTGTTGGAACAGCCCTCTGCGCCGTTCCGTTGAAGCTTGACTTTGAAGTTCACAGGGGTAATTCATATGGCTCTATGTCTAGGGACAATGTACCGCATATCA
The DNA here is from genome assembly GCA_029581775.1 of Dujonia boleticola. Taxonomy (NCBI): domain Eukaryota; kingdom Fungi; phylum Ascomycota; class Pichiomycetes; order Serinales; family Debaryomycetaceae; genus Dujonia; species Dujonia boleticola. The sequence goes on along the minus strand of JARGRU010000006.1, from coordinate 734,217 downwards.
GCAAAAGGGACACGGGTAGTGGGTTTGAATTGACTTTGAACAATAACAAGGCCAATTATTTAACCACCATCAAGGTCGGATCGAATCAACAAGAGGTGTCGTTGTTAGTATCCTTGACGGAATCAGATACGTGGGTCATAGCCAACGATGTAAGATGCTTGATAAGAATACCTAATAATAAACGGGCTGAGAATACAAAAGTAAAAATATCTGGGCTCAAAAGTCTAAATGATCAACCCAAAAAGAACAAACGGATGGTCTCGGATTCAAGCAATAGCACAAGTTCATCTTCGCCTTCATCTTCCTCTTCTGTTGGGGAGCTCAACACTAACCCGAACAGTGAAAAAACTGCATGGAGTAACACTTGCAGGGACCATGGTTCGTTTGCAACATCCCAATCATCTACATTTAAGAAGGTGGCATTATCCTATGATGCTCCCGCAAGCGTGGGGGATGAGTCTTACGGGACTTGGGGAAATGACACCTTTTCAATAGGAGCAGATATCCTAACAGTTACCTTCGCTGTTATTGAGCGGACGTACGAGAATATTGGAGTTCTTGCACTCGGGCCACACGAGTACGAGGAAATTTTTGTTGACCATTATTCTAATTTTCCTTTGAGATTGAAAGAGGAAGGAATCATCGACAAAATGGCATACTCACTTTATTTAGACTCAAAGGATGCAAAGTCTGGCTCTGTTCTATTTGGAGCTCTTGACCACGTGAAATATACTGGTGATTTGTGGACTTTCCCTTTTCTCCCAAGGATTGGCGGCCCGGACAATAGTATGGCTATCGGTATGAATGGTCTCAACATGATAATCGATGGCGGTTTTTCAGCTCTCACGGATTATAGCTACGCTGTACATCTTGACCCACAAAATTCGATTAGTTATTTTCCCAAAGAAGTATACCGGCTCGTTACTGATATTCTTGGGGCTAGTGATGATATATATTCACCAACCTTTGACATCGTTCCCTGTCCAGCTGAAGATTCGACCGTAGTGTTTGAATTCGTCTTCGATGGTGTCAATATCAGTGTACTCCTAACTAGCTTGCTAGTGAGGGATGATTCCGGACGTTATTCGAGAACCGCTGGATTATGCTACCTCGCAGTTCAACGAAGCTACAAACGTCCTAATAGCCAGACCAATGAATTCTACTTTGGGGACAATATTTTGAGACATGGTTACTTTGTGGTTGACTTGGAAGGCAAATCCATTTCCCTAGCTCAGTCGAACATCAGCGACGAAGAGGATACTGAAGTCATATCTGATAGCATTCCAGGCGCCATATCAGGAAGCATTCTGTCGTTCAACCGTTACGCCACTCCCACTCTGTTAAGTAGTCGCGAATCAACCCCATATTCAACCAGCTCGTTTTCTGGGTATGACTATTTCTCAACCGCGGACGTATGGTCTCGCGAGGTCACGCTGACTCAAGGAGCTTCTTCTCGGAATGGAGGGCCCCATGCTGTGCGGCATTCCGTGAAGAAATCTTTGCTCGGCACTTTGCCTACATTGCTTTCCTACCTTTCGTTGATATAAACCTCTGAATAGCACCCTTATTCCGCCCTTGCGCTTCCTACTATGAAAGTGAGCAGAAATTGAATTGAGTCATCATTTTTAATCAACACAGTTATTTTATTATTCTTATCTCATGCTTGAGCTTTTACTTCTTTTAAATTTTAATCGTAATCTTCATTAATAACTATTCTTTTAACTATTCTTTCTTTATGGAAATTTATGTAGAAAGAGGAACTGAATTCGTACCAATCATCAGCCATTTTGGCCATCACAATAATTGAGGAGACTATGAGAAGATGGTGTGGAGAAGAACACTTGGGTTTTCCTCAAAGGTCTAGGCATTTGCAACCAAGTCTCATGCATTCCTGCATATGTGTAGTGGGTGGATGCAGGATCCGAATTCAGAAATGCAGGATTTGACGTGCTTCACCCCCTTGCTGCAATCCGAGACTTATTATCAAAGATATGTCGTCAAGAGTCCCTTTGCGTATGTCCTTGACGATACTGCATTCATATAAGACAAAAAGTGAATGAAAACAGAAAGTTTGCTGCTGTTAAATCAGTCCTCAAAAATTTTCGCTACAACACACTCACAAGCCAGAAGATCACCACCTGATCTCTCCCCACACTTCAACCAACAACCCAATGTACACCCCTATGATCAACCACGGATACTTCTCCGGCCCAGAAAAAGCACGACTCGCAGCGCGCGCTATCGAATTGAGAAGCTCCCCAGGCTCGACAGACCCTTTCAGCGAGTGGCCCCTATTCGAGGGCGACTATACTAAAGACCTTTTCCAATATCTCGAACAGGCTCGCGAATCGTTTTTCACAAGAATGCACGATCCTCAGTTTCTCGTCGACCTTATTAGGAGACATTCTTGGAGTAACCATCTTCGTCAGCTCATGACTCCTTTCGAAAGATGCTATGAATATGACCGGATGTTGGATTGGGAAATATGGTATAGACTTGTTAATAATCTTCCACATACAACTCCTGATTTCATTGTTCAACTTAGTATGCAAGAAGATGTCTGTTTGCTTCAGAAATTTGTCAGCAAAGTAGATGAATTAGTAACCAACCATCCCAATCTTAGTATGCATTTGAGAACTTGGATTCCAATTTATAACTATTTGGACGAGCATTATGCTAGAGCTCATGATGTTGCATACTTGCAGTGCCCAGCCCTTCACGGTCTCTTAACAAATCATACTAGTAAGATTTGGAGCACTTACCGTGCAGCGATCTTGACTTTTGCAAACTTATCAACCCTGTCTTTCCCTAAGCTACTATGTGCCCAAGCTACCAGATTGCAGTTCCTGCTGATTGACAATGTGGAGCGCCCTCCACTTTATAGTCCATATAGTGACTTTGGCGACTACAGGCAGATCCTCTCGCTCATGGAGGAAGAGGGACCGAATCCCTACCAACCCTCAAATGCCAAATGCCATTTCTGCGGATCCTCGACCCATAGTCACTTCACGTGTAAATACTTGGAACCATTTATCGAATTAGACATCCTCCACTTTAAGGACTAACGGATTTTCGATATTTACGGTAACTACGTAAGTTTTGACCGCACACCCTGGTACTCTTCCAGAACCTTTACCACTGCCATAAAGGTTGCTTTAGCAAAGTGGGCAAGGGCTGAAATTTCCAGCGGTAAAATCACAAAGGAAAACCTCATGCATAGAAATGTGGCTAGGCTTGTTGAAACAATCGAAACAGAAATCAATACGAGCAACACAATGAACAGGAGAGCCACCATTTCCAAGAATACTGAAACTATGTGGGAATACTCCATGGAAGCCACGGCGGACGATAGAAACCCCCCATTGACCAATCTCCTTAACCGCATTTACCCTCAGTTGTATCAATTGAATACAAGTCCTCGTTGGTGCGCAGATCCCAAAAGCTTGCCTTGGGAGTTGATTTTGGACACTATACTTCAACTACCCGCTCAAGACTGCAGCTTCGACAGGTTAGTTAACTCTCATGAGAAGTTTTTAGACACAGTTATCAAACGTATCGGTGCACATAATAGCATTGGTCTGCAGGTTCAGAACTCGTCTGAATCTGAGCAATTGAGTCCTCACGCATAAATCCAAGCACTTCCGGCACTTTCAGGGCAAGCACTTGGAATACCTCTTGACCCACATGCTTCCAAAATCAGTAGATTTACTTGTTTGGACCAATGGGTTCTTCATTCGATACTTCTACAGAATTTTCCAACAGTGTGAATCTTCTTTTTATTACTATGAACACAAAATAAGAATCTTGTATATGGCGTAGTAGTCGGAAGAGATTTTCAAGGCTACCATACTGTAATCTTTTCATTCGGGTGACGGTGTGCGAAGGATTTGTGGATGCTGAACTTGCAGTAATACTTTCCTGACTATAAGATCTTCGAGAATCAAATTGTAGAAACACACATGAAATACATAGGGGTGGCGTGGTACCTTGTATAAAGCTTGTGTGGCAGAGATTTCCTTGTGTGGTACTATGCGGGCAGTCGGTGTTTCAGATTGCAGCCATGAAAAAAAATATTCGGAAATGGCCCCACGGATTTAATTTTTCATATTGGTTGCAAAACTGAAACAAATCTTCTCCTGTGGGTACCACACCAGGACGCATTATCACCCAAAAAAAGTTTTATTGCGTCTCAGATAAAAGGCTACACTCCCACACCCCCCTATATGTTTCACTTGTGTTTCTGCTAGAAGAATATATAAGGAGAGCGGTTTCCGCAAATGACTACAGGGTTTATGATGGAAATCACCTATTTCCGCAGCTATCTGAGTTATAAGGCATTGGAGCTCAGATACTGCAGGAGATAGGTCGTAGGTTGAGTTTCATCTTAGGTCACTGGGCTGGTAACCCAGAGGGTCCCTAAAGGAGTGTCGGCCAGGCATCGTTATGGCACTAGTAGCACGGGTTTACTACTATGCAGTAACTACGGGTTGTTTCATACATACCCTCTTGTACATAATAAATAAACATAGATTAGAAATTCGAAAGTGTAGAAGTGCTTGGACTGAAACGGAGAGTCCAGCCGAATATCTCAGACGAGCTAACTCTTCTGAGGTGTTCCATTTGCTCTTCATATTGCAATTGGCGGCGGTCTACAAACCATATGCTTCCTCGTCTCCATGCGCTTCCCCATCTATTGTTTGGAGCCGTGAAGCCGTAAGTTAAACCGTTGAGAACTGTATCTAGGGAGACAAAAGGATCAGCAGTTGTGTGTCACTCAGGCGAGTAGTGTGCGATCCTAAATCCTGACGCCAGCCTGTATCTGCGTTAATTAATTTTGAGCAGTCCTATCACAGATGCGGGAAAGGTATAGTTTAGGACTATCATCTTCAAGAAATGATTTTCTAGAGTCTTCCATGGCTCCATACACCACCTATTGCAATTTCGCGCGGGGTCTCTTATTAGGCATTTGTGATACCCTCGTCTATTCTTGTACTCAATTTTCACACATATAACGGAATTTGCGGGTAACAAGCGAACTCTCTATTATTTGTTGTTTGTGGTAACTAATAGGAGTGCATGCTTTTGAAATGGTCTGTGTGTCAAATACTATTTAATGGGGTGGATTTCCCTCCAAAGTGTACAGAAATTTATGAAAGAAATCACCTACCTTCAGAGCTTTCTTGGTTTTCTCTGAAGGTAGGCACATCTCCAGAGGTTTGTCGCTCTGGAGGTGTTTATGTTATGTGTTATTTCTGGTATCTTAGTTAGCCTAGCGTGTTCGGAATCACCATCTATTGGAATACCTTTATGCAGTCAATCATATTCTCAGCCTAGTGGACTATTAGTTAGTCAGTCGAAATCACCATCTATTGGATTCTACAGGCAGTCAAGCGGCATCACCATCTATTGTGCTGTTAAGCAGCCAATCAAAATCACCATCTAGTGACTATTCAGTCAAAGCGAAATCACCATCTATTGGACTGCCAAGCAGCCAAATCTTTTTTTTTTAGTGACTATCACTATTTTTTTAACGAATTAGATCAATACATATCATTCGAAATAATTTTCTCTTTATAGTCTTGTAGCAGTGGTTATGAGTAGGGTGCCAGTTAAGAGAGAGGGGGTCTGAGGAGCCCAGTACTGTCCTGATATTTTCCTATAGCTCTATTACACAGAGTCTACTCCAATTTGACACCAGCGACTGAATTTCGGCATAAGATTGTGGATGCTTCTTTCAATTATCCACTCCCCAATATCACACTCTAGTAGTAGTACTTGGATCAAACAAAATATTTCTCGATGCTTTTGTTGAACATATTACCTCAAGCGCGTTCCTGCTCACAGCCTCGCCATGAAGATGGCCCAGATATTATCGCTTCCCAACTTCTTCCAAATCCTCCCTCCCAATCCTCCTTCTCACATCGAGAGTCAGACTCCACGCAATACTGAGTTCAAATCTGCTCTCTTTTGAGTAGGAGCACTTGTCAGACTCCCCAAGCAGCCTTTCCAATCGTGTTGCAAATGTGCATGAAGAGTGCATGAAAACTGCATATAAATACGCAGGACCGCATACAGGCAGTATGGAGCGACGCGTTTCTCTCATGTTTACCATCCACTTATCACATTAGCTGCCCTTCTTTGGAGCCATTTATCGCCGTCTTCCGTAAGAAACACAGCTATAATGACCTCCTTCAGGTATAAATACACAATCGGGTTTGTGCACTGTGTGGAAACAAAACAAATTCTCCTTTTGAACCGGCAAAAGTCGCCTTGGATGGGGAGATGGAACGGAGTTGGCGGTAAATTGGACGCGCACGAGACTCCTCACGAGTGTATTGTAAGAGAAACCATCGAAGAGACCGGGTTGAACTTGCCCCAGTACGTTTCGCGTGGTGTGTTGACGTGGCAGAGGGACGGAGAAGAGTTGGGTGGGGGCTACTTATTCACGGCAGAGGTGAGCAAGGAAGAGGTGCAGAGTTACAAGACTCCACTCGTGTTCTGCCACGAGGGTATTCTCGACTGGAAGGACGAACTGTGGGTGGTGAACGAAGAGAATACTGGAATTGTCGACAACATACGGATCATTATGAAGGACTTGTTTAGTGCCAAGGAGGGCGATGTCTTTGAGGCCACCTACGCCAAGGACCGGTTGGCCTCTGTAGTGTTTAAGCCATCAGCTTAGGACTGGCTGTATATATGGGATAATAGAAAATAAAGGAAATCTTTTGGGAGTCAATATCCCCCATGTAGCACTAAGGCTTCCTCGTGTTTAGGGGGGACACTCGAGCCAAGGGTCATACTTACGACTTCTAAGACTCCTGGGACCCCTACCTCCCCATAAGCTCTACATACCGCTCATTGCTTCAAGTGACTTTTATTCTCTATTTAATTTACAAGTTCATACTCCTTCCCCTAAGTGGTCCAGAGACGGGCAGTACCATCTGCACCAGCACTGAACAACCAGGCTTCCTTAGGATGCCAGACCAAGTCCAAAACACCCAAGCTGTTGACGATCTTGTGACCGGTCAACTTCTTCAATGGGACCAACAATGGGTTGGTCATCAAGTCGTCATACACGGTGCCGTGGAAGACGTGGATGTTTCCGTCGTCAGAGGCAGAGGCGAAAAGCGGCAAGTTGGCCTTGTGGAACTTGATGGATCTGACGGCCTTCTCGTGGTATCTCAAGGTCTTGTATGGTGTGGAACTCAAGTCCAAGTCGTGCCACAACACTCTCTTGTCGAATGAAGAGGCCAACAAGTTGTCACCACGAGGGTGGATATCTATGTTTGCCAACCAACGAGCACCGGGCATTAACTTCTTGACTAAGGTTTGTTGAGAAAGGTCATAGATACGAATGTATCTCTGAGATGCAATAAACAAGTGGGGCTTGAACGGGTGGAACTTGGCGTCCATGATGATCCCCTTGGATTTCTTGAATGGGGATTGTGACATATGCTTGGAGAGTTGGTGGACAAGCACGGAGGTGTGTCCGGAGTCTGGCGACACGGTGACGAAGTAGTCACCCTTGCGGTGCCACGAGAGCTTCTTGACGGTCTTACGGCACTGGATGATGGCAGAGACTCCGAGAGGAGCCAAGGTGGCGGATGGAGTGAGCCACTTGGCGATGTCCTTCTTGGCGCCGGCGGCAGCGGCTCCGTTTCCATTCTTCTTGCCGTTGTCGGCTTCCTCTTCATCGTCGTCGTCTTCCAAATCGTCTTCTCCCTTGTCGCCCACCTTGATGGACTCGTCTCTTCTCTTGTTGCCGTAGGTGTCGTAACCCCAACCTTGCTCGATCCTCAACTTACCGATGTTTTCGATATCGAAACCGAAGATTGGTGGCACTATGAGGTAGATGTTTTCACCGCAGGCGGCGGCCAAGATACCGGTCTTGCTGTCTGGGTTCCACTCCAAGCTCTCTATGTGGTCGTCGTCCTCTTGCGTGTTCACCAACTGCGCCTTGTACACCTGTCTACCGGTCAAGATCTCCCATATTCTCAAACTTCCGTCGTCGGAACCGGTGGCTAACCACAAGCCTGATGGGTCGATGGATAACGTACGGATCTTCTCGGTGTGGCCCTGGAAAATGGTGGAGCATCTGATGGGGAACGGTCTCAAGTCCTTTGGCGATGGCAACTCGGGAATCAACGAGTCCGGGTCGATGTTCAACTTGTTGTGACGGACACGAGGTGCCAAGTACAAGTCGAGACATCTCTCAAACTTCTCTCTGAGCCCCTGTTGGTAGCCGGGCACCTTTCTTAATGCATTGTATTTCTGGGGGAGGAAGTTTCTCTCTCTGTCGACCTCTTCTTGCTGCTCCCATGCTTCTCTTTCCTCCTTGGTGAGGAGGTACTCTTCGGGTGGGTTGTAGGACTCTTCGTTGGTTGGTGGGGGCAACTTGGGTGCCCTCAAGTTCATGATGTGGTCGGTCTGGTTGTCGTCGTTGTCTGCCCACAAGTCGTAGTTGAACTGCTCGGCCTCCTCAGCCTCCTGCTTGGCCTTGCCGGGGGGCAAGATTCTGCCCTCTCTGATGGCCTTGACGATCTTCATGACTCTCTTGGCTTCGTGCTTGGAGGGGACGAATCTTCTCTTTGGCTCAGGGACCGCGGTCAAGGGCATGATCTCGGTCTTGCTGGTGAACCACTCGATGGTGGGCTCGTATGGGTTGATGTTATCATCGGTGTTTTCGTGTGCTTGGATCTTTCTGATCAACTCCAACTCGTCGTCGGTCAAGTTGAGCGCGGACCCGGTGTTTTGGTCCAACAACCCGGTCCACCCTTCTGGCAAGTCGATGCTCTCCAACAACTGGTCCAAGGCAGAGCCCTTGGCAGGTCTCATGATTCTCTTACCGTTAATATCGTAACCGATGTGGGGCATCTCCTCGTACGCACTTATGGGGACGTTTCCGATCGTGTTGAAGTTTTCGTTGTCACTGTCATCAGAGTCGTACACTGGGTTTATCTCGGGCTTGATCAATCTGGGCTGGCCGTCTGCGAACTTGGTGTGGATGACGCCGTCGTCCTCCTTGCTGCTGGACAGCAAAGATCTGATCTTGACCTTGGATAAGCCGTCTACGATGGAGTCTCCGTCGCGTGGCTCGTCTGAGAAGTCGTCTGAGTCCACGTCCAGCTCATCGCCTTCTTCACCCAAGAGCGCATTGAGCTCGGCCTCTGAGTCTTCGTCTTCTGCTTCCGAGTCATCTTCAGCAGCAGCTTCGGCTTCCTCATCGGCTTCGTCGTCTTCGTCTTCGGCGTCTTCTTCTTCTTCGCTTTCTATGTCAAGCAAGCCGTTGACTTCAAACTCTTCGTCCGATGAGCTCTCTGCTTCGACTTCTTCGACAGGCTGCTTTCTCTTTCTGCCGGATTCAGCCTTTTTCACTTGAGGTGGGACTGCTCCCTTTACAGTCTTGGCCATTGTTTGTATATATGTCCCAAGTTTCCTGTCAAGCTAGTGATGGAGTGTGGTGTCTGCTTATTTTTAGTTGTAGCCTCAAATTTCCACAGGCTCATCTCAAGTGAGAAAAAAAAATGGGTGGTGGTTGAAAAATGAGGGCGCGTATGCAGTCCGCGATGATTTCCCAAGATGCGATGGGGAGAAGTTCTGAGTAGCGCATACAAAACGGCTGCGAAAATTACGAAAAACAGCGAAGGCAGCGCGAAGAGTCTGATGGGGGTGGTGTTGGCTATAAGCAATATTATTCAAGTAAATATCTCTATATACGGCTATATGATCGGCAGCTTTACAGGGCTAGCCCATGTAGCCTCCATCTACCACCACGACTTCTCCGGTCACATAGTCACTGGCCCTGGATGCTAAGTAGATGGCTGTCCCCTTGTAATCTTCAGGAAGCGCTCTTCTACCGATGGGGATCCGGGAAGCAATGGCATCGGGATTTTCCTCTTTGCTCTCTTCGGCACCACTTGCGCTTGCCATTTCCTTGAGAAGTCTCTTGACCATTTCTGTATCGGTAGGTCCAGGAGCAATCGCATTAACATTGACACCCTTGGCAGACCACTCGTTGGAAAGCGACTTGGTCAAGTTGTGCATACCAGCCTTCGCCACAGTGTACGCAGTGGAGTGGGTCATGGCGGTGTATGCCATAATCGAGGAAATGTTGATGATCTTACCCCTATAAGAAGCATCCTCCTCGTACCTTGCCAACATGTGCTTCCCCACGTACTGCAGGAGCAAAAGAGGCGCCTTCAAGTTGACCGTCATGATTTCGTCGTAGTCCTTCATGGACAAGTCCTTGGCCAAAATACCCTTAGCCACTGCAGCGTTATTCACGAGAATGTCAATTCTCTTGGTGGGCGACTTGGACAAGGCAAGCTCTACTAGTTTGCTTACAGACTCCTCGCTGGACTCCAGGAGCTCGAGTGGCAATGGAATCACAGATACCTTGCCATTTCCTAGTGCCTGCAACTTGGCAACAGCTTCACTAGGGTCAGTTGCTGGTCTGTGCACCATGATAACATGACACTCGGACTCTACAAAGGCTTCAGCAATCCCAAACCCAATTCCTCTATTTGCACCAGTCACAAGCGCGACCCTTCCTTTAATGTTGAATAGAGATGCCATTTTCCAGTGCTGAGAAGCCAAAAAAAAGGCTCCGCAATAATAATTTGTCGAGTTTATCTCGTCTTTATATGGTGCGATGAGATTGGTGCGCACTAGTGTTTGAGTCAGTATGCCTTACACAACCCCACACTCCTATACCCTTCAATGTGCGGCATTACTACAGTGGTAGTTGTTTGAATATTAAATTTTCATTTTACTGTACATACATAAATAACAGCCCCAGCCCCAAAACGAAACAAAGGGTCCTGAGGTAAGCGAGTATCACAAAAGTCAGCCAGTGGGTGTAAAAGCGCTTTTCCTTGATTTTCTCACAAATCTGTCTATAACTCTTCACACTAAATAGGAGGGTCTCACAGTGCTGTTGCCCTCACACTCTACGTATAATCGTTTCACTCATAAGCATGCTCTCGCATACATTCGCATTATCTCCGCTTATTCTTTCTTTGGGCTTCTCTCTGTATTTTCGCCTGCACCATATCTTCCATCATCTCGTCAATCTTGATATACAATGGATCGTCTCTGATCATGCTGCTCCACGTATACAAATGAGGGTATGTCTTTGAAAGATTGATCTTGGTGCTGGTGAATTTCTGGACTTCGAGCTCGTTATCGAAAACATTCTCATACACGGGGAAACTGAGCATGATATCAGCAGCGGTCAAGTGGCCGCCCACAAAATACCCAGTCCCCACTTTTTTCAACTCGTTTTCCAAGAAATCCATATTCAACTTCCACTCTTGCACGTAGAAACCAGAGTTGATTGCCTTGGTGACGAATCTGGCCATGGTTTTGGTCCCCACAGGCGCTATTTTGCCCGCCACATTGTTCACCAAGATCGACACGATGTGTGGCTGTAGAGTACCCTCACTGTAGTGCAAGAAGTAGTCCACTTTGTCCTTGTCTGCCTGTGTGTGAGGAGTCAAGATTTGATGTATATCGTAGTTTTTCACCAAATATTGGATGATGTAGCCAGACTCCGCTAGCTTTAAGGGAGGACTGCCGTCGGCATGGAAGATTTCCAATATGGGAACTTTCCCGGAAGGGTGGATTTGCTGAAGTTCGGGTGGGGCTCTCCAGGTCGACTCGTCTCTGAGGTAAATTTTGACCTCATAGTTAAGCTCTAAGATTTCGAGCAACCACAAGATTCTGTGAGCTCTCGAGAGGTCCATCCAATGGAGGACGAACATGTCACCTTGACTGACGATAGACATGATCAGGTATCTAGTTAATTAATAAATTATAGTTTAAATGGTATGGGTACAGTAAGTAACTACGGGCAAAGAAAGAAAAAAAGAAAGGTGTTTGAGACTACAAACTTCACCACCTCCCGCCTATATATACAATTACTAGATATTCTGCATTCCTGCCCAGCTTCGGTACAACTAAAGTTCGTTGGGTTGCGTGGTAAACCGTGGATGGATATTTTGTAGTGCTCAAGCGATGAAACTGCAAGTCCCATTATTTTAGCTCTTAGAATGTGGGGAAGCGAGACTCTTAGCTGCCGTTTTAGGAAATGTGAGCCTGCAAATCTCATTGAGATGAAAAATAAAGATTGATGGATGATTCAGCACTACGGAGTCGCTAAGACAGGGATTTGGAGGATACAATAGGGGGACCGTATGTGCTATGAGCCTGTCGCCCTATCTATGACAGGCTGCTACACACTGTAGTGTTTGTGTGTTTGAGTTCAATTGATATGCTTTTTTGCGCTCAACTCAAGCTATTAGGGGAAACTTTTTGAGTCCTTAGCCGCATGGCATCCACTGCGAAAATTTCCAGAACGTCTCAATTTCAACCCCTCCCTGCTGACCCCACTGCACTGTAGGTGCCAAATCTGGTAAGTTATCTTTGCTAGAGGAGGGGTGGAGATTCCATCTCTACAGTGGACTGTTGATATCTTGCCTGGGTCGATTACTTACTTCGTCATTGTCTTTCCCGTTTCGTCTAGTTTTAGGGAGAAAATACGATCCATGTATAAAAAATAAAAAAGTGAGATGTGCTTCACGACAAGAGACAAAGGAAGTGAAACGGGCCGACATACGGACCCGAGGATAGTACGTCTCGATGGACATAACCACTGGGAGCGCCGTGCTACAAAAGCAGAAAAAAGGGTCTGTTTACATTGGAGTCGTGGGATGAGATGCCACCATGGGGATGTCAAACATCAAAGTTATACAATTATTGAGGCTCCCACACAAATAATCACCGACTTCACGCTTTCAGAAGTAGTCGCTAACCTTTTTTTTTTTCAATGCTTTTCTTTCAAACATTTTATCAGGGTTGACAACCATATACCGCTCATAACATTCAATTGAATATCCTAAAGGCAACACAGCAAATATCACCGTAGTGACAGTTCTGCTTCTGGTGCTCCTACTGTGCTCTCCCGCTAACAAATGTGCAGCCAAAATATTCGCAGCAGCAAAATCTCATCGCTCCTGCATGTAACCACAAAATTTTTAGATGAGCTAGAGATGCGATTTCAAGATGGTGATATATCAGTCGGTTGCTTCGGTTCCTATCTGATATTGACCACTATAAACCTAGATACAACAACATGGCTAGTGAAGGAACAAGTTCTAGCGGCTCTGTTGAACCCGTAAATGAAACTTCGTTGGCTATCAACAGCAGCAACGTGAAGAAAATTCAAACCTTGGTTTTGGATGCTGGTCCGTTAATCACCCAATCTGCCTCCTCATTGCAACAGCACGCAAACGTGTTCTACACCACACCTGGTGTTTACGGCGAATTAAAGGATGAGCAAGTAAGACAGCAGCTTTTAATCTGGAATGACACATTGAAAATCAAGCACCCAAGCCAAAGCTCCATCAAGAGAGTCACTGATTTTGCCAAGTTGACTGGTGACTATGCAGTATTATCAACAAACGATTTACACATCATTGCATTGGCATACGAATTGGAGTGCGAGAGCAACGGAGGAGACTGGAGATTGCGCAAGTTCCCGGGCGAAAAGTTAAATTTCAAGAAGAGTGCGAAACACGAGGCCACCACGCCGCTGGCCGCCGATGAGCGCAAAGATAGCGCGCAAAGCGAAGCGCAGCAGGTGGAAGACGAGATCAACAACGAAGTTGAAGAAAACACCCAAGTTCCAGAAGCGGTTGAACACACTGAGACCACCAAGACGAAAAAGCCACGTCGTAGAGGTGGTAAGAAGCAAAGAGAAAAGAGAGAGGCCCAGTTACAGAAGGAGTTGGAGGAACAGGAGCAGGAGCAGGAACAAGAAGTGGAAGACGTAGAGGTGGTTTTGCCAAAGGACTCCACCGGATCATCCAGCGAATCCGCATCCACTCTTGCTGCCGAGTCTGAGAGCGACGATTCTACTCTCCTCGAAACGTATGACGATTCAGACGACGATGGTGACTGGATCACTCCCGAGAATCTCCAGGAAGAAATGCTCAAGAACGACAACGAGCTCATCTCAGAGAGGTCCGCAACCAGAACGTCTGTGAGCGGAGGGCCATTGATCAAGGTTGCCATTTCCACCGGTGATTTTGCCTGTCAGAACGTGTCTATGCAGTTGGGTCTCAACTTGATGAACTCCATGTCCGGTAGACAAATCAAGAGGGTCAGAAACTACATGTACAGATGCCACGCCTGTTTCAGATTGACGCCCATCCCCAAAAACGGCCAGCCCAAGCATTTCTGTCCCAAGTGCGGTGGTGCAACCTTATTGCGTTGTGCTGTCTCTGTAGACAACCTCACGGGAAAGATCACGCCACACTTGAAGGCCAACTTCCAGTGGATCAAGAGAGGTGAAAAGTACTCGTTGCCATCTCCACAGTCCAGAAACCAAATCAGAAGACAAGGTAACGGTGGATACCAGCACAACAAACAAAACCGTCACAAAGACTTACAGAACCCCTTGTTATTGAGAGAAGATCAAAAGGAGTACCAGCAGGCGCTCAAGGACGATGACTGGCAAAGAAGACAGAACGACAAGATGTTGCAAGAATGGATTGGCGGCGGCAGTGCCGACAACTACGTTTCTCCTTTCAGCACTTTGCAGAACATCAGACCCTCGGGAGTCAAGGTTGGTAGAGGCAGGTATGTGAACGCCTCCAAGAAGAAGAAATAAGCGGAGGCGGTAACATTCTGCCATGGAGGAGTTTAGTGAAGGAGATGCTTGCATTTATTGGGACATACATTACATACACTACATTCAGTACATTCATATAGTGGTGTATATTCCAAATACCATAGTAACATAATAATACGCTACCGTAGACTGGTGAAATTTTTGTAGACAGTTGGCGAGAGGGCGATGGTGCGGCCTAAAAGGGTACACTGTCGGGCCAAAAGGGGATATAGGCAGGCAGGTACACTCACTCACTTCGTCTACTTCTGCTGAGAACAGTATTAAGCGCTTATGTAAGAGAAGCACACAGTAGGGGAGGGGGGTGTAGTGGACCCCCAGATTTGCCCACAACAGTCCCAATTCGCCCGCACTTGCCTACAATCACCCACTTTTCAGCTACAATACTACGTGCTTCGCCGGATGGCCTGCCCATACACCCCTGTCCTCTCCACCCCTATTCGCCTCGTATCTACTCCAAACACTCATTCGGAGTCAACTTGACATACTGGCGTGTGATGGCCCTGTATACAGGATTGCAACCCCCTTGGGCATTGTCTCAGTTTAGTTAGGAATGCATTGTTCTATAAATAACGCTCAGCCAGGCCATTGCGTCTGCTACTTATCGCTGTGAGCAGCAGCGCAAAGCGTAAGCACACTCTCTGATTCTCCCGCCCTGTAAGCATAATCCGGACCGGTAAGCACCACTCTCTTGGCTCCACACACACTCAACCCAAACCTTGGCCCATCGCGTTCCCCTCTTGCCTCACGCCAGCCCACCCATACAAAAATACAAAAATAAACATTCTGGTCTCTGAGAGTTTTGAGCCTCAGCGCCTCGAGAACCCCTAGAGCGTGTATATGTAGGAGATCACGAAGAGAACCCACCAAAGTGCTCCGTAACCCTCCTTCTTCCGTTCACAGCCCTGCGACTTTCCAATCTGACAGAGTCAACCATTTCAGTCTGCCAGACACTCTCGCGTAGCGCCCATTTAGACTTCAGTGCAGCCCTCTGTTCCTGTATACGCTGGATCAACTAGTAGCAAGACTTATCTACACCACAGCGGTAGCTATCACCACCGCATTCTGATAACCGGAGAGCAAGCATACACAAAAAAACTTGCTGTTTTCGACACCAGCCAGGCAAACCGACCCACGCTACCATTCCTTTGCACTAGCGTGGAACCTACAAGCACCCCCACCCCCTACGACTCGCGCCCATCACCCACCACCGACCACCCCCCTCGTTTGATGGCCATATAGACCCACATACTCCTGGTCCATCCCGCACTCTCACTACACAGATCACACGATGTCGACTTCATCGCAAGCGGCCGCCTTGGCCGCCTTCCAGGGGATCAGCAACAAGTCCAAGTCCGAAATCATCCACGACAAGAAGAACCCGCCGAAGTTCAAGATACCGCTCAACGTGGACACCAAGACCAAGGGCCCGGCACCCAGCAATACTGGAGGCTTGAGATCTCCTGGCCCCATAAGGCGAGCAAACACCGTGACAACCACCGCCAGCACCATCAAGTCGCCCGTGGCGACAAAACCGTTGGCGAAGGCATCCACGCAGCAGCTACAACCACTGCATCAACAGCCGCAACTTCCACACCCAGGCCATCAACAGCAGCATCCACAGCAGCAGCAACTGCAGCCGCCCCAGCACACGAGACGGGAGTCCCAGTCGTTCATACAGTCCAGATCGCCGCTCCAAAACTACCTGCCCCTGCTGCCGGTAGCGCTGCCCTCACCACTGACCCACGAGCTGCAGTACAGGTACCCCGCCCCTAAACCGCAGCAGCCGCTCCACAGGGTCGACACTTCGTCGTCTCTCTCGTCGGCGCTTGCCGCAGCCGCCGCAGTAGCGTCCTCCAACACCACGCCGCTGTCGCTGGACAACGTACCGGCAACTCCCCGGGCGTTCCAGGGGAGCTACTCTAGGTCCGTGTCCGGCTCCACGAATCAGAATACCTCGTCGTCCTCCATCTACTCCCACGACTCTGTGAATGCAGACTACTTCAATCTACACCGGTCCGGCACGGGAACGGCAGCGGCAGCGTCAACACCCGGCTCGCACCTCAAGAAGAGCAGCTCCCAGCACTCCAACCTCACCACGCTGGAGATGATCCAGAAGGTGAAGAACTCGATCGACTCCAAGATGAAGGACGCCAAGCTGCCCAAGGCCAACTCGTCCTCCAGCGACATGATCAAGCAGGTCAAGGAGAGCATCAATTCGAAGGTGAAGGCCAGCACCAAGCTGGCGGCAGACATGAGCCAGAAGAACCAGGACCGGTTGAACGAGATCAGGGAGACCATCGACATGAAGCGCATCCACACAACACGGTCCCCCATACTCGCACCCATAGCGTCTCCGGCCAGCGGCAATGGGGTCTATGGACCCAGTCTGGCCGGCGGCTCGGACGCTGGAGGCAGCGATGGGGCCGGCAACAATGGCTCTGCATCTTCACTTGCCCTTGGCCTTTTGCCGCCTGGCCCTGGCGAATTCGAGAGGAACTCCTTCCACAACTCGTACTCCTCGATCGGGTCATCGCTCCACAGTAGCAGAAGCGATACTGTGCTCCTGCGGGAGCAAGTCTCGCCGGCTCCCAAGATCTTGGTGGATGAGCACGGCCAGAACATGAGACCCATCGAAGTCCAGAACCAGGAGCTGGTCCCTGGCCTGGTACCAGAGCTGGCCACAGACCTGTTGGCTGGGCTGACGGTTTACTTGCCGCAGCCCAACTCCATCCTGGCCGAGATCGACGCAAAATTGCACAATCTGTCAGAGGACAAGGAAGATGAGGCACTGTCACCGATGGGCAAGAGCGGGCTGGTTCTGACGCAGGAACTGGGCCCGGCTCTGGCACCTGCTTCTGGCGGATCATCATCGACAGCAGCAGGCGGAGTTCCATACACTGCTCCAGAGTTAGACCTGGCTTCTGTGTACCTGGTTAGCGAGCGGAAGGTCCCCAAAAGAAAGCCCCCACCGGTCACCTCGTCTCCACCGCAGCAACTACATGTTGAAGACGAGCACTATCTCTCCGACCTGCCCTCATTCAACCAGCCACGGACCCCGCTTCTCGACACGTACTCGAGCAGATCCCTGTTTGAGGTTCATATTCCGCATGCCAATCTCCAAGGAGGAGGCTCGCTGGGAGGCGCCCTGATTGGTGTCAGCGAGCTAGAGGTGTCAGAGGGAGCCCGGTCGTCCAACTCCGCTTTGAAGTTCCCGCAGTTCCCCAGCTTGGACTCCAAGAAGCACAAATCGAACAAGCTGCTGCAGATGGTGCTGGACGCCTCCGTTTCCAGCAACAATGATAAGTACAGGCTCTTTGGGATCAAGACACCAGACCACAGGTCGAGCGAGTTTTTCGACCGCGAGGACGACGACGAGGCCGTGGAGAGCTCCAACGAGATGGAACCAGCACCAGCGGCTGCCCCAGGCCCCGGGGCAGGGTTTGAAAAGACGAGAAACCCCATCATCAAGCCGCACCAGCCCGTGAGACTCAAGACCACCATGCGTAAGACGAACAAGAAGAAGGAGAAGAAGCTTTTGTTTAACGAGAACAAGCCCTGGAAGAACCACAACGACCTCGACTACATCACCGAGCAAGAACGGAAACGATACGAGGGGGTCTGGGTCAGTAACAAGGGCGCCTATTTGACCTCTGTGGTGACCAAGCTTGTAGGAGTGGACTATGGGCAGCAGCTAGAGGGGAAGGAGAAGGCAAACGACGAGACCAGTCCGTTGACCCAGGAGGAGACGTCGCTTGTGGCTGCCAGGCTCTCATCGAAGGTTGTAGCTGCGCAGGACAACACACAGGCGGAGGATTTCCACAACACGTCGACGGCAGACCTCTCGCAGTTGATCCACGGGGTCGTGGTGAAGCGCATTTGGCAGCGGAGCAAGTTGCCCAACGAGACGTTGGAGTCGATCTGGAACCTCGTAGACTTCAGGCACGACGGGACCTTGAACAAGCCCGAGTTTCTCGTTGGCATGTGGTTGGTCGACCAGTGCTTGTACGGCAGAAAGTTGCCGAAGAAGGTGGACTCCATTGTGTGGGACAGCTTGGGCAGCATCGGGTTGAATGTTGTGGTGAAGAAGTACGGCAGACGGTAGGTGCTGCCAGGCGAATGTGGATTATAGATACGGTAAATAGATATGTATAGATATATATAGATATAACATAACCAATATAGACGGACAGACGAAGGGTGTAGTAGGAGCAGCAGAATGACAATGGCGAGAGCGTAATACGAGTGTTACTACGAGTATTATCGACTAAGCAGAGAAATAAAGGAGAGTCCAAAACACTATAGTCTCGTGAAGAGGGCAACCCTCTGAGCTGGTGATGAGTCGCCTGACTCTGCTGACTCTGGCGGCTTGGCCGCTGAAAAAATTCGCAGCCATCAGTTGCGAATCCCTCAGCAACTCCGTCCCTGCGTGGAAGCGTTCTTCGCAAAATCCCAATCCAGCCGTTGCGACAAAACAATTCCGCCCGAAAATGCGACACTTTCTGAACAACAACAAAAATACACGACAAACTACGGGCCGCCCATAGTAAAGCACACAACCAGAAGCACGAGGCAACCACCGACCCACTCACCACCACATTGAACCCTCGCGTGCCCAGGACCTCACCATGAATCTTCTCAGTATCCTCCAGGACGAAGAGGAGATCGTGAAGCCCATCGAACAGCCCAGCAGAGGCGTGTACTACCTCCCAACGCTTCTCACCAATGTGCAGAAAGACTTGCTCGAGTTGAACATCGAGATCTTCAGACAGGAGTTGAACAGCGTGTCGCAGGTCAAGAAGCAGCGCACGAGCATAGACAGCTTGCTTGACAACACGAGACCGAACTCGCCCAGCTTTGAGAGCAACGGCCATGCTGTTGCTGGGGATGCCTCGGCGACCTCCAACGGCAACAGCAGCAGTGGCAGCAGCGGCGCGGGCTACTCCAGCGTGGACAAAATCAACCTTCTCTTCGAACAGTTGCGGTTGGTTGACAGACACCCGTCGTTGCTCGTGGACCACTTCATCCCGCGCAAGTTGTTGTTGCTGGACACCAACGAGCGCATGATGAACATTCTGGGCAAGTTCCAGTTGTTTGACCGGATCGTCGACAGCTTCATCGACCGCTACCCCGTCCAGCAGAAAGAAGAGACGGCAGCCACTGCAGCTGGCGGCGACTGGGACTCTCCTGGCGTCGCTGCGGCGGCACCCGGCAGCAGCAGCACCACGAAGGGCTACAACATGCTCGTGGTTGCCCTGAGCGTGAAGGAGTTGGAGTTGATCGAGGGGGTGATCATCGGGAAAAAATTGTTCTACAAAAACTTGAGCAGCGGCAAGCTCTACGAGGACAACAGGGAGATGCCGAAGTTCAACAACAAGGAGCAGGACGACGCGGACAGCACGCGCAACGGGTCCGACAGAGAGGGCGAGCTCGCGGACGGCGACACTACGGCCAACTTGGACGACCACGTGAGGGGCGGCGGCCGCTCGCACAGGAAGCGGTCCAAGCAGGGCAAGGGCCGCGGCGCCAGGGCGAAGCGAATGACCCACTACGACCTTGTGTACGGGTCCAGCTTGTGCCTTTACCTCATAACGACGCAGCAGTTGTACAACTACTCGTTCGACATCTCCATGGACCTCATCGTGTCCTTCGACGTGTCCATCGACACCGAGTCGCCCAACGTGGAGTTGATAAGATCCACCACGTCCTCGTCGTGGTCGTCGCTTGACAGCCCCGTGATCAAGACGCCCATTCTCATCCCGATCCCGGCGCTCTCTATCGAGCACTGCATCTTGAAGAATCCGCCTCCACAGCCGTCGCAGGTGCAAAGCTTCTCCGCCTCGTACAACAATGGCTCAGGCCGAGAGACCAGCGCGTTTGAAAACCCGTACTTCAAGTGGAAGTTGCATGTAATCAACACCTTTATAACAAACAGGCACCAGCTCTTCGGCCCCAAGGTTGTGGAGCAGGAGGAAGACTTCTACTTGCATTGCTACGGAAATAACGTGTCCCAGTTGTACGACTGGTTCAACGACTGGGGGAAAGTGAGCTTCCATTTGAGCGGCAGCGGCGGCGGTGTTTACGACTTTGACACATTCCTCAAGGAGAAGACTGGCAAGCATCTTCACGACAACTTCTCCGACTCAGAGTTGCACCACCAGCTCAAGCGAAACTTTTTGTTTGACTTTGGGCCCATAGCGAACGATTCAGCCCCCAAACTGGTGCGAGCAGAGGGCAAGAGTATCTCGAAATCCGAGAATGTAGACTACAAATCGTTCAAGAGGCACTTTGCCAAAATCTTGATCGAGAGGGTGGCCACCATAGACAAATCCATCAACGAAAAGTTCGACGTCACCATAGATAAGCTCAGAGAAAGAGAAAGCGCCATCCAGAACGAAATCGACCAGGACAACCTAAAGATCGGCGAGAGGTACAGAGAGTTGCAAAAATGCAACGAAGACGCCTCCGTGAGCGAAAGAAAAGTGATCAGAGTGGAGAACGACCACCTGAAGCTAGTGAGCAAGGAAAACCTCTTGCACTCTCGGGTGGCTCACTTGAAAGAGATTCTCATGATAAAGGACAGTGGAGAAGCCAAGGAGCCCAAGGAGCCTGTGACCTTGTCGCTGGCTGCGGAACCGTCGATCGATATCTTGATCAACTCGCAGTTTGCGACAATCGATGAGCTCAGATCGAAGCTAGCATCCGTCAACGCAGAGCTCAGCAAATTGACGGCTGAGAACGACAAGGTGCGTGCCCAGTACCAGGAGAGCTCCAACGAGGCCGTAGCGCAGTCCGTCAAGTTGAACAAGTTGAAGGATGTGAACGAAAAGCTTCAGTCCAAGTTGAACGGGCCAGGCAGCAGCTTGATCCCGGACTTGTTGCGCAAGGACGAGCTCATCAACTACGAGTTTGAGTTGAACAAGGTGAAGGGAGTGAACTCGTTCATGGATAATCTTTTATCCGAGAAATTGAACAAGATCATCAAGGAGAGACAGGGAATCATGGAGACCACAGGTGGCGGGTCTTCCAGCAGAGGCGCCAGGTTGAGCAGGGCGTCAACTCCGTTTACATAGAGCAAAGGGTAGCAATAAAAGGTTACAAGGAGAAGCAAGAGCAGTGCAAGCAGTGCAACAGTGTAGCACGCAGCGTAGCAAGCAGTGTAGCAAGCAGTGTAGCAAGCAGTGTAGCAAGCAGTGTAGAAAAGAAAGCGAAGTCACTGCGTTTCGTTGTAGCTCCACCACTGCGAAAAGAAAGCTTTACTCTCTTCAAGTTTCCATTGATGGTACCGAAGACGGTCGCAGTGGCTGGACCATTGCAATGCGAAATTGCAGCGTAGTCAAAAAGATGCTGCAGAGTGCTTGCGTGGCCCTGAAGGGCCAGAGTCATCGAAAGTCTAAGCCTCCGCTTAAGGGCCAGCAAACGTTCAAGTAGCGGGCAGAATCCGCCCTTTTGCTTCATTTTTTCCGAAAATCAGCCTCGAGTTTCTGGAGCCTACTTGTGGCTTGCCTACGCTCTCTCAATGGCCCACTCTACCGCCATCGAGGCACCTCATGTTGTAGGCACTGACTGTGGCACGTGAGCATTAGCTTGCGCTTTTTTGTGGGGAACGCCTAGCGTCTCGCCCCTACTTTCTGCGGCAAATGCGTGATATTTAGCGGCGCGTGATTTATCCGGGGGACGCAAACCCTGGCAAATTCTCGCCTAACACCCGATTCTACCGCGCAGCTCCACCGCCATGTCAACTCGCTGCTTTGCCAACTCGTGCACTTCTTGGTTTCCTTCTTCTTCCGCTAAAACGTGTCTCCGCTACTGAATCCAGCCTCGTGCTTACAACACCATGGACCAGCAGACTTACAACCTTCTACACGGCAAAACGTTTGGGCAGCCCTACATGCCCACTAACTTTTCGCAGTTACTATTTGTGCTCCAGGTGCATCTCCACAAATGGTACAGCGAGTTGACGCTCTACACGTTTGCTACCCAGTTCAGCACGCTCTTGGTTGCCTGGTGGGTCAGTAACTACGTGCTCAACCTTTTACACCTTCTCTATGGGTACGGACTCTGCAGATCTTACCAGCTAGTGGTGAAGCTGGTGGGCAGCGCCATCTTCAAGTTCATCTTGTCGTTGCCGCCGTTGAAGAAGAAGGTGGACTCCGAGGTGGGCGCCACCACCTTGATGATCGAAGGAGAGTTGATGAAGAACTCCTCCGACTTGCTCCAGTTCGAAAAGTTGCCCGAAACTGGCCTCCCTGTGGGCACCATCGATGAGCAGTTGGACTACCTCCACCTGTCGTTGAAGAGCACCGACTGGGCCAATGGCCGTGTCTCTGGTGCTGTTTACCACGGAGGCGACGAGTTGTTGCTGTTGCAGACCGATGCGTACCACAAAAACGCCGTTGCCAACCAATTGCACCCGGACGTGTTCCCCGGAGTGAGAAAGATGGAGGCGGAGGTTGTATCGATGGTGTTGAGGATTTTCAACGGTCCCGAGGGTTCCTGCGGTAGTTCCACCTCTGGCGGTACAGAATCTTTATTGCTTGCTGGCTTGGCGGCCAGGGAGTACGGGAAGAGATACAGAGGCGTCTGTGGCACCCCTGAAGTCATCGCTCCGGTCACGATCCACGCCGGGATCGAGAAGGCGTGCTACTACTTTGGCATGAAATTGCACAAGGTGGACTTGGACCCAGTGACCTACAAAGTTGACCTTGCCATGGTGAAGAGGCTCATCAATAAGAATACCGTCTTGTTGGTTGGATCTGCGCCCAACTTCCCGCACGGTATCATTGACGATATCGAAGGATTGAGCAAATTGGCGGTCAAGTATGGCATCCCGCTCCACGTGGATGCCTGCTTGGGCTCCTTCATTGTGACATTCCTTGAAAAATCCAAAGTCCACGCTAAAGACGGTACAAAGATACCGCTTTTCGACTTCCGGGTCCCTGGAGTGACCTCGATCTCTTGCGACACCCACAAGTACGGGTTTGCCCCCAAGGGATCTTCCATTATCATGTATAGATCCCCGAAATTGAGACAGTGCCAGTACTATGTGCTGACCGACTGGACTGGGGGTATGTACGGGTCTCCTACGCTTGCTGGATCCAGACCTGGCGCGCTCATGGCGGGATGCTGGGCCACCTTGGTGAATATCGGGGAGGAGGGCTACAAGAAGTCGTGTTTCGAGATAGTTAGTGCAGCCATGAAGTTGAAACGGAGCATCAGAGAAGAAATCCCCGAGCTTGAAGTGATAGGAGACCCCATTGGATCAGTGGTGGCGTTCAAACTCAGCAAGAAGTGCGAGTCGGTGTTTGACATTTACACGTTTGGAGACAGCCTCACGGCCAAGGGCTGGCACTTTTCTACGTTACAGCAGCCAGCAGCCTTACATTTTGCCCTCACAAGATTGACTGTCCCCATTATCGACGAGTTGGTATCGGTTTTGAAGGAGACAGTTGGCGAGTTTGTGGAGGCAGCCAGAGAGGAAGCGCGGAGAGTGGAGAGTGGAGGGGAAAAGAAGAAGAGGCCCAAGAGTGAAATCGGCGCCTTTTACGGTGTTGCAGGGTCAGTTCTGACCGCTGGTGTAGCGGACAGGTTGATTGTTGCGTTCTTGGATACCCTCTACAAGGTGTGACCGGCTACCGATTTGTGTCCACCGCACAAAGGGTCCACCTTAAAGAAAATAAAATAAGGAGAAGGCTGAAGGATCAGAAAAAGTTACTTCTACAAATTTAGAATGGTTGCTTTGTATAGTTTAATAAAAAAAAATGGTACTACTACAGCACTGAAATGGTGGTGGAGTGAGAGCTGGCGCCTCTAACGCAGCGTAGGAGAAAGCGGCGCCTACGCCGGCACACACTGCTTGGTTTTAAAGTTTGTATGCCAAACCTTAAAATTTGCGGGCATTGAGCATTGAGGCATTGCATATACAATGCTTGTCAGTCAGTCGAGCACCAGAGTTGCCCAAACCTTCCCAAAGGGCTTTCCCCAGAACTCACGGCTAACGAAAGGAAGCTGGAGTGGCCCATCGAACTCCCCGCGGACGGTTGCAGAGTAGGCAGTTGGTAGGCAAGCCCTACGGTTAAGGAGCACCGCCGGTGCTGCACACTAACTTTAGAGCCGCGCTAATGCGGTAGCAGGCGCACGGTGATGGGGAGGCGGGGGGGAATTAACTACGCAACGTCGCAGCGCCAGGGCTAATGGAACTTTAAAATAGCGGCCCGTGATAAGATAAACAAACGTCCCCCCATAGTTAAGGGAGTTGTGTTTTGGTGTATACAGGAAACAGCCGGGTTTTTGGTAGCGAGTCTCGGCTCGTGTAATTTTGGGTTATCAGTCACACACTCTTCGTTTTTGATAGTACTCTTCTTAGCTTATTCCCTCCTGAACCCCTTTCGCTGCTAGTGCCCATAGTAACGATGGTCACATGCGAGCAAATCTCGGTGGTTTCCAACTTCTTCAGCTCGGTCTCGCTCGTCAGCTGGATATGCGCCCAGCTCCCCCAAATCTACGCCAACTACACGAGCAAATCCGCAGAGGGGATCTCGCCGTCGTTCCTCTTGCTCTGGTTCATGGGCGACTTCCTCAGCTTCACCAGCTGCTTGCTTAACGACGAGGTGTTGCAGTTCCAGGTGTACTTGAGCTTGTTCTTCATTTGCAACGACATCACGTTGTGCTACCAGTACTACTACTACAACAGCGTCTACCCCAAAAAGTACGCCCACGTACAGCCAGGCGACCCCCACGCCCCCCACAGCCAGGCCGCCGCTGCCGCCGCCCGTGGATACTCTCTGGAGATCGCCAAGGATGCGGACTTCCACAGAAACAGCGACTTTGAGCAGTACAGCCAGACCGCTGACGCCAACCCGTACACTTCCGAGTCCATCCAGATACACGCGACGGCTGCAAGAACCGCGTCCGCCCACAACAGGGCAAGCGAGTCCGATAAGGACAGGCCCATTGCCGAGTACCTCTCGTCGTCCGGGTCGCCCAGCGGGAGCTACAACTCCATCAACAACTCGCCCAACCGCCAGTCGACGCCGACGTCGGCAATCAAGGCGTTGGCCGTCGGGGCCGTGTTGAACTCGTCCACCACCAATGCATTGGCAGTAGCGATCGGAACAGCTGCCTCCACCGCACAGCAAGACGCCGCCGTCTCGACCGCATCGTTCTCGCTCATTTCCAGGAGCACGTTGGGGCTGATCCTCGCCTGGGCATGCACGTGTGTCTACGTGTCGTCTCGTTGTCCGCAGTTGTACAAGAACTACAAGAGGAAATCCGTGGACGGAATCTCGCCGCTTCTCTTTGGCCTGGCGCTTCTCGGCAACTTGACCTACACCCTCTCGATCGTCACCAGCTGCTCGTTCCTCTTTGCGGACACGAAATCGTCCTTCATCATGAAGGAGTTACCGTACATATTGGGAAGCTCGGGCACCATCTTGTTCGACGTGGCATACTTCTACCAGAGATACATCTACAGGTTCAGTGGCAGGAACACGCTTGTAATGGAGCTCGAGGGAGATGTGTGGACGCAGGAGGGCCGGTGAGGTGACCCGCAGGTGCATCCGCTAGAAGTGCATTTTCAAATTCGCCTGCACCTGACTTACTAATATCTATTTATTCTTAGTATACATAGTTATAGAAATATAAACAACTATACACACTCAGGTAGATCGACTAGAGCGTCCACCAGAGCTGCTGATTTTGCAACCTCTTGTGTGCAGTCGCACTATCGATATTTTCGCTTCTCACTGTGCACACGCAAAAAAATTTCGGTGCTCTCTTTTTCAGCACTCCAATCCACACTAACAGCCACCACCAAAAGACCACTACATAGAGTCAAAACACACGTTCAAGGGGGAAAGAAGGGATGATGTTTAGACGAATATCATGCCCTGGGGGCTACAAGTCGCGCCTCGTGCGATCGTGGCCGTGTTTCGTACCGAAAGAGTGCAGTGTGGCGATGGCAGCTGCGTATAGCAGCACCTCCTCTGCTGGAGGTGCCGCTGCTGCAACCGCAAACACCTTCACATTGAGAGAAACCAATACCCCTATACCGCCTCCATCCATAAGGCCGTCTCTATTCTCAAGCAATCGTGGCACCAGTCCCACTGATTTGGCCACTTTGCCGTTGGATACTTACCCCAACCCGCTCTTCCACATGAGCAAAGACGAGGTGCTCCAGCTCACGCGGTCAGAGTACCTCCATCTCACCAAAATCCCGTACAAGTCGATCTCCGAGGTGGACCAGTTCTCGTGGAACTTGACGCAGATCGTCAACGACTTGATCATAGCGGACCCGCGGCGTGTCTACCACATGCTCATGGGCCTCGAGGACGAGCGGGTGCGCGGCAGAATCGTAGAGGGCTTGAGGTTGTTCTACAAGAAAGACAAGATCAAGCTTTCGATCCTAAAGTTGATGACCACCGACGGCAACATACACAAGGAGTTTGTGGAGGCGCTCGACCACATCACGGGCACTGAAGCGGCAGTGCCAGCAGGGGAAGGTTCAGGAACCCTCCAAAGCGGCAGCAAAGCATCGAGTGCCTCAGTGTCACACTTGATCTTGAAGTACTTGGACACGCTCGCCGCCGTTCCCAAAGTCAACAACCACCAAATAGTGCTCAGAAACGACTACTACCGCAAGCTCTTTGCGCTCATTCCTCGTGCCTCGTACGGGCAGTTCTTCTCCTACCTTGTAAATATCAACATCCAGCCGTACTACATCCCGCACCTCAACTCACTCAAGGGTGCTCTCATCAGGGGCTCCAATCTAGAGAAGTTCATAGTGCGCACCGGGATCAGGAACGCCAAGTGGCACGACACCCACTTCTCGGGAATCGACGAGGTCCACCGTATGAAAATGGTCAACTTTTACCAAATTGACGAACTCTCCAAGAATGCCATGCACAGCATCGAGCGCGGGCAAGTGGTGGAGTCCAACTTGTTCTTGAACTTGCTAGTCGAGAAGTTTGAGCGGAAATGCGGCGAAGACGCAAAGATAGCGCTGCTGCTGCTGCAAAAGCAGCAGAAGCGCCTGCAGCAGCCACCAACGCACGCCAGAGGTAAACTGCACAAACCTTCGCCTCGTGGCGTTGAGTCTTCGTTCATGGAGGATATCCAAACTGTCCTTTACGTGCTATTGAACCACATTATGACCTTCAAAGGGTCGCAGCACTGTATCAAGGTTCTCCAGTACATGATAGATAACCACCTATACGTCTCCATAAACACATTGATTGCCATCTTGCGCAATTTAAGAACGCAGGGCTATTTTGACGAGTCGTTGGTGATGCTAAACAATATCAACCTAGAAGGATTGACCGTTAACGAGAAATTGAAGCTTGTGGATGAAATCCTCCTCTTGATCAGCGAGAAGTTCGCTGTGCAGCCGAAGGTTCTTCTAGGCTACGTCATTGCCTTCTACAAAGACAGCTTGAACTCTGTAAATAGCTTGGGGCTTTTGGAGCCCATACACGAGGCAAAGAGTGGAGTCTACAGCTTGGAAGAGTGGACCCAAATAGTCCAGCGAGCTAATGTGGACGAAAGACTTCGTGATCTCACAAACAAGTTTACGCCAACAACCTTGAAGACATTGTACGAGACCGTCTTGAGAACAAGCAAGAAGCAGGCTAGGCGTGCAGCCAGGGACAATACTGGGCGCAGCAGCAGGCAAAACATCAACACCAGTGACACGACAACTATCAGCAGCACCACACACAATGAGCTAGAAACGAACGACGAGGAATCGGTTAGCAGTCTAGTTCAAGCGCTCTTCAAACTGTACATAACTCAGAGCGGTACGGTCACTTCCACCTCCGCCACATCTGACGAAATCGTCACCCTTTTTGTCAAATATTTATTGAAAGCGAACCCGGAATCGCCAGATATGGAACTCACCACCAGCATCGTCAACTATCGGATCGCCAAGTCGATCATTGAAGAATTCCATTCACAAACAGGGAAATCCAAGAGAGGAAGCCACCATGTCTACATGTACGAGCTATTGATATACTCAGCGTTGACTGTGCACAAGGACTATCCATTTGCAGCCAAAATGATCCAGAAATCCAGATCGTTAGGCTTACCTTTCTCCTTCAACCAAATATACCCGTTCATCATGTTCCACTACTCGAGAAACGAATTCCAGCAATCAGAGCGATGGTACAAGGAGATGGTCAAGCACGGGGTTCGGGCCAAGGCTCAGCCAGTGAGTGACGTTTTCAAGATTGCCAAAGAGTTGAATTGGGAAGTCAGTGGGTTTGTATATAAAAAGCTTGGAATACGCAAGAACAGATTGGAAAGGGAAGAAATTGGCAGGATTTCGAAAGATCCGTTCAAGATCATAGAGAAGCCAAACAAGGATAAGAGCGAGGAAGACGAGGACGAGATCTCTGTTGAGTTGGTGGGTGCCAACGAAGATACTGAGGCGAGTGCCTTGGACGATCCAGCAGAAGATATCGACTTCAATCTCGGTGAAGAGCTTTCCAACTTGATGTACCAGGTTTCGCAATCCCAGCAGAAGCGGAAGGGTCAGAAATGAGAAGTCGGTGAGAAACATGAAAGGTGTACCATTTAACGAATTTACGAAACTAAAAAAAACTACGCATGTACATAACAACATTTCATATATAGAGTAATTTTTTAATACAATCACAGCTATAACAGCTAGTGTTGGAGTGTGTCACTTGGCTACGTTTGCACCTTGTAGTCACAAAAATAGATGTTGCAACATCCTGCATGAGGGTACTTTTTTTGTTTACATTAGGCCCAATGCGGTAAAAGTTGATCGAGGTGTAAGGGCGTGCGAGCAGCATACGATGATCTGAGACAACAAAAGAAAAACACAACGGCATCAACACAAACTCGGTAGCTACACTGCCACTAGATCACACACCCCCAAAGTCCACCACAAATATAGACCTAGAACAAACTGCCCTCATGAGCTTCATGAGCATAACCGGCAAGGAATTGCATGGAGACATCCATGTATCGACGCCCTCCAAGCGCGGAAACTTGGGTCCTACGGGTGCAATTGTCGATCTGATGGAGGAGTCCACGCTCAACGAGGATGAGGAGCTGCAACAGCACCGCAACAAGGGCGGCAATGGTGCCCTCTCGGGCCATAAATCAGCTCACGCCAATACCTCGATGTCTTCTGCCAGCCAATTTGACCGAATAACCGACAATGTGAACCACACCATCAAGGAGCTCTGCTCCATCTACAGCCAGATTGGATACTCGTCTACAGAGACTTCCATCAAGAAATCCGAGATCTTCAGCGTCATCCAGGACACCATAGCCACCTTCACCAACAACTTACAGCGAGAGAAAAGCAACATCGAGAACGAGTGCGAATGGCTTCGCCAACAAATCAGAATTATACTAGCCATGATAGGCGACAACACCGGCGAAAAGTTGCTTGGCTTGGTTGATCGAGGATTGGTATTCAACGACCGGGAATTGTACGAAAAGGGATACAAGGACGAGATTAGCGCTAGCAGAGACCGAGAAAGCAAGAACAATGGCACCACGAACCCCAACTCCAAGGCCTTCTATGCCAGTAGTCCGTTCAATGTGAGCCAGATACCCATTGGAACAACCAGTATGATGGCAGAGGAAGACGACGACGACGATATGGCCCACCACCAGGACCTTCTCCACGCAAAAATACCCCAATTGAGCCTCCTCCAGCAGAAAAGCAAGCTCAACTCCATCTTTTTGGATGTGCTCAAGCGCTTTGTAGAGATCTTCAAAAAGTTCATTGAAGCCAACCTTATCAGAATTGAAATACAAGAGACGATAGGGAGCGATGTTCATTCGCCTGGTGTGAGTGAGCTGTGGTTGGAGTGCTTACCAAAGAAGGAAGATAGCGAGGGATACCGGGAGTTGATAGAAAAGTTTGAGACCGTAGTGCGGCTTCTCACGGGCAACGGAGGACCCAATGCAATGAAGAGCAGCCAGTACAAACATGACGGCCAAGACGAATCAGCTCCAGATCATAACCAATTCCAGGAACATGAGCGTGATGCGGATGGATTAGCCGACGAGGACACTGCCTACATCATCTCGAGCCCCAGAAAGGAGCGTCAACGGACTGAAAATGCCTCCCCTGTTGGGGACTCGGGGCTTCCAGACTACTTCCATACCCCGAACGATCTCATGAAGTCGCTTCGTGAAGTCAACTACAAGATAGTTAGGGTGATAAGGAGTCTCAAGATCACCAAGATTACTCAGGAAGTCTTCACAATCTTACAAAGAGAAATCGAATTCTCAGAAAAGGAACTCAATTCACGCATGCTGGCCATGCATGGAACTATAGAGAGATGCTTTGAGTTGATAGAGGCATTGCAGCTCAAGGAGGAGCAGATGGCCTCGATACAACGGAGATACGACGACCACAACCGCGCACAGAATCGCAGCCACAACAACAATAACAGCAGCAGCAATAACAACAATAGCCAATGTAGCAATTCAAGTGCGCTAAGCGCAAATGCCAGCAGCAGCAGCGGCAGTTGTCTCTTGGATAAAGAAACTTTACAATTCATCCAATCCAACCCTAGGGAGTTTGGGCTCACTGACAGCCACTTACAATACCTTGGAGGTTTCAAAGACATTCTTGTCAAAATCAAGGACACGAAGCAAAAGAAATGGGACCATTATTTCGCCTCGTGTCTGACACTTTGGGAAAAGTTGGGCGAAGGGTCAGAGTATATCGAAGATTTCCTCCATGAGAATAATCTGTTGACAGACGAAGCACTCTCAAACTTCAAGACCGAGTTGAACAGATTGTACTCCAAGCGCTCCGAGTTTATTGAAAGTTTCATACTAGACTCCAAGAGAGAAATCGAGGAGTTGTGGTCCAAGCTTTTCTATAGCAGAGCACAAAAAGAGCAGTTCAAGTACTGTCACTACCACGAAGGAGACGATAATAACAATATTGTCGCCATTGGCATTGATAAGGAGGCCATACTCAACGAGCACGAGCAAGAATTGAAGGTCTTGAACCAGGAGTACCTGCAGAAGGAGTCCATTCTCAGTCTCTATTCTCAACTCGACGAGTTATTGAAGGATCAGAACTTCCTCAGGGAATCGTCAAAGGACTCATCCAGATTGCTTAGCAAGAACTCGTGTAAGATTTTGCTTAACGAGGAGAAACTTAGGAAAAAGATCAACAAGGGTTTGCCTCTGGTTTTGAAACAATTGAAGGCTGAAATCATCAAGTACAACAACGAACAGCTCAATGAAGAGAAGAAGCCAATGACTATCTACGGGGAAGACTTCTTCGAAAAGGTTATTTTGATCGAGTCAGAACAAGTTTTCCTTTCAGGGAAGGGGAACAGAGGCAGCTCCTCCAACATAAAATCAAAGCAATCAAACATGAGGTCTCCTCAGGGCCAAGCACTTGGGAAGATCAAAGTCAGTAAGCAAGGTCCAGGCAGCAGCACAAGGCCATCGCCGATCAAAAATGACGTGAGCTTGACTGCAGCATCTAACTTGGCTGCAAGAGTCTCGAGACAATCGCCCATGTTGAACAGAAGACTGCCTGCCTCCCAGTCTCCAGCACACCTGTCGTTTGCAAAGCCAACGGGAAACGGCAATTTGAAGCCAGCCTCCAGATACAACTCCATCACCACCTCCCTCAGCAGTTCACCAAACAAGACGTTTGGAACAAACACTTTGCGGCCACTCAATACCCCACTCACAGCCTCAAGCTTGACTCGCGGCGTCGGGATTGGCGGTGACACCTCCACGCTCTCCACGGGCTCAAGATTGTTGTCCCCATTGAAATCGACCGGCTTCAACAGTGGCAGGTACAGCCTCTCACCAGCAAAGAGCCCCGAGGGTGAAAACAAGGAGAACTCCTTTTGCACAAAGTATTCACTCTCTCCCATCAAGATATCAGAGTACATCAACGGGACGTCGCCCTCATTCGCAAAGAGTAACAGCGGACTTTCCCCTGTAAGCGCACCCATCGCTGAGGAGCGGGCGCCTATAAATGACAATTCGACGTTTGATTCGTCCACTGTCATTACCGACGACTACCAAACTTGGAGAAGCGAGCGTATTAGACAGTTAAACCAAATGGACTAGGCAAAATTAAATAGACACTCCACAAGTATCCACTTCATGTAGACCTGTAGAAACTACAATTCAAGGATTTATCTCATTATTATATTACTTTCTGTTATACATACTATACACTTATGAATGACACGCTACTCAAGGCTCTTCTATACTTTAAGGGTTTCTACGCCTTTTGTAGTCTGGTTGACGGACTCGGGCACTACGTTCTCGTCCTCGTCGTCATCGTCATCATCGTCATCATCATCGTCGTCATCATCATCATCATCGTCATCATCGTCGTCGTCGTCGTCGTCGTCGTCAGCCTTCTTCTCGTCGTTTCCTCCCTTGGATTCGTCGACCTTGTCGTCATCGTCGTCATCGTCGTCATCTTCGTCTTCCTCAGGGTACCCGCCGAGCTTCAATACAACTCTATTGACGATTTCGTTCCAGTCCATCATACCACCCATACCGATATCTCCGTAACTGCCAATCACCTTCTCGACAGGCTTGAGGATTTCTATCCATGGCATTTCTTCGGAAATCAAACGAAGCTGTCTCTTGGTGGTGATGGCGTTGTACGAGTAGCTGACCATGGAAGGTGCTAACAAGATTGGATACGACGTGTTCCAGGCTCTGATGACGTTTGTAAGCAAGTTGTCACACATACCCAAAGATATCTTGGACAAGGTGTTGGCAGTCAAGGGGCACACGACCAAAATGTCGGCCCAACGACGGAGCTCAATGTGAAGCACAGGGTCCAGTCTCGTTTTCCATGTGGTCCACTCGTCGGAGTCTCTCCAGATTCTGATCTTCTTGGTGTTTTCCAAGTAGTTTAGTATTTCTTGAGAAAGGAAGACCTCACTGGATTCGGTGAGAATCAACTGGATAGATATTTTGTCCTGGGTGTATATTTCCAAGAGCTTATTGATGATCATCTTGACCTTCATGGCCGAAAGGGCACCGCAGACCCCAACAAGCACGTGAAGCTTGCCGTCGTCGGTGGGGAGTCGTGGGTCGATGTTTGCGTGCTCTCCAGCACCGGCTGCCGCAGCTGCGACAGCGGCAGGGTCGTTGATCGACCCGGTGCTGGCCAAGTTGGCGCCGTTGGCGAGGATGGAGTTGACGTTGACGTCAATGTCGGACGCAGCCGCGGACGAGCCGCTCCTGGATCTGCTCTTGAGCGGCCTTGTGAGCTCATCGGCGTAGAAATGAGCGTGCACGGATGGCGACTTGTGGTGGTTGGGCTGCATGGGCTGCTTCTTTACGTAGTCTAGATCTGACACGGTAGGAGCAGTTGTGATGACGTGAGGGGCGGTTCCGGGGGCAAAAGCCAACCCGGACTCGGGGGTGGAGGCCTTGTCCGACTCGCTGCTCTTGGTGGGCGAGCCTGGAACGGAGGCCAATGCTGAGGTTAATGCTGAGGTTTTGGGGCCGGTCGAGGTAGCCACAGGACGGC
Source organism: Dujonia boleticola (assembly GCA_029581775.1). Classification (NCBI taxonomy): domain Eukaryota; kingdom Fungi; phylum Ascomycota; class Pichiomycetes; order Serinales; family Debaryomycetaceae; genus Dujonia; species Dujonia boleticola. The sequence continues at coordinate 700,012 of JARGRU010000006.1, read as the reverse complement.
GGTCGAGCGCCGCCAATTCCTTTTGCTTCTCTAACTTGTTTATTATGGCTCCGCCGGCCTGTATGGTTTCGCGCTTCTCTGCCTCAGATGCATTGCTGCTGCCGTCCTTTGCTTGTGTGCCGTTGCTGCTGGTGTGCACGGCGGGGGCGGCAGGAGGGTTTCCTGGTTTGTTCAAAATAGGTGGAGGCGAGGGACACCTTAAGTTTGAAATGGCTAACACTGAGGGCGGGATGTCCACGGCAAGCGGGAGGCTCCCTGGTGGTGGGGAGGTGCTGGATCTTTCTCTGGACATTGATGTATAGACGGAGGTAATTGGGGTTGGAGGGTAGGGAGGAGGAGTCGTTCTACTACTTATCTGTTGTGTGCGGTGGTACTAAAGTGCTACCCGATTCGCAAAAACAAAGAAAAAGCACACCACTAGGCAGACTAAACAATGGCTTCTGCTGTAAGTGCGGTTGACGGGGGGAAGGGATTGTTGGTGAGGTGTTGGTTAAGTTGCGGTGCTGTTGAGGGTGTCGCTCAGGAGGGGGGGGGAGGAGGGTATCAAACTTGGTAACGCGTGTGTTTCGAGCTACTTTCGTGTACTACTTTTCTGTGTTCTGCCGTAATCTGTGTAATTCGTGGGAACTGAAAACGAAACTTCCGCTTGATTTCGAGCGATTTCTGACTAGACGCTCTTCTTAAATATCGAGGGGTGCTTCAATTTATGGATTTTTTTTTTTTTTTTTTCCCTTGTATTTTTTTTTCCCTCTGGCTGTGGATTTGTAATGTCTGACTATGGGATTTCTTTTTTGACACTTGCAAAATCGCAAATCACGCACGTGACCCGAATGCTTAGCTGATGTTTATGACCCTAACGGTAGGCTAGTGCTTCAGGAGGGTGGTGAATGACTAGACTGACGAATGGAAGATTCTGGGACGATCGAAACGGGTCTGTAGCGTCCTGGTCCGTTTTATGCAAGAATGTATGTACAGTTCGGAGAGCTCCTCGCAACAAGACCCTTAGCTTAGTGTCCTATATATATGTAAATTGTGACAGATGACATACACAGCAAGAAAAAGAAAAGACTGTGAAAAATAAAAAAGCAATCACTCGTACTGTGTTCTGCTAGAACCCGCTAAGAATAGTAACTATTGTATGGGAAAAAGCATAAATCGGATGTATTTATAGTTGGAGTTTCCTATTGGATGTTCCATTACATATGCCAAAGCAATTAGCGGTGTGTAGTCACTTTTCCTCTTCTCTGATGTGTGTAGCGGCGGGTCAGTGTGCTACACTAATTTTTCACTAGCGGGTTTGGATTTTTGTAGCACCGCAGCGTTTTGTGTGGTGCTTACAAATTTCCGGGGGAGAGTATAAGATGAGCTACATGCCAAATGTGTGCACTTTCATAAATCTACTCTACTACGTCATTGTAGGTGGGCTCACGTTACCCAATTGGCCAGAGTTCGCATCTTGTAGGCTTCGCTTCCGTATTCGAGGCTGCCTATTTCAGTAGCACTGGGCTACTGAAAGTGGTCTGTTCGGAAAGACTGCGCTCCCGATAGTGTGGAGAAAAATTGGCTGCGACGATCTCTACCCCATGTAAAATTGCTCTTCTGGAATATTGACAAAAACGATCAAAGGTTCCAAATGAAGCACTCCTAGCCTGATAGTAGCGCATTTCCCATAGTGCTAGCTGAAATATTTACCACCGAGATGCTCCGCGGGCTGAATCGTTAAGGGCTAGCTCTGGTTGTGTGGAGCGGACTTGTGATTTTCGTGCAAGGTTACATCATCGCCATTTCAAACCGCGCAGCCTATTGTCTGGTGTGTGAAAGTATACTGAAACTCTGGAGGAAAACATGGGGATAAATGATTGTGTTTTGGCAGGTAGGGAAGAAGGCGAAGCAAAGAGTACGCTTGTAAGGTAAGTAGAAGCTGACCACCGACTGCCAATAAGGTGTGACGGCGATAAGAGTGCACTCGATGCACTAAAAGCCAAGTTTTTCACTGAATTGTACGCTTCAAGCATGATTTCTTTTACTACGTGATTCAAGTATATGTCTGCCATCATTAGCACGGTTATACCTACCTCATATTAACTCCTTTTCGGCTCCTAGATCGTTCCTCGTCTGTTTTTTTCGAGTCACTCTGTGCCTAGTGAGTTGCCCATCACCTCCCACTATCTGTGGTGCTGTGTGCACGTGACCTTGGCTGGAAATTCGATCATGTCTGGCTCACCATTTTTCTTGCACCTTCTTTGTGATTCTGTCAGGAGTTGGTCAGGCAAACACCTTCTTTTCCAGTCACCAACATTCCTAAACCATGGCAATTGAGCAGTTCATCAAGAAGGGCGACCTCGCACTCAATGACAAGGACTACCTCAGTGCGATATCGGCGTTCAATTCGGCGTTAAAGGAAAACCCCAAGGCGTTCCAAGCGCTTTTGAAGCGCTCGACAGCCTTCCAGAGGCTCAAGAACTACGACTCTGCCAAAAAAGATGTTTCTGATGCATACCAGATTGCAGACGAACGTGGGAAGAGATCGGACATGGGGTTATGTTTCTACAGGTTGGGGTTGATCTACTATGCAGAAAAGGATATTGAAGCTTCGTTGAAAAATTTCGAAAATGCAAAGGCCTACGATTGTCAAGAACCAACTTTGGAGAGTTGGTTGACGAAAGTGGGGCATGAAGTGCACAAAAAGGGCGTGAGTGCGAACCAACCCGCAACTACAACTGGTGCTGCTGATACTCAGGGTACCAATGAGGCCGCTGAAGACGGACGCGCCTTGGAAAAAAAGCTCGGATCAACGCATATAGACACAATCAACAAGTTGGCGCCACTCAAGATCAAGATAAGAGACGACTGGTACCAATCCGCCAGCGACGTGATCATAACGATATACGCCAAGAACATCAATAAGGATGAGCTCAAGATCCACTTCACTTCATCGTCGGTGTCCATTTCGTTCCCCAGTGCGGCCAACTCTGAGTACAACTACAACCTTGATCCGTTGTACGGTGAGATACTGTCTGAAGATAGCACTTACAAAGTTTACAGCACCAAATTGGAAATCTCCTTGAAGAAGAAGGAAGCGATCAAATGGCCAACTTTGGAGAAGTTAAATAATGACGAAGGCACTGCGACTGCAGCTGCGGTCACAGTGCCTACTGCTATGAATCTGGCCCCAGCTCCTTCTAGCGCCTCTGTGTACCCTAGCTCGTCTAAAAAGTCTGTCAACTGGTCCAATTTCAAGGTTGCCGACGACGAGGTTGAGGATATGGAGAAATCCGAGAACGACTTTTTCGCCAAACTCTACAAGGATACGGACGACGACACCAGAAGAGCAATGATGAAGTCGTACGTTGAGTCCAATGGTACTGTGTTGACCACCAACTGGAGCGAAGCCAAGGATAAGAAGTTTGAAACGAGTCCACCCGAGGGCATGGTTGCAAAATCCTGGAACAAACCTAATTAGTAGGTGGGACAAGATAAGGAGAGCAATCAGCAAGTTCGGGGCCGCAAAAAATTGTACATACAAATCCGCAGCTACCAAACTACATAGCACGTCATAATTTGCTAGCAATAATAGCAGGTATACCCTATCATTTCACAGAATTGTAGCCTTTAGTGTATGCTCAGTCGAGAGCAATGTAATGGTCGCGTATGCCGGAACTGAAGGTGTCGGGCCGCCAGGTGGGTGCAGCGCTAACGGTGTAGGTTGCTCCGGCACAAGAGAAAAACGGGCGGTCCCGTGCTCCTCTGTTTTGGTGTGCTCTCGAGGTTTCCATGGATAAGAAAATTGCGCCGCGGAACTCTCCACTTATCGCGGATCTGGCAATCAAGACTCCACACCACACAACCCTAGCAATAGAGCGAGAAGGGCCCGTTGGATTGCTTGGTTGTGGTATCGCTTCAACTAGTGCGGCTGGAGGAAGGCAAATACTCCAAGGGTGGCCCCTCCTTCTCCCATATTCGCTCAACTCTCGTCAGACACTTGCGTTTCGCCCAATTGCCGGCTGCAATGGGGCCTTAATTTTTCGCAACCAATTTGCATTTGGCGCCAGAAAATGTCGCAACACTCATGGGCGGCTGCTGTCTGGTAGCTGCTCAGAGCCCTGAGAGAAGGAGCCCGTAACACTACTCTCTCCCATATACCAATACCAGACCCCTCTTCTCACACTGCCACCATCCTCAATCATCCAAAACCTGCCGTTCCGGTGCCATTTGCCATGGTTATGAAAGTTGTGCCCACCCCACTCCTCCCTGCTCGCTCTGAGGTCATAAATTCGCCAATCACGTGAACCACATATTGCTTACTCACACGATTACAATGTAGGCCCTTTTTCGATTGTTTCCCCATGCTTCCTCTGTTGACCGTCAGTTTCTCGTTGGAAGTCTAAGTATTCACATTGTTGCGCGTATCGTTTGTCGTCCTTCTCGCTGTTCTTGTATCTATGCTCTTGTTCAGACCAGCAGCAAGACAATTCATCAAGCAAGCACCCCTTTCATTTTCCTCCTCGTCCCTCAATAAGTTCGCCTCCGTAGCTAAGCTCCCGCTCAATTCAACTCGGAACATGCAGATCAAATCCATCCCCATGAGATGGGGTACCGGTGACAACTACGCCTACTTGCTCATTGACTCGCCATCCAAACACGCGTGGCTCATAGACCCCGCTGAGCCGGAAGAGGTGTTGGAGTACCTCGCAAAGATAAAGAACGACTACGAGTTGAAAGCGATCGTGAATACCCACCACCACTACGACCACGCCGGAGGTAACAAGCAATTCCACCTGAAATTCCCGGACTTGCCCGTCATAGGGGGCAAGGACCTGACCTTGGTCTCCTACACCCCCTCGCACGAAGAGGTGATTGACTTGGGCGATCTGTTGTCTATCACCGCGTTGCACACGCCCTGCCACACCCAGGACTCCATCTGCTACTACGTTGTGGATCTGAGCTCCAATGAGAAGGCCGTCTTCACCGGTGACACGCTTTTCGTCAGCGGCTGCGGTAGATTCTTCGAAGGCACTGGAGACGAAATGAACGCGGCCTTGAACGGCGTGTTGGCCAAGTTGCCTAAGGATACAAAGACCTACCCTGGCCACGAATACACCAAATCCAACTTGAAGTTCTCCAGCAAGGTGTTGAGCAATGACGCGATCAAGAAGTTGCAAGACTACGTCGACAAGAACGAGCACACCACGGGTGTTTTCACTATCGGTGACGAGTTGGAGTTCAATCCGTTCATGAGACTTGACGATCCTGCGGTCATCAAGTTCACGGGCGGCTTGTCTGGCGAAGGTGCTATTATGGATAAATTGAGAGAAGTGAAAAACAACTCGTAAGTATCCCACTAATATATGAAATATGTTACATTATCAATTAATTAGTTGTCAGCAAGCTTGTGTAAATGAAGAAGACTTGAGTTTTTGTAAGCGAGAGGGAGAGAGAGAGAGAGCAACGGTGGCTACACGTCTGAACGGGGTCTTTTACCGTATGTTATCGTCTATTAAATTTCTAAAGGATGGGTAGTATGCAAAGGAGGGTTCAGAATGCGAATGGATGTCGGCGAAGGCGCTGACTGCTCTTGTGAGGAAACCGTCATAGCCTCACGAAATCTGGCTTGCTATTCATGTCAACGGTAAGCTCAGGCTGCCATATCTCGATGCACTCCAAATCGTATTCCGATTTCCCCAATGCAAACTTCTCGTACTCCTCGAATATACCGCTCAAGCACCAGCCCTGGAGTAGTTTCCTCATCAACCCCACCAACACGCCTATACGGTGCTTCCCCTTGTTCGAGTGTATCAACATGGGGAAGTTGTTCTTGTCTAGCATTAGCTGCAACGCGTATGTGAGTGACTCCTGCGCCTGCGTCTGCGTCAGTACAAACGGTTCCTGAGAGGATTCCATGGGTAAGTGGTGGAGGGTGATGTTTGGTTGAGACGCCACCCACTCCTTGTAGTTCTTCAATATTTCGGTAGTGCCGTGCTTGTCCTTCTTTGGCTTGTCTTCTGCGGATTTTTCGCTCTTCTCCTTCTTCTCCTTCTTGGCCTTCTTCTTCTCAATCCCCAAGTCACCCAAGTATATGATTGTCTTGAGGCCCAATTGCTCGATAAACGGGTAGTTCAAGGGCATAGGGAACCCCGAGCGGTATATCCCGTCCTCTACAAGCGAGAAGTTGAGCGGCGGATAGTACTGCGGCTTGGAATTCAAGATCTTGAGCTCAAGGTTGGAGAAGTCCTTGGCAATGGCGCCATCGAAGGCGTTGCCGGAGTCTGTGTGGGAGGAGCCGTCTGCAGTCTGCTCCTGGGGGGCATTTGTTGGATTTTTCCCCCTGGGATCCGCTTGGTTATCCACCATCGGCAAGAGCTCGAGCTGGGTTTCAGATTGCACCTCGTGGATGTCTCTGAACCGATCACTCGTCACATTTCCGTTTTGGGTGGTCATTTCTTCTCCGTGTGTGAGTGTTTCAGTGGGTTCGTGTAAGCGACAATGGATATGCACGTAATCAAATCTGATGTCAAAGTAGTAGGGGTTATTAAGGGGCGGATGCGGGTCTTTTGAAAGTGGGATGACACCGAAGCTTGGGGGTGGCAGGCTTGAGGCGAACGAGACTCGGGTTGTGTGACTCGTAGTAAAAAAATATTCGATAGACGTACCTGAGAGATTTGGTGAGATGCAGGAGGCGAGTTTCGGAAAAATCTACAATAGCAGTAAATGGGTGCACACGGAGACACGGGAGTAAGAGAAAGTTTGAAAATAGAAAGGAACTAGGGCTACTGTGGGTTGCTTGTGGGCTAATTCTTAAGTTTTGTAGTCGTAGGCTCTATTATATCGTAAAAAATAGCGCTTTTTCGTTGCTATTGTTTTGTGATAAAGTCACCGCTCAATTTTGATATCCACTTGTGCTCTTGTGAGTTGGGCTGCCATGGACGCTGTACTCTCGACGCTGAAACGTGGACAACCCCTTGAAGCACCAAACCCCCTTCATGCAAGCGAATATTATTCACACCTTGCATGCTTCGCTTCGTATATTCGACGATCACTTTGGTGTGACAAAGTGCTGTAGATGGTGCGGTACCACTTCTCACTGATGTTCCAATTGTCCATCCTAATTAGGAAGGTGAGTTGCGACAACTCTTGCAGAAGGCTGCGAAATTACCCAGTCTATGATAAGCTGAAACCAACAACTACAAACTCACCTCATCTCACTCCGTCCAGAAAGTCTATATAAGGCTGCCCTTTCGACCCAGTATTCCAACCTTTTTTTCTCTTTCCTCATCAATCAAACAATCAAACAATCTTCTCTATACAAAATGGCCGCTCAAAACACTAACACTAACTCCTCTAAGACCACCCAAGCTGAAAACAGAGACAACTTCATCACCGCCTGGGGTTACGGTCACCGTGGAGCTCAAACTCACTCCTGTGTTATTGCTTAAGTGTATGGGTATACTATCGACAATACCTTATCACCTATTTCGTTGTACTACTAGAGAAAGCAAAACAATTTCCTTTTTTTTCGCTCGTACATAACTTTCAAGTATGACTTGATCAACCATTCCAAGTGAAGCTTGTATGACTTTTTTTTTGCAATATTTTGTCTATTCTATTCTAGGTACTTAAATTTTTTCAATAAAAGATGTTTACTATTATATAAATGAAAAGAAAATGTAGTATCACCATAATCTTTGCCAAAGTGTCATTTTTCCACTATGTCTCTCTCTTCCCTCAACATTAGGCAACATGATCCAGATTATTAGCATGGATGTATACAACGCTATGAAAATGGGTAAGACCACAAATGCCCCACTGAACTGTGAAATCAATCCTACAATAAATGGAAAGAGGGCCCCACCAGATGACCCAAATGCGGTCATTATCGTCAAGGAAACAACTTGAATCTTTCTCGGGAACATTCTTGACGCTAGCGTAATCATGAGTGGGTATGTGGGCCCAATGAACACCCCGGCGATTGAAACAAATACTCCTGCTGCAATCACACTGGGTACCACCCATGTTAAAATGACACTCACAATCGACAAGACTGCCATGATGATAATTCCTCTGCGTGCACCAAGATATTTGTGGAAAGGTCTGGTGAGCGCAAGACGCCCCAAAGTTAATCCGAACCAGAACCCTGATGCAACGTAACCGACACTCTTGGGGTTACCTTTCCTGTAATCAAGCAAGTATGTAACAATCCATCCTCCCATGGAAACTTCCGAACCTTGATAAAAGAGGACAAAGAATGACATTAGCCACGTTAAGCGGTTTCCTAAGGCCAAGCTCATATTGTTCGAATCCTTATTCAGTGTGTGCTTTCCTTCACTAATCGGGTTTCCATTCCTATCGAGATCCTGTAAACCGATCGAAGTTTCTTCGTAGTTGATCGGAGCTTCCTCGTCATCAGAGGTAACTGGTGGCTTTTCGTCCGCGTTGTCCCAAGGTGCTAAATCTTCGCTTGCACCCTTAAAGGCCAAATAACAATTGACAGCGTTAAATAACATGAGTCCAACCAAAATAAGATAGAAATAATGCCACTTCACACCGCGATTAATGAATTGCGTAGCGATAAGTGGTGAAATGGAAGCTCCCAATCCGTATGCTCCGTGATAGTAACCCAACACTAATGATGCCCTATCCAACCTACTGAGAAAAATGTTCATCTGAGAGAGACAAATAGCCAACCCCACGCCTCCGAAAAAGAATCCAGTCACGATGACGGGAAACTTGGAACCAGTCAGTACAAAGATGTACATCAAACTTGAAATCATACTACCAATCACCACTGCTCGTTCCATTACAAACCATTCTTGGATCTTGTTAGAGAAAAGCGCAACCAAGATAAACCCGACTGCATTTGACATCCAAATGAGCGACACAATGGAATATGATATTCCGTAATACTCTTCAATATAAGGCAAAAGGGCACCTGGTGCACCGTCTGAAAACCCTCCAGTAAACGCCCAGAGACAGCAGGTGACGACTCTCCAAAGGTTCTTGCTAGGATTTGTGAACGTCATTGGGGCAATCTGGTACCGAGGTTTCCCATGAACGTCTGAGCCCACAGTATGTTCCGGTCCTAATGCCTCGATCCCCGTGGTTTTTGCGCTTGATCCAAGCACGTCTCCCGAAGTCCCCTCTATCATTGATTCTGCGTGTGTGACAAACTTGGAGATGGCGTCTCCGATAGAGCTGGCCGCATCCCTGTTGCTCTTTTCAGCTCCAGCAATGCTCTCTCTTCTGTATATACTTGAAGTCAACGACTTTATATCGGTCTCATCTTCTTCCTCTACAAACATGTGCTCGGAATGACTGAGTCTCTTATCTCTTGTGACGGCCTCTGGTGGGTTGGATAGTTGCTCCCTGAATTTCAGGAACCCTGTCTCACTTTGCCTTCTTTCTGAAGGTCTTTGAGAAAGCCTCCTCTTCATCCGAGGGTTGTTTTCAGATGAGAGATTTGAATCTCTTTTTGTCAAATCTAGCTCATTATCGCTGCCCTCGTTTTCGTATTCCTCTATGGTAACATCTGGCTCCCCTTTTTTGCTGGGATCTTCGCCTATGTTGGCCAATCTTGTGGAGTCGGACGACAGCTTTCTACGATTTGGCATTTGTTACTTTGTGGGCATAAAGAAACACTCTGGCAAATCTTTTTCCTTCTGAAATTTGGCACAGATATACATTTCCAAATGGTAGTCTTGGCAATACGGCTTTCCGTGTAGAATCTCCGATGAGATGTGTGCAGTCGATGTTGCATTTCGCACGGCTTAATTGATCTCTTGCTGCAACCTTAAATTTGACCTTAGGGGACACTAGCACTTTGCGATTTGTGTTGAACGAGACTTAAAATTAATTATGTATTGCTTGAAGATAGTCTATAAATAAAAGGATATGCATATTATGTATCATATGGTGCTGAAAAAAAGCTTTACGAAAATTCGTTCTATAAAAATGAGCAGGGTGCTACCAAAGGCGTTGCAAGAAAGTACCCTTACCCTCTCTCTCGATATTAGGCAAACCTAACCAAATAATTAACATCAACAGATAGAGTGCTATGAAAATGGGGTGTACAACATACGGACCAACAAATTGGGAAATCAATCCTACCAAAAATGGAAAAATTGCACCTCCTGAGGATCCGAAAGCGGTCATAATTGTTAGTGAGATGACTTGGATCTTCCTTGGTAGCATTTTCGCAGCCAAAGTAATCATTAGTGGATATGTTGGGCCAACGAAGACACCAGCCAATGAAACAAATACACCAGCGGCAATAACGTTAGGAATAACCCATGTCAATATGACAAACACAATGGAAAGTACAGCCAGAATAATAATGGCTCTTCTTGCTCCAATATACTTGTGAAACGGTCTAGTGAGAAAAAGTCTGCCCAAGGACAAGCCACACCAATATCCCGAAACAACATAGCCAACACTGGCGGGATTCCCTTGGCGGTATTTGAGCAAGAAGGTAACAACCCAACCACCCATGGAAACTTCAGCTCCTTGGTAGAATAACACAAAGAGACATAAAAGCCAGGTTAGGCGATTATGCATGGCCAAATACAAATCACTTTTGGGGAAGACCTTATGTTGATTGGTGTTGGCATGGTCCTCGTCGGCGCCACTGGAATGGCTAGCAGCAGGAGTGTTGGAGAATTCTTGTATTTCTTCCACTTGTCCACCTTCTCTGGTGAGATCTCTCAACCCGATCATGTTTTCTTCGTGGTTCCCGTTTAACGGGGTCTGTATGTCAATTTTAGCATCTTCTTTAAAATCCCAAGGTGCCAAGTCAGTATCCGCTCCGGAAAATGCAAAATAGATATTAAGGCCATTGCAGAACATGCCGGCGGCCAAAATAATGTAGTAAAAATGCCACTTAATACCATTATTAACAAACTGGGTTGCGATCAATGGCGCAATTGTTGCACCCACTCCGTATGAGCCGTGATAGTAGCCCAATGCCGTTGAAGATTTCTCCAATCTGCTAAGGAAGATATTCATTTGCGAGATAGTAATTGCTAAACCAATACCGCCAAAGAAGAAGCCAACAACGGTTAAAGGAAACTTGTAGCCAATCAGGACGAGAACGAACATGATCACTGAGCAAAAGGAACCAACAACCAATGACATCTGCTTCTTGAGCAAAGGTTCGATTTTGTGGGCCAAAAGTGCAACAACGATGTATCCTACTGCGTTGGACATCCATATAAGCGACACAATAGAGTAGGAAATATTGTAATATTCTTCAATGTATGGTAATAATGCACCAGGAGCACCATCTGAAAATCCAATGGTGAAACACCAAAGACAACAGCTAACTACCCTCCAGAGGTTCTTAGGAGGGTTGTGGAAAGTCATCTCTCCAGGATATGCACTGGTGTCGGTGTTAGTAGCATCAGAAGGCTCATCGTCAACGGAAACGTTAACTGTCCTGGATACTAGCAACTTGTTGAAGACATCGCTGAGACTATTCCATCTGTCCAAAATTGGCTTGGACTCCTTTCTATACAAGTTGGGACGAAGTGGTCTAGGTGGCACGTCTTGCTGAACAGGTAAGTGGACTTGATGCTTTTGGTTGAGTTTGAATGAATTCTCGAATATCTTTTGTTCGAATTCGTAGCCTGGAGTGGTTGGTAAAGATTCAGGAATATTCTGGATTATTGAGTTGTATTCGTTCAGTAAGGGTGCGATCGAATCGTTAGGGTTTCCCGTTGGTCTTATTGACTGTCTTCTACTGATTACTCTGGAAGAAGGATCCGAGTGTAGGTTTGCAGGTTCATAGTTACTTGAACCTTCATTTGTTAGCGCTTCCACGGATGAAGAAACTTGGGTGACTGAGGAGGAGGCTGGGTCCAAGTTCTCCACAACAGTAACTGTTGATGTTGAAGAGCTCATATTGTGAAGTGGGTCCTAAGCAAGCTAGTGCTCTTCGGGGGGCAGAACTGTGTCTAGTGAGAAGGAAAGTTATGTAATTATTGTACAAAGACTAAAACGGTAGACTACAGTTGAACTACTCGTATTGGCTCAGATATCAAGATGTAGCGCAAACGTGTGTAGGCTATTCTGAGACTAATACAAGGACAAATAAATCAATGTAGAAAAGATTGGAAAATTCTTCAAAAATCTGTATGGTTTCACTTTTAAATACAATATTCTGTGGGGTATAGTCATCTACATGAAAATTTACATATTTTTCTTGTGCATTTGACATCCTCTACATAGTATTTGCTGCTCTGAGCCATTCTCCCAAGGCAACTATGCACACATGACCGCTGTGGGGATGCTTACACTCGCTTAGTGATCAGTTATCAGTCATAAATTTTGTATATTCCCTGTAAGCAGAGGCCACCGTCAGGGCGGGCCCGGGGATCGAAATTTATTTTGCAATCAAATTATTTTTTTCTGGCGGCTGCAAAATTACTATGCGGATCACTTTCCCAATTGGGACGGCTGTGATGTTTCGGAGGAATCACCAAATTCGCAGCATAAGCCTACGCCAACCCACCGCCTTAGTTGTCTTCCCTTCTCTCTCCACATTAGGTAAGCAGAGCCAGACGATAATCATGGACAGATAAAGTGCGATGAATATCGGTAAGACCACATAGGTGCCGGAATACTGGGATATTAACCCGACCATAAACGGGAAGATCGCACCGCCGGACGATCCAAACGCCGTCATTATAGTAAGGGAAATTACCTGGATCTTTCTTGGTAAAATCCTTGTTGTCATTGTAATTAGTAATGTGTAATTTGGGCCGATCATTATCCCGGCGAACGCAACCAAGATTCCCGCTGCAACGGCACTCGGAACAACCCATACAACAATAACTAGCACTATTGCGGCGATACCCAAGAGCAAAACCCCACGCCTGGCTCCTATTTTCTTGTAAATGACATCTGTAAGACACAATCTGCCAATAGTAAGACCTCCCCAGAATCCCGAAGCCACGTAACCGACACTGGTTTTGTCGCCGTGACGGTAGTCAAGAAGATACGTGACGATCCAACCGGCCATGGACACTTCTGATCCCTGGTAGAAGAGAATGAAGAGGGCCATGAGCCAGGTGAGTTTGTTTTTCAATGCCAGAATCATCACTTCGTTGGTGGCTGCAGCAGCAGTTGTGCTGCCGGTTGCCTCTACACTTCTACCCACACCAGTGCCGGTAATATGTATTTCGTTGTTGCTGGGCGTGGCACCCAACTCCTGCAACTCGACACTTCCCGTGTTCTCTTCTCCGGAGAGTATTCTTTCTTGCAAAGCTCTCTCGTTCTCGTGGTTTTCCTCCTTGAGTCTCTCTTCTTCTTCGATTCCCTCAAACGAGTACCACAAGTTGACAGAATGCACCAACATCTGCCCCATCAACAACAAGTAGAAGAAGTTCCAGCGGAATCCATGATTTACAGCAGCTGTGCCTATCAATGGCGAAACCGTAGCTCCTAGCCCGTACGCTCCATGGCAATATGCCAAGTACGTCGAGGATTTCTCCAATCTGGCCAAGTATATGTTTGTCTGCGCTAGGCAAATTGACAAGCCTACACCTCCAAAGAAGAATCCGGCTACAGTCAAGGCAAAGTGTGCTCCGCTCAGCACCATGGCACACATCACCACCGACAACATACACCCGAGCGTTATGGATTTACGCATCCCAAACCATTGTTGTATTTTGTGGGCCAATGCTGCAACCAAGATGAATCCCACTGCATTAGCCATCCAAATGAGCGACACTACAGAGTACGAAATGTGGTAGTATTCTTCCATAAACGGAAGCAATGCACCCGGCGTAGCATCAGAAAAGCCGCAAGAGAACGACCATACACATGCCGAGGTCACTCTCCACTTGAGCGAAGTAATCTTTGGGTTCACCATTGTCTGCTACTGCGATACTAAACAAAAAAAAAATCGATCTACATGTTACCCCGGAAAATCCTGTGCATTATATACGCGAATGGTGTCGCTAGGCATTAATAATCAGACGACACTATTGCTCCGACAGAAAAAAAGTTGGCGCTATTTTTGGATACGTGTGGTGGTTGAGCACACGAGCTGTTTAGGGATATCTAAAATGCCTTCGAAGGAAATTCTCGCCGTTAATAGTTTCAACTACGGAATCTGGAGAGTTGTGGCTGGCTATCGACAAGTCTATGTAAGGCAATGCGCCATGCATGTAATCAAATCCCTGCGGCAGGGATCTTGCTGCAAAGTTTCAAGCAAGTTCGCATAATGAGAGTGGAGAGAGTTGCAACAGGCACCATATAGTCAGTGATATAGCTACAAACGGCCAACCTCTAGTAGAATCTCAATGGCAGCATACTCTGAGCGTTTTTCTTCTATTTTGAAATGGGATTATGGAATATAATACTTTTCCATCATATTTTGGAATTGAAATGCTAAATTACTGACGAATTGGGCAGTACGCCCACACTCGCGCGCAAACACCTTTATGACCGCGCACTAGAAAAACGCAGCGGCACCTTTTGGCTACCTTCAATTGATTTCTACCACTCATACTACATCTCCTTTGTTGCTGTTTTATGCTCGTTTATTGAATTGCCTCTTCGGCTCTTCGTATGATTCTACTGTACAAATGTGGGAAAACTTTTGCTTTCGTGTGTGCCTGCTTCATCCTATGGTTGTTTGGTTTATGATTGTCCAGCAGCTTGAACTAAATCCAAGAACTTTTCCTTGGACATCTCGTTCATTAACTCGGTCTTTCTGGTCAAACCAACCTTTTCCTTGCTGATGTCTTGGTTGGTCTTGATTTGGGTAGAGAGGACCGCATTGAATAATCGCACCACACCTCTTTGGGCAACCTTCTTCAATTTCTTTTCCTTTTCCAACACCTCTCTCACCTTTTCTGGTTTGTCAGATGATGGCAATAAGTTCTTGACTCTACACTTGTCCATGTGGTCTTTCTTCTCGGCGTTCAAAAGTCTCTTGGCCTTGGCTTCCAACTTATCGGATTCCAACTTCTTGATGGTTCTCTTGGATCTGGCCAAAATTGGGTTCTTTCTGTCGTATGCCTTCAAACGAGAGCCAACAATGGCTGTCAATGCATTGGCAAAGGATTCGGAACCGTCGTCGAGGTTCTTCTTCTTCTTGAGCTTGGGGATATTGGAGTCAGAATCGTATTCGGATTCAGAGTCGGACGCACCTTCGTTTTCATCTTCAGAGCTTGAGACGTCGGCGACATCAACCTCGTCGTCCTCGTCGAAGGAGTCTATGTCATCTAAGTCTTCCAAGCTCTCTTCTTGATCGTCTTCCTCTTCTTCTTCTTCCTCTTCTTCTTCATCGTCTTCTTCGACGTCATTCAGCTCTTCCAGCTCCTCAGCAGATTCATCTTCTCTCTCCACTTGCACAGCCTTTTGTTTGACTTCGCGCTTCTTTAAGCCGCCACCGTTGAGCTTTTGCTTCTTGTAACCAGCCACCATTTCTACTGATCTGATATGTGTGCTTATTCTTGGAGAAATATAAAGAAGTCTTAAACTCCATCTCTACTCATCTCATCGCCATCTCATTATCCATACTCTGAAAAAAAATGGGTGCGGGTATGCAGGAGATGTACCATTACACAAAATCAGCCCTTTTTTGGCTGCAGCGTATTTTGGTACCCTCGCAAATTGCGAGTGTTTTGATTTTCTGGTTTTGTTTATGTTTCAAAATTGTAGCAAAAACATCCGGGTCTCCATTACTATTGTGGATGTATAGGTACCTTCAGCCGTGTTTCATAATATGAGTGTAGCATCTTCATTCTCACCGAGTGAGATATTTGTGGATAGCACGGGAGACGGGTTGGAATTGGGTGAAACAAAGGCATCCAACACGCCTCCACCAAAGAAATCGTCACCTTCTTCAACCGAAACACAACCTCACCTTCCCATCAACCACGATATAAATTCGGAACCGCTTGCAGAAGTAACGCAACAATCTCCCCTGCAATATAGCGATTCGTCCAAAGAAAACAGCGTGCCATACGTCCAGTCTCCGAATAACAAACGATTGAAGCTAATGGTCAGCGATGTCGCAACCAAGCTGCACCCTGAGGGAATGCGCAAAAATGACCTACTTGCCCGGTTGTCATCGAGCTCTAGCTCGGTGTCTCAATCCTCTCAAGGAGACATGGTTCGCTCAAATCAATCTTCTCGAATCGGCAGGCTCGCACTGCAAAACAGCCAACCACACAGAATACTGCATGAACGAATACACTCCAGACCTCCACCAGGTCCTAAAGCTTCTTCGAATATTCCCAGATCATCTCTTTCGGCACATCCGATTGGCAGCGGCTCTGGCGTCCCACTTCGACTCTCCAGAATTGAATCTGATCAACTGCAACGACTCTTCAAGCTTCATCATGTGATCGATCAGCAAAGAGAAGAGATCCAGAGCCTCTCCACTTCGATAATGACCCTACAGACTCAAAAGTCGTCTCAAGAATTCGAATACTACAAACAGCAAGACCTCGTAAACAAATTAAAGGTAGAACAACAGCGGGTCGAAGACGAGATTGAGGAACTCAAGGAGCATGAGCAGACTTCTTTGAAGGAAATCGGCAACAAATATGAAGAGCAAACGCAGTCATTGAAGCTTGCTCATGAGCAAAAATTACGAAACCTCAAAGCCAAGGTCTCCAAGCAGATTGAGGCATTCATTTTGGAGTCCGAAAAAAGAAATGAAAATGAAATCAAACTGGCCCAGGCAACAGTACGTGACATTGAGCTGCAAATCAAGTTCAATGAACAGGATTTAAACAGGAAACTCATCAAGTTGAAGGAAGATCATAATATGAAATTAATATCCCTAGACAAGTCAATGGATGAGAGCTTGAAGGGGTTGCAAGAAGAGTTGGAGAGGATTGACAAGATAGAGGTGATAAGAAAAGAAGAAATAGCAGGGCTAGAAAATTCTTTAAAGGAAACTATTGAGCCTACTTTGCAACGAGAATCATTGAAAATGAAGGAAGTTAAGATAAAAGCTGGAAACAAAGAAAGAGAAATTCAAGGTCTTCATGACGAAATAAGACAGCTTGAAAACCATATAAGGGAGGTTGAGACTTCATTCACGAATAACGAAGCGGAAATCAAGAGATTGGAGAGGCAAGAAAATGAGTTCAAGGAGAAGTATGATGCCAAGGAACTTGAGCGCAGGCTGCTTCACAACAGACTTCAAGAATTGAAGGGAAATATCAGAGTCTTCTGCAGAATACGGCCACCACCACCACCACCAGCGGTCTCTCGTCCTACATCTGCCTCAACATCTAGACCTACCAGCAAGTCGTCAAGGGCAGCTCCTCCTATCGATTTGACCCAGTGTGCCAGCTTCGACATCTCTGAAAATTTGTATGCTCCAGATTGTAAAACCGAATTGAAAATCGATAGTAGAGCTAGCGACTTATCCATTGGCAACAATAATAGAATCGGCTTGTCTCCCAAGAAATCTTCACACCGCTTTTTCTTCGATCATGTCATCCCTCAATCAGAGACTAACGAACAAATTTTTGTTGAACTCTCTCAGTTGATACAATCGAGTATGGACGGATTCAATGTTTGTGTGTTTGCGTATGGCCAAACTGGTTCAGGAAAAACTTGGACAATGTCTAATCCTGGAAATGGTATGATTCCCCTTTCCATAAATAAAATCTTCCAAGATATTGAAGATTTGAAATCAGGCGGATGGGAGTATCAATTGGAGGGGCAGTTTCTTGAGATATATAATGAGACCATAGTAGATCTATTGGGAATCAGTGGAAGCGCTGCCAATGGGAAGCATGAAATCAAGCATGATGATGTGAATGGAACCACGACTGTGACTAATGTCACCACCATGCCGCTCAATTCAACTGAACAGGTAAATCACATTTTGAAAATGGCTAGTAAAAAGAGGTCAACGGCTGCAACTAAATCGAACGAGAGGTCTTCAAGATCGCACTCTATCTTCATAATCAAGATTCAAGGAAGAAACGATAAACGAGGAGTTTCCACGAGGGGAACTCTCAATCTCATTGATTTGGCTGGTTCGGAGAGAATCAGTAATTCACAGGTCACGGGGGATAGATTGAAGGAAACTCAGGCAATCAATAAGTCATTATCATCGTTGGGTGATGTCATTTATGCGTTAGGCCAAGAGCAAAATCTGCAAAAGCAAGATCTGCACATACCTTATAGAAACTCCAAGTTGACATATCTCTTGAAAAATAGCTTGGGTGGTAACTCAAAAACATTAATGTTTGTTAATATTTCTCCTTTACAGAAGGACTTTAACGAAAGTCTTAACTCTTTAAGGTTTGCCACTAAAGTGAACGGCACCAAACTTGGGAGAAAGTCAGGGTAGAGTAAATACTAATAGAATGACGGAAACGATATACATACAAAAAAACAATATTATAGATCAAATTCTACTGAATTGTAAGTCTACTAGTGTACATTAATTTCTATTTACAGTTTTCCCCCATCAATAGGGAGTATCTATTTATCAGCTTCGTAAGATTGGCCCTCCACGAGTAACGAAGTGTCGGGTCTGTATTTTCCAGCAGCCTTCAAGGCACCTGATACCTTCACACCTTCCCATTCTTCAGGATGTTCCTTTTCTGCCCATTGAGCAATAACATCTTGTTTACTTGAGTCCAATGTATAATTGAACATAGAAGCCAACAAATCTTCTGACATTTCGATTTCATAGTCCTTCATTTCCGTTGCGGTCAACAGGATAGCTTCATTTACAAGCCCATGGTAAACATGAGCAATTAGGTACTGCTTGAAGATGGAATAGTCAGGAATAACTCCATAAGCGGAAAGATTGTCCCAAAACTTCTTAACATAAACCATGTCACTATAGGTATACGTTTTAATCATGATTTGGATTGTTTCTTCGTTTATTCCTCCGCAGAGTCCCGGTGTCGTGGACATGGCAAGGAAAAGATCCTTCGTCCTAGGAACGTCCTGCAAGTTGGAAAAGGCGTTAAGGATTGTGTTTTGTAATGCGATGTCTTGCTCAGGGATTGCCACATCCATTTTGAGGTACTCATAAAGTTCTTCGACTCCTTCCTCATATAGCTTATTACCAAATTGCAGGAAGAGGTACATATAGTGTTCCCTCAGAGGAGGTAATAAGACATTTTTACCATCGTTCACATCAATATCTGGCCCTATGCTGAGTAAATCAGGCGAATGAGCACGGGAGTCGTTCAATCGAAGCATTTGTCTGAAGATTATTAGGGCGGCATTCTGTCTATCATTTTCACAGAAAAACTTCATAGCTGGCAAGTAGTATTCATATGGAACATGGAAGTACCTATGGACTTCTCCATATAATACCCAATTTGTTTCAAAGGTTGGCTCTTTCTTATAGTTGAGCACAAATCCATGCAAGATTTCGAATAGCTGCCTATACTTCGGACTGCTAATACATGGTAATTTCAAAGCATCTTCCTTGCCTATTTTTGGGAGTTCTCTCTTCAAGAATTCGATTGTGTCTCCAACAAATTCATTTTCAAGCATTCTTCTCGTCATGGCGTTGATTGCATCGATATTACATTGGCAGTTCACCATTTGTTGCTTGATCTTGGTGAAAATAGGGAAAATGTCCTCCACATTATCCATCTCCTTGCAGATGCAAATGATCAAGTTATTGAGTGAAAGAGCGATCATAGGATCTGAGTCTGCTGGCCATTGAACAAAGTTTTCTAAACTATCCTCAAATATATTAACAGCTTGGACATGGTTCGAAGTAAGAATGGACTTGTCAAGTTGATATTTGTATGAATATACAGAGGGAGCGTCAGACATACCAAGGGAATCTTGGAAGTATTTGGTTAGTGACTGCGTGAAATACCCTCTAGGTTTAATCAGATCAGAAGTCAAAGCCATTTGGATCACTTTGGAGTGTATGGTGGGAATATCAAGATTCGATTTGGATTCATGTTCGAGTGAGTTATACTTAGAGATAAATAATTCCACATCCTTTTTGACGTCATCGAATATTTCACTTTCAGAAATCTTTCCTCCGGCAGTCTTAGTGTGAATGGTTTCAGCTACTTTAGCTTGTAATCTCGATTCAAAGGAAAACTTGATATCATCCGAGACGATAAATGAGCTCAACATTTCTGCCAATTCAAGCAATTTCTTAGACTTGTCGTTCCAGCTTAAAAGTAACAACGTTTCTGCCAAGCTGTCGTCGCCCAAATCCTGGGCATATAATTCTCTTCTTACAAGTTCAAAGAAAAGCTGCTTGTCTTGTTGAGCATCAAAAAGGGCTTGTAGTAGACTGGTAGAACCCTCAGGTAACTCTATATTGTTGCATACTGAGTTGAGTTCACTCGTCAATTTAACCATTTTCAAGTATGAGCTAACCTGGGAATCATGGATACTGGTATTTTCCAAAAGTAAACGCACTATGCTGCTGGTTATGCCCTGCACTCGTTCGATGCTCTTTTCCATTTCCTTATACTCGTGTGTTCTTGGTGGCACCTCCTTGTACAATTTTTCAATGTATGATATGTATGAATTGAAAAACTCGCCGTCTATTATCTCGTCGTATCTTCCGCTGGCCACTGTCGTCTCCAAGATTTCCTTGAATGTGAAAAGGGAAAGTCTTCCCTTCCATGCCCAGTACTTTACCAATGAATTGGTGAATTCTGGGGTAAGCTTCACGTGAGTGTTCTTGAACAACATCGAGAGGGAGGTACCGATCGAAGACTGTTTGATAACTGAGTTGCTCAACTCAACCACGTATACGAATATTCTTGCCGGTGTTGCGTTTTGGTGCCCAGCAGCTGCTGCATTTGCACTCTCCAGCAAGAAATACTTAGCTAAGAGCGCTACATACTCTGGAACATAAAAGTTATCGTGAGACCTCGCCTGCTTCCCGGTTATAGTCATGGTTGATCTTTCAAACAACTTCAAAATGTTGGCGTATGGGATGGTTTCCTCCTTGACACTCGCTTCTTCGCTCGATGCATCTCCAGAGAAGCTTATCATCGAAGTGAGCGAACCATTGTGAAGTGCAAATAGCCTCATAAAGACCTTGTTGAGCATGGGTATCGTGGACTTATCCCTGTCAAAGTCGCTCACTTTCACTATGTACTGATTCAATTTGTCGGTGAGAATCCGCTTCTGCAATTTGTTGGGGATATCGGTCTTGAGATAGTGCTTGAAGTCTCGCATAATGGCAGTGTGCACATCCGGTTGATTTCGTTGAGACTTGGCGCCATCCTTGAGATCTTGATGGTTTAGTTGTTGATGGCCTCCGTGCGGGTTCAGATCATGAGGTATATTGTCGGGTTCCTCGATAATAAAATTGCTACCATTGCTGGTTGTGGTGATCTGCTGCTTGGTTGAACCGGGTTTTGCGTCTCGCTTGAACTTACTCAATGGGTTGTACCATGTCGAATTCGTTCGTACGAAATACCGTTGGTATGTGCGGCCCGTCAACGAAAGCCCCCTTCTGAGCATCTCTAACGCTGGTATGAAGTTGAATTAGCAAAGTTAGCAACTAAAGCTGGGTCCAGTCTTGTTTCTGAAAATTTTCTACAAACCACATTTTTTTCTTACTCTTCTCTATATTGATTTATCTATGTACTGCATATGCCACTTCAACTAAGAAAGTAGCACACTTTATATGAGAGACTAGTGGTCCACAATGATATATATTAAATAATGTCCATGCTACAGCGGCGGACGATTTGCTTCGGTGAACTAACGAATATGGGTTAGCGGAATACTTCTGAATGCTCGTTTCTTGGCGCAATATCATTGAATAGAAAAGGGCATTTCCGGATTTTTTGTGGAAATGGCTGCGAAAAATGATAGATGGCAAAGTCGCGTTGTCTATTTAGATTCACCCTTGGAAACTGGTTCCTCGCTGTACTCAGGTAAATGTTTCTGGAATCTCCTGATGGCCCAGTTTCTGCCAATAAACTTGACCTCTGGGTCACTGCTGCCTTCAGTTCTGGTGTATTCTTTCCAGAAGGCTGGGTCCTTGAAACGTGAGTCCTCTTTCTTGTACATACCCATCAGATCTTTGATCCTCTCAACGGCCAGTCTCAACTCTGCAGCGATGTCTGATCTCAATTTTTGTACGTGGGTTCCATTCTTCAACTCTTCCAGCAAGTCGGTTGGGTTCAATGGATCGATGTACTTTTCGCACAATTGCCTCCACTTGGATCTCCAGCTCTCGATTTGTTCGTCGGAGATGGCGTCTCCAAACAGAATATGTATCTCAGCACCTATATTTGAAGGCAACCATCTCTTCAACCCCATCTTGTCTTCATCCTTTTGCTCGGGGGCGATTTTCTCGAATCCAGTTGCAAAAATTGGGACCACGACAGGCGCCACTGTGGGCTCGAGAATCAATCTGGCGACACCCCATTTGAAGTATCTCATAGAATTAGCATGTGGCTCCTCCAACTGCAAGACGTATCCCTCAGGGAACACATGGAACCACGAAGTCTTGGACCTTATGAAGGGCGACTTCGACATGAGAATGTTCTGGCCCTCAACACTAGGCTTTATGAACTTGGCTAATTGCAGGGCAGATTTGGAATCTTCTATGGCTGAGCCAAACAGTTTCTGGCCCTGGTTATCTACTATTTTGGAGTAGTTGTACTTGTTAACCTCTTGTATGAGATTTGGCTTCATTTCGTCTTTGACCCCAGGACTGTACTCGAGGTCCAAGGTGTCGTCAGGCGACAAGATTCTGATGGCTGCGTCCAATGATCCTTGGAAGGGTCCGAAACCAAATCGTTTCGTACCCAAGATCTTGCCCAAGTTGAAGAACCAGGACAACGTTGGAGTGGAGAAACAGATGTTGTGGGCACCGAAGCCCCATCTTATCGTGTCGATATCCGTGAAGAACCTCCAGGGCAAGGCAGCGTAAAACGTGGGATCATCCACCACTGACATGTGATTCATCACAGTCAACAACGCTCTGTTTTCGCGTCTGGCCTTGGCAAGCGCCAGGTCTAGCTTCTCCACGTTGTGCAAATGAGGGTTGTAGAGCACATTAAGGAGAAACTTGGAGGGGACGATCATAGCCATACAGGTGGCATGAGATGCAAGGTTCCACAATGGCGATGTTCTGGGGTAGTCGTTCAAGAAGTCTTCACCTCTTTTCAAGACATCCACAAACGACATTTTCTATTCGATTTGGTGCGCTAGAAGCTTGCTAGTGTCGTGGGGTATAGTATAAATATATGTACAGGCGTCTGTTTGCGGCGAGTGCAAAGAGTTGCCTCTGGAGCTGATTTCTCGAGAATTTCGACTCGTTTATAAGATTGAGCAACATGCAAGAAATAAAAAAAAATGATAAAATAAATTTTGGGCCGTTGTGTATGCAGGCGCAAAACGTGGGGAGGGAACCAGCTAAAGTTGTGGGAAGGGAAGAGACAGTCGATGGGGTATGTGGTTTTCTTACCACTTCTCGCATGCATGAGGGTGTACTACTGGCATGAGCGAGAATATATGGGTCTCTTTTGGATTCAAAGGTTTAGTAGGGGGTACAGGTCGAAAGTGCTTTCCAACTCAGGGTGCTAACTCAGCATTGCTATGTCGCACATTATCAGCAGCACAAAGATGCTACTGACACCGCAAGAGGTCTCATACAGCAAGAAAAAAAGAAACATAGATGTCTTAATGAAATACCCTTTTCAGATATTTATCTATGGAAATTCACAATCAACCTCCCGTTTTTCATACATTTACTTCCTCTACGTCCTCTCGAGTATCTCCTTGCATCGCTTCACAAACGTCTATTTTGCAGCCATTTTCACACCTCTACACCTGAAAAGTTTGGTTATGTGCAGTACCCGTCTTTGCACAGGAAAAAAAAACTCTGCTCATCGCTTCTGCTTGTGGATGCTCATCTGAAAAAAATGAGAAGAGCTCACACTCACATATTGAGATTTAGAGAAGTTTGGCCATACCCATATCTATCACCCATTTTTTTTCTTTCCACCCAGCGCCAACCTACCCTT
This sequence comes from Dujonia boleticola, assembly GCA_029581775.1. Taxonomy (NCBI): domain Eukaryota; kingdom Fungi; phylum Ascomycota; class Pichiomycetes; order Serinales; family Debaryomycetaceae; genus Dujonia; species Dujonia boleticola. The sequence goes on along the minus strand of JARGRU010000006.1, from coordinate 676,055 downwards.
AATACAAAGAAGATAAAATGGCTGCAATTAAGAAGAAGGGAACATCCGGTAATGCCAAGAACTTCATTACCAGAACTCAAGCAGTAAAGAAATTGCAAGTGAGTCTTGCTGATTTCCGTAGACTTTGTATCTTCAAAGGTATATATCCCAGAGAACCAAGAAATAAGAAGAAGGCCAACAAGGGATCCACTGCTCCAGTCACATTCTACTATGCCAAGGATATCCAATATCTTATGCACGAGCCCGTGTTAGCCAAGTTCAGAGAGCACAAGAGTTTCGCTAAGAAGTTACAGAGAGCCCTCGGAAGAGGTGAAGTTGGCGATGCACACAAATTATCCGTCAACAGACCAAAGTACACCTTGGAGCACGTCATTAAGGAAAGATACCCATCATTTTTGGACGCCTTGAGAGACTTGGACGATCCATTAAACATGATGTTCTTGTTCGCTAACTTACCAGCCACCGACAAGGTGAGCCACAAGATCACCAAGGAAGCTGAAAAGTTGTGCAACCAATGGCTCGCCTACGTGGCCAAGGAAAGACTCATCAAGAAGGTTTTCGTCTCCATCAAGGGTGTGTACTACCAGGCCAACGTCAAGGGCCAAGAAGTGAGATGGTTAGTGCCATTCAAGTTCCCAACCATGATCCCATCGGACGTTGATTTCAGAATCATGTTGACCTTTTTAGAATTCTACTCCACTCTTGTCCATTTCGTGTTGTTCAGACTCTACAACGAAGCCAACTTGATCTACCCACCAACTATTGACATTGAGAAGTTGAAGGGTATTGGTGGTTTGAGTTGTTACGTCACCAAGTCCATTGGCGACGACAGAAGCGCCATCATCGGTGACACCAACAGTGTTGCTGAAGTTTCCAACGGTGCCAACGTCAAGGCTACCAAGTTGTCACTGGAAGAGCTTGCTCGTGCTGAAAAGGCCGATGAAGATGACGAAGAGTCAAACGACGAAGACGCCGAAGCCAACGGCGACGACGTTGAAACCGCCCAATTGGACACCTTCGACTCCACCTCCACCAAGAGCGCCGGTGATGTCCTCTCACAACCATCCGCGTTTGCCTCGCCAACCTCAACGTTATTCTCCAACTTCATTTTCTACATCGGTCGTGAAGTCCCATTGGATATCTTGGAGTTCTGTATCTTATCATGTGGTGGTTCCATCGTCTCTGAGATTGCCCTTGACGACTTGCAAATCAACCAGCCAGAAGCGTTCAAGAAGCTTGACCTTTCCAACATCACTCATCAAATCGTCGACAGACCAACCTTGAAGTCCAAGGTTGCAAGCAGAACTTACATCCAGCCCCAATGGGTGTTTGACACCATCAACAAGAGCGAGTTGTTGAAGGTTAGCGACTACGCTCCGGGCGAAACCTTGCCTCCACACTTGTCACCATGGGGTGATGCCGGTGGATACAACCCAGAAAAGGCTGTATCTGCCGCTGAGGCCGAGGAAGCTGAAGCCGAAGCCGAAGATATCGAAGAAGATGACGACGATGAAGACGAAGAAGCCGGTGAAGAAGAAGAAGAAGAAGAAGAAGCCGACTCTGACCTCGAAGCCCAAAAGGAGCTTGAATTGGAAGCTGCTGGTGTGAAATACTCCGAAATTGCTGCCGACGACGCCAAGAAGTCAAAGAAGGCTACTGGTAAGGGTAAGGGCAAGAGATCCGCTGAAGACGAAGAAAAGGAACTTAAGATGATCATGATGACCAACAAACACAGAAAGCTTTACAAGAAGATGCAATACGGTATCAACAAGGAAGAAGCTAGACAAGAAGACTTGACCAAGAAGAGAAAGAGACTTGAGAAGACCAAGGCTGAGCTCAGTAAGTTGAAGAAGTAAGAAGGACATAGAAGGGGTTTCCATTCAAAATTTTGCACATTTTATACACCATTACATAATAACAACGAATAAAAAAAATTAGAAATCATTTCAGGCACGCTGTAAAGGCACAACAGGGGAGGCTATACGACTCCGTGGGGCCATACGACTCGGTAGGGCTATTTTTCCATCTTGCCTGCCATACGGCATTTACTTGGCTATTTTCATGTTGTGGTTTCCTAACCAATCCGACTTTAAAGTGGTTGAAGGGGTGGGGTGGCAGGCTGCAAAGAACTGGCCAATTTGCAGCCTTTTCTGGCGCTCAGAGGCTGCGGCACTCGCCCATCGAGCTTGGCGCATTTCGCGTCAAATTTCTCGTTTAGCAAAACAAAGCGCATCGTATAGCGCAGCGCTGTGTGGAAAGTTTAAATTTCAAAGTTGATCTCACCCTGGCAGCAGCAGCAGCAACTCACAAACTGTTACACATTTGCATCGTTAAGTTGCTCGTATAGACACCCTTTGCCACCTGAACGAATTGGTAGTTATATATAAGGCTGGAACCGGACCGTAATAAATCGATTGCTTTATTGCTTCTACTACCGTAAAACAAAAACAAAAATGGCCACTGAGTTAAACCCAAAGACTGTGCACAAGGAGTTCTCTGGTGTCCCAGGTGCCCTAGGCATCACCCTCGGATTGCCTCTCCTCCTCACAGTATTCGCCTTGATAACTAATAAGACGTACTCCATCCAAGGATTCAAGCTTGACTTCGACTTGCTCCTCGCTCAGATACCCAAGACGAGAGCTGAAGCGGAATTGTTACTTTTCGACCCAGACTGCTGGAGGGCCTACTTGACCTGGTTCGGCGCTCTTGTTGCTCTCGACTTTGTTCTCCCAGGAAAGCAGATGAAGGGTGTGGAATTGAGGGACGGAACCAAGCTCGACTACAAGATCAACGGGTTAGCCATGTCTGGGTGTCTCATTGTGTTGCTACTCTCCAGATTGTACGTGTCTGACGGCTGGTACTTGCCAGAATTGGACTTCTTGTACAAAAACCACTTGGGGATCACCATAGTGTCCATTCTTTTCTCGTTTATCTTGGCCAACGCTGTCTACATCATGTCCTTCATCCCATTGACCGGTAAGAACGGCAAGGGAACCAAGGAAAGAATCTTGTCTGTCAACGGGAACTCTGGAGTTGGATTCTACGACTGGTTCATTGGCCGTGAATTGAACCCTAGAATTGGCTCCTGGGACATCAAGCTCTTCTGCGAACTCCGTCCTGGTATGTTGCTCTGGTTGTTGGTCAACTTGTCGTGCATTCACGAGCAGTACCACCACTACAACAAAATCACAGACTCCTTGGTGCTTGTCAACTTTCTCCAGGCGTTCTACATCTTCGACGGTGTGCTTAACGAAGAAGGGTGCTTGACAATGATGGATATCACCACTGACGGGTTCGGCTTCATGTTGAGTTTTGGAGACTTGGCCTGGGTCCCATGGGCCTATACCTTGCAAGCAAGATACTTGACCCTCCCTGAAAACCACCTCCATTTGGGAAGAGTCAGCATTGCCCTCATTGTCGCCTTACATTTCGTCGGTTACTACATATTCCATTCCGCCAACTTGCAAAAGTCTCTCTTCAGACAGGGCAAGTTGGACCACAAGAACTTCCAGAGCATCAAGACCAACACTGGATCCAAGTTGCTCTGCGACGGATGGTGGGGATTGTCGCAGCACATCAACTACTTGGGTGACTGGCTTATCGGATGGTCTTGGTGTTTGCCCACCGGTTTCCAGACTCCTCTCACCTATTTCTATGTGATTTACTTTGGTACTTTGCTCTTGCACAGACAATTGAGAGACGAAGCCAAGTGCAGAGAAAAGTACGGTGTGCACTGGGAAGAGTACGAGAAGAAGGTGCCATACAAGATCATTCCATACGTCTACTGAAAAGTGAGCAAGGATGACCCCATTGACACCTTTTTATGTATATATATAACTACAATCAAAAAATTCCACATCAACTTGACAAAATTATATAATTAAAGTGTATACGAATTGAAAATGTGCTTTGTAAACTTTTTCATTTTTTCATTTTTTTTTCTTTTATTTTGGAAGCTTTGCGTTCTTGATTTTTTGACGCTTGTCTCTCCTATTCTCTATATTCAATTTTCAATCTGAACGACAGACACAAGGTGCTTGCTTTATTCAGTCTTCTTTTCATAGTCAATCTGCTTTTCGAAAGACTTGTATGAAATTTCCAAGCTGGACATCCAGGATAATGTGACGTATAAGATGGAAATGAGTATGAAGGAGACAATGAGGCCCAGTAACAAACCAGGTGTGAAAAACTCGTAGTTGGTGAACAAGTTGTCTGGGTAGGTGACTGTGGAGTTGGAAGTGAGAGGTTGTGGTCTGCCTTCGTCTGATGGGACTTCCAGGTCGAGAATGTGCACTGGGAGGTCTTCGCCTTCTTGGGCAATGTAGGACTCGGCACTCTTGAAATCGTCTTCGACTTCACTGACAAGGTTATCGAACTCTTCGTCGCGGTACTGCTCGCTGGAGTCTCTCTTCAAGTTGTTAAAGTCCAAGTCGATGTTGAGGTTCTCCTTCACTTCGTCCTCCACGTAACGGACCCAGCCTTCGAGTTTGGTCTCAGGGGCCTTGAATGATGGCAATCCCTGTACGATGACGTAATGGGAGTTGTCAGCAGAAGCCAATGCCTTGGAGTAGTCGAAATCCTCTTCGTTAGCATACTCGATCACCACAACATAGGCGGAGGAGGAGGGGCTCACGTCGCTGGCATCAAAATATTCGATGCCCTCTGCGGGGCAACCTGGGGACAAATTTAATTCCAATTGGTCAGGAGACGAGTAGTGGACGTTCTTAGCATAGTATGGTGGGTTTGAGAAGTAGTCCGACAGGTCTACTTCTTGCTTTAAGAATTCTTGATGTAACTTTTTGTGAGATAAGTTGGCAACACGGTGAATGACCAAGTTGCGCTTGGCTGCTCCTCTGCATACCATGTCAGATAACAGGTGAACGACATCGTTTACCGAGGAAACGTTCCCCATTAATGCGTCACCATTGACATTATACTTACCTCGGGAAGCATAGAAGGCCCCGGTGTCCATGAATGCCATGGCAGCAGGGACGAGCGAGAATAATACACTAAGCTTCATTTCAGGAGTGTTGGTTCTGGATGTGGATGGTCAATGGTTTAGTAGTTCGTCAATTGATAATCAAAACGAACAAACAATTTAAGCACAAACAGTAGAAGGGCAAGGTGAAGGAAGTGGAAAAGGTTTACCTTCTGGATATCCTACGCTGGCTATGAGTATGGGCTGTCCTGACTTTTTGGCCGTCGGGAGCGCTCACAGTGAACAGGGAAAATATTCGAAAATTATTAGTAGCGTAGATAATTGGGTTTTGGGTGGAGACACGACTCTGTTGCTCAGGGTAGAGATATTGATAGATAGGGACACAGGCCAGGGTGATGGGTTTACGATAAGACAGACGTTGATCTGAATCTAGCTTTCGATGCTCGGTAGGTTTAATTTGGGCTTCAAGCAGTGTAGTTGGTATATTTTGGTGTACTAAAGGTGTTTGCTACCGTTCTCTTCGTGATAAACCCTCTCGAGGTTGTTCGTGTTCCTGCATGTACTGGCACGCTGATAACGAAATATCGATGGAAAAAATAGCAGGCTATTATTATGGAGCACACGCACACTCTCACAGACTGAATCCCACGCGCTAACAAAATACGGTGTAAAAGTCTTTGCTGGCACTTCCACATCATCTGCTATAACACTCTGACCTTAACTCATCGGAACTACTTGCAATATGGCTGTTGATATTCCAAAGTAAGTACCAATTTTCGAGGTGGACGGCGTTCTCCGATACACATGGAAGGCGAACGGTGAATAACTTTTAAGTGGTTGGGTTGGTTTGCACTGTCAGAACCATATCCAAAGGGGCGCCCTTTGCCCAGATTTTGACAATCCCACATGGCACCAAGTAAAGAGGGAGAGTTACGTTCGTTGCTCTCGGATTCCGCCGCGTGCTGGGCAATTCCCTCTGTGCACCGTTAAACCCTCTTCTCTATTTTGCAGCATAGTTTACTAACCAACTCCCGCAGATCTGTTGTTCAGAAGCTCGTCTTCTTCACAGCCGCCATGATCATCTTCCCGATCACCACTTTCTTCGTTTGTCAATACTTATTCAATAACAACGCCATCGTCAGTGGAGGAATTGCTGCTTTGATGGCCAATGTTGTGTTAATTGGTTATGTCGTTGTTGCATTCACGGAAGACACCACTCAATACGAACAAGTCACCGAGAAAAAGAACCAGTGAAGGACAATACTGAAAAATACAAGTTTTATGGGTAATAATGTGTATATATATGTGTATATAGGTTAATGAATCAATTCAGAAAGTAAAATTTGCAGAGATAGGGGCGGTACTAGTACAAAACTACAAGGTTTAGGCACCTCTATCACCACTGTCTTGTCTAACAAGCTCTGTAGTTCGTTTCGCTCACCATACCGCTTCTCGATTTTTTGTCACGTGATCGCATATGAAGGTTCATGTCAACAGAGTTTTAGCACTCACTTCTGTCAACCACATCGTTTACTCTCACACTACACTCCATTGCCCATCGTTCCCTTTCCTCTGCTACTAGCAATCGTGTTCCGCGCGGGTAACAGCACTATTTCCTTGCAAGCATTCAATTCAAGTGCACAGTCAAATCGTCATTCCTTTCGAAACGCTTCTTACTGACCCTCCATACTCCTCACAATGGTGCAACAGCTATCCCTCGTAGCTATGCTACCACATAGCAAATATATACAGACAATGTCGACTCTCCAGGCGTTGACTGGCATAGAGACACCGCAGGATATCTCTACGTATACCTTGCTAACCAAGCCCTACCCTGAGTTCAAGCCCAAGATAGAGCCAGGCAAGGTCAATCAGATCGAGCAATACTTCATGAAGTGTATCACCACCTGGGACGATGAATCCAGCGAAACACTCGATGTTTCCAAGCCCATAATAAGAGGCGAAGATGAGGGATCTGACGGGGGGATATGGGTAGACACATTGTTCTCGAATGCGCCAGAAAATAGTAAGCGAAACTGGACTTTGCAGATTTCAGATATCCCCATTGCGGGCAAGAACCAAACTTGCAGTGCTCAGACAGTGTACGAGAGCACATTGGTGCACCATCACACCCCAGTCGCAGTGCCAGAGCCAGCGAGTACACTGAATGGTGAACTCAATGGGAGTGCTGCTTCTAATGGAAGCTCTCTGGATGCTACAGCCAATGGCACCTCCAGTGGCACCTCTTCCAGCGGGAACGGGACAACCGCTGGTGCATCAAGCACTTCTGCTCCCGCCGAAAGCGATCTCATGGAAATAGAAGACCTCACAGCTCCAGATACCATCACATCGGTGCCCTCTACTACTTCGGCAAATCCTGCCTCCGCTGACGCTACATCGTCGCCTTCCTCACAGTCTTCATCGACCGATTCCTTTCTACAGTTCTTACAAGACTTGGGCTACGAAGTCAAAAACCAATACTGGATCAAGGGAGTGAGATACTTCCACGGGGACATCTTCATCGAAACATTCAAGGTGTTTGTAAGAGACGACGATTTCGAATCCAAGAACCTGAAAATTAAGTTGAAGCTTCTTGACCCGACTAACACGTTCCAGGTAAAGGTATACATCAACGTCCCTAGAGCTACAGATGTCGAATTGATAAGCCAGGGGACGAAGGAGTTGATGAAGTTCCAAGATTTCATCAAGAACTTGTTCGTCTTGGAAATCCCGGAAAGAATGAATATGGATTCGAGAGTGCTCAAGTCATAGATGGCGTGGAGTGTATCATTATTGAGAGGCTATATAAAATATGTACAAAATGTAAGTCATAATTACCGAAGTGGTTTGTGTATGAAACGGTGGTCAGATCGGTCATTTGTTTTTTATTGTAAAGTATCCATCGGAGTTGTCGTTGCCCTCTATATTCAGCTTGGAATTTTTCACCACGTCCCACTGGCCCGTCTCTCCCTTGTCTTCGCTGGGCTCGAGTTTCGATATTTGATCCCTTAAATCGCTCAATGTTAACGGTTTCACTGGCTGGTGGTCGGATACCACTAGTCTGAAGGTATCCTCTACAGTCTTGTCGATAGTGCTAGCGTCTTTGTCGTTATCATAAAGGTGCTCAATGAAGGACATTTGCGTCTTCAAGCTGTTTATGAGTTCCACTTCTCTTTCCGGTGTGATCGATGCTTCTAGACCGGAGATTTTCAATAGCTTCGATAGCACGCTCCTATCTATGGAACGGGGTCTAGACGTTTCCGAAGGTGGGGGTGATTCGTTGTGTGTGTCTGTCAATGACTTGATAGACCAATGGCTTGATTGCAAAAGAGCACCAAGCTCAGATTTGCTTAGGGGGGGACCCACAGAATACTTTCGCACAACTACACGGAACATGTGATCTAGGGATGAGTATAGAGCTGGATTGTAAGGGTTAATTGTTTCAGCTGAGTTGAACTAATCACTTTCAAGAGATAGGATATGAGAGTGTGAACGAATACAGTGTGAGTGAACCAGTTCATAGGATTTTCAGAAGCTCACGTGATCGGAATTATTCTTACATTGAATTTTTTTTTATGTACCACACGAGAGAGACTAGAGACGATCCTCGATCAATGCCATTTACTCAATTGGGAAGCATCAGACCAAACTCAATGGTAGCATGGTACCACTTGGATGGAGAGTGTGGTCATGCAAATATTTCTGGCACGTTCAGCATTTGGTAATTTTGGACGGAGCTATCCATTACAAAAGTATTTCTAAGAAATATCTTGGGCTCATAAAGTGAAAAATTTTGAAAAATATGATTTTTCACCGTAATTGCAATTTTCTAAAGTCAAATATCCTTTGCCGTATCTTTTTGAAAATACACTCAGAGGCTTTGAAATAGACTTTCACTCCGAAATTATAATTCCCTGGAGAAGAAATGCGGGAAAATCCAATTGTTATGCTCTGATCTTCATTTTCTTCTGTGGCATACCTTAGGCTCCAGAAAACAAGTAGATAGCCTCTATTCATGTCGTTGTCAAGTAACGAGGTGGCAATTGTTTTATTTACCTAGCGAAGCAGGCTAGAGAAGGAATGCAGGCCAATGGGTGAAGACCAAGAAGACAAGGGCATGGGCTGAGGCACGAAGCAAGTCATCGAACGCTGTTCCAAGCTGTAATAATCAAAACTTTTCAAGCAAATGAAAATAGAAAACATTGTAGTAAACGCAACCATTCTTTTAGGTATGTAGGTAAATGTAAGGGTGTACGGGCGCAAATGCTTTTCATTATACGAAATGATGAAAAAAAAAAAAAAAATAGATACTAAAAGCTTATTATGTGGTTCAGTCCTGGAATTTCAAGATAGCATTCAAGAGCCATGCTCATGGGAACAATAGCAACGGTCAACGGATAAGATGGGTAAGCATTTTTGAGGTTTCTTTTTTGTTGTTTGTTCTAGCATTGCTACAAACCCATTGCCTGAAGAAAAAAAAAATAGCGAGAGCGTATGCAATGCAAAGAACTAGAACTCTTGTAGGAGTATTGGTTTCAAGAATGAATTCTAACGGTTGAAACGAGCGTTCGAAAATGCAGACCGAATATCGCTCTATTCACTACATTCCTTCCTAGCGCAAGCTTATTAGCTGGAGCCATATGGTGCTACCAGGAGACGATTATTGACAAATTGCTTCTGCATTAATTGTCTTCCTCGAATAACTCCTTAACCTGTGTAGACTTGCGTGAATGTGCGGCTCGGCTGTTTTAAATATGCCGTTTTGGGATTAATTACACGCGTAATTTTCGAATTTTTTATGTAGATCAGACGAAGTGAAAAAGAAAAGTGGAAGCTTGAAATTATGGGGTGGTAGCCCGCTTCACACACCAGCGCTAGAGATAGCTGCGATAGCTATCGCCGGCGAAGGGTTGAGACTCAAGCACCTTAACTCCCAATGGCGTCACTGGGGGAGACTTGAGCTGGGGAAATTATGGGGCAAGCCAACGACATAAGATGAAGAGGGCGATCTGTAGCATTTCAAAGTTTAATAAACCAATATCCCGAACCAAAGAAAAAAAAAAAAAAAAAACATGAAATAATAATTTTGGAATCTTCACAAAATAAAAATTATCACTATGAAGTAGCGCTCGTCAGAGAGTCTAAGTTGTAGCACCTCCGAGAGGGGATTTCGATGTTTAAAGTACTGAAACAAAGAACATCTGTACATGTATTGTCAGTATCACAGGGAACATATTCGTAGGCAATTGATTTCGAAGTGTGACTTTCAAGAAAAAAAAAAAAAAGATGGCTGAAGACCTTGGAGGATTATGTCACTGTAGACTGTAGCCATGACGGAGGTCGGTGTGTAATTTTTATTTTAGCACCCTAGAAATTCTGTGCTCACCGGCTTTAATGTACAGTACAATAATATGCAACTCAAATTACAATCGTTCTTTTGTTGAACTGCGATGTTATCCTGCGACAATAATTTCACAATAGAAGAGTGGAGGACGGATTACGTATGGCGTTTAAGGGGTTAGTTGACTTGTAGAAGGCCTGGAGCAAGCATAGATAGTCATCGTTTTAGGACCCCAGGAGATAGCCAAGTGTGCTATCTTTGACCAAAGTACCGTCAAATCTATGAAATCTTCGCATTGGGCTCTCCACGATTGGAACGGCACCAATTCGCAATTCTGCAGCGATTTGCATAATCTTTAAAAGGGTTTGACATCATAGAAATTAGACGACGAAGCAGACTCCCACACATACAGCCATTTGTTTATCAGTCACATTCCCAGAGAAGCATTAACAAGGTCAAGCCCCAAAAACGCAATATAATTTCAATACGAACATAAAATAAAAATAAAAATAAAAATTAATATAGAAAAAAAAATTAAGAAAAAGAAAAGGAAAAGCATATAATGAAAAATTTTTTAACAGAAGCTTAATGCTAAAATAAAAATATCTTACACTGTGGGTGGTTAGAATGAGGGGACTAACTCATTACACCAGAGGTCCAAGGTGCTGCATCCACATAAGTGTAATCCCCGAATAGAACAAGGGATAAAGGTACGAAACGTGGAAACCCATAAAAAACAAAGAACAAAGAACAAAGTCCATGTACGCTCTGCTTACCAACCCAAAAGGTACTTCCAGGAGATAAACCCAATTCCCGAGGTTTCTCTTTGTCAATTTAGGCGCTGGTTCGCTTTATTTATCTTTTTGTTTCCGTGCGGGACGCTCGCGCCGCTAAAAATTGACGGAGGCTTTTTCAATAAACGTCGCCAGGAGCGAGCGAGGGCGCGCAAGAACGGAATACGCAGCCTGACTCGCAGTTAATCCCCCAACGCTGTATGCACTTAGATTTCCAGTTTGGGCTCTGCCAGGAGGTTGATGGCTATTCCTCCACTGCGACTGCCGCCTTCATTTCTCTTGCCCTTCACAACCTTAAATGTATTTTTTAACACTTCGCTGATCTGAATGGTTATTTTCTACATCTTCCATTTGTCGATCCACATCTGCCTCGTTACATTCGGGCTCAGTCGCGTGTAGAATGGGGGTATCATGTAGCCTCACTATTTCTGCACCGCTTCATCGCACCGTCCTATTTGCTCACTTCAGTAATTTTTTTTTTTTTTGAATTTTTTTTTTTTTTTCTAATTCTTTTTAAGCTTTTTTAGCACTGCGTCAAGAAAGAAAAATTTCAGTATCTCTTTAAACTATTCAGCTTCCCTACCTTGCTAAGAATTACCCCATTGATATTATTATTATAAGTATTGTTGTTGTTGGTAGATTTAATTTCTTTTCATTTGGTCTCCCCATTTTCCATTTCTTTCTTTTTTTTTTGCTGTGGTCCCTTACGTTTAATCCCTAGCTCATAGGCGTCGGTTCAAAACTATATATATATACTCACATAGATAATAGTGGCCTTTTTTGATACGTAATTAAGACTTCCTCACTCCTTTTTACAACTTTTTTTTTTTTTTCACTTGTTACGTTCTTATCCCTCCTTAGGTGCTATACGTTCTAGGTTCAACAAGGTATCCAGAACTTAACTGGTGAGCCCTACCACAACGACAAGAGAGAGATACCCCCCTCTCTCCGGATCGAACGACCAGATCAAACCAACCACCCTCCCCCCCCTTCAGTGTTCTCCTCCACTAAGGACTTTTCCAACTTCGTCGCTCACTTTTTTCACTCCCCCATCCTACCAAAGAATGTCCACGGAAACTCCAATGAAGCGTAAAAGAGGAAGACCTCCTAAGGCTGGCTCCTTGAGTAACCAGATTACTTCCACCATGAACATTAACGTGAATACATCGTCCTCCCTAAGCAGTCCCAGTGCCGAGTTCAACTCCAGACTCATGGTGAAACGTGGGTTTGCTCCTGACGTCTTGAATCCCTCCATGAAGGTTAGCCCTAGCCCAAGACCCAGAAAGAAGAGAAGAAAGGACTCAACCAGCTCGTCAACTGTCTCCTCCACGGATTTCTCCCCACTCCAACACTCAAGCATGCCAAATAACTTGCAAAACACCGCGTTTGCTCTTTCTGGTGGTGCCAGTGCCGGTGCCGGTACCGGTGTCAACGCTACTGCTGCTTATAACAACTTCATTATGACTAACACTCCACTTTCGCAAGCGATAAACGGGTCAACATTCACTCCTTATAACCAGATAAACCTGAAGACTCTTGACAACATCTCTATGATCACTCACGATAACCACAACGGGATCATCATGAACTCCAACGGTGCTGGTGCTGGTATTTCTGGCCAGGCGTATATGCCAATCTACAACACCCCACCGTCCTCTTCGTCCAGTATAAAGGGCCAGTTCCAATCCAATTATTGGAACTCACCAACTTACCTTACCCAGACGCCTTTGAGTAACTCCCCTGGAAATTCCAGAGGTGCGGCTGGTCAGGGGAGCTATCTTCCTGCCAATTCCTTCCCAACGCCAACTCCAAGCTTGAGGAAGACAAACTCATACACTATTGGTAATTCGATTAAAATTGACGAAACCTCCCCAAAGAGTAAGAATAATTTGCTACCAGCTGCTTCCATCGTAGGCAAGAAGCAAAAGAAGAAAGAGACTACAAGTCCAAAGCCGGCTAAGAAAAGTAAGCAGGAACAACCCCAGCAACTGCAACTGCAACCGCAACAGCAACAGCAAACCAGAGAAACTGTGGAAGATCTCAATTCTTCAAACGATTTTATCCTCAAACTCATGGTGGACGAACTGGGCAAGGCGATATTAAGTGACGATATGTTTGGAACTGCCCCGAAGGTGAGCCGCGAGGTGGACAATCAAGGCGGAAGCGAATCTTCGGAATTATCCATGAAGAAGCACTCAAAGTCTGTCATTGGTATCGAAAAGCAGCATTCGGAAGCTGAAAGCAGCATTGGCTTAAGTATTCCACAGCCTGCTCAGCCTCAAAGGTCAAAGTCTGATGGTTCATATAATGCTAAGCCTAAGCCTAGCTTGGATGCTGTAGCTGAAGGAGTTTCTTCATTAACTAAGAATGGTGTCAGTAACAACTCCAATACGGCACCAACTACTGCGCCCTCATCCTCAAATTCCCTAGCCGAATTTTCTGCCACTTTCCCACCTACGACTCCAAAGTTAAAGGAAGTTTATCTTCAGTCAGTTACTTCTTCCGGCTTTACCCCTAACATTAACTTGGCATACAACTTGACTCCGCAATTCAACTCGTTGATGTACTCAATGATGAACAATTCACCTCAAATTATTGCAGGAGGAAATGGAAACGGACACCAGAGTAAAAAGTCCATCAATGGCACTCAGTTGTTTACAAATTCACAAGAACTTTCAGCTGACGTACCTGTGACATCCGATGGAAGTGATGATGACGAAGACGTTTTAAGAACCGTTAATCTTTCTGATTTAATGAACTTGGATGCCTCATCTGCGATAACCAATACTGGTTCTAGTGCCAACCACAATTCTGACAACTACAATGGCAAGGCCGTGCCGTCTTCGACTAACGCAATCGCCTTGGCTCAATCGTACTCGACATCTTCGTCATCGTCTTCCTCCGTGATTTCTTCTGCAGTCTCCAGTACATTTCCCCCCCTTTCATTCAGTGGAGGAAACTACTCGATGGCCGATAGTATCCACGAAGATAGTGGTGACGCTAGGCTTGCCTTGAGGAAGATTATTCACGTAAAACGAGATTAATGCAGAATGTGTGTTCAGGGCATGAAAGAGTATTTTCCCTTTGCCAAGTTTAGAACAGAGGCACCCATTTGCAATGTTACAAAGTGAAGAATTCTTTGCACTATTATTTCAATTCTTTTAGAAAGTATCCTTCTTGGATATGACTTCAGATAGTCCCTCACGCCTCTTCCTTCCAAGGAGAGAACGCCCTTGAGTGCATCTCAAAATATTTTCAACAATCAATAGCTTCACCCTCCGAATGTCTCCCTTTTTGCAATTTCGCAGATTGTTCCTCTCTCCCCTATCTGCTTTTTTTATTTTACAACATCCTAAATCTTTTTATTCATTTCTCCATCCGTCATTTTACACACTTCTGAAGCAAAGTTATCAAAAAGGGACAAAAGGCATCGTTTGGGATTCTGCTGGATTGCAAAACATATTTTTCATTTCATGGCGACTCTCCTAGGAGAAGATTTTTAAATTAAATCTTAACAAATCGCATATATAAAATTTATATAGCACAATTAGAATACAGACATTGATAAACTTGAAGAGATAGGTAACTAGATTTGTGGCTTCGGTGAAGAAAGGGTTCCCTAGAGTAGTATCGGAAAGTCCGTTGCATAATTGGTCGAAGTGATAGATTCGACAGACAGGGATTAAACGTAGTGCCAGAAGATTACTGAATATGCGTTCACACCATGGGTTGTAATTCAGAAAGGAGGCCCAGCAGATTGGCTTTGTCCAGGTGAAAGCCTTACCGCAAATGGTTCCTAATTTCACTCGAAACTGTACATACTACCAATTGCGTATCTAGTGGCATAGAGGTCCAGGAGAGCTTCCGTGTGGTTTTTGCAGCCACTGCTGAAAATGCTAAATGTTACACAAACCCATTTCCGGCACATAGACATTCCCTAAAGCTTTTCTGTGTTTCGATTTCTTTTTCTCCACGCACACGACCAAAAGTGAAAAATTTTTCATTTCTCCTGCCCTGGCTGCCCTCACAGGCGCCTGAAAAATTTTTTATAAAAGATGCTCTTCACCTTCTTCTTATTTTAGACTTTTTTTTCTTCTTTTCTTCAGTTGTTAATAACACATTTATAAACAGGATGTCTCACAGAAAGTTCGAAGCACCACGTCACGGTTCCTTAGGTTTCCTCCCAAGAAAGAGAGCTGCCAAGCAAAGAGGTAGAGTTAAGTCCTTCCCAAAGGATGTCAAGTCTAAGCCAGTTGCTTTAACCGCTTTCTTAGGTTACAAGGCCGGTATGACCACCATTGTCAGAGACTTAGACCGTCCAGGTTCCAAGATGCACAAGCGTGAAGTCGTTGAAGCCGCCACCGTTGTTGACACTCCACCATTAGTCGTTGTTGGTGTTGTTGGTTACGTTGAAACCCCAAGAGGTTTAAGATCCTTAACCACTGTTTGGGCTGAACACTTATCCGAAGAAGTTAGAAGAAGATTCTACAAGAACTGGTTCAAGTCTAAGAAGAAGGCTTTCACCAAGTACTCTGCTAAGTACGCTCAAGATGGTGCTCAAATTGAAAGAGAATTAGCTAGAATCAAGAAGTACGCTTCCGTCGTCAGAGTCTTAGCTCACACTCAAATCAAGAAGACCCCATTATCCCAAAAGAAGGCTCACTTAGCTGAAATCCAAGTTAACGGTGGTTCCATCTCCGACAAGGTTGACTGGGCTAGAGAACACTTCGAAAAGACCGTCTCTGTTGACTCCGTTTTCGAACAAAACGAAATGATTGACGTCGTTGCTGTCACCAAGGGTCACGGTTTCGAAGGTGTTACCCACAGATGGGGTACCAAGAAGTTGCCAAGAAAGACCCACAGAGGTTTAAGAAAGGTTGCTTGTATTGGTGCTTGGCATCCAGCTAACGTTAACTTCACCGTTGCTCGTGCTGGTCAAAACGGTTACCACCACAGAACCTCTATCAACCACAAGGTTTACAGAGTTGGTTCCGCTGGTGACGAATCTTCAGGTGCTACTGAATTCGACAGAACCAAGAAGACCATCAACCCAATGGGTGGTTTCGTTAGATACGGTAACGTTAACAACGATTTCGTCTTATTAAAGGGTTCTATCCCAGGTATCAAGAAGAGAGTTGTTACTTTGAGAAAGTCCTTATACGTTGACACTTCCAGAAGAGCCTTAGAAAAGGTCAACTTAAAGTGGATCGACACTGCTTCCAAGTTCGGTAAGGGTAGATTCCAAACCCCAGCTGAAAAGCACGCTTTCTTAGGTACTTTAAAGAAGGACTTAGAAAACTAAATTATTTAGCTTTCTAAATTTTCATCTTAAAAAATATCTAAAAAAGTAAAAAAAAAAAACAAAAAACCTTTTTTTTTTTAATTTTTTTGACTTATAGGTAGATTAGCTGTAATATTATAGTAAACCCATCTAAAATCCTGAGCTGTAGACTTTGTAATAGGTGTTTGTTGCAGCTTCATACTGTCACCGAAAACACTTGATCCATATTCGTGTGTGGCTTATATGCAGTACTTATAATGTTGACGTGTTTATGTTTTTCGATTTCGATAGATGGGGTAGCAAAGAGTAGATCTACTTTATCTGCCACAACTACGTGTACCCAATTTCTCCAACCATACTCATATGGAGTCGGCATATCTACCTACTCCTCATCATTCAAGCTCAATTAACAATGCGTTCATATCAACGGTGGACCATTTACCATGTGACGTCATACGATCTTTATGGCTCATTCAGTCTTGTAATATCGAGTCCAATTCGTGTAAGGAGCACTTAGACGGCATTATGCGTAAGATACAAGTCAATCCAAGTGTGTACAAGTCAGATAAGCCTACAATAAAGCGTATGGTACTGCTACAAGACAAAATACGATCTCTCGAAGCAGAATCACTTCAGGAGGGTAAAGCGTTATATAATCAGTTAATCACACACAAGACTGCACTTATCGATGAACTAAACCAGTTGAAGAGTCTTATAAAAGTTTCACGAGATCCTAATGAAGCTGAAGCCTCTACTGAACCTTCAGATACCCCAGGAAAGGAATCAGCCGAGACTCTAAGGAAGCAACTCTTGGATCACTACAAAGAAAACCCGCTCCGATCTCAAGTAGAAGCACTCAAGGAGCAAGAAGAACAGCGGAAAGAAGAAGAGATAGAGCAGAAAGAACAGCAGAAGAAAGCTCAGATAAAGCTCAAATTGAAGGCAAAGAGCAAGATGTCTGAGAAGGCAAGCGATAGTCATCCAAGGTTATTGTTGAAAATACCGATTAGTGGAGGTATAAGAAAGATGAAGAAGAAATCAAAAAATAATGCTGAGACAAGAGGAGGGGCAAGAAAGTACTCTGCGGGTGAAATTGCGCAAAAATTGAAACAGGAAGCGCAGCAACATCTTGCAAATGCTGCGGAAGAAGCTTTACTTGAAGAGGAGGATGCAGAAGATCCAAATACTCCGTACTGCTTCTGTAAACAGCCTTCCTTTGGAGATATGATTGGTTGCGATAACGAAGAATCATGTCCAAATGGTGACTGGTTCCACTACAAGTGTGTTGGATTGACCAAGGTGGAAGCTGCAAAGTATGCGAACGGGAAGGAAAAGTGGTTCTGCTCCGAGGGGTGTAGAAAGGCTAGTGCAGAGAAGCAGGAAGCACTGAAATTGAAGTCGAAGAAGAAGAAGAAAAGAAGATGGTGAGATGGCCAACCATGATAGATAATGAATGAACGAATCCATAAATACTCACTTTTGTAGCTCCTAAGAAACTATCGCAAGCTGAGCTATACACTTTCGATTTTGCGTCAATCCCTACGGGTTCTTGTATTGTATATCGTTATTGTCTTGTATTGTACATAGAGAGTCCACTTAATTAACCTCTAAACTCATCGCTCCAATGCTACCTTATACTGTAAGTAACTCAAGCATTCCCTCTATCTCCTTGGCTTCCTTACACTTTCTGACTTCAATATTGATACGCTTGAGTAAGCTACCGAATACTTCTTCCAAAACAACACTCTTTCCAATCAAGAGGCCGTACATCTCCAAGATGACCCCAATGAAATCGCAAATCAAATTTATCGATCTGACGTCTTCCAAATTCTTATTAAACCACTGCAAAATTGGGAGAAGTGATATCTCGTCTCTGCCGTAAAGGGAAATTCTGATCTTACCGCGCTTCTTCAACTCGTTGAGCACTGTGATAGTTTGTTCTTTAGGTAACCCAGTGGCGAATGCACTGTCTAAAGCATCAGACCATCTGAACGCATTCAAGTGCTTCTCAAATTGCTTTAACTTTTTGGATGTGGTTGCCTTTGACGAATGGATTATTCTATGCTCTTCTTCACCTAGGTAGTCTGCACCTCTCATCATTCTGTTGTAGGCATTGGACTTGGCTGCTTGCTTGACACCTTGTGCAACCTTTGGTTCAGTCTTTCTCGTACGAATAGAGAGCAAACCAGAAGTCAAACCAGTAACGAAATGCTTATGGTTTGGAGATGGTGAGACACCACACAGCAATACACCTCCACTACCGAACTTCCATCCGAACTTGACTTCCCAGTTGGACGAATTGGAATCGAAGATCTTGACGTGACCATCCAAGGACCCTACAAGAAGTCCCCTGTCACCGGTATTATGCAAAGTAGTCACAGTCTTTGTGAAGTTGTTTAATTCGTGGATAGAAGAGCCACGAGTCAAGTCCCACACCTTGACTTGAGGTCCTGCGGCACTCACCAAAGTTGTAGGCGAGATGGCCAATACATCTTCAATTGGAGATTTGCCTTCGTGGTGGAATGATGTGACGAGTCCCGAACTTGAGCTGGCTCTAGTGTCGAAAACTCTGACTATACCGTCGTAACAACCGGTGGTGATTAAGTTGGGGTTTCCTGGAATGAAGCAGGCACTTCTTATATAGTCTCCGTGTCCTGCAAACTGTTGTATGGGGCCAGCAGTTGTTTGTGAAATATCGTACAATCTCACCACTCTGTCGTCAGAACCAGTGAGCAATTGGTTACCCAACGTGGGGTGGAACTTGGCGACGTGCGAAGGATGCTGTGAAGGATGTAAACTGACCAAGAGGTTCTTACTGGCGACAGTGTCATAGATGGAGACTAAGCCTGATGCATCAGTGGCCACGAGTAACTTACCGTCGTATCTGAATTCACCAGAGTATACGGTGTCCTTGAATCTGGAGTAGGTTTTCGTGACTTGTCTGGTTTTTGAAGAGAAGATTTGAATTCTTGTCGACGAAGTTACTGCAAAATCATTTGGAGATACTGGGTTGAAATGTATGTGAGTGATTGGGTGATTCTCTTTAACGAGTTGGGGGTTGGTGAATCCTCTCCAGTACCTTTGTTCTGGAGTTGTTTGGGAAGGAAGGGTAGGGTTCCTTACCTGAGGGATTCCAGAAGGAGCAGAAGACATACTTGAACTGGACGAGGTAGGTATGGATGCTATGAATGGAGATGTAGTTCAGATTTGGTTTATAGTTGAAGTTGTAGGAAAAAAAAGGCTCTCGATGAGCATCAGAAAATTTCACGTAGTGGTATATGCAGGTTTTGATTTTAGGATCGAATCTTGAGTGCAACCAACTTCACGGAACACATTTGTCTACACGAGAAGCGACAGGGCCGCTAGTTGTAGACTGCATTATGCTAGTTGAATAGCTGAGAAAGGCAAAGGAAGAAATTCGAAAAGTAAAAACAATGGACAAAGAAAGAAGCAAGTGTATTGAGAAAATGCCCTTTTATTTTGGCTGCGAAACCGCAAGGTTGGCATGTAAAAGATCGCGCTTCACACTACAAAGATCACGCTTTCCGTGTATATATATTTGAGTGTAAATGTATATCTATCTTCATAAGGTTATTTTTGTTCTATTTTTGTTCTAGTAGACACTGAAATCAGCCACCCAACTCTTGACAACTCCATCAAGACCCGTACTGACAAAACTACCAGTCTTCTTGTCTTCATCGTAGCTGGTCCATCTTAACCCAGTGACACCAGTTTGGTGAGCTAATAAGAACTTCAACACTTTAGCAGGTCTTGCTACGGAGTAGATCAAAATTCCAGTATCTAATCCTCCGCTGACAATAAATTTAGAGTCTGGGGTCCACGAAGCGTCTAAGACCTTGGAACTGTGGAATGCCCATCTAGTGGTAACTACGGTTCCATCTGCGATATTGTAAAGAGTGTACTTTCCGAAACTGTCGGAGACTGCTGCATGTTTTCCATCTGGAGAGACACGGATTAACGTAGGAGGGGCACGAAGTGATGGGTATGACTTGACTGCTTTGAAGGCTGAGCCTGAGAAGGAGTACACCTCAACGCGGTTGTCCTTTAAGTTTGTCAACAAGAGTTCGTCATTCTTGGCAGTGGCGATATCGGAACTAGGAAACTGTAATTCAAGTTCGGCAACCTTTTCTAAACTCTTAGGGTCATAGGCTTCTAATCTGGACTCGTAGAGGACAATCAAAGGAGACTTGGCGTCAACTTGAACTAGCTTCTTTGGCTGCGAAGGTAAACTAATAGACTTGGCGAGGGAGTGGTCACCGCTCCATGACTTGATCGTGTCATCCCAACCTGCCGTTACTGCAGCATCACCTCCTAATTCAAGGATACTCGAAACGTAGTTCGAATGCTTACCCAAAACAGTGGGCTTGGAAACGAACTTCGTGTTATCTTCAAGTGCAATCTTGACCAAGGTACCATCAGAACTTCCGATAAGTAGGCTCTTGTCGTCACCGTAACTTAACGAGGTGATTGGATTTTGAACACCACTAATGATGATACTTGGCTTCGATGTGGCGTCGTGCTCGAAATAGTTCAAGTTACCGTTTCCTGACAAGGAGATCAAGTATTTTGGTGTGGCGATCAATCCCACTTGCTGGTTTTCAACGGTGACTTCTTCAGAAACTACATAGGTTTTGCCTTCTTCGACTTTGTCTCCTACAATCCAAGTCTTCACCGTGTTATCGGCGGATGCGGTAGCAAATTCATTGTCCTTAACCCAGAAGATACCAAAGATACCTCCCTTGTGTGCGTTTTCGAACTTGGTGATAAATTCACCTGTCTTTCCATCGTATACAACGATCAATCTGTCAGATCCCACACTGACCAAGTACTTCCCGTCTGGGGAGAACTTGACGTCTCTGATAGTGTTGTTATGGTGGCCCCTCACACTCTTGTCGAACTTGAATGGAGGACCCTGGTAGAAAACAAGCGCCTTATCGAGACCAACGGTGGCAGCTCTATATGGTCTTTGTGGCTTGATGTCAGCGGCCAAGATGGTGTCCGAATGGCCCTGGATTTCACCAATGGAGTTACCGGAATCCCAAGTGAAACAATGCCCGAACTTATCCTTACCTTCACCAACGGCTATAATTCTTGAGCTGTCAGCGTCCCATGCAATTGATCTTATAGGACCGGCTAAGATTTGGAATTCGCTCTTTATGCTTGGTTGTTCGAAAGCTGCGGCTCCCTCCTTGCTCTGCACGGAAGCATCCCAGATTTTCACGTTACCGGACTCGTCTCCTGAAGCGACATAGTTACCGTTGGGGGCAAAGGCGGCACTGGTGACAGGATAGATATGTTTTGAAAATTGAATTGCTGGCAAAGACGAGCTTGGATCGACTGGTCTCACGATCACGGACTTACCCAGGGGGTAGGTGATTCTGTCGTTTTTGGCATCATAGGACAACTTCAACGCCTGGGCCCTTACCGTAGAGGGCTGAGGTGGGAACAAAGTTGAGGGAGTAATCGACATTGAGGGAGAACTATGGGGGGAGGTAATTGGAAGAAGTAGGTGTCTAATTGGAAACTTTGGGTGGTTTAGGGTGGTGATGGTGAGTAGTACAAGAAGAATTGGATCTGGTGAGTGCCACTGAAGTCGGAGAGTCGGAGGCACAGGAATTATTCGCAGCCTCACTTTCCGCATAGATGCCCGCCATTCTGGAGAGTCCATACTTAGAATTAGTGGCGTGTGCACGACCAATCTATTTTTTTTTTTTTTTTGTTACGAAGCAAAATGCTTTTAATTATTCAGCAAGCCAAACGTCACGAAACACTGAGTTCCCGCTTTTCTTTTCACGCCTCCCACACCACCAGAGTATATATACGTAGTGTTACTCTCCATCCCCCTAGCAACAGTAGAATTTTATATATATAGCAAGTACCTTCTTCGCATACTCGCACACTTTTAATTCTTAATCGATTTGCATCTTTCTTTCTAAGCATATAAGAGCAAACAAAAATGAGTGAAACAGGCTTGCCACCACCATGGGTTATCAAAGTGTCCAAGACCCACAACAAGGAGTACTTCTTGAACCAAGCTACAAACGAGTCTTCTTGGGAACCTCCTTTTGCTACAGACCTCGACAAGTTGAAAGTCTATTTATCTAAATTCCAGCAGAACGGAAACAAACCGGTTACTCCATCTGACGGGAAAGTGCGCGCATCTCATTTATTGATAAAGAGTAGAGAGTCAAGAAGACCCAAGTCATGGAAGTCTCCAGAGGGTATCACAAGAACAAGAGACGAAGCCATTGCGATTTTAAAGAAGCATCAAGAGCGTATCTTGAATGGAGAGATCAAGCTAGGAGACCTTGCACAAACCGAGAGTGACTGTTCCTCTCATGCGCAAGGTGGTGATTTAGGTTTTTTTGGCAAGGGCCAAATGCAACCGCCCTTTGAAGTAGCCACTTTTGGCTTGAACGTTGGCGAAATCAGTGACATAATTGAAACCGATAGCGGCGTCCACTTGATCCAAAGAACTGCTTAGGTGAGCTACTGCTTAGGTGAGCTACTGCTTGCAAGCAACAAAGACAAAGAAAAAAATAAATAAATAAAACAATTGTCAGCCCATTGAGGATGCATTTAAAAACCATGGCCATAAGTTGGTCAAACGACAAAAACTGATGAAAAATATATATATATACGATTCCATAGTGAATAAAGTATGTTACTGTTCCTAAAGGTATGGTAGAAAAGAAGAAATTGTAAGAGGGACGAGTTGCGCTGTAGACAAGAGAGAGAGAGAGACGGAGTAGCACTCCAAAGTCCAGACGTGTACCAATTGGCCGCTTGCGTTGGTGTCGAGGTTGAATTATCAGGTCGCTGCGTTTCCTCATAGTGCTTATTATTGTGCGAGGTTGGCTCAGCACTTAAACACCCTTACATCCCGCAATTCTCGATTTTGCACTTACATTCGCGCATCAAAAATTGTGGCATTTGGTACTTTGTCGCATCATACATCAGAGAGCCACAGATTTATCCTATCGGTGGAAATCATCAAATGCCGATAGCTTATCAGAGCATGGGCACGATGGTGGCTGGAGCTCATAAGACTCACCATATGGGGCAATATAAGAGCCCAGTACGTCCGATTTTTCAAAGTAGCTAAGCACTTTACTGTACTTCCCGCTCATCTACCAAGCTGCTGCGAAACCACTCTCACAGAAATGACTATAACTATAGATCAAAAGTACAACGTTAGACCGTTCGTTCAGGCACCAGCGATCGATTCTTCGACCATCCCCAACGTTATCAAACTCGACTCAATTGATTTGAACGAGTACGTCGAGGGTCCTGAAGGTCTTGCACAGAGACAGGTGTTGGCTGCAAAGCTCGAGAAAACCATCACCACCTCAGGATTCTTCAACGTTACCAACTTTGGGTATGATCCTGAGAAATTGGAGTACATCAAGGCAGTCGCTCAAAGCTTGCTCGAGCTACCTGACGAGGAAAAGTCAAAGTACCTCTCAGGCGCTCCTACCGCCGAGGAAGATCTCGTTAACAAGAGCAAAGGTCTTGGTGCCGAGAGAGGCGAGGGGTTCAAGCCGCGGGGGTTTTGGAAAATGAAGGAGGACGTGAGAGACTCCATTGATCATTTCAATTTCAGAGACGCCAAACTCCCAAATTTGTTCTCGAAAAAGTCCAAGCCTGAGGATAAATACCCTGAGGTGTTCGCCAAGCACTGGGAAGAAATCCACGACTACTACCACTTCTTACACACCGTTGTGTTGAAGAAAATCTTGACCTTGTGCGATATCATCTTGCAGATCCCAGAGGGTTCCTTGTACAACAAATACTTCCCCTTATCGGAGACTGAAGATGTCGTGGAATCTTCAGGCGGTCACGGTAGATTCATGTTGTACTACCCCTTGTCAGAGTACGACCAGTCCAAGGTGGAAGGCACGTGGCTCAGAGGACACTCGGATATTTCTGCATTCTCCATCATTACCTCGCAGCCTATTCTTTCGCTTCAAATCAAAGACTATGAGACTGGCGACTGGAAGTATGTAGACTATAGACCGGACTCCTTGGTCTGCAACATTGGCGATGCCTTAGAATTCTTGAGCGGAGGCTACTTCAAGGCCAGTATCCACAGAGTGCTGTCGCCACCGGTCGAGCAAAGAGGCTACAAAAGACTAGTTTTGATAGATTTCATCAACCCGCTTGAGGAAACTGTGATCCATCCGGTTACTTTGGACTCGCCCAAGTTGAAGACTTTGGGTTTACACGAAAGGAAAGAATGGGATCAGATCACCTACAGCCAATGGGATGACGTCAAGGGCAAGCTCTTAGGTAGCGACAGAGTTGGCGAAAAGAATGAAAATAAGGCATTCGGTAGAGAAATTGAGAGATGGCACCACAAACAGGCCATAGAAAAGAGTGCTCAGCAGTAGTTTGAACACCTTTGATCAAAGGTGCGGGCCGACTCGGATCGGCACTATGTATTTATTTCCTCTAACATTGCACTACATACTTATTGAGACAGGGAAGTCGATGCGATAAGTCACTTCGCCTCTATTGAAGTGTCCTCTACAGATATTTTACATAATATGATCAACGAGTACAATTATATGACCCACTGCGTAAGGACCCCTTGCTACCCCTATTCTCAATTTTGCAGCCACCGTTTTTATTCGGAGTTGTGAGGATCACATGCAGGTATCTTATCTAAATCTTCGAGTAACGCTTTGCCCGGGGGCCTGCAATCCATTGATATAGACCCTTACTTATCCTCCGTATAATAATTTGGGAACCTCAAGTGCTAACTTTGGAGCGTTCCAAGGGTTTCTGATTACATGTCCGAATATTACGTCATCTTGTGGATTATTTTTGAACTATTTTTTATTCGTCTAGTTTCGTTTCCTTCCCGCAAACAGTCGCTCACAGGGGCTTAGCAGTACTAAATTCCAAGTCACAATAGCGCTTATTGACTCCGATCCCCTTGCAAACAGCGCTTCATATCTCGTAGAAGTATAACTTTGTGTCTACCCTTACAATTCACCTCCGACTCTGCCTGTTATAAGAAAGCACAATTTCGCTTATACACCTGTAAGCAGCAAACGTGCTGCGCCGAATAAACTCAAAACTTAATCTGGATAATCTAAATCCACTTTCCTGCATCCAAATTGACAGATTTAGCGTGCAGGGCACTTGCGTAGACATCTGCACTCTCATATATAGGGCCACTCTTCTGCCGTCTTGGCCACCATTGTTTCCCGGTAAATTTGACTATCACGCTACTTTATCTTTTTTTTTTTTGCAAATACTACTCCTTGAACCCTCATGTATACTTGCGAGAGGTAATTGAAGCCATACATGCCCAAAATAGATCAAGTGAGCTTCCTGGTGTTGCAGGCAGATAGCATTCCAATTCTCGGAATTGCAGAGCAACTAGTCTCGGCCACCAAGTTCAACGGCACATTTCCCGACAAGACATGCTACTACGGGTGTATTGACCCAGACGGATGGGGTCCGTTGTCACTAAAGTATGCCGACTTCACCCCATGTTTCCTTCAAGGATTCGTGTGTACCACAGTGGCGTTATTGACAATTGTGCTAGCAATAGTCCAGTGCTATAAGCAGATCGAGAAAAGTCGGCAAGATAAGAGCAGAAAGGGCCCACATAACAGGTTAACCTGGTATTTTTTCATCAAGATAGTCTTGATAGTAGCTCAATTACTCATACAGGTGGCTCTTGTATTCTCACTAACGTTGAAAGATAGTGTGATGTTTGGTTTGATTGTGGATGCCGCGGCAATTTTAGTAGTACTTGTGTTGCTGGTAGTGGAGCAGTTCTTCTCTTTTGTTTCCAACGGGGTGCTCTTGTCATATTGGCTGTGGGAAATTATACTCGGAATGAGTAGAGTCTATGGCTTGGCACTTAGAAACAAGTTGGGTAGCTCAGACGACGCTACTTACAATGTCTTTTCAATTTTTCAATTGATAACGGCATGCATGATTTTAGCAGCCGAATTATACTTCCCAATAGTTCCAAAGTCATTTTATAAAGGAAGAAAGAAGAGAGAATCGCCATACGATGCGGCAAATCTCTTTGCCCGTGTCACCTTCACCTGGATGGATAACTTGATGAAGAAGGGGTACTCTATGTACTTAACGGAAAAGGACTTGCCCCCATTACCCAATGAAATTAAGGCAGAAGTCACATCGAACCAGTTCAAAAGGTATTGGGATCACCAAGTCAAGGCAGGGAAGGATACAGGTGAAAAGCCAACGATTTTGTACGCAATCGCAAGAGCCTTTGGTGGAGAATTCTTACTCGGAAGTGCCTTCAAGATGGTGATGGATATTCTTGGGTTCGTGCAACCCCAATTGTTGCGTTTATTGATCAAGTTCGTTAATCAGTATTCAGATGACAAAAACTCAGGCAAAGAAGATGGAATACCTTTGAACAAGGGGTTCATGATTGCAACTGCAATGTTTATCGTTTCAGCTGCCCAGACTTTGTTTGCTCACCAATACTATCAAAGAGCTTTCGACATGGGGATGAAAATAAAATCCTCACTCATAGTAACAATTTATTCGAAATCGTTACGTCTCTCCGGAGAGGCAAGACAGAATTCTAGTACTGGAGATATCGTAAATTTAATGGCAGTTGATACCCAAAGATTGCAAGATCTTGCTCAAAACGTCCAATTGATCTGGTCTGGTCCCTTCCAATTTGCCTTATGTATAATCTCATTGTACAACTTATTAGGTTCACTGGCCTGGATTGCCTTGTTAGTAATGGTGGTATTAATTCCAGTAAATTCTACTATTGCTAGATATCAGAAAAGGCTACAGACTGTGCAGATGAAGTACAAAGATGAGAGATCTAGCTTAATTAGCGAAATCGTTAACAACATCAAAGCTTTAAAATTCTACAACTGGGAGAAACCATACCTCGCAAAGTTGTCGTACGTTAGAGACGAAAAGGAATTGAAGAATTTGAAAAAGATGGGTATCTTTAGTGCTATTTCAAACTCCACTGCAAGTTTATCTCCATTCTTAGTGAGTTGTACAACTTTTGGTATCTTCGTCTTGATGAACAAGCATAGATTGTTGCTGACGGATATCGTCTTCCCGGCCTTGGCATTGTTTAATCTCTTGAACTTGCCATTGAAAATGTTGCCTCAAGTCATCTCGAACATTGTAGAATCCCAGGTTGCAATTGCGAGAATTACAAAGTTCTTGACTTCAGATGAAATACAATCTAAGGCGGTCAAGCATTTGCACCGGGCAAAAAAAATAGGGGACACATCAGTGAGAATTTCCAAAGGTGACTTTAAATGGGCAAAATCATCCTCGGCCTTGGCATTGCACGATATAAATTTCGTGTCAAGGAAGGGTGATTTAGACTGTATTGTTGGAAAAGTTGGCTCAGGAAAATCTGCTATTCTTCAAGCCATCTTGGGTGACTTATACAAAGAAGGAGGAAATGTTGAAGTCCACGGCTCGGTTGCATATGTTTCGCAGGTTCCATGGCTCCTTAACGCAACCGTCAAGGAGAACATATTGTTCGGACATAGCTACGATCCGAAATGGTATGATGAGGTTCTACATGCTTGTGCTTTGAACTCTGATCTTTTGCAGCTACCAAAGGGTGATCGAACAGAAGTAGGTGAAAAGGGGATCTCACTTAGTGGAGGACAAAAGGCTAGATTATCTCTAGCAAGAGCAGTTTATTCTGGTGCTGACATTTATATTTTGGATGATACTTTAAGTGCCGTTGACGAACATGTTGGAAAGCATATCATGGATAGAGTTATTGGTCCAAATGGTTTACTACAAAGTAAGTGTAGAATATTGGCCACTAATAGTATTAGAGTGCTTTCAATGTCAAACAGTATTCACTTAGTGAGCGAGGGTAGAATTATTGAAAAAGCTTCGTATGCAAACGTTATGCAGCAAAAGCACAATGCAACCTCGCCCTCGCCTATCGTTCAATTGATTACTGAGTTTGGAAAGAAAAACCACGATTCAGAGAGCG
The DNA here is from genome assembly GCA_029581775.1 of Dujonia boleticola. NCBI lineage: Eukaryota > Fungi > Ascomycota > Pichiomycetes > Serinales > Debaryomycetaceae > Dujonia > Dujonia boleticola. The sequence goes on along the minus strand of JARGRU010000006.1, from coordinate 647,696 downwards.
CTTCGACCACTGTTTCCAGTGCTGCATCGGTAATAAATCAAGAGTATACATCCAGAAGAGGATCCGACGTTGGTGGCTTCGTGGTTGATTCAGAAAGTGATTATGAAGATGAGGAAGAATTAAATTCGGGTAGCCTCGCAGTTGTAAATGAGGACCCAGAGATAATTGCTGTCGAGAACTCTAGAAAAGAGCACTTAGAGCAAGGTAAGGTCAAGTGGGATGTGTACTTGGCCTATATCAAAGCTTGTAATCCAACTGCAGTGGGTTTCTTCTTGGCCGCAACAATTTCGTCTATGCTCGTTTCCGTGTTAGCAAATGTTTGGTTAAAACATTGGTCCGATGTAAATACATCTACCGGTTACAATCCAAGTATTTTTTACTACTTATCGATATACATATTGTTAGGTATTGGGTCCTCAGCATTAGCATTAGCTCAATCTTGTATTCTTTGGATCTATTGTACCATCGAAGGGTCTAAAAAGTTGCATAGAGACATGGCTTTTAGCATTATCCGGTCCCCAATGGCATTTTTTGAGACTACCCCAACTGGTCGTATCTTGAACAGATTTTCTAACGATATATATAAGATTGATGAACAAATGGGAAGAGTATTTGGCTTGTTTTTCACTAATTTGACAAAAGTGTTGTTCACCATCCTTGTTATCTCCTTTTCAACCTGGCCATTTATTTTTGTCATCCTTCCCTTGTCGCTCGTTTACTACCATAGCCAACAATATTACCTTCGTACTTCTAGAGAGTTAAGAAGATTGGATTCTGTTTCTAGATCCCCTATTTTCTCTAATTTTCAAGAATCTTTGAATGGAGTTTCAATTATCAGAGCATATAACCAAGCAAAGAGATTTAGGGACTTCAACCGAATTTCTGTTGATAGAAACATGAGAGCATTCAATCCCGCTATTAACGCAAACCGTTGGCTTGCTGTCAGATTGGAGTTCTTAGGGTCATTGATTATTTATGGTGCCTCAGGTTTATCCATAGTTCTTTTGAAAAACGGAGGAATAACTGCCGGTATCGTTGGTTTATCTGTATCATATGCCTTGCAGATTACGCAATCTTTAGGTACCATTGTCAGAATGACCGTTGAAGTGGAAACCAATATTGTTTCTGTTGAGAGAATTCTTGAGTATTCAAGATTAACTCCAGAAGCTCCTGATGTAATTCCTGGAAATAGGCCACCACAATCATGGCCCGAAGACGGAACTATCGAATTTAAGGACTATCTGACAAGATACAGACCAGAATTAGATCTTGTGTTGAAAAACATTAATGTATCAATCAGAAGAAAAGAGAAAATAGGAATCGTGGGAAGGACGGGAGCAGGTAAGTCATCCTTAACGTTAGCACTTTTCCGTATCATTGAAGCTAATGGAGGTGAAATCAATATTGATAATATTGACATCGGCAAAATTGGTTTATCTGACTTAAGACATAATCTTTCGATTATTCCTCAAGATTCTCAAGTATTTCAGGGCACTATCAGAGCCAATTTAGATCCGACTGATCAATTTTCTGATGAAAGCATATGGAGAGCTTTAGAACATTCCCACTTGAAGGATCACATATTAAGAATGCACGCCGACGATACTGATTCCACAGATGGGTTGAGCGTAAAGCTCAGTGAAGGAGGATCGAACTTGTCAGTTGGACAGAGACAGTTGATGTGTTTAGCAAGAGCTTTGCTTATTAAGTCCCCCATCCTCGTATTAGATGAAGCGACTGCAGCTGTTGATGTTGAGACAGATCAAGTGTTACAGGAAACAATTAGAAGAGAATTCCTGGACAGAACGATTATCACCATCGCGCATAGGTTGAATACAATTATGGATAGTGATCGCATAATTGTGTTAGACAATGGTAGAATAGCCGAGTGTGATACCCCACAAAATCTACTTAAAATTCCTTCCAGCTTGTTTTATTCACTTTGCGAACTGGGGGGTTTCTTACAGTAGTACAAAGGCTACATTCTTTGAACTTAGAACAGATATAAACAACTAATTTTAATAAACAGATACACTAATAACTAAGCGAACTAACTTCTTGTAAGAATATCAGCTACGATTTCGGGTAAAGTGTGAACTTTAACATCCGAATATCTCAAAGGCTTAATAGCAGAAAACTTCTCGCTCAACTCCTTATTGTACGTTGTCGAACCAATCGAGCGCTTAGCTTCATTAAGATAATCACCCTTTTGGTGGAAGTCCTTTCCCTGATTTGCGTATTCTTCAACAGTGTAGTTGGTAGTTGTCCATTTTGAACCAGTCTGCTTTTCAAATTCCTTAGTGATTTCAAGTTGACTAGCTTCAATTGAGGTAACGTTGATTTTGGAATTTCTTATAGACTTGTCCAAAAATGACCGTGCTATAAGCTTTCCCAAATCAACTACAAAACTCCAGCTGACGCCATAATCACCACCATCCAAAATTGTAACTTCTTTCTGTTTGACATCAAAACCCCAGAAAGCATACTCCAAACCATAGTCAATAAAGGAATTCGATAATACGAAAACATAATCTAAAACGTCTTCGTCATGCTTCTTTTGCAAGTACTTCCTTATGTCGAGCTTTTCGCCGAAAACGGACTCTCCACTGGTTTGATCCACGTCAACTCCAAACTCAGAAGGATAAACAGTGCGGATACCCGCCTCAATGGCAAAATCAATCAAAGCTCTTTGCTCTGGAATTTGGGAATGATTAACTGCAATCAAGTAAACACCGTACTTCCCCTTGATAGGTGAGGGTCCGTTGCTTTTAAGTTCAATCTCAAAACCTTCCTTCTTCAAGTCGTTGTATTTAGGAGACTCTTCCCTTGCGAGCACACCTAAATTGCCATATTGTCCTCTGTTTGCCAAAATCGCTTTGACCACCAGCGAGCCGACGGTCCCAGTTGGACCAGAAATCAAAATTGAGGGTTTGTAAGAAGACATTGATGAGATAGATTAGTAAAATCGTGTTAATTGAGTGTTGAGCTAGTATCTTGAAATTGGAAACAAGGGGCTGTATTTATACTTTTCAATTTGCAGTCAATTCAGTTAACGCCACATAAGGTAGCGGGCAAAAACTTTATACCCTATACTGCTTTGTAATAGCTTTCTTGCATCAACACGCTTTAGGTCGCACTCAGGAGGCAACTAATCTCGGATTTTGAATTAGTTAGTAAGCAGCAATTACAAGAAGGGTCCAACTACTATAGCATGGTGATTACTCAGCTGGAGTGTGAAAAAAATATGTCAAAATTATTTTCCATACTTCATATGGCATTTCTTGTTCCCGTGAGACGCATAGAAGATTTGTAACACTTTTTTTAGCGGTTATACGTTAACTCCGCGATTTTTGTAAGCAAGATATTCTTGTGGACAAGTAGATCAACTACCAACGGAAGCGTACTTCCTTCCCGTAAGAGAGTTGAGGAGTTGGCTTACTGCAAGATAACAGCCTTTGATATCTTTCATCCTTCCCTTGAATCATGCTTTCAGCAAGCGAGATGATGATTAGCTTAAGTTTATATTATATACGGAGTTATCTTCACGTGAGGCTTGGTCGGTATACGATTGCCAAAGTTGACTGTGCTGCAAAACCTTGACTGCAAAATAATAACAACGCTCAATTTTACAGGCGAACTTAAAAATGTCTCCAGAAACATGAGTGACGTGGTGGAATTTTAAGTCTGATGCTTCCCTGTGGTTTGCCTCCCTAAGATAGAATCTGATAGTGAAATATGAGTATATGCACAGGCTTCATTCTGCATGAACGTGGATTACCAAGAAATATATTTAGATTTCCTAATTTGCGAAAAGGAGTGATTCATCAAAACTCAACAGCTTGTGGTTGTGCATTGAAGTACTTCCTACAAGGGGTCTAGCTTATATTTATTAAGTCGAAATAACCAAAACCTTTCCCTCGTTTTTCTAGTCCATCTCTTACACTCTACAACCCCTTTAGGTGAATTCTGCAATGGGCAAGAACGACTCCGCACCCCCTCCAGCGTATAGTCCTCCAGATGATAAGAGCTGGTTTTCGAGGTCAAGAGGTAATTCAGCTGGAGCTGCAGCTGCCACAACACCCATTACAGCATTGCCTGATAACAGACTATTGTTAGGATGGGACTTTAGAATTATCGATACTCATGCGGGTCTACAGGTTTTCAATTCTCCAGATTCATATGAGAAGTACAAGGTACATTGTAAAAGTGTGAAAGGTTCATCACAATTTGATAGTTCCCAAGCATTACAACTGAATGGATTTTGCATGCCACTTCTCCAGATAGATAATTTGAGTGTCAAACTAGATAAAGTTATAGTCATCTATAAGACTATTCTTCCGCATCCCAGCGAGAAGAGGCTCTTCAACCTGGCAAATGATAAATATGAGTTCTGTGTGATCATTCCAGGGGAAAAATTGTGTGAATTTAGATTCACGCCAAACCCAAATGAACCAAACCATAACTTTTCATTATTCATGAAAGAGCATCCAGAGTTGGATGTTTATGACTTTACATATTACAATGGTAGCCGTTTTAGATGGCACTGCGATTGCGAAAGTGGTGGGTATAGTAGGTGGAAGTATTCATTGCACGTACTCGGCCCAAACCAACCCTCATTAGTTGACAATATGGATCAAATGGGAAATATATGGCCTGGTAACCCACTTGTTGGACCAAATTGGAAAAAGAATATTTCCAGAGGTGAATCAATTGTTGGCGAGCTCCTTGAAATATTTACTGGGTGGCTGACTCAATTTATTCACAAAGAAATGAGACTAGGTCCAGTAGATCCGGAGTCCATCAATAGTGTCTCGATGGATACACTAGTATTCCTTTGCATGGTTTGCTATTTCAAGAGGCTTGAAGACGCAAAAAAGAGAAGGAGAAAAAGACGAAATAACTTGATTAAGTGAGAAAGCACAAATCTTGTCCCCCAATTCACTACCCCATTTGTTGTACAATTCAAAGTTATGTATTGATAATGCTATATAAACCACAGGGATTAAGTGAAGTTTTCGTTGATGTATTTGGAAATATCATCAAGTAGAGATTGCAGATATTCTTTTGTATTGCGTGCTTCATACAGGCAATCGACATCATCAAGTAATTCAAAATCATCGTCCAAGGGAAAATCATATTCGTCTTCGTCACTTAATTCTTCTTCGTGTATTTCAACCAAGGTATCAAGCATTTCCTTGTTCACCGGACTAAATGCATAAAAGGATGCGAACTGTATCTTATTTGTGAAGTACGAAAACGTCGGCACACTTTGAATGTTGTATTTCGAAGAAAATTCAGCCCAGTTGTCGAAAGCATCAATATCAACCTTGTAAAAATATAACCCTGGGTAGAGCAACTCTAGGTTGGAATATTCTCCATCAAAACTCAAGCATTGTTCGCAAGAATTTCGAGAAAAATATATGACAGTATGAGATTCGTTCTGTGTAGCAGCAAAAACATCGATTTCTGATTTCAAGTACTTGACCATTGTAAGACAAAATGTATGGGAGAGAAAAAGTTTTAAGAAGTATGGAATGTGAGTAGAGGAAGACCAAAAAAGAAATAAACCTTTATCTTGAATGGGGGACAGATATAATCATCTTTTGACATCACTTGAAGGGAATATCAGGTCCTTTTTATAGTGCAAAATCTGAAATTCCCAAAAGGAATCAAGCAACATGATTGGCTGAAAGTAATGAGTAATTCGGGTTCGTTTTGAAATGATAAACACTGAACACATGCAAAATTGCTCAATTTGGCCATTTGAGTGTAATGTTGGCTAAATAATTCAAAACTGAGCTTGGTATACGCGACATGATTGGCTGAAAGTTTGCTCGACTTGAAAAAATTTGGAAAAAAAAACTTTTGAAACTCCGCACCATTTCCTAATTGAGCGAATTCACTTAAAAAATTGCCAATGGAACGATGTGATTGGCCAAAATCTTCATGCTTGTGGCAAAAAATAGAGCCATCTCAGGGTGCAATAAAAGTAGGTTTTGGAATTGCGAGATCTGATTGGCCAATGTAGCTGAAATGCATGTTGTAAACAGCCATAGCCCGCCTTTTGCTTCAAATTGTAAACGAAAAAAGGGGTAAAAACATTACTGTACAACTGATCGACATAATAGGCTCTTTAATGTATTAATTCTTCAGAGATTAAGAAAGGGGGTACGCTTTTCTTATCTCTATTTTTTTTAATATCTATTGTGTTTCAAATAAGTTCACATTGTCGTCCTCGTTCCTTCAAATATCGTCCAACCATTGCAACGTAGCCTGAACATTATTCAAGACTAAGAGTCTTTCGTTTATTTCACCAGACAAGGTGACACATTTCTTGGTATTTTCGGAAAGTTGGTTTAGGTTTTCAATTAGCTTCCTGGAGTTATTTAGATTGACCTCTATGTAATCAGTTTTTAAATAGTCATTACTCTCTGAGCTGGAGGGCAAGGCACGAATATTCTTAGTCCATTTGGCAGAGCCTGAGGAATTGAATGAAGACGGATTTTGACTATGGCCCGATTTCCTAGATGTGGGCATTATCAGGTTGTACGCGTGGCATCGACTGATTAGACTACTGTTAATCAAAATGTTAAACAATCTGATAATCAATATTCCTCAGCCAAGATTTCCTGCACACCGGGGAAAAATATAACGGCTCACCAAATTTCCATTGATAGTCAAATTGCAATGTCAATCTCACCCTCGCAACAATATTGTATGGTGGGTGTGGGCAGGCTGAAAAAAAAAAAAATAAAAAAACAAACCTCACTTTGTTTACAATATGGAAGAACACTTTCACACCAGCAGCGATAAGAGAGGATAAAAATACACTTTCGACTAGGTAAACAATTGTTTATCAAACTCTAAATGCTGACAACAAACCCACATTTATGAGAATGGGCTGTCAAAAAACAAAACAACACAACTGCTGCGGGATCACAATTATTGCGGTACCTGTTTGTTGATGAGGAAGCGAGATCTGATGGAAAGAGTCAAATAATAATAATCTCCTTAACTATACAAACACATATTATTTAGATGCGTTTGCGATATCTGTACTTTTTTTGGTCTAATTATGAAGAGGGTGATATTTTTTAGGCAGAGCAATGGCCCCTAGCAGTTTTTGACTTTTGGCGGGCAGAAGACAGAATCCTCCGTTGTTTATGTTTGATCACTAAATTTACGAGGTTTGTTGCGCGTGTACACACTCCCTCCCCCCCAACAAACAAACAACAACAGAAAAAAATATTGCTACTTTCACAGCAGCAGCCCGAGCATTTCGGATCCTCCTCCACCGGTATTTTATTTTTGCCTAATTGGTAGAGACTGCTTTTCACATGGTGTGTGTACCTTTTTTCATTCGTTCTGTAATGTCCAAAATGAGTAAAATTAGGTGAAAAAGGAACAATCTTCGATTGTAAGCATTGTATAGACGGGTTTGGCAGATGAAATTTTGCGCTAGCGCTGAAAATTAATATGTATGCGTAGGAGTAACAGGGAGCGAGCTATTGTTTTAGGCTATTATTTTGATTGGGAGGCGAGTGCTGAGGATTTCCACAAGCTGCACTGTTTGTTCACGCTACGTCTGCATTACAGCAAAGGTGCTGTAGAAAGATGAAATACACCGCAGAAAATAAAACCAACTCTGCAACCTCAATTTAGCAGTAAGAAAGCTTAATTCGCCGGCGGCGGGTCATTTAGGATTATATTTTTTTTCATTCTGGGAGCTTCGTAGTGCGATAATAAGGTTTCAGCGCTGCTCTTCGCATAATGTGTAAGGAAGGCTTAATCTGCTTTTAGTGCAATTAGCTAGTTCAATCTGGGTGATGGGTCACACAAAACTTTAAACACCTACCAAAGCTCTGGCCATATAAGAATATTTTTTTTCCACACATATATGCGTGCCGAATCAGGAAAAACATGTATAAAACGTAAACACCATCAAATATTCCTGTTAGGGTTTTATCTTTTCTCTCACCGCCCCTTAACAATTAGCTGCAGACAATGCATACCCAGAGAAAAATGAAAAGCGTCCATTGGAGCTCAATGTAGTCCAACAATAGCCCTATTAATAATAGAGAAACCCGTAGGCTTAAAATTAACAAAAAAAAAAAAAAAAAAAAAAAGTGAAAAAACGCAGACAATAGTTCAGGGTAGCCTAAGAATATGCATCTGCTCGGGAAGGTGTGACTTCTTTTCATTGATTTTTTTTCCAAGAACAATTTATACATATATATAAGACGTCGTCTACGGGATTTGCTGTTCTTGAAAAGCAACGGTTAGTCACAGGCGATAAGCAGAAGAGACAACTCGAAAAAAAAAGAAGGGCCCCTTTACAGCTTGAGTTACTTGTAAAGCAAATATTTATCGTAAGATTTAGTGATTCCGCTCATTTTACAGATCGCCATGAGTGAAGTAGGTAGTAGTAGTACCAATAGGTCTAAGAAGTGGCAGTCTTTGCTACCATTTAACACGATACGGCTGCTTGTGAGATCAAATTCCAACATAAAACACAAAAGGATCTCAGATCCAGTGCGCCCCAGTGAGTATGAGAGCTTAAAGAGCCCCGCCACAATAGTGCCCGCTCACACTGATGTCATCGCGGAAGAGGAAGAGGACGAAGAAGATATAAGACAGCACAAACACATACAACTGATACTCCGGGAGCGAATAGGATCCCTCAAGAAAGTGTCGTTGTCGCCCACCTCCGAAGTGAACCGCAACTCTGTTGATGTGCAAATCTACGACCAAACCGGTGGAGACTTGCTCGATGTATCTCACAGCACCTCGACATGCAGCTTGCTCACCACGGCATGCATAATTGTCCCACCTGCAGGACAAACAATCTCTGGCGAATCAAAGATGGAAAATAACAAACAAAGCTACACCAATAGCAACACCATCAGCACGGAGAGCACCGCATCTCAAAGTAAACACGTCTCGGTCATGCCCAGCGAGCTATTCAGGGACTCCATGAAGCCCGAATACAACGACTCGTTTGCAATCAGCAGTGCAAACATCGAAATTTTCCACCCACACAACGGCGCTAGCGTCTCGAAAATCAAGAGTGGAAACTTTGCAGCAAAGCCAAACAAAAGACACGCCATGTTGAAACAGCCCAGCGACATACCACTGGAAATTGAAGCCCTCAGCAAGCAGTTGAGCGGCGACGAAATATCTACATCCTCTTTGCGCTCTTCGTTACTAGAGTTTGCACTCCAGGAGGAACTCAACAAGATGCAGGAAGCCAATCTGGATGACATATATAGAACAGAAATGTTGCAACTTGTGGAGAAGCACAAGATCATCGTCTCCAAACAGCAAAACGAGATAAATCAGTTGAAGAGTTTGCTTGAGCGGGAGAGACTGTTGAACACCTTCTTAGTGACGTCTCAATACCCCCGCCAATCTCCCAACACTTCCCCACAGCCCAACTCCACTTCCACACCAAACTCAAGTGAAATATTTGCATCTCCTACATTCTCCGACTGGGCTTCCAAATCTGTGAGAAATAAATTTATCCCAATAAAGATCTCTCCAGAAACAGAAATTCCAATCAAGCAATTTAACTTGTTACCAGCATACCAACAGAATACTACCGACAAGACCAGCAGCAGGAGTATCAGCAAAAACAACACTAATAAGCCGATCAGCAACGCCAACAACCAATACAACAACAATAACAACGTCCTGGAATCGCCTAGAGCTGACATACCGGAACACCACGAGTACACTAGTCCAAAATTGCAACTTCAAAAGAATCCGGCTGGCTCAGATTCTAAGCACACCCTGTACTACACAGCAGAAGAAAACTTCCTAGACTCATTCTTCGACTCCAAGAGTTCTCAATTGCTTAGTGCTGATGGCTCGACTAGTAACAACAACTCGAACAACACCCTTGATGATACCCTTGCATTCTCTAACTCTTTACCTTCGATAATGAGCACGTCTCATATTCAACTGCCGGAGAAGAAGAAAAAGCTTCATTTAAGTCTTACAGATCTGCTTAGTAGCGATTTCTATGACGACAGTTATACTCCAACTTTGGAAGACTTTCATTTCATTTCACCTAATACAGCACATACAACACCGGAACTTGCAAATGAATTTCACTTCAAGAATGATATTTTAACTATATAAGTGATACAATGTACAATAATATTTAATATTAATTTTAGCTATCATCTGTGTAAAGCGTCCCCTACAATTAGTCTACGTTAGATGGTGTATCGGTATTATAAAAAAATAAAAAAAAATCTTTTGTAGTGTGTATTCAATATTCATCTGTTGTATTTATCTATCAAGTACTTAACTTTGAAGTTCCTTGATTTCATTCTCATCTGCAACCAATCCCATGACAACTAAATACATATTCAAGTTATTTAACAAGTTTTGTTTCTTGTATAAGTTTGCCAAATCATTGTTATCAATAGCCTTTGCTCTATTCATGACACCAAAGATCTCGTCTCTGACCTCATCGACAATAATTCTTTGGTGCAGCAATTTACCACCAAGAGATAAGGTAGCCAAGAATTGCCAGACGTAGTTTTCTCTTGAAGAACCATCGTCTATATCTTGAGGGTGTGGTGGGAAAATAGAAGCAATTCTACTTTCCAAGGAAGTGAATAATTCATCGTAACAAGATGACCATTCGCTCAAATCAGTGGCGGAGATGTTGACACCTTCACCCTTGATTAATTCTGCTCTAGATAAAAGAGTAGTCAAGATAGATAAACCAATCTTGGTGGTTGAAACAAACGAGACATTGTTGTGTTCAATCAATATGACCAACAAGCCAATGATTTCATTGAACTTAAAGTCTTGGACAGAGTTCATTAAAACCTTGGAGAATGTAAGCGAGTACGTCTCGATGAGTCTTAAGATTGGAACAGGAACAATCTTGTCAGAGTAAGTAGTGTAAGAGCCGTTCTTGATGACGGACAAGTTCTCCAAGTTAGACATAATCAAAGTGACTATGGTTAAGATTTGTTCTCTAGATAAGAACTTGAATAATCTTGGCAAGATCTTCAAGGCTTTGTTGTGATTGAGACATTGAATAAATGGGTTAACTTCACTAGGGTTGGCAGTAGCTGAAGTAGAAGGTTGATCTAAGATATGTAAAGAATCCCACAATTCGTTGTTGGCGGCATCCTTTGGACCAACTCTGGATTCGCTTTCTAAGTTCATAACCTTGGTAATAATAGTTTCCAAGATGTTCATGATATCCTTTTTGGTGTAAGATTTGGTAGCAGAAGATGATGAAGTAACCGATGGAGATTTGGCAGAGATTGAAACTGGTCTCTTGGATGCTGGAGTGGATTCCTTCTTGAATTCTCCAGAGTCTTCAGTGGATTTTTCTTCAGATCCTTCGGTTTCCTTCGCCTTTGCTTCAGCAGCTTCCTTTTCTAATTGTTCTTGCTTTTCAATTTCTCTCTGGGCTGCTTGACTGAAAATTTCCAATTGTTGTCTTGGCTTCTTACCATTTCCAAAAGAAATCTTACCTAAAGCTCCTTCCCTAGCATATTGGGTCAACTTTGGTCTTTCCTTGGCAACAGTAACAGCCTTTTGAACTTGCTGTTGCATTCTTTGTAATGCCACGTCAGCTCTCTTGAATCTACCACCTAATCTGTGACCACTTTGTTCCAAATAAGCTTGCGCAATAGAGTTATGCTGTTGAGCATGTTCTTGCAAGTGGGTAGAGTTAGCCTTAGGATGAATAACCTTGAAGACTTGGGCGTAGAAATCTTCATTGTATGGATCTTCAGTAACGATCTGTGACAATTGGAATCTTGTGACGTAATCCTTGTCCTTTGGATTCATGATACCTGAGTATTTCATGATTCTGGCAACCTTTTCTTGTCTTCTGGCCAATTTTGCTTGTTGTTCAGGAGTTAAGTCGTGAATGTTTTGCTGGTGACGTTGAGGGGAAGCTTGTTGAAAGTTAGAGCCTTGAGATGGAGGTTGAAGCGAGCCCGCAGACAATGGAACGTCCTGACCTTGAGCCTGTTGTGGGGCCTGTTGTTGCTGTTGCTGGTGTTGTTGGAATTGTTGTTGCTGTTGTTGAAGCGGTTGTTGGTGGAATTGTTGTGGAGTCGAAGGTTGCTCCTTGGATCCCAAGACAGGGAATTGAGAAATATCAACCTTGGAAGCTCTTCTTGCGCCGCTCTGATCAGATGGTTGGGAGGATTGCGAAGATGGTGGCTGCGATGGAGCCTGTTGAGCTGGTGGCTGAGGGACTTGACCTGGTCCGGAAGGAGCAATTGGTGGTTGTTGCTGCTGTTGCTGTTGGTGCTGAACAGGAATTGGTTGTTGAGGCAAGTATCCCATTGGAGGCAACTGTTGCATTGGCAATGGTCCTGGAGCTCCCATAAACTGGCCGTATTGACCTGGAGGTGGCATGAATCCACCTGGAGGCATCATGTAGCCACCGAATTGAGGTGGTGGCATCATACCTGGGTAGCCAAATTGAGGATGGCCGTGAACTTGCAGCTGTTGCTGTTGAGAGGCTTGGTCAATGGCAGTTAATTGTGCTTCAATCTCCTCTAAAGATAAGACCTTCTTCTCCTGAGTGCCCTGAGGTGCTTGTTGATGTTGTTGACCCTGTTGTTGGCCTGCAGCAGCACCACCTTGCTGTTGACCAGGGGCAGGAGCTGGAGGTGGAGCTCTACTTTCAGTAGTTCCCCAAAGGTCTTGCATAAATTCATCGTCATTGTTGGTAGATGAAGCGGCTTGAGCATAACTGATGTTTTGCTTTAAGGCTGGAACTGGTGCAGCAGTGGGCTCAACCCATTCCTGTTGATTGTTGTCACCGAAAGTTTCATCGTTGAAGGCATCTTCACCTAAACCGTCATATGTTTCCTGGAAATCGTAGGACTCACTTTTGCCTTGACCACCTTGTTGGTGAGGCGGTAAAGTAGGGTCAAATCCAAAAAAAGACATTACTACAGTTCACTTATTATCTAGCTGCTACTATCAAATGCACTTTCACAAGGTAATTGTAATAGATAGGCGGCTAAAGTTCTTTAGTTGTGATTGATTCTTTAAGGGGGGGGCCTTAAAGCGAAGCAAAAAAAAAAAAAATGGCAAAAAAAATAGAAAGTGTATAGATTTCGTCGACGATTACGTGCAGGAAATTGAAAATTGGAAACCAAAATCGGAGTGCTGGACTCTTCTGTGAAATCAGTCACGTGAACAAATATGCAGCGCACATAAACAAAGATCAGTGCCCCAGCTTGAACGTACGTAAAGGGAACACATACAATCATAGATAGTATTGGCTCTTGTTGGCATACCAGCGCGACAGGATAGAACGGGATAGAACTAGCTCAGCAATAGGCGCCTCAAGCAATGGGTCTTCGTCTTCTTTTGAGTGAGGATATCTCTCCGCACAAGATATCACTTCTATTCTTGATTGGAATACACTGTACTGGCAACATCCCTGCAAATGAAATGAAAGTAGTGCTAAACACAGTCATGAAGCTACTAGAAAACGAGCCATTGATCAACGAAGACGGCGATATAGTAGTGATACCCGGGATATTGGACCTTCTAAGGGCAATTGGTGGGACAAAGACCCCCATGCTCTTGCTCAGCTCCTTGTGGAGAATAAACTCAGTTGAGAGTCTTGAATCAAGTATATCTGCAATGCAGTCCCTACTCAGTTTATCCAATATAGTGGTCAAGAAGGACAATTTACGGGAGAATGACGAATCAAGTGGCACGATCAAGATACTACCTGGCTCCTTTTTCGGCCTCTTCATTCAGAAGATTGTGACAACATGCAGTCTACTTCACTTTGACGAAAGTTTGTTGTTGTACGAAGCGTTTTTGAGTTATCGAGAAGCTTCATACGACAGCTTTGTCAACTTGGGAGGTGACATAGAGATAGAGCGGGCCAGATTGGCTAGCGAACTTGTCACTGAGGGCAATCAGTCTGGCAGAGACAGCATGAAGGGCAGAGACACGCAGTCTGACTTTGAGTTGTATGCCAAGCTAGACAATCAGCTACAGAGAGAAGGATTGCCGATTCAACTTTCCCTTTACGAGCTGCGTGCCGGCAAGGATAAAACTGTTCCCAAGTCGCACATAGACCACTCTTTGTTGCCTGTGCCGAAGCACGATCTTCAAATACTTCTCGATAAGCAAATCCAGCTTCTCGAATCAAATGGAACCCCCACACCGCGTATTCTCCGAGAGATAATGACCCTAATGACTTCCCCAACTTCAAATACATGTCTCATACAGAATGCAGACTTTAATAACCTTCCCTCATACTACTATATCCAATACTTGGAAGCGTTGAAGGACTCCGACTACAACGGAGCCTTTGCCTCCCTACACCAATATTTTGACTACATGGTGTCCAATAACTCGAAATACTTTTATCATTTTGCCTTGATTTCCCGAGCATCATTACACCAGCATTTTGGCGAAGACGAAAAGGCCCTAAACGCCATCGAAGAAGCAGTATCCGTCGCAAGAGAAAACAGAGATAACTCTACTTTGACGTATATCCTACTGTGGTTATACAACTTCATGAAGAACAAGCCAAACTTGTGGTACAAGCAAACATTCAATAACGAGCAACATCTTTTGGAGTTTCTCGTAAACAAGTCGCACCTGGTTAGTCTACCCTTGTATGCAATGAGTTACCAGTTCGAAACCTTACATATTATGAATCTGGGAGAGGGGAATATCTCAAGATACATCGAGCTGCTAATCAAGGCAACCTACATATCCATACACGATCAGCTCCCCACATCTTTCATGAAGAGCATCGAGTTAGCAACAACCGTGTGGTTTAGGATTGGGAATAACAATTTGGCCAATGTATACGCTGACATTCCAAATTATATCCAAGATAAGTCTGAGAACCCCATAAATCTATCTGATAACGTAGCTATTGAGATCCGCAAAGCATATCTCTCATACCATCAAGGAAACGTGGATCTTGCATACCAAAAATTGGAAGCTCTAAAGAAACGTGTTGGTCGCAACAGGCTCTTAGGCCAGAGCATCCAAATACGATCGCTAATTCTTCTTATCAAGATCAATTTGAAGCGTGGAAGACCCTACATCGCCGAGGGCATAATGCAGTCCCTTATCAACACCGAAATACAAGAGCAGGAATTGGCAATTGAGTTGATTTACAGCTACACCGAGGTGCAAATCGAGCTCGGAAACTATTCCAAGGCGTTATCGTACTTGACTGAGAGCCTTTCCAAGCTCTCAGCAACGGCAAACAATGAATGCATAATGATAATCAGGCTTTCCTACTTGAAGTGCCGTATTTTTGTTCAATCGGGCGCCCACACTAGGGCGCTTCTGTTGGTGTTGCAGGAGATACAAAGGTCCAAGAGAATTGGCATGTTGTCCTTGGTTGTTGAAGGTGCCATTCTACTTGTGTGTATTTTGAACAAGATGGGCACATTCAGCGATGCATATTCCGTTTTGATGTCGGTAATGCCCAACATCCGGATGGTTCAGAATGAGGATAATATATCAGCCGCATACTATGAATTTGCATACACTTGTTTGAAATTGCTACAGCTAAACAAGCAGAAGCAGCAAGACTACCTTGATTCAAAGACTTTGCTAGGCAAAGTACTACGGTTTCTAAACATCAGCATTGACGGATACAGAAAATCGCTCAATTTGATCATGTTGCAAAAATGCTTTGAGCTTGAGCTCGAAATGGCCAGGTTCAAGAAACTTGATGAGCTCGAGGCGCATGCCAGGAACTCCCTAGAGAAATTGAGGGTACGGTTAGAAGAGGAGGTCAGTTATGGGTTCATACAAGAAGAGGTCTCAAACGAGGTTGTGATGCAAGCATGATGGGTGTTGCCAGGCTCTTTTTATCTAGTTTGAGACCACCTGCCTGCTTATCCTTTACATCCTGGGGGTCTGGAGACATTCCTTTCGCTATTTGTGTATTGTGTAATAAATTTATATATCATAAACCAATAATAATAAATTAAGAGAATAATTAAGTTTGAATACCAAAAATATATATATATAGTCCCAAGGAACTCTTACCTTAGGTGTGAATTCTGTGTGTGTATGCGTATATGTTAAATCACGTTTTTGTTTGTTATATGTGTTACAATTCTTCTTTCAGTTTTGGACTTCGATAACCCATACAAGCTCTAAGTACTTCTCTCTCCCCTGCCCTCTGGAACATAGAAACGCCACTAATTTCGGAAAATGAGTAGGCGTGTCTTCTCTAGAATATGAAAACCCCTCCTCCTCTTAGTCTACTTCTTTGACTTTTCTTCTGAATCAATGTTGGCCAAGATCAATGCAGCTGCCTTCAATTGGATAACGTTGGCAAATTGTTTGAACAACCATAATGGTGCACTCAAGAAGACCATTAAGGTACCCAACCAGAAGAAGCCAAAGGAATGCAAGTAGATGGCAACATAGAAGAACTCGTTGACCATGCAAACTAAAAACAAGACGTTTCTGTTGGTGTAGTACAAGTTCAAGATCTTGGATTGCTTGGCATCTACGTTCTTATGGGAGGTTGAGCCTTGTGAAAGCATAGCGTACATGTGCATGTAGTGCAGGGCCAAGTCCAAGGACACCAACAATTGCCACACAAGGCAAAAGTTAGGATATATGACACACAAGTAGCAGATCAAGGAAGACGTGGCACATCTGTCTGTCACCATATCCAACACGGCACCAAATTTGGTTCCTTGGTTATACTTTCTTGCGGCGTACCCATCGAATGCATCCAAGAAGCCAGAGACTCCGTAGAACAACAAGGTGTACCATGGGTGGTTCTTCATACAGGCAAACGACAACACAGCCGTAAACACTCTGAAGTACCCAATGAGATTGGGGATGTAGAGGAAGATATCAGTAGGAGTAACGGTGGCCATGGTGTGCTATGATAGTTTTGCGCTAGCCAAGTGATAAAGCAGACGTGTGCGTTCTCGGTTATGATATCAGACTAAAACTCTTCTAGTAAAGTGAGCTTTGGTAATTCTTTCCCGATTCAATGTGGGTTTAACAGCAAAGACTTGCAGTAAGAAGAATTTGCGAACAGGGATTGCTTTCAGGTGGATGGCACAACGTGCTTTTTTACGAATATCGCCTTTGCACTTGGATTGGTGTAAATTGAGTTTGAATTTTCTGTTTGGTTCAAATTTCCCCTCCTTAGTTTTTTTCACTGATAGATCAAATTCGAAGAGAGAGCGTTTTAGAAGTTCGGCTAGCGAGGAATCTTTGAGATTTTTTTGGGCGTGTGTGACAAAATGTTACATTTCGCAGCAACCCAGCGCAAATTAGGCGCCTACACAGTGTGTTTATAGTGTAGAAGGTTATCAGGAGACCTTTGATCTGGCATAGTTACAAGGTGGGGGTATCAAGGAGAAATGTAAAGAGTGTAAAAGGGTATTTTGATACTTTAAAAATATTTTTTCTTCTTTTTTGGTTTCTGCATTATTTCGTTTCGTTATGTATATAGCTCATCAAGGTCATTAACATTATTATTATTATTATTCGATATCGGACTTATGATATCTTCGCTCACCATTGAGATAGCAACTCCGTTCTCCTCTGATTATCTCTGGATTTAATCTCCATGGCCTTCAATCGTTCAAAGTAGTTTGTACAATTGAAATTTTCGCAGTTAAGCAGAAGATCCCGCTTAGAAGAACCCAAGGGACCATAATTGACAGTTGCACACTGGTCACATGTGTTTAAAACGTTATCAGTTGTTACCTCAACCTGCTTGATAGACTTAGATAAGGAAGCCACTGTCTCAAGTTCATTTTCAAGGCACCCACGACAGAACTCGCTTCCCTTAACCTTAGTCTGCTCACTGCAAAGAACACATGAGTTCTGCTTGATCAAGTTTCCAAACAACAGCGTATTGTCATTGTGGGTATCTTGGGCACTGATTTGCCTGTCACCCAATTTCTCTTTATTTTTTCGGAATTGCGGCAATTCTTTGTACCAGCTTTTTATGTCAACCCCAATCAAGTTGAAAATCCTCGCCAAAGGAGGAATGAGTACCCTTGTTACATAATACTCGTGATCAAGCTTGTATGGACTACCCTTCAACTTTGTGAATGAGCTCACAAAGTCCTCGGGCAGAACGCATCTGTCTTTAATTCGAATTTTAGACGAGTCGTGTATAACAAGATACGGAACTCTCTCCTTGTATTGAGGTTCGCTTCTAGCATCTTGTTCCACTTTCTTCTTTGAGATCACTGCACCAGGAGGTAAATACTTTTCGTTTTTATAAGTGCCGTATCTCACTTCTTTGGCGAAGCAAAAGTCCTTCACAGAGACCTTGTTCAAAACAACTTTATAAAACTGCTCCATGACATACCTTTTAACCTGAGAGATATTTGACGTATCGAACAATGTCTTCAAACTTCGTTCAAGGATAATTTGTTGCGCAGGAATACCATCTCTACGGATTGTCTCGATACCCTTTGCGTCAAACTTGGGCACTTTTTGCTCCTCATACTCGTAACTATACCCAACGTATCTTTTCTTACTGAGTAGGACCGAAGGATGGTAAACTTTTTCAAACTTCAAAAAAAGCGGATTGGGGAATTGGCTCGATATGTGGGTAGATATTTCTCTACCAATTTTGAAAGCATCCAGTTTGCTCTTTCCAGGAAGATAAACAAATAAGGAATCGGTGTCACCGTAGACTACCTTTGCACCCCAATCTGGATTACCATCGATAATATCGATTGATTGAGAAAGAATCTCTCGTCCAGTGGAAACAATTGCATCGGCAATGTCAGAATTGGGCATTCTACCACTAAACGTTGCAGAAGTGTAACCGTATGTGACGTTGGCAATAAGCTTCAACGCCAACTGCTTCGAGTTGTAAAGCTTTTCTAACTCTGGCTCATTTTTGCCAAACTTCTTCATCAAAGTTTTCACGTTGATTCTTGCCTCTAAGATTTCCTCCAACATTTTGGCCAATACACTTTTCCTAACCCTGGATTTCACAAACATATAGCCATTCGGCGAAACAATAATATCATCGTTCTTCTTAAGTATGTCAATGATCCCGGGTTGCAATTTCATGCTTTTCAAATACCCAACCCCATTCTTCTTGGGTTCAAACCCTTTTAGTTTACCTATTAAAGTGCTATAGCAGTAGTTGTAGGCTATGACGATAGACGGATACAACGATTGGAAATCAAGAACAATTAATGGAGATTTATAAAAGTTGGAGTCCGGTTCCATGATCAAGGGGATGCATTCAAGGGATCGCATTTCATGTACTTGCTGCTTGGAGGGGGAATTAAGAAGCAAATTCTCAGCCTTAGTCAACCTTAACAAGATCGACTCAACCTTGTATTGTGAGCCACGATAAAAGTTGGAGTAAAAGTCGACACCAATCAACCTCGATTGTTCAGAGTTCCTGAGGATTACTTCTTGGACTTCGACGTATTTATATGATAGATGTAATCTTTTCATATAGTACCTTAAGACAGCTTCAGTGAGGTTCCCGGATGGTCCATTTCCCAAGAACCAAGATGTGAGTAGTTGGTTCAGAAATTTCGGAACAGTTTCATGAATCAAATGGTACGCAACATTCTCTAAAGAATAGTTATTCAAACTAAACTCGTGACGTAATACTCTCCATATATTAAGCATATGTCTCCCAGGGATTTTGATATTAGACGTATGCGTGTAACCCCACCGATCTCCAACTTTCCCATTGCTTTTGAATGTAGATCTACTAAATTCATGACATAAATTCACATCATGTATTGCTCTGAATCTTTCGATGATATATCCCCACGAAGAAGAGATTATTTCGTATCCACAAAGGATATCAGGATCCAAGAATCTGACTTTGGACACCAACTCACCAATCATGGCTTCTTCATTGTAAAAAACCGAAACTAGTGATGATAAATGAGGAATCTTTGACAATGTCTTTTCAATTTGTAAACTTGCCGTCGACGAAGGATCTAGACATACTAGAATCCCCTCCGATGAGCCAGAAGCTCCACCATTGAAGTTCCGATCATCAAAACTATAGAAAATAATGTCAATGGGGTCTTCAGAAGGATTTGGCAACTTTTCTGTAGTTGAATTACAGTGAATTTCCAAGTTGAAACTGGTCAAATAGTTGAATCCATCTGGTTTCCTAGCAACTTTCTCGCTTCTATACGAGAATTTATAGTCGTTAGTAGCAGTGAACCTTTCAAGCTGTGAAATGAATTTACGTTCCCTGGCAATACGCTTCGGCTCGTCAATAGTTATCCAGTCCTTGACTTCTTTCTTTGTAGGAGCTGCAGGTACGTACAACCACCTATTATTGGGTTGAGCTTTGAGCCCACTTTTTCTTCTCTTTACCTTGTGGTTGAAGATCTCTTCTGTCAACTTTTTCTTCTTCAAATCCAGTTGAAGTTGTGATTTGATAGAATGGGAGACCTCTACCCCATCACCGAATGCGAACGGAGCGGTGTTGTCTTCGAAAATACAGGCAACAGGAATCTTTTTGTTTGCAAATACAAATGCCTTGGGTGGCTTATCCCTTGCATTGTCGAAATGAGGATTTACGTAGTCAATCTTCAATACTCCGTGCTCATCAAAGGTGTTCATAATATTTTGCTTCAGCAATGAAGACGGAGTGATGCTCAAAAATGAGTGAGAAGATAGGGGCGTAAATGATTTGTGGGACCTTTCCGCAAATCTTACCAAATCTTGCAGCTTTAGGGAACTATCACCTTTCTTTCTTTGCGTGAACTTTTGGGTGAATATGACCTGGTCCATTTGGGACGCATCGAAGGAGTCAATTAATGACAACTCGTCTTCAATCTCAGCAATCTCTGATTCATTTTCGGAGAAGGAAAAGTCAAGATTATCGTTGTCTACTTGCTTTACGTCAACTTCAACCACTGGCGGCGACGGAGAGCTAGGGAATGGTGAGGAGTCATCAAGAATTGCAGGCTGCTCCACTTCTGGCTCATGGAGAGCAAGATGGTTTGTTTGGGACGTTTCCTCATCAATTGGTCTCGATATGGGTTGGGGAGCGCTGGGCGGCGCGTCTCCTATTTGTATGTACCTGGTTTCGTCCCACCAGAGGTCATCTAGCTTTTCCCACATTTTTAAGTCTCTGCCAAAACTCATCAATAGTAGGCCTCCGTTGTAGTTGAGAATTTGACTTTGGATATCGACTAAATCGAATGCAGTAGGGATCCTCAAGGTGTCGTTGTAATACTTATCAGAGAATCCGTCATATCCATCCTCGGCATTTCCAGCATGTCTCCCCCTGGACATTTCAGACACATAGTCCAATAAGTCGTCTAGCTCTTGTTGATTTGACCATTTCGTCCCACCGCCACCTGTTTTCTCTGTTCTTTGTAATTGAGAGCTAAAGTTGAACTCGGATCCCCTAACCTTCGACTGATACGCAATATCTTTCGAAAGAATGTCCAAGGAGGTCAAAAACTTCTCGCTTTGATGGAATTCTACTCTACCTAGCTTTGTGTGAAGCTCTCTTATTTTGATGAAGGAACGATTGCAAATATGCTCAGACCTAATATCAGCCTCCAACAACGGGTGGCCGGTCCTTTCAAAGTTTATAGGGTCCAAGACATTGGAGTGTGTAATGTGCGGGGCCAAATGCTGTTTTAATCTGGAGAATTTACTCCCGCTGTCATCAGCCTTATACTGGCTGTTGAAAATAGGTACTCTCCAGTAACACGAGGAGATCTCCATCCAACTACACCCAAAGAGATTGTAGTCGGTGACAAACTGAAGGAGGTACGGTATATGCCCCTCGTACACGTTTCTCAAGCGCTTCGAGGCTTTCGAAGACGACGACGAACCGAAGACTATGGAACCCTCATTGATGAGTTTGACGAGTGTAGTCTTGTACAGAGGTGATAGCAACGAGATCTTGTAGACCTGCTGATACCCTACATTGAACCCGTATATGGGGGTTGCCTTGCAGAGGGCCACGTTTGCAATGTATAGTCGCTTGCCCATGGGCTCTGGCCGGGTATTATTTTGATTGTCCTTGTCGTCATCTGCGCCGTCACTGCGGTTATCGACATCGTTGTCGTCGTCGTCGTCGTCATCATTTTCGTCTTCGTTATTTTTGCCTGAGTTGTTTCTCTTTCTCCGTCTGGTCTTGAAGCTGTTCTTTAAGGCTACCTCGATATAGTTGGTTAGAGTTTCCAAGTTTGGGTTCTTTTCGTGACAGTCCACAAATACATACGGGTAGTAGTTGTGGATATGCACGATGATGTTGTAGCTCAAAGATGGGGAAGCCGCTGAGGATGAAGACGTAGACGAAGAGGAAGTCTCCGAGGGCAAGGAATTGGCATGTGCGTGCTGCCTTTGTTCTCCATTTTCAGCAGAGGAGGAGGAGGAGGAGGGATGAGAAGACGATTTACTTGGGTCTACTAAGGGTACTGAGATTGATCCGTACAATCTGATTACTGGAACCCTGCTCACCTGGCCACATAGTTGATCCAAGTTCAGCGACTTGGTTTGGTACGAGTCGTAATCAGAGATTTGGATTTTGAGATTTTTCTTTGTCATATCATATTTGCAGTTCTGGAGTTTCTGGGGATAATAGGGGCTTGAGTCACCTAGAGGTAAGTGTTGAGTTCCCCAAAATGTATGTAGCCTTGTGAAAATCTACTGTTGCTAAACAAGATGTTTTTCCGCGCGACTCACTGCTTAAGGCCGTAAGAGTTTAGTGAGCTAGCGACAAGACTCACACAGCACTTTTTCGCGGTGTTAACTAGACGCTAAAAAAAAAAAAGCATCGCGGTGCCTTAAACTTTTGTATGTGTCTCTTTGTTTGTTGCGAGCCATAGTCCGAAATATACGATATTGCCAATACCACCAGTTTACCACCAGTGGTTCTAACAAAGAAAGAGTGGTGGGAAAGTTTCTCGCAAAACTGCAATACATTGCAAGGCACAAGAATGCTGGATAGGTCCAAAAAAAGGAGCTAGTCAGGTTCGAGCGACAGATGGTAGCTTGAAAGAAAAACAGTGCCGCTGCAATTCCCCTATTTTGTCAGGCCACAGACACTCTCTCTTCGGTACCTAAAAATAACTTCTCCACTCGTCTAAAATAGATTCTTGATAATCCAGAGACAATAGGAGAGGTGGGAGGTTACATGGGGATCGAAGATCAAAATATTCGTACGGCAAAAGGAAAGAAGATTGTGAAGATGTCGAAGCGCTAATTTATCGAGAACCTGTAGCCGGGCCAGTCAGTCAGGAAAAGGTACACCCATATGCCCTCCACATAAACACAGCGGCTCCGAAGGTCAGATTTTCAGCACCCTTTTCTCGCTGTTCAGTGTAATTTTTCCGGTGCCTCGTCGGTGGTTTGGCCCGTAAGCCACGATGCTACTACTTGGGTGGCTCTTCACCACTAGCCGCGGCCACTTCCAATTGGATTGTAGGTATGCAGCTTCTATGTGGTTGGCAGGAACAGAAGATTAAACAAGCCAGAAAAAGAAACAAAAAAGAGGAGTGATGCGTTAAAAAGTGACAAGGTGCATTTTTTGATTACGAAAATAAAAATATTTTCTAGCTGTCGGGATGCCTGTGGGAACGTTTTAGCTGATTGACTACCAACGGACGGCTAGGTGCTTTGGTTGGGTAGCACTTGTTTCTTTTTTTTTGTGTGCTGGACAGAAGATCATGTAGCCAATTGCCTCCATTTCCTTTTTGGCGTTAGCGAGGGCATTTGCGAAGTTAAACCCGAGAAGTAGATAGAGATCGAGTGGTGGAGACGGTGGCAGAAGATAAGAAACCAGTGCCCTTTTTTTTTTCTTTTTCTTTTTCCGCTGGCGGAACGCAGAGAGGGTGATCTGGCGGAATAAATCAGCCGGAATGATTAAAGCAGCCGTTCTTACGCAACAAACTTTTTTTTTTGTTTGACTTTCGACTATTGTTTGCCCGTTCAGCATCTCCATATTTTTCCAGCTACAACTCCATAGTGGCAGCCATGGTGTTGCATTAAACAACACTTCATTGTCAGGGCTTAGCTCGTTTGGCGTTTCCCAAAGCAGGGTATTTTTTAGGTTCGGGTTATTTTTAGCTTCAGCATGATTATTTTTTTTAGCTTGGTTGATTTGAAATTTGATGGTGCTCTGATAATTTTTCAGTCTCGGTTTGGGCCACTAGCAACTAGGGGACGTCGCGCCGCTGACTCTTGAACCAAAGCCAAGTGCGCTAGCGGTAGCAAATGCCAAAGCAGAGAGAGGGGAAACTCCTTGCCAGTGAGAGGTTTGACGGCTAGTTGCAAAAACACTCAGGACATTACTCAGCGCGTCGTCGAACCCCAGAGTCGGACGGATTGATACGCTTTCTTCCGATTCCCACTAGATCCAAACCGCATGCATTGCAATTACGTAATGGGGCCGACTGACCCACTTGGTGAGTATTTTCCTCACTAAAAAAAATAAGCAATCAGTAGAAATTCACTAAGAAAAAGAAAAAGAAAAAAGTAAAAAAAAAAAAAAAAATAATCAAAAATAGATCCCAAGAGATACCCAACGAGCCAAAACCAGCTTGAAACGAAGACCCTACCAAGACCACATTGTATGCTCGTGTCCACCCTGTATTAGGCTGCCCCCTTTCGAAGGGTCCACGGTACCTAAGATGCTTTTGCTTCCGATCCCGCCAACTACGATTTTCGCGCTTATCTTGCAACCCTCAGCGTTACCGTGCTACTCGCACCCTCGCTGACCACACTAGGAAAAGTCTCCGCCCTCCACCGCCAGCAAAACTCCAACCACCTCTCCAGTATTCTCTGCATAATCAGCAGTTCTTCTGTTGTCGCATATCAGATACAATTAACCGTTTTGCAGCACAAAGCGTCCTTACTCCTTTACTAACTGCTTACTAAATGGTTGCTCTCCACTCACACGCATCCGATAATTCTGCCACACATTCGAATGAATCGTTTCACAACCATTAGCGTCCAGCTCAATTTTTTTTTTTTATTTTTTTCTTTTTTGTTTGCTACACTTTGATTTTACCGGTCCTACATAATTATTTTCTTTATTTGATATTTTATATTTTATATTTTTTTTGATTTTATTTTTTTACTCCTTTCTCGAATATTTTTACTTTACCACTTGCCTTTTTCTTTGCTCACCAGTCTCTTTTCACCCAATACACCAATAATTGGCTGAAGACCGCTTCCTTGTATATGTATTGCACTCGAGTTTGTATATAGACCAGAAACTTTTCTCCCTAACACGCGACTTTTGACGGCGATACCGATTCCTTATTTTGGACACACTTCTCTCAATCCTTACTGATCCGGATACAACTCAAAGGAAACACCCACACAAGCACGAGTTCAAGTCATTACGAGTCCTGCCAGCACTTCCAGAGAACCAGAGAATCACGAAAACAAGTACAGTCCACTTTGAATTTGAAACCCACACTCCAATCAACCCTCCCCTTGTCACTCATAGCCCCCTTCCAAAGACAACCTCCCCCCTCCACCATGACGCATAATAACGATGCTCTGGAAGCTCTACAAAACCTCCGTCTAGAGTCTCCCACCTCGCCAAGCATCCCAGCTGCGAACCAATTATCCTCAGACATACAGGCCAGAATCTTAGCGTTCCAGCAAAAGAGAAGAGTGAATGCGCCCCAGCAGCCGCCCCCTGATGAACCCCCGGTTGACGATTCAACCGTGGGCCACGCCAAACCCTTACCCCCATTGCCTCCTCTGTTTCTCATGCCTTCAGCACATATAGACGAAAGAGCTCGAAGCTACAGCAGCAACTCTGTAATCCATCCCAACCCGAACGCTATCCCTCATTTATCCAGCGAACGTCAGACCCAGCAAGCAAAACAACAACAAGTGCCGGTCCCACCGCATCATTACCACGCTCAGTCTCAGCCTGCTGTTCCACACTCCTTGCATCAGCATCCAAATCAACCTACTCCCCAGGAGAAAGCATTCGCACGTGCCCAAGCGCAGGCACACTTGGTGGGCGCCCAGACCAACTCTGACCCCCCAGTGACATCCCTAGACTCAGCTTTGGCTGGTGAAATACCGAACATCGTACCACCGCAATCCCAGCAACAGGCCAAACCTCCAGTGCCAATAACATTACCTAACTCAAACACCCTCAACAGATCACCACCGAAAAATGGAACTGCCGGCTCCTCCAGTGCACAGGTACCACCACAGCAACTTTTACTAAACCAAGTCAGAGGAAATGGTGCAGAGGGCTTGAAAAAGAAGCCATCTCTCTCGCAAAGAAGAGGTATGAAGCTCGACATGGGCAGCTTACAAAATGAAATTGCCCCAGCAAGCGCTCCTGCTACTGCCACTGAAGAGCAACCGCAGCAGCAGCAACAGCAAGAGTTCTCCAAACTACCACCTATCACTGCCGCTGATCCTGCTCCATTGAAGACAACAGGTGAGATTTCGAGAAGACTTTCAGATAGGAAGAACAAGCCAAACTTCAAGCTTGGTCTAAATGACAACAAGTTGAACAATAATGGAAACAGTACTGGTGCTGTGGCCAATAGCAATAACGGCATCAACTCTAACAACGGTTCTTCCTCTTCTTCTTCATCCGCGGCAGCTCCTGAGAAGAAGTCCCAATTGCAAGGACTTTTCGCCAACTACGCCAAGTATGTTGATATCAAGTCTGGATCCCTCAATTTCTCAGGTAAGGCATCACTTCATTCTAAGGGTGTTGACTTCCTGTCTGGTTCTTCATTCCGTATCAGTTTGGAAGAATTGGAATTCATCGAAGAATTGGGAAGAGGAAACTACGGCACTGTTCTGAAGGTTCTCCACAAGCCTACAGGTGTGTTAATGGCCATGAAGGAAGTCAGATTAGAATTGGATGAAACAAAATTCACCCAGATCTTAATGGAGTTGGATATTTTGCACAAATGTAACTCGCCATTCATTGTTGATTTCTACGGCGCCTTCTTCGTCGAAGGTGCGGTTTACATGTGTATGGAATACATGGATGGTGGTTCATTAGACAAGATATGCACAGAAAATGGAGTGACACTGGAGAAGGCATTAGCATACATTCTGGAAAGCGTCATTAGAGGCTTGAAAGAATTGAAAGACGAGCACAATATTATTCATAGAGACGTTAAACCAACAAACATTTTAGTAAACACCTTGGGAAAAGTCAAATTATGTGATTTCGGTGTGAGTGGTAACCTTGTGGCATCCTTGGCGAAAACCAACATTGGATGCCAGAGTTACATGGCACCTGAGAGAATCAAGACGCAGAACCCTGCTGACGCAACTTATTCTGTCCAATCGGATATCTGGTCTTTGGGATTGACCATTTTGGAAATAGCCGCAGGCCATTATCCTTACCCCCCTGAAACTTATGGGAACATTTTCCTGCAATTGAATGCAATTGTGGATGGAGAGCCACCAAAATTGGACCCCAAGACGTTCCTGAAAGATGCACAATATTTTGTCAAGCAGTGCTTAAATAAAAACCCTGACTTGAGACCTAGTTATGCCGTGTTGTTAAACAACCCATGGTTGGTCAAGTACAGAGACGTTGATCCAGAAATGGACAAAATCGTTACTAAGAGAGTTGAAGAGATAGAAGAGGAGAAGGCAAAGAGAAAGAGTCTCAGCAGATCCAGCTCCCTAAAGCAGTACGGAGCCACTGGCGGTGCAGCCGGTGTCATTCCTGGCGCTGGCAGTGCAGCCTCTGGAGGTATTCCAAATATCCCAACTGGTACCATACCAATTGCCGGAGCTGCAGCAGGCCACGGCAACAAGCAAGTTAGCCGTGAGAATGTCAAATCATTGCTCAAGGACAAGGTGAGAGCACCTGCTTTGCATAGAAGAGGTTTGCCTGAAAGACGGCCTGTGAGTCAGCAGAGTGATCAGGGCCAGAAGGAGAGAGGCATATAAATAGATAGATAGAGAAGGAGACGAAACAACAACAGCACCACCAAGAGGACAAAAGAAGATTCACATATATTCGAGCAATCTCGTTAATTTGCATTGAGGTTCTTATGATCGTTGGGGAGAGATCCCTTTAGCAACAAAGTATTTTTTTGCTGCAACTTTTGTGTATTATAGATATTTTCACTATGCTTTCTAGTAGGAGGCTGAATAGGACACGAAATATTATATTAATGAGAAGACTTTTAGGATCCAACTGTAGAAGCCGAGAAGAGATGCAAAAACTAAGAGTGTATTTTGCAGCGGGGGGCTGAAGATAACTTTTTTGATTTGCATATGCAGGATACCACTGGAACCAAATGCTCAGCCCAAGATGGCCAACAGACGATAAAGATAGTTTTACCTGAATTTCAGTATTTGAAAATGGACATCTTGCAAATAGCAAGTATTTTACCTCTCCTACAAGCAAAAAGGATCCACTTTGCTACTTTTCTCAGCTACCAATGCTTCTCTAGCCATAATCACTACTCAGTATAGAATGGAATCATAAGCCATAACGGCAGATGGAAACTTTACCTGCATATAAGTCAAAAGCAAATCGCACTCAATCAGCCAAAAAAATGTATGGCCCTAGCCCGCCAGCCTACACCCCTTTTCGAAAATTCAACTGCTAACTAGCGGATCTACTTGACACCACATTGCCCTGCAATTGACCAGAAAATTCAATCCCCCACGTCACCCGCGATCACAATGTTGCAGATCGAACTGAATAACTTACTCATTGAGACTACTCTTACCGATAAAATCTTCCCAGAGGACTCGGAGTCTGCCGGATTCAAGTCGATTGATCGTATTATCACCGACTTTGACTTCACAACGTATCACATTTCCACGCTCGGCGACGACAAACACTTGCTTCTCCTCAGTATCTACTTGAAGTGCTGGGATGACTTAGTCAGCTACGGCGTCGTCAAGTACTTGGAAACCAAGTACTCGCAATTCAGCGACTTCTTATCCATTTTGCCCGCCAAGGACGCCGAAAGTAACTACAACTACTCGTTGGTGTTGGATTTGGCCAAGGTGACTTCAACCTCCGATGAGACCGTCAAGCGTTCGATTATCAGCGAACTTGCCTTGCTTAAGAGAAACTGTATGGCTGCTCCATTCGAGCAAGCCTTCGCAAGATACGACGAGTTGGCTCAACAATACGCCAACGAAAACACCTACGCTGAAGAAATCCAGCAAGAATTGCAAAACGAAAAGGTTCTCGTGATCAACTATAGAGGCATAGACGAAAGCATTTACATCAAGCCATCCTTCGACAGAGTCACTGTTATCTTCCTGACCATTTTCCAGGATGAGACTGACAAGATCTTCGGTAAGGTTTTCCTTCAGGAATTCGTGGATGCAAGAAAGAGATCCGTACAGACCGCCCCACAAGTCTTATACTCACACAAGGAACCACCTTTGGACATTGCTAGTGTCGCTACCGGCAGTGGGAACAATGACAACAAGGGTTACGTAACCTTTGTTCTCTTCCCAAGACACTTGGTACGTGGAGACAAGAGAGACAACTGTATTACCCACATTCAAGTATTCAGGAACTACTTCCACTATCACATCAAGTGTTCCAAGGCCTACATGCACTCGAGAATGAGATTCAGAGTCAAGGAGTTCTTGAAGATCTTGAATAGGGCCAAGCCAGAGAATGTCGACAACGACGGTAAGTTAGTTGATAATAGAAAGACTGCAAGTGGCAGAAGGTTTGTCCAGTAGGTGGATTATGAAAAACCCAAGTTGGAGCATAGAGAATGGGAGGGAGTCTTGGCGTGCCGAGAAACCAAAAATGCCATGCTATAGCGTGCACATATATAAAAACAATGAATAAACGAAATATTAGTATGAAAGGAGGTGGCTGTAGAAGCGCAGGTGTATGTGTGACGAGCTACCAATCTACGAGACTGATAATAGCTAAGGACTAAAGCCATCCGCTGATATTCTACTATCACCAAGGCAATACCTTACAAACCTTGAGGCTGGAAATTGGACTGGTTTGGGCTGCACTAAATATCTATTAGTGTGTGTATTTTATATATATATATATACTACCCTTGTAATGTATACTTTAAAATTTTATATGTACATGGAGTGGAATGTAGACGTGAGTTCAAGTGAATGTTCACGCCTCTATGATGATTGCGGCTTCTTGACACCGTACTTGGACCTGGAGGTCTGTCTGTTGGCAACACCAGCCAAGTCATGGGCGCCTCTCACCAAACGGTACTTCACACCAGGTAAATCCTGGACTCTACCTCCTCTTACCAAGACGACATGATGCTCTTGTAAATTGTGACCTTCACCTGGAATTAAACACGAGACAACGTTACCGTTACTCAATCTGACTCTACAACACTTTCTTTGAGCCGAGTTAGGCTTCTTAGGCTTGACAATCATGACTCTCAAGACCACACCCTTTTTGAAAGGATTGGTGTCCAAATCGGGTGATCTGGAGGCAAAGGGCTTATTTGGCTTGCCCAGTCTTCCGTGTCTTATCTGATTTAATGTGGCGAATCTTTTTTGGTTGACGAGGGATAATATTGGGGACTGAGTAGCCAGTATTTGCGAACGGAAGTATGTGGAACTGATAGGAGATGCGGCGGTACGAGCAGATAACACTGAGACAGCGGAACCAGCTCTGGGGATGGATTGTATGCCCACCTTGAAAGTGGAGAACATAGACCTGAACATATTTGGCTGTTGTGATATAGGGTGAAGCTCAAGGGTCGATACTATGTAGCTTGTGGGCAGATCTATGCTTTTTCGGTGTTGAAAATTTACAGTACTTGAAAAATTCGATATACGGTAGGCGCACGCATTCCAAGAGTGAGGTCTAAGACGTAGAGTGTGGAGAATTGACCCCTGACAAGCAAACTGAAGGGAGGAGGTGGGAGATAGAAATGGAGAGTATGAGACGATAAAAGTTCCAGTTGGAATAGTGGGTCTAGCTAGAAGGGTATTGGTGAATTTTGATTTGTCGTCGACACTCTTTTCAATGCAAGTTAAAGGTTAACGATGGAGTTGCTGCAAATATTCTCTTCAAACCTTGGTCATCCTTTTGAAATCTGGTGGTATTACATTGACATTCGTCTCGGGTGCTACCAGTGCCGTGAAAACGTCATGGAAGAGGGCTTTTTCTTAAACATCTCCGTTTAAGTTCCTTAGTCTTGCCGTTTGACACTCGCTGCCGTAGTTGCAACACTCTGGCTCTCGGTCGCGAGACCTTTGTGTCACTTGCCTTTGTGTAACAAACCCATCCACTAAAATCATCGATTATTATTTACAATTCTGCTCGTTTTTTGATTTCGCACGTCTCTAACCCACACAAGTTTTCAGCTGGATTGAAGTGAACCCAACTACAAAACATCTCTAGCTCATCACATCCCCTACTCCAGACCCCACACTCCACATCACACAGAAAATGTTCAGATCAACAATACTCAGAACCTTAAGAACCCCAGTCGTGTTTAGACAACCACAATTTCCAACTGCCATCAACAGAATTGCCGTTGCCCACTACTCAGGTGTCCCACCATTGACCAGAGACCTTGCCAAAGAAAGAATCTTAGAATTACTCGAAGGCTACGACAAGGTTCAAAATCCAGACAAGATCTCTGAGGAATCCTCGTTTTCCCAAGATTTAGGTTTAGATTCCTTGGACGTGGTGGAAGTTGTCATGGAAGTTGAACATGAGTTCAACATTCAAATTCCCGACCACGAAGCCGACACTTTGAAGACTGTAGGACAAACCATCGACTACATTTTAGCTCAAGATGACGCTTGTTAAGTTAATTCGCCACAACAACATCAACAACTTCAAAAGAAGAAATGGCAAAAAAACAGCACACATGGATATAAAAAGCGCATTGACAAACAAAACAAATATAGAAAATACCAAAAAAGCATATGGAGAAGAGGAGAGAGAAAGGAGGAGAACTAACGATTAAAGGTTACTATTGACAGCAGCTGACGAAGGAAGTGGTTCCGTTATATTAATAAAGTAAAGCATGTATGTATGTACACGTGTATGTATGAATATATGAATAGAGACAACAGGGCAGGGGATGAGTGTAGAGACAGGCGAGTGGAGGCAGAGATAGGAGATGTGCAGCGGCACTGGCGGGAAAAGTAGGCGGGACCTGAACAAGCAGAAAATCCGAGCGCAGAGCGCAGGGCTGTAGAAATAGAAGAATAAGAGCGAGAGAGAAAGAAAGAGATGGAGAGAGAGAGGGTGGTTGATGGTCTCGGTAAAGGATAAGGGTGTCAAAAGTGACCTACTTATCCGAGAGAAGACGACTAGCTCTATCAAAAGAGGCACTTCTTTACATTTTTCATACTGTTCAGCTTGACTGCTCTGTGTAGTCGTAAGTGGCTGCAAAATGGTAGCCGTTGCAGTGACTAGTAGCACCAACTTGAGCCTCATATGGCGCGAAGAAATGACACAGATATCGCAAAGACTAGCACCAGGCAGCCTACCTCTAGATCGAAACAGCCCCAGAAGAGCACCCAACGGAGCCCAATAGCTTCTCTTGCTCTAGGAGGTGTTCTGGTCGCGCAGGCTCAGCAGCTTCTCTGATGGCCCACTATTTTTCGCTGCTGCTGTTGAGTGCATGTGCAAACACGCAAAAGCTCAAAAAAACGCAGAGGGCCCACACCAACTTTCCTACACTGCAGTGCATGTTTCCTCACAAGCGCTGCCCCCTGACACACATTCTCTTTGAAGCCGCACGGAAACCCCTACACTCCTGCTGACGGTTATGCTTTCTACCTTTTGATCACTAATCCACCATGGTTGGCTCGATACCAATTCTTTCTTTGGCTTCCCATTTGTTTCCAACTCTGTGCAACCTCACACGCGTCGCTATCTTGTAGCAAGTTCCCCAGCTCTCGCGCGCCGTATCTGCGGGCAGTTCCCAAAACGGCTCGCTAAATGGAAAAAAAAATCTAACCTTTTTATTTGGCCATTTTCGCCCGGCTCGCAGTGTCCCAAACCTCTCTGCTGTGGTTTTTCTTGACAAAGTATGCAAACCTTAAACGGGGGAGTCGCTAAGATAAGGAGGGTTGCTCAACCAAAAACTGTGGAGCTGCCGTTGCTTGCTTCTGGGTGGGCAATACCAGCTACATATGGAGAGCCAATCCTCCTAAGCCCTACATGTCAATCTGTTCCGGATTCACTCGCATACTGTAAAAAATTTCAAGTTCGTATAGACTTCACCCTCAGTATGCAAAAAGGCAGCTATTTGCTCGTGATATCTCATCTCGCTTCGCATGTAACTCATCAAACTACGCTTTATTTTTTTTTTTTTTTTTTTTTTTTTTGTTTGTAGCGTGCATTCTTTGTCTCTTGTGAATTTTCTTAGTATTATTATTTTTTTGATTTGGCCCGCATGAGAGGCAACTTTGACTCTACACAGTTTGGCCCAGCCGAGAAGTTTGCTAAGTTTTTAGATTTCCTTCCTTTCCTTCTCTAGGCCGCTTCCTCTCAGCTCGTACGAGGATTTGTCAACGGTTGTTTCACTTAACCAGTTTCAAGTTCGTTAGCGTGTGCAGTCTCTCTGTCGTTACCGATTTAGTCTTTTTTTTTTTCTCTCCTTCTCATCTCCACTACTGCCCTGCTAAAACTGGCTAGGTTTATACGAGCACTCTCATGATATTGCTCATAGATTCATACGACTCGTTCACCAATAACCTTTCTCAATTGGTGCTGGAAACAACCGGAAAGAAAGTCGTCACAATCCACAATGATGCGTTCCCCATCTCCCAGTATGACCATTTCCTAGCCAACATCTTGCCCAGTTTCGACTACATCGTGATTGGACCTGGGCCGGGCCATCCCTCGATCGCCACAGACGTGGGAATCATCAGCTGGCTCTTGCAGCAGTTCAAGACCAATCCTGCCATTCCAAAATACTCAATCCCTCCCATTTTGGGGATTTGTCTTGGCTTCCAGAGCATCTGTTTTGAATTTGACAACGAGGTGGAGAGATTGGAGCACATCAAGCACGGACAGGTCTACGACGTAGTGCCTATCGAAGTCAACGAGTTGTTCAAGTCCGTTGAACCCTTCCCATCGGTCAGGTACCATTCGCTCTATGTCGACATAGACCATCTCAGTGAAGATATCGTTCCGCTAGCATACTGTTGGGACAAAGAACAAAAGGTGCTTATGGCCGCCAAACACAGCAAGCTCCCCTTCTACGGAGTCCAATACCACCCAGAGTCGATCTGTTCCCAAAAGGGTAAAGAATTGATCGAGAACTTCAACGCAATCGCAGAAGCCCACAACGAGAAGACAGACAGACGAAGCTCTGTTGCCTCACCGGGCCTGGAATTACCCTTCTTGACGTCTGCCATTGCAAGTCCCACGTCCTCTCCTTCCTATGGCCTTTTCCCCTCAGGTAAGCTCAATTCCGTGAGGAGGTCTACTACAAACTTGTACCACAAAAAATTCAAAATGCCCTCGGAAATCACTTCTGTTGGCGTCTGCAACTATCTTATTCACAAAAACGGTATGAGTGATGATAGTGCAGCACCAGTCATACTTCTCAATTCAGCATCGCTTCCGGGTGAGTGGTCGATCATTGGATTACCCACCCAGGGTAAGTCTGAGGTTATCACCCATTCGATAGATAACAAAGATAGCGTTCAACTCGCCACATACGGTTCTGTCATGGACCAACTGTCCCTACAATTGCAGGGGAAATCAGTATGGTCCTACGTGGCTGAAAAATTCGAAGAAAAGTTTATATCCAGAGCCAGTTTCACTCCAGCTCCAACCTCTATTCACGAGCGTGAGATCCCATTCCTAGGCGGATACTTGGGCCTCATTTCGTACGAAGAAGGGCAGCATATAGTGGTGGATAAATTGGAATCTATAACGAAAACCGACTCAAAAACGCCAGATTTGAAGTTGGTATATATCGAAAGGTTTATCATCTACGACCATGTGACGCATGACTGGATCATTGTTTCTATAAACCAAGACGCAAACGATACTGAATGGTGTAATGAACTCTACAATGAATTGAACCAAGCTAGGGATCTGCATCTGGACTTGATCGTAGTTGATCAAACATCAGTTGCAAAATCAGTTAAGGATCTTCTCTCGAAGGATGATTCTAACGATACTATTTCAATTGAATTCCCATCAAGAGATATCTACAACGATCAATTTCAAAAGTGTCAAGATTTGCTCCATTCAGGAGATTCATACGAACTTTGCCTAACAACGCAACTGAAAATCAGAATCCCAGCACACATTAGAGCCTGGGAGATTTACAAAATCTTAACAATCCAGAAAAATCCTTCTCCCTTTTCATGCTTTATGGAGTTTGATGATCTCGTTTTGATTTCCTCCTCACCGGAAAGATTTTTGTCTTGGAAGGACGAGGAACACAGGAAAATAGTTGAATTGAGACCTATCAAGGGAACTGTAAGAAAGTCGGATGTGATGACCCGCGAAAAGGCTACTTTGATCTTGAAAACACCCAAGGAAATGGGTGAGAACTTGATGATTGTTGACTTGATAAGACACGATCTCCACAAGTTCATCGAAAAAGTGTCTGTGGATCAATTGATGTCTGTCGAAGAATACAAAACAGTATACCAATTGGTCAGTGTCATCAGAGGTGAGTTGGGCCAAGAATCTCCATTCAACGGGTTGGATATCTTACATGAATCATTGCCACCTGGTTCCATGACGGGTGCTCCTAAAAAGAGATCTGTGGAGTTGCTTCAAGACATAGAAGCAATGCAACCTACGTCAGTGAGTGGTGGAAGAAGAGGTATATACAGTGGGGTTGTTGGTTACTGGTCTGTCACCGATGACTCGGACTGGTCAGTCATCATCAGATCTGTGTTCCATTACCGCAAAGATAAAGAGAATGACGAAAAAGTTAACCTCTGGAGGATTGGTGCTGGTGGCGCAATCACTGTCCTAAGTGAAGTTGATTCTGAATGGGAAGAGATGGAGGTGAAATTGTCAAGTGCATTACAGGCATTTAGATGATAGAAGTTCCCTATCCCACATATTATGAGATGCTTCACAGTATTTCCCCAATTTGCATTGCATACATTATTTATTCTATAGTAGAAATATGGCTGTATATAGTATATAATAAAGCTTTAATTTATTACCTCTAGCTTATTCGTCGTCATCGTCATCATCATCAATATCAATATTTGGAATTTCGAAATCAGAATTGTCGTCATCGGCAGCAGGAGCAGCCGAGGTGGTGGCAGCCGAAGCAGAAGTAAATGGATTGAAGGTTGGTTCTGTGGTTTGAGCTTCAGCTACCACTTCATCGACCTGTTTGGATGGCTCCTCAACAGTAACACTTTCAGTAACTGTTTTAGTAACCGTTTCCTTGAAGACTAATTCATCCGATGGTGCAATTGAAGCGGCAGACACTGTAAACGTGCTGGATGGTTGGAACTTTTGTCTCTTTGATGCTATTTCTTCAGTTTCTTCGAGTTGATGAGTTCTGTCGTTAACATCGCCAAGGGCAGAAGGCACCGCAGTCTCTGTCTCATCCTCTTCACCGTCTTCGTCTTCTTCCTCCTCCTCCTCAAACGAAATTTGATTTACCTTGGAATACTTTGCTAATTGCGGGAATCTTGGGTTGTTGAAAACACTGATAATAGGACTATTCCCTAAGATGCTGCTAACTATAGGCAAAATCGATACATTCTCATTGCCCGGATACAAGACAGCATCCACTAGTAAGTTTGTGAGTTCGACTGGAACTTCGCTCTCAAGGGAGTAAGCTCTTGCTCTTGTTGCCTCAACCACGACATACTTCAAGATTTTATAGTACTGGGTAGGTGGGATATTGCATTTTTTGAGAGCTGCATTGATGAATTTCCGGATTACAGAGATTGTTGACGCAGATACTGAGGATGAGAACAAATGCTGGTGGGATAAAAGGTCAGAAAGAGGAACAGAAGATGTGTTCTTCTTCTTATTCTTATTCTTCTTTCCAGCACCGTTGCTATTGTTGTTCGAGTTCTTTTGGTTATCTTGGATGTTTTCTTGTTGTGGTTCGACCAATATTAACGCCACCTCAATAAACCTGAGAAGCTGGGTAGCATCGCCATAACTTGACGTCAAGTTCAACCAGTTGGTGACACAAACAAGCAAGTTGCTCATAAACTGCTCATTGTTGAACAATTCAGCGGAGTCAATTCTCCTGTTGGAGAAGGGGATGAGAACTTCGAGCAAGGAAAGGACATTGCTCAAGTGTGATAAGACCGAACCACGGTAAACACCTGGTAAGATAGATAATAACTGTGTGACTGTGTTTTGGTTTTGGAACAACGTCAACTTGATGGTCTCCTTCAACTCTGAGTCGTGTGTGTCATTTCTGAAGGAAATGAATCTCGTGTTAATGGAGCAGATAATGTCACACATGGTGAGAATCAACCCAATAGGGACCCTGACTGCGAATGGTGTATCGGCCTGCAAGAATGCGCCAAGAAGCTGACACAACACACTCAATCTTTCAGAAATACTGAAGAACAGCTTGGAGTCGTTGACGTCGACATTCAAGGGTGCGAAAACCAAGTCAGTTGATGCACTGGCATCCTTGTCTTGACCTGTGTATACCTTCTGGATCATTTGTCTCAACTCTTCATCGTCATTGAAGTTCATGAATTCTCTGTAGATCAAGGCAATTTGAATAATCTCTTGGGTCAAGTTCTTGACGTCATCTTGCCACTTCTTTTCTGGTTCAGTCTTTTCGATGATGGGCAAGCTGGCCAACGTAGAATAGATCGTTTGCTTCAATTCCTGGGGGAAGTTTATGAAAGATTGGCCCACAATGAACTCATTCAACTTGGCTCTGAGCTTGTTTCCATAAGGTCTGAAGGTAGTTGGATGGTTCTTCATAATTCTCTTCAAAGAGCCAATAATGAGTAACGGAGCGAATTCCAATACTTCCATATACAATGAAATGATTTGAGGTAACTTAGGTGTCAAGATCTCTCTTGTCAACGTTGGCTTGCCTCTAATCTGAGCACACACCTTGTTTAAACATTCGACTGCAGAGACAAAGAGACTGTTGGCCGAGTTTTGTTGTTCGATGATTTTCATTAACTGAGAGATAAAGTTAACCCCATCTTCGGTTAAAACGGTGTAGTCATTGCTCAAGACAAAGAGTAAGTTCACACCACACCACTTGCTGTATGGTTGGGGAGATCTGGTGAGGTTCAAGCATCTCGATACGAGGTGCTTCCGATCTTGTTTGGAGATGTTTTGCAAGAGAGATTTATTTCTGTGCAAAGCAGTCAATATTGGAATCACAGAAGTAGGAGTACTCTCCAATTCCTTAAGAATCACCTTCAAGGGCAAGGACATTGTTGTGCTGGTCAAGGGTATGGATGTAGGTCTGTAGTATCTAACTCATCTCAAGAAGGTTTATATTTTTTTTTAGTGCACATTTGAAAAATTCGCGATGATCTTCGCGCCAGATATCGAGACGCAGCGAAAACACACTCGTTCTACACAGTATATAAAGTCTATGGTGTATTGAACTAAACAATAATTATGTATACTTTTTCGAATATATTTTAAGGTCCACTTGTTTTCAAGCTGCATCTTCTAATTCTCTTTTTGTTTTTTTTTTTTTTTTGTTTTGGGCAATTTTAGTTTTTGTTCGTTTCTTTGTTTGGAGCTCACGGACAACTTCACCGAGTGCCTTACAAGATGTCGTCTAATAAGCCCTTGAAGCCAAATGGCTCGTAAGCAATACCTCCACCAACGAAGAACTTGGACATGGATTCAACCCAATGTAATCTCAAAGAATGTAACATAGCTGAGGTACCTTCCATAAGAACTAAAATGACAACAGTTAAAATAAACCACATGGCGAATAAAAAGAAAATCATAATGACACCTAATAAACCAGGAGTTCCAAATGCTCCAGCCATAGTCATCGACCATAAAACTGTAGACAATTGAGCGTGCGCCAATGATAAAGCCCACAATCTCAAGTATGAAGCTGTATGGGAAACACAGTTCAAGCAGAATTCAATGGTGTGAATGACTTGATGAATCATGATATCACCAAAGTTGTGTTCCTCGTGCTCTTCATCATCATCTTCAGCAGCTTCATGCTCTTCGTGTTCAGTGTGCTCGCTTCCTGAAAGCTGTTGGTATTCAGCTTCCTTGGCTTCTCTGTCGAACTTTCTCTTAAAGTACAATGGTTTCACTAATAACAACCATGGAACACAGAGTAAAGCAACAGCAACCAAGACGACTTGAACTGTGGCTTGGCCAGGGTACAATTGTTCTGCAATGGTACCTGGGGACAAGAACATGGAAATCAACATGTTCAATAATCCTGGGGGTTGTTCACCAATGGCGTACCAGTTGACAGACCACTTGTACACAATACAAAGCGATAAGTAACCGAAAATACCTTGCATGAAGAGCAAACCAGGGATGAAGTTACCAACAATATCAATCACACTATGGAAATTAAGATAGTTGACAAGGGAGAAACCGTACGAGTAGGTCATGTGGACATAACCCATCAAAATAGAAAGCTTCATCTTGTAGGAGTTAGTGAACAACAAAGCGTTCTCGGTGCCGTGCCAAGCTGAATCTAAACCAAAGGCGTAGGTTCCAATTGACTTACCAAAGATGGTGTCTCCTTCTTTGAAATGTTCTGGCCATTCCCAACCTGATTCAAATAATGTCATGGACTTGGAGAAGATATCGTTATACAAGGTACCAGTGTACATGGAAAAGATACCCATCAATAACAAGATATATCTACCACTGAAGGCCATATCGAAAATTTCATCTCTCTTCATGGCACCCAACTTCTTTTCATTCAAGACTAAAGCTAAAGCAGCCAAGGTCAAAATAATACCGTGACCCAAGTCACCAAACATAATAGCGAACATGAATGGGAAGGTAATGATAGTTGGTAAACCAGGGTTAACTTCCCTGTAACTTGCGATACCATAAGCATCACAAATGTTTTGGAACGCATCAGTAAACTTGTTTATACGATGGAAAGTGGGGGGAGTTCTGGTGGTTTCCAACACATTGATGATAGTGGGGACTGATTGAGAAGTGGACTTGACAGTGGAAGTCAAAGTTTGAATTTCATCACTTGGGATCCAACCTTCAGCAATAAGGGTCTTACGCCCATCGTCGTAGTCACAACGGTTCATGGTTCTGTATACAGCCTTTTCTCTTGCAATAATCTCCCACCACTTCGAGAGATCCTTGGAAATGACAACCAACTCGGTGTTTAAGGCGTGCTCGGTTTGCTCCAAGACAATAGAAAGATCCGACAACTTGACGTTAACTTCGCTTAAGGATTCATCTCTCAAAGAGCTGGTCAAGTCAACATCATACAAGGAAGCGTCCAATGATTCAGCAATCTTTCTGATACGTTGGAAAATCAAGGAACCGTGAGAGAAGATAATGAAAAAGTTCTTTTCAACAAAAGAATTCGACTTTGGGTCGTAAATCTTCTCGGTGAGCTCTTCAGTGTGGTAGTACAAGTTACCTCTAAGGACTCTCCATAAGATTTGTTGAAGGGTTGCAACCTTGTCACGGTTGATTACACCAGCGATGAAGGCAGAGTGAGAAGAGGATGGGACACCGGCATTCTCAAGGTCTGCGCTAGCGCCAGCCACGTTGGAACCTCCATTGGATTCGAAAAATCTGTCAACACCCTGGATGGTGTACTTCTTGGACTTGAGGTCTTGTTCCTTGTTGTACAAAGTTTCGTTACTTTCAACTAATTGGGCAATACGGTCTTCCAAGAGCTGGGAGGTTTCATAGTATTCATCAATCTCAGTTTGGGCAGAAACCCTGGCAAAGTCCAGCGAATAAGGGTAAACCTTGATTGGGATTTCCCTCTTGTCCAATTCCTTCTTGAAGAAGTGGAATTGTCTCTCAATGTTGTCGAGTTTCCTCAATTCCTTGACGAAGGCCCTTTGGAATTCGTTAACCTTGGAGTTCAAGTCACGGAATTGGATGAGGTTCAATTGACCAATTTCGTAAACGACTTCCCTAGAAACTTCAGTTGGGACGTACAATTGTACTAAAGACATTTCCGCAGAGCCTATATAGTGGTGTTAGTATATGTGTTATCTCAAGCCGGTGATGCTATCAGTTCATTAGTGCCCATGGAGGCGACGTATCTCTCGCAATTCATCTCGAGAAATTAGCTATGAATATACATACGGAAAACAGCCTCGTCCTTTTCTGGCATGTCTGGATGTCTCTAATATGTCTTCTCTAAAAGATGGTGGAAAAAACTAGTGATAAGAGAAGACTATCAGCTACACTATTGGACTTATCAGTGGCTAATTTTTCCGGTATTATTTTTCTCTGTTTAATTGGGCTACACAAGGGTCGAAAATGGTTGGCCGTGGTAGGCACACGACATCGCTAAAATATATTTCTATCAGAAAGAGGCAAGAGATAAAGCAAGCGAGAGAGGTCATCACGTGTGTAGATCACATGATCTGGAATTCTTGCAACTGTCAGGGGTATTGGGAATTGGCTGGGGGAGGTGGGTTGGAGGTACCTGAGACAAAAACAAACAAGCCGTCAACAAATAATACCTCGAAAGCAATAAAGGCTCAGATTTGCGGGTGGGGTCCTCTATGGGTGATGTCAAGTGATGTAAGGGCACAACATTGTTCAACGGTTTTTATTTGCCGCCTCTCCCCGGTACCGAGACCCCTTCGGATCTAAGAAATTAAGGGTGTTCCCAAGGATAGTAACGTTTCAAACTTAATCACTACGGTTGCAGATCCACCTATCCACATTTCAGCGTAGCACTTATTGTTTTATGTAAATGGTTTTGAATGCTCACTAAATTGCCGTCTAAGAAAAATGTTTCATGATGTCACTGAAAATTCAGAGCTAGCAGCATTTTTTTTTTTTTTTGCTGCTGCTGCTGCTGTTAACCCAGCAGAATTAAAGTTTTTGTCAGCTATTTGGCCAGATCCAGTGTTACGTCATTACACCCAGTCGAGACTTCGCAGCAATTACTAACGAGTAAACAAAAAAAAAAAAATAGCTACAGGAGATACAGTGTTGCATATCGTATATACGATATGATGATTCACCGTTTGTGATCACTTTGTCTACTTATATAAGAAATAAGGTCTTCCCTTGATTTTCCATGTAGTTAAAAAGAGAAAAGAAAAAGAAAGGATGAAGTATACTATTCAAACATCAATATGAACTGGTTTAGAAAAAGTAGTGGCACACAAAAAGTCAAAGGATCTCCAGAGACTATCTGTAAATATGTATACAACGACATCTACGCAGTAAAGAAGGAAATAAGACAACTTAATGAACTAACCGGAATACTTAATTCCAAGGGTTTATTTTCCAAACTCTATAACTTGCTTGAGCACGAGCATTCCAACGAGTATCAAGTCTTGAAGAAGAAGTATGGATACGAGAACACGCAAAGCTATTACTCTGAGCTATTGTCTACCTACAAGCGCCACCTTCAGGACTACGTAGACTTGCTCGAAATATCAAAGAATAACCACAACAACAAGCTATGCAAGGAAAACATGCAGTCTAGGAGAAGTAGCTCCGATACTGGTTTGAGGGCTTCTTCCTGCTTGGAATCAGTTTGTTCCAAGGAAGAAGTGAATGAGATTATCAACAATGAGGCACCTGAGCATTTCTTAGATCCAATCTCATTCAACTTATTTTCAGACCCTGTGATCACTCCATGTGGAATTACTTACGAGAGAACCACTTTGCTAGAACATTTAAACAAGAGAGGTGAATACGATCCTTTAACCAGAGTCCCGGTTAAAGCAAGTCAGGTATATTCGAACTTGGCAATCAAGGAGCTGGTCTTAGAATACATGAACAACAAGGAAAAGGAAATATGCACACCTATGGTTAAATCCAACTAAATAGGGAAAACATACTTTGCGGTTGAAAAATGTTGCGAGCAACTAAAATGAATAGAGTATGTATAGGTAAATGTATATAGCATGAAAACAATAGCATTAAGAAAAAGAAATAGCATCAAAATGAATCAAACACATTGTAGTCTCCTATAATTTTTTTGTGGGGTTATGTATAGCAGTAGCAATGTATACTCTGCCTTATTGTCACTCAAAGTGACTGCAAAAGTCTGCAGCAACGGTCAAACTCTAAAAGAAAAAAAAGCCTAAAAACGGCGATCATACGCATACGAATAAAGGTTATAGCAAGCACACACACACACACACACGCACACACACACGCACACACACACACACACGTACACACACATTCATATCTTACATGACAGTCGGTTATCGTAGGTACTAAGGCTTCTGCTCGTGTATCTGGCTAAACATTCTATTTTTTAGGAGAAAACGGTTTTTGTATCATTTTCCCAGTCACGTGCACACCAGTCTAATCGAGATGGGCATCTTGAGTAACCCAAAAAAAAATTGGTGCAAGCCACTAAAGAGTTGAAACAGAGATACACCGAAGCAGTTAGCTAGATAAGACAGTAATGAGAAACCTTATTACTCTTAACAGAGGGCGCATCATCCCTGAATCGAGAACGTATCCCGACTTGACTGTTGTGGATGCGGTCTTCGATTCTGTCTCAAATAGTTTGAGTTATGTCTTGACCTCTGAGGAGTCAGGCATCATTGAGGTGCAACAATTCATGAAGTCTGGAGAACTGAACGTGCTAGCTTCGTTCCCTGCCCCATCACAAGACCAACTTTTGTCTTTCAATCACTTCACTGACACATGTCAGTTAATCTTCATCTACAAAGGAGGGGACATTATCACAGCCACCTACGACCCTGCACAACCTGATCCGGAAACAACAGTTGTCGAAATTGTGGGTTCTATCGATGTTGGAATTTTGGATGCCACCTGGTCCCCCGATGAAGAAACATTGGCATTGGTCACTGGAGAGTTGAACGTGATCTTGTTGCTGCGTCAATTCGAACCTGTACATGAGAGAAAGTTGAACCCAAAGGATGTCAACATAAGCGCAGAGAAGCATGTCTCCGTGGGATGGGGTAAGAAGGAAACCCAATTCACCGGTAAGGGTAAGAGAGAAAAGGAAAGAGAAAGAGAATTGCTCCGTGACCCAACCGTTCTGCAAGAAGAAAGAGGAACCACCTCTGAGTTTGATTTACAAACTGTGAAGATTTCTTGGAGGGGCGATTGTGAATACTTCACTGTTTCCACCATTGAGCCCGTCCTTGTCGACGAAACACAAGAGAAGTTGCACGACCGTAGAGTCTTAAGAGTCTTCACCAGAGACGGTGAGTTAGATAGTGTTTCAGAAGCCGTTGACGGGTTGGAGCATAACGTAGCATGGAAGCCTCAAGGTTCCTTGATTGCCTCTACCCAAAGACACAACAAAGAGGACGAAGACACCGGGGAGCTTTATCCTGCTTTGGAACTTGTATTTTACGAAAGAAATGGGTTAAGACATGGCCAATTCGATACCAGATTGAACCCTGAAGTGGACAATATTTTAGATTTACATTGGTCGTGTGACCTGGAGGTGTTAGCCTTCCAACTTGAAAACAAAGTTCAATTGTGGACTACCAAAAACTACCACTGGTACTTGAAGCAAGAAATCTTCGTTCCAGAGGGAATCCAATTTGTTCAATTCCATCAAGAGAAGCCCTTGCATTTGATGATTGGTAGCAAATCGGGAACGATCGAAGTTATAGATTTAGCTTACAAGATAGCCACCGGTCCTACCATAATAGGAAAGGACGTGGGTATGGTTTTGGTTGTGGATGGTAGCGAGTTGAAAATAACTCCATTATCCATTGCCAATGTTCCACCACCTATCAGTTTCAGAGAAACTGAAATCCCTAACGATAACATTAATGACGTAGCTACCAGTGAATCGAATGAAAAGTTTGCAATTCTTTCCAGCACAAACGAAGTCCACTTCGCTTCCATCGA
Source organism: Dujonia boleticola (assembly GCA_029581775.1). Lineage (NCBI taxonomy): Eukaryota > Fungi > Ascomycota > Pichiomycetes > Serinales > Debaryomycetaceae > Dujonia > Dujonia boleticola. The sequence continues at coordinate 602,824 of JARGRU010000006.1, read as the reverse complement.
CCTTCAAAGTGCGTCCAAGCAACCCAAATTAGTTGGAAAATTAGATACTTCTTCGTTCATCGAAACCGATGATGACTTTGCCAAACAGCTTGCCTTCGCTAACGACAACATATTGGCAATCGTAGTTGACTCCACGTTTGGATCAAGAATAGTTATCGTTGATGTCGAAGATTTATCTAGCCCACAAGTAACTGACGTGCATGAAATCGACAGTAAAGTCGTCATTGTCAAGTCACAAGCTGATTTCGAAGGTGTCACTTTTGAAACAATCGATGGAAGAGTATTCCAAATCAGTGCCGCTGATGCTAGTGCCTATCCTTCGGTGGTTGCACTGTTCCCACAGCTTTGTCGTGAATACGAGTTGACATCTGTAGTTGACGAGGATACCGGCGAAGCTTCGTTTGTCGCCTTTGGTATTTCAGTGAACGGGAAACTCTTCGCCAATGAAAAGCAAGTTGCAAGCGCTGTGACTTCGCTCAAGATCACTGAATCTCATATATTATTCACCACTGCACAATCTCAGCTTTGTTTCATTCATTTGAGTTCCACAGACTTTGAGTATGACATTTTCCAAAAGCAGCAATCTCAATTGACCACCGAACAGCAGCAACAGCAAAAGGGAACTTCTCTAGATGAAAGAATAAGAATGATAGAAAGGGGGTCCATTCTTATCTCGGCAATGCCATCCAAATACTCTGTGGTATTGGAAGCACCAAGAGGTAATTTGGAAACCATTTGTCCAAGAATTATGGTTCTTTCAGGTGTCAGAAAATACATCAAGGCCCTCAAGTACAAGGAGGCATTCTTGGCCTGCAGAACCCACAGAATTGACTTGGATATCTTGCACGATTATGATCCCGAGTTATTTTTCAAGAATATTGAGAATTTCGTCAAGCAAATCAAGAAGGTTGAACATTTGGATTTGTTTGTCAGTTGTTTGCACGAAGAAGACGTATCTAAAACCAAGTATAGAGATACCCAAGATAGCGAAAATGAGGAAAGATTATTGGAAAGCAAGATTGAACAATTGAAGATTTCTCAAACTGCTCAAGCAGTCCAACCAGCTCAACCTCAATCGCTCAAAAAAATCATCATAAACAAAGAAGATACCAAGACTTCTTCCAAGATCAACAAAATTTGCGAAGGAATTGTTTCTGTGCTTACAAAGCCCGAGTACTTTGACTCGTACTTGCAGACTATAATCACTGCATATGCCTGTGAAAAGCCTGCCAACCTCGAGGGTGCATTGGAATTAATTGGTAATATCAAGGATGAAGACCAAGTAGACCAAACGGTGACTCATCTTTGCTTCTTACAAGACGTAAACAAGTTATACAACACTTGTTTAGGTCTTTACAATGTCAAGTTGGCTTTGATTATCGCCCAAAAATCTCAAAAGGATCCAAAGGAGTACTTACCATTCTTGCAAAACTTACACATTCAGCTGGATTTGAGAAAGAAATTCCTTATTGACGATTTCTTGAAGAAATACGAGAAGGCATTAAATTGGTTACATGAGATGGGTGAAGAAGCGTTTGATGAGTTCGATGCTTTTGTTCAAAGACACGATTTGTACAAGACTGCGTTGTCAATTTACAGATACGATAACGACAGATCAAATGTTATCTTGGGCCTTTTTGCCGAAGATTTGAACGGCAAGCAACAGTTTGCTGAAGCCGCATTGACATTTGAATATTTGTCAAAGTGGGAAGATGCCTTGGAAAGTTATGTGATGGCCAAGAAATGGAGAGAAGCTCTTGCCATTGTCCAAAAGGAAGAATATAAAGATAAGCTTGAATCTACATGCAACAGACTTGTGGCTTCTTTAAGTGAGGAACACAAGTACAAAGACGCCGCTGAGATCGAATTTTATTTCTTGGGCAACATAGAAGAAGCAGTCAAGTTGTACTGTAAGAACTATTGTTATGAAGAGGCCATTTTATTGAGTGACAAGAATGGTAGATCAGAGTTAATTCGTGAAATCGTCGATGTTCAACTAGGTGAAGGATTTGGAACGATCGCCGAGTTATTAGCAGACTGTAAAAACCAATTAAACTCTCAATTGAGAAGACTTAGAGAGCTTAGAGAGAAGAAGCAAGAAGATCCATATGCCTTCTATGGAATTCCTAACGAAGATTTTGACACACCTGACAACGTTTCTATTGCCGCATCTGAAACCTCCACAACTCCATCATTTTTCACTCGTTACACTGGTAAGACTTCGGGTACCGCCAAGACAGGTGCTTCCAGAAGGTCATCAAAAAACCGAAAGCGTGAAGAACGTAAGAGAGCCAAGGGTAGAAAGGGTACTATTTATGAAGAAGAATATCTCATCAGATCCGTTGGTCGTTTGATTGAAAGATTGGACCAGACTGAAGCAGATGCAATCAAATTGATCGAAGGGTTAATCAGAAGACATTCTAAGGAGCAAGCTTATCAAATCCAAAGGAACTGGTTGGAATTGACTTCCTTCTTGACAGAAAACATTGTTGAAATACACAACATGAACGAAAGAGATAGAGAAAGAATTGACGACAATGGTGACGTTTATTTAATGGACGAAATTCCAATCCCGAAGATCAGGGAATTCCCCAAGAAATCCATCTTGGACTTTTAACGGGAGGGTAAGATAATAATATACAAAAATATATACAGATAGAGAGAGTGAACAATCAAATGTAAGGATGTGAATACTCTAAGTTTTTTTTTTTTCCATGCCTGAGTTCAACACAAGTCTCAATGCTGAGTCGATCGTATCTAAACTTGGCTCCGGCTTCTGTTTCTGTTGCACCAGTTCAAATGCATGGAGACAAATACCACCAGGGGAGTTGAAACTACGATTCTTCTCTCTTTACCCTTTCATATTCATACAATACCAGGCGAAACCCTATTATTGCCTTTTTCATCCCATCAGTTACAGCTTCTTTTTTGCATTTACTGTAGCACTGATGCTTACTCGGCAATCCTTCAGAACTCCCCACCCCAACGTCCTGGCTCGTAAACCCATCTTTCAAAGTAATTTTGACGGTTGCGTGATACTTTGCAGAGTACTTACCAGATGGACTTTTACCTTCAATCACAAGCTCTTCAGCATTGTCAATATCATCAGTTTTCTCCTCGAAATCTTCGCTTATCATATCAAAACCGACCAACTGAGAAGACCAACCGTTATACCCGAATACCTCATTAGCTAGACCGAATATTTCATGGGCTGAAAGTTTCGACAACGGAGCATTTCGTCCGTTGTAGTAAGTAGAATCTTTACTGTTTTGAATTGCCTCGATTTTGGATTGAAATTCACCAATTCTCTTTAACTCCCAATCGCTCGGAAGTTGTGGTGCCTCTATGGGCACCGTTTCCTCCTCTTCGTAGAACTGTGCCATATCGGGGAAGAAGGTCACCGTAGAGGGGAGGTTATGGAGTTCAGGGTCCAAGTCATACTTGGACTCAAAGAACGAATCAGACAGCGCATTCATGCCAACTATACCCCAAAATCGCCCGAGAAGTGAAGCGCTCATGTTATCTGGGGTTGCAAATTCAACCTTTTTTTTGTGTGGTGCGCGTACAAGTGATTTGGGATTCTCGTATTTTATTTTTTTTAAACGTGTTTCAAAAGTAGTCGAAAAAAAATCGAACCCAGCCGTCCATAATAGCTACTCGAGCAGAAGGTAAACTGTGAGTCTTCAAAGACAACAAGAGAAACGGCGGCACAAGAATGGACTACATCAATTCGATTCTAAACCAGCCGAATTCCAAAATTCAATCTGTGGAAGAGGCAATTCCAACTCTTTGCAACAGACTCCAACATGCCACACTCATATCAGATCGTAGGGCTGCTGTATTGGGGCTCAAGCTGTTCAGTAGACAGTACAGAGAAAACGTCGTGGAGTACGGTTTGAGAGCGCTTGTGCTGGAATTGAAGAGAGACATTGACAACCCGGTTATCATAAAGGGTGTACTCGAAACTTTGTTGATCCTCTTCCTCAAGGGAAGTGACGAAGACAACGTCTCCAGTGGTTGGATTTCCCAACAGTCGAGATTACAGAACGGGAAGTACCCATCCCCCATATTGATAGAGAACATAAGTATAGATCAATTTCTGTACTGGATCACTGATGAGTTGATCCAAACAGAGGAACTATTAACAATGATTTTGGACTCCATAAGCGAATCTGAAGACTTCCACATCAGGCTCTACACGCTTCAATTGTTAGAATCACTAGTGGCTGCAAGACCAACAAGAACTAAAGAATGTATTCTAAACATACCTACTGGGGTATCGGTACTTGTGCTGTTGCTCAAGGACGAAAGAGAACCGATTAGAAATGAAGCGATCTTGTTGCTCATGGCATTGGCCAACAACAACTTCAATATACAGAAGTTGGTGGCTTTCGAAAACACTTTTGAAACTTTATTCGATATCATTAATGAAGAAGGTGGTATAAGGGGAAGCATTATCGTGCAAGATTGTTTGACTTTAATCACAAACTTATTACAGTACAACGCGAGCAACCAAAAGTTCTTCTTGGAAACCCAATGTATTCCTAGATTAGCACAGTTATTGGGAGAACCAACCGAGGAGAGCTTGGACAATAGTATGGATGACATCATCGTTCCAAATGGTAGCGCCTCCAACGGCGACGCCAATGGGAATGGCACGCACCAAGACTCTCCTGCAGTCATTGCCCCACCACCAATTGTCTGGACTGATCAGAGATTACTGAACGTTGTAATTGCACTTGAAATCTGTAAAACATTTGTATCAGAAGACAATGAGCTTGTCAAGCAAAACCAAATGAAGCTTTTCCAAGCGGGCGTTCTTTTCATCGTATTAAAGCTCGTATTTTCCCCCTTCACAGCAAATGCGATAAGAACAGTAGCCCTCTTCACCGTTGGAGATCTTATTCTGGGAAATTCCGATATTCAACTTGAGTTTTCCCAAGTTGATGTTCCTTACCTTGATCCATCTTTACCATCCCAGTTGCAGAAGTTTGACAGACCAACACCAATAACGGTCGCGCTCTTGAACTGGGCCTTGTATATCAATTCTGTTCACAACTTTGATATCAGGGTAGCAGCGACATTCTGCTTGAATTGTTATTTCAAGGACAATGTTGAATCCAAAAAGGCATTCTTGAATGACCAAATAAAGAGTTACAAAGATCCTAACTATTGGACCACTCCGCAGGATGAAGAATCAAATGGGGAGAATAAGGATGCAACAACGGCATCAAATCCCCAACCATCAATCCAGGAAAGCGATGGTGTAATCACCACACCCTTTGCTAATATTTTCTCCACTCTTATGGATTACAATTCCGATCTTAAGCTCAATCCTTATAGACTTTGGTTCTCATCCGTCATTCTCACTTACTTAATATATGAAAACAAAGAAAACGCTGAAATTGCAAGAAGTCTCACTATTGGAGACGAATCCATCGGCGAAGAAGTCATGACCTCCATCCAAGCAATCTCAGGACTTTTGATAACTACCATAGAAGATTCAGACCCGAGAATCGCTATCGGATACTTGATGCTTCTTACTACCTGGTTGTATGAGGATTTTGAAGCAATTAACGAATTTTTGAAGGATGGATCAATTGTCAAATCCATCGTTGCATTTCTTTCCAACAATTCAACGGAGCTGTCAATCCTAGTACATGGAATGGCAACAGTTCTCTTGGGTGTAGTATATGAATTTCTGTCGAAAGATTCACCAATTTCAAGGTCAGACTTGCATTCCTTATTGATCAAACTGATTGGGAGTAAGGATAATTACTCTCTAAAAGTCAAACAATTCAAGGACACAGTACAATTCAAAAATTTCCAAGAGGAAATAACAGATATAGACATATACTCAAAAAAGGATGGAGTTACAGGTTTACCTGAGGTCTACTTCGATTCTATTTACGTCAATTTGATAAAGGACAATTTTGCGCGTATCAAAAGAGCTCTCTTTCATGATCCTTTGATCGAACCAAAAGGTAAACTCTCATATGAGGTTTATGAAGAATTAGAAGGCAAGTACTCTGAATTGACAAAGAGATTACAAGATGTCTCAAACGAGGCAAACAAAAGTGAAGTTGTTTTGAGGGAAGAACTAAACGCTATGCAAGGGGAAAAAGATAAGTTGATTCAGCTGCTCAAAACAACAGAGAAGGAATTGAAAGAGTTGGAAGATAAACACGTTGACATCAATTCACGTCATAATGTCACCTTAGACAAGGTTAAGGAGCTTGAAGAACTTAAAACAAAGTTTGAAAAGTCCTCTAGTCAATACTTCAATCAATTACAAGAATCTAATAAGAAGGTTGGTCAAACAGATGAGAGTTTGAAGCAATTACAAACCAAAGTTGATACTAGTGAAGCATCAAGAAAGAAGGCAGAAGATGGGATTAACAAGATGAGTAGAGAACTCTTCCAACTCACGAAACAGAAGAGTGACACTGACTCTAAGTTGAAGAAGCTACAAGCCGACTATGATAAGTTAAAGACTGAAATAGAAAAGAAGACATCATCCTATGAGGCAAAGATAAAGAGTTTAGATTCTGACAATGCGCAACTCAAAGTAAAATTGGAAGAACTCACGAAATCAATCAAGACTACACAAACGGAGCACGATTCAAAAATCCTGGACTTGAACGAGAAGGTAAGTGATGTAGAGGGTACCAATGAGCACTTAATGGATAAACTTCGTCAAGCAGCTTCTGCCTATCAGGATGTCAAGAGTTCGAAACTGGAGGTTGAGCAGAGCTACACTGAGGCACAGACTAAGGTGCAAGACTTAGAGAAGAGCCTTCAAGATTTAGAGAATCATAACAAGGACCTCGTGAGCCAGGTTGAGGAATTAAAGTCAGAAAAGGATAAACTAAAGAGTTCCCTCGACGACTTGAACAATAACTTGCATAAAGAAAACGAGAAGTTTGAATTATTCAAGCAGGAAACTGAAAAGAGAATTCTGGACTTGGAAGATGAAAACAAAAAGTTGAATGAGGAACTAAAGACTTCAAAATCAGTTGATGATAGCTTCAATAAACTTAAAGAAGAACATCAAGACTTACAGCAAAACTTAGAAAACGTCAATAAAGAGTTGGAAACAAAGGATAAAGAATTGTCTGAGTTGAAAGAGTCTCATGACAAGAGTGTGAAGGAACATACTTATTCGATTTCATGGAAAACATCTGAATTGAACGACTTGAAGGAAAAGCATACAGAATTGAGTGAGAAGGAAAAGGTATTACAAGATGAGTTTAACGAATTGAAAAAGAAGTACGATGACTTAGCTGAGCAAGAAAAGGCATTGAAAATCAACTTAGACAAGCTAGAGAAAGAAAGGGAGAGCTTGCATAAAGAACAAGTTGACTTGAAGAAAGCACACGGTGATACCTTAGAAAATCACTCGAATATTAGCAACAGTTTAGAAAGTTTGAAGGCTGAGCATTCTGGCTTAAATGAAAAGCATACCGAATTGAAATCCGAACATAGCAAATTGAAAGACAAGGAAAGCTCACTCCAAAGTAAACATGATGCTCTTCTCGAAAAGCATGCTGTACTTGATGAGAAGAATTCTGCACTCAGCAAGGAGTACGAAGCCCTTGGCGAAGAACGCGTATTGCTCAATGAAAAACATGAATCATTGAAAAAAACTCACGACACGCTTTTAAAAGAGCATACTAAACTTTTGGGTGATAATGAAAAGTTGACGGATAGTCATACTCAGTTAAGCGATGAACATAAAAAACTTTCTGAAAGCCATACTAAACTTTCAACTGAGAATGATAAATTAAGCTCTAAGGAAGTCAAGTTGAGTTCCGAACACAATGAATTAAAGCAGCTGCATTCACAATTAGCAGAAACAGTTTCACAACTTGAACAATCCATCAAGGACAAGGATAATGAGATTTCCTCAAACAAAACTAGCCTTGAAGAGTTAAAGAATCGTATCTCCGAGCTTCAGAAAGAAGTTGAAGCCGCAGAAAAAGCGAAAGAATTAATTCAATCTGAGTCAAACGAAAAAATACTGAAGTTAGAACAGGAAAGTGAAGCCCTTCGCAAACAAATTGAAAAGCTGGAAGGATTACTGAAGAAACAAGCTGAAACTATTAGCACTTTAGAAAGCAATATCAAGAGTTCTCAAAAGCAGGTAACTGACCATCAAGAGAATATCAAAGCCTTGGAAAAGAAATTGGAAGATTCAAATACCATTGCAGCTGACCAGAAGGCCACCATTGAAACCTTGCAGCTCTCGTTGAGCGAGAATGAAAATCACTCGAACGAGCTAAAGACGACAATTAGTGCATTGGAGCAATCTTCCGCAGAATTGAAAAAAGCATCAGCTGAATACAAGAAGAATATCAGTGTTTTAGAGACCAAAGCAAGCGGCTCCAAGGAAAAATCTGAAAAGCAAGAAGAAACTATACAGACTCTCAAAGAAAGTATTAGCAAAGCAGAGGAGACCATAAAGAATCACAATTCAACCATAGACACTTTGCAAGCAAGTTTGAAAGAGTCGCAGAATGAAGCTGATAGTTTTAAACAAAAGCTCAAAGAAGCAGAGGCCCTTAAGGTGAGTACCGAAAAGTCAAATCAGAAGACTCTTCAAACTTTATCCTCAAAGCATGAAAAGGAATCTGGCATCTTGAAGAAACAAGTAGATGAATTAGAGGAAAAGATTAAAGTCCTCAACGTCGACTTGAATGATAAGATCAAAGAAGTCGAGAGGGAAAGGGCAATGCTTAGTGAAAATTCCGAAACTGTCATAAAAGAATATTCAGAGAAGATAAAAGCGTTGGAAGCATCTCTTGCTTCTTCAAAGGAAAAAAACGAAGAGAAGCACTTAGCATTGCAAAAGGAGAGAGATACATTACAAATGCTGCATGATTCTTTGACAAGTGAATTAAACGATCTCAAAAGTGAGCTAAACGATACCAAAGAAGACCATACCTCCAAGGTCAATGCCCTTGAGAAGGAGAATCTGGATAAGTTCAATAAGTTGTCGGCAGAAAAGCAAGAGTTGTCCAAATCGATTGAGAATAAAGATAAGGAGTTAAAAGATCAAGCTGCCAAACTGACAGACGAAGTAAATAAACTCAAAGCTCAGCTTAAGCTGGTCACCGAAAAGGTCAATAGCATTGAAATCTTGATAAAAGAAAAAGAGACGGAGTTGAAGACCAGCTCGGAGGCAAATACGAAAATGGAATTATTGTTGAATGAAACTAAGAATAAGTTGAAATCTGCATTGGAAGAGACCCAAAAGTCGAATGGAAGTATCGAAAGCTCCAAGAATGAAATTGAAGTACTCCATAAGGCCAAACTCGAATTATCAGAAAAAGTGGAAAGTTTGAAGTTAAATCTTGCTGAAGCTAAAAAATCGAGTGACGGTTTGATTAAGAAGCATTCTGAAGAGATTAAGAAATTGAATGATGTTTCAACCGAGAAGGAAGCTAACCACAAGTCATCATTGGATCAAGCTGTAAAACTTGAATCAGAATTGAACAATAAAATTAAAGAGCTCGACACTAAGGCTAAAGAGTTGCAAACTAAGTTCAATGAAACAAACGAAAAGCTTGTGGCAGCGCAAAAAGGTAGCTCCGAATCCCAAAAGAAAATTGCAGATGACATTGAGAAGCTCAAGGTTGAGAAATCCGACTTAGAAAAGGAGTTGAAAACTGAAAAAGAGAAGAATTCTCAATCATCTAAGGAATTGAAGACCGAACTAGCTAGCTTGAAACAAGCTAGCATAGAATTAGAGAACCAATTGAAAGAGGCTGAAGAAGCCAAGTCAGTTTCTAATAAAAAGTACTCCGACGAGTCAAAAATTTTGGAAGAAGCAAAGCTCAAGGTTGAAGAAGAATTCGAGTCGGCTAAAGAGGGCCACTCTGCCGCTGTGCAAAAATTGGAGACTGAGTTGAGAGAGCTCAAGGAACTCAAGACTCAATTGGAAGCGAAGTTGAAAACGGCAGAAAAAGATACCTCTGAATCACAGAAACAATTGACCAGTGACTTGGCAAAATTAAAGGACGAAAAAACTTTGTTAGAGAAGAAATTGGAAGATGCCTTATCGAGCCATTCCAAAGAAATCACAAGCAAGACAACTATTGAAAAAGAGTTATCATCACTAAAGGATACCAAGTCCACTCTTGAAGCCGAAATATCTAAAATGAAGACTGAGTTCACGAAAAAGAAAGAAAGTGAAGAGAAGTTGCTTAAGGATCAAAGTAGCTTAAATCATAAGATCAAAGAGCTATCTTCCAATTTGGAGTCTGAGAGACAAGAATTAGAGAAAACTCATGCAAGTAAGGTTAAAGAATTGGAAACTAATTATGCAGAGAAAGTCGCCGCCGCGAAACTGGAATCGAAAGCATTATCAGACACTGTTGAAGAATTGAAGAAGACTAACGAAGCTGTTGAGAGCGAATCGAAGGAATATAAGACACAAGTGGACGAGTTGAAATCAAAGCTCACAACGTTGGAAAATAAATTGAAGAAGACAGTACCAAAAACCGAGCTCGACGACCTCATGCTTCTTATGTCTGAAATGGATGAAAAGAACGATAAGTATAAGAAGAAATTGAAATCATTGGGAGAGGAGGTATCAAGCGATGAAGATGATGACGAAGATGATGATGAGGATGATTCTGACGATGAATGAATTAACAGATTAATGCCCAGCAAAGTAATGTATATAGAAAGAATAAAAGTTAAGTGGATTTCTTTATCGATTGGAATTTATAGGCTCGAAAGAGGAGGGGAAGGTAACAGTTTAACAACAATATTTATCGTGAATTACCCGACCATGAATATATCGAAGAAAAAAACAAAATTTTCGCTGTGATGGCGTTATGGCAGAAGCGTATCGATTGTGTACTTTTGTGTCATTATTACAGTGCGGTGTCCAGTTCGATCCCTGCGGTTTTGGTTTTCTCAGTTTGAGTAGTCAACTGATCGGCCTAAGCAGTGAGTAGCATTATCACTGGAGGGAAGAAATTCAGCACAGTTTGCTACCCGTGGTGGAGGCGAAATGGACGGCACCTATCTGGCTATATAATGGTGTTTGAGTATCTGATGTGACGACTCCAAATTTTTTGCTATGTGAATAATAAGTAAACAGGATTAGTTTATGAAATTTATCTACATCAGATTGTATTTGAATGTATTTATGAAGACAAAAAGCCTGTCATTTATGCATTTATTCTGCTTTACTTTTTCTTTTGTTAAGCAAGCTTTTTATGGAACTAGTCACCAAGCTCCTCTCTAAATACAATGCAGATAACAAAAACGTTATGCAAATGCCAATACTCTTGAAAAAATCGGCAAATGTGGTTGTCATGAATTTGTCGTGTAGTAATTTGTACTGAATGAATTCAATGCCAGTGGCAATACACACTGGCGTGAATAGTTTCGTGGCCACGGTCTGAAAGTGGATTTCTTGATTCCATTTTGCAAAATAACTGGCAATGAAGTTCCCACAATACAAGATTCGAATGGTCATATTGATAGTATTTGCAAGGATCAAACCCGACAACCCCAATTTTAAGTAGTCAATTAAAACAAACAGAGCCAGCAAGAATACCACTGTCAGTATGGACATGAAAATAGAGTGGCTCGAAATATTCTCCTTTGAAGCAACACTGTTGAAGAAGGATTCAAGAATACCATTAAAAGCCAAAAAGGGGATGTATAGGAGGTATTGTGGGAAGACAGAGAAGAGATCAGTGCTTACCCAATTTGCAGATGCCCTCCTACCTAATATGAATTGAAGCAAAAATGAACCATTAGTATAGCCAGCGATACAAATCAACAAAGAAAAGCTGATGTAGAAAACACTCAAGTACAGCATTATACTTTTAGAGGTTGCAACATTTTCCTGGGATGGTGTAGACAAGAGCCTTGTAAGGTACAAGCGGAGCGATTCTTCAATTGGTTGGAACAACAATCTTGCAATTAAAGATCCATAGTTTGTCACTACCGAATAAACACCCTGTTCTTCGAGTGAGCATACATAGTTAATCAAAAGCTTGTCCCCTTCGGTAAGTATTTGCTTAAACAACATTTGGATGAATATACTTTTCCATATCACAAAGATTTTGGGGTTGAAATAATACCAGCTTTTGGCATTCAACTGCATGATTTTTTGGATACCCAACGAGCATTTTTTCACATCCGGTTCATCTGACGTTTGGAAGCTTAGTTGGTAGGTACTAAAAATGGTGAAAGAGTAAAAGAACTGACCAATGGCGAATGCCAATACTGCAATCCCATCTTTGAAGTCTGCCTTGCTGTGACTGTATAGCTTATTGCTAATAAAGACAACCAAGAATGTAGACGTACATCTGGCAAAGGTTGCCAAACTTTCGAATTTTGTACGCCTTGAAAAGTTCAACTGCACTTGGTTAAGCACGTACAAAGGCTCTGCGCACAATTCTAGCACCAACAGTAGCCATACCAATCCGATTGATTGTTTGTATAGTGGCAATAATACGATCTTGTCTGTGAATATGGAAGACTTAGATTGCCAAAAGGAGATGAGAATTGATATCGGAAGCCCTGCGAGCACTGCAATGTATCCAAAGTTTATGACGCTCTGTAGTGTTCCAACTTTTGTGCCCTCCACGTAAACAGTCTTCAGTTCTTTTCCACTTTTGCTCGTCTTTCCGTTATCATCCTCAGCTTCAGTAGATTCAATTCTTTGAATCGACAACCTTACTCCTTCTCTGCTGAAAAACAAAGCGGTGGACAATATGACTTCAAAGTATGAAGAGATTCCAAACACCTTCGGAGAGATAAACCTGATAAGCAACTGATTCAACAAAAATGTGAAGAGCTTGGTGACAATCTGCCCAATCACAAGAAAAGAGACACCAGCGGTTGATTTTCGAAGCAAATCATTCTGCTTAGACATCGTATCGGATAGATATTCCCCAAAGAGATAGCTTGTGAAGAGTACAACTCACGCAGCTGGAGCCACCAAATTCATGCCTCTATTTATGTTAGTATTATTTTTACGCGGGGGCAGTAACTTGCATACCTAAAATTTTTATCTTCGAGGATCTTCTCACTCAATTTTCAAAACACATGTAGAGGACAGACACTTCCAATGTTGATAACACCCCAATAGAAAGGCACAAACTTTTACCAAAAAAATCTCCGTCTTTGTTTTGAGAGAGACTCTATAAGCTCACGATAACAAGAATCAGAAAAAGATCCAGCTAAAGCTGATTTCATATAACCGTAGAAATCAACTTAGCCCGCAAGGTACATGGAAGCGACCCCGAAGTACAACCTACCCTAAATACAGATACAAAAGACACCCAAGATGGATCCGAATAACATCAACCCGCACGAGATCGAATTGAGAGAGCAAGACAGATGGTTGCCCATAGCCAACGTTGCAAGACTCATGAAAAACACGTTACCTCCAACAGCCAAAGTGTCTAAAGATGCAAAGGAGTGCATGCAGGAATGTGTTTCAGAGTTCATTTCTTTCATAACTAGTGAAGCTAGCGATAAGTGTCTAAGAGAAAAGCGTAAGACCATAAATGGAGAGGACATATTGTACTCTATGCACGACTTGGGATTCGAGAATTACGCCGAAGTATTGAAGATCTACCTTGCCAAGTACAGAGAGCAACAGGCATTAAAGCAAGAGAGAGGCGAGACTAGAGCCGTCAAGCGTCAATCCAAGGCAAACCTATTACAGCAACAGGAGCTGCAACAGCAATCACCTGACCAGAGTCAGTCAGCATCGAATTCGCCCATGGACTCGCCACACGGCTCTATCAACCAGCAACACATCGGCAGCCACCTCCAGCACTCACACTTACAACAAGAGCAGCAACAGCTGCAGCAGTCCCAACAAGTAGACCATTTGTCCGCTGAAGATGCCATCGAGGCAGCCGCAGCTGGTGTAGAGGGAGGTGAGCAATACATCGAAGATCACAATAATGGTCAGTACGACGAGGAGAATGAGGGCCAGTACGATGATGAAGATGAAGACGAAAAAGGACTTGACGAAGAACACGGCAAGATCGAAGTACATGCAGTAAACGGAGAGCAGCAACAGGACATAGACGTCAAGGAAGACGATGAAAATATTGGAGAGGTTGACTATGCTGGAGCTGTAGAAGGAGACAGTAACAGTAGAACAGGAGATGAACACGACGACGAACAACTCCCACACTCAAATCCACTAGATGCTGAGGGTAAAGTGGATATTGATGGGATCAAGGATGAGTCTTACCAGTATGATGATTTTATCAATGAACCGATTAACCAAGACAATGCTCACACCCACACGCACCAAAACAGTGCAGGTTTGGATGATTTGGCCGAGCAATTGAACGATCAAGAGGATATTGACACTCTCACAGCCGATATAACTCGTACGAACGGGGAGTATTTCTAGGAGAGATAAGGTCAGACAATGAGAAAATGAAGGGTGAAAATAATACAAAAATCCAACAACTGAAAAACCAAAACACCAATGCCCCCAACCAATAGCGAAATACAACGTGAGGGACATATCAAATGAGAAGAGAGATATTCTCATTTCTTCAACCAAAAGCTATTAACTTTCAATTCTTGAAAAATGTTTTACATGTGGATACATGCTGTTTTGTTAATATATATATATCGGGTGGGTAAAACAACAGGAAATCTAAAAGTACAGTACCAGAGAACTCTCTTTAAATATTGTAAAACGATTGTATGAGTAATGTATAAAATTCTATGATATAAGCAAATAAATAATTAAAATAGATGAATAATAAGCACTAAGGCTCACTTTTGGCTAAGAATGAAATGACGTTTGTAAAATGCAGATGGAGGATATTAAACTGGCTGTCGACATATCGGACAGTCCGACGAGTAATCTAACCAGCCTTTCAAGCAAGCAAGGTGAAACATGTGGGTGCATTTTGGTAGTCTCTTGACTTCGTTTATATCTGAAAAGTCATCTAAGCAGATGATGCAATGTTGAAATTCTCCTTCCTCGACCAAGTCTGCCCGTATCAACTTGGAGAGTTTGATCTGTGATTTCTTATAGTTAATAAGAGACCTAGTCTTGATGAGTAGAACCTTGAACGTCAAGTACGAGGATGGCAAAATGTGTAAGGGGAATGTGTAGAAGTAAAGGAAACATATGGCGAAGATGCAAGTCATGGAAAAGCGTACAAAGTTAGTCAAAAACTCAATGATTTTCAACGTTCTTTGTTTCGAATCAAACCACGATGTTGGATCAAATTCCTTAACCAGGGAAGCAACCAGGGAAGCGAGAGCATCAGACTCATCTTCGCCTGCCGCAATAGCCGTTGCAGCAATTTTAGGTGATACGATCGCCTCTTCATAGTAATCAAGACCGAACCTAATAGTAGTCAATACAATAAGCGGGAAGGTGTTTATGATCTCAAATCCAAAAAGTGGTATCAAAATGTTCTTTTTGGTCGTTGTTTGGGGGTTGTTGTACAACTCGAAGTAGAATCTGGTGATGAGCATAATATCAATGAAGTTTATCAAGGTCAAACCTAACGAGAACCTGACTAGATGTAAATTGCTATTCTTTGATCTCGATGGATGCAATGCTTGGATATTGGACGCGGTAGCAGCACCTGCGTTACTTGCCGGCGTGCAGTTAGAAAGGTTGTTTTGGAATATCACCTTGCCTCTGTCGACACACAAATAGTGGAAACTCTTCAAGAGCAACACACACAAGAAAAGCCCGGCGAATTTCCAAAACTCTCTTTGAAGCAAGTCGATGGTGACCCTTTCACTACTTGAAAGGAAGATTAAGAACCCCATGCAGAATTCCCATATCGTGTACGATATTTTATCCTTCAAATTCTTGACTTCCATGGGACTCAATGTCCCAAAGATGGCCCATGCTAAGAATTTACACGTGAGCAAAAATGTAATGAAGAGGAAATGTGCTACTTTGAATTGTGGTAGGTTTGAGGAGTGGTTCTTGTAGATATCTAGCTTCAACAAGCTCACACCAAGGAATGCACTGAACTAAAACGAAGATGTTAGTATTCATTTTGGGAAAAGAGGGAATCAGATCACAACCGCTTGTGCCTGTGATGAAACAAAATACCCGGATCTACTTACTGCTCCAAACTGCATTCGCCTTCGATCTATGCGTTCTCTTATTTTCTCCATGTCTGTCTTTCAGTGGGTACAGCAGTTGCTGCGGGCCTATATACGCGTGAAAAGGATAATTTGTCGGTATTGGCTTATTAAAACAGCAGTAAGACGAAAAGGAGAAGCACTTGTAGGGAGAAATTGCTACAAAGGGACTGTGTGCCTCGGATATTTTCTGCCTAGAGGTCATCGGTACAGGACTTGGCGCACAGGGAAAAATACAAACAGCGAAGAAAGTAGTGAGCGATAAGCGATGGTTATAGGGCGTGTGTTGATGGTAACCCTACTAGATGATAGCGGTACACGAGGCAAAGGGTGTGAGTGATGGGACTAGTTTAGTGACTTGCACGGACATTAGTTTTTTTTCTTTTTTTTTGATTGTTGTATAGGTGTGGTGCCTGAATGGTACTAAGTATTTTGACGCGATCTCCAGCTTTTCCTCAATTTGCAGCCAAAAGGCAACACCTTGAGGCTTTGTAGTGAATAGGAGCTGCTTATTTCCGGCATGTATGGCCATCAAGGGTAGAGAAATGGTGATAGGCTAGAAAAGATACAGGAAGGAAAACACCGGTCCCATGAAGGAAGTGGTAGCTTAGACACTCTTGCACTCTGCCTCTTCTCCATTCCACCAGGAGTCTCCAACCGTCACAAGCAACAATCTCATCTCGATTCCTGCGCACAGATCGTTTTTATTTTGGTTTTTTTTTTTTTTTTTTGTTTTTCCGCTCATCGATAAGTTTTCACTCACACCAAAGCTCACCTTAACCTATCTCCAGCGCTCAACTATCAACTCCCCCCTACTCACTAGTGCATGTACAGATACCTCTCGATAATGGGTAAGAGAAACTTCAGAACTGGTAAAGGTACCGGCAAGAAAAACTTCGGTAAGAGAAACGACAACAATTCCGGGAACGATGGCAGAGAAGCCTCATGGACTGAATTAATCAGAGAAAATGAAAAATGGGAAAAGTACTACAAGGCCATGAACATCATCCCAGATGAAGCCGAGTTTGCCGAATTCAAGAAGACTTGTCAAGAAACCTTGCCCTTGACCTTCAGAATCACCGGTTCCAGAGCACACGCCAGAGAAATCAAGGAGAACTTCGTCAACAACCACGTCTCCAGATTACAAGATGCCACCTTCGAAGGCATCCCATTGCAGCCAAAGAACTTACAATACTACCCAGACGAATTGGGATGGCAAATAGATGTCAGCAAGTCTGTCATCCGTAAGAATGAAGAATTTGCCAAGACCCAGCGTTGGTTAGTCATTGAAACCGAAGTTGGTAACATTTCCAGACAGGAAGCTGTGTCCATGATTCCTCCATTGTTGATGGATATCAAGCCACACCACTACGTTTTGGATATGTGTGCCGCTCCAGGTTCCAAGACTGCCCAGCTCGTGGAAGCCTTACACGCAGAAGAAGGTGACGGTAAGCCAGAAAGCTTGGCTACCGGGTTTGTCTTGGCCAACGACTCAGACTACAAGAGATCCCATATGTTGGTCCACCAGGTCAAGAGATTGAACAGTCCTAACTTCATGGTTGTCAACCACGACGCTCAGTTGTTCCCAAGAATCAAGTTGAACGGTGCCAACGAATACTTGAAGTTTGACCGTATCTTGTGTGATGTCCCATGTTCAGGTGACGGTACCATGAGAAAGAATGTTAACGTCTGGAAGGATTTCACCGTTGGCAACGCTATTGGTTTGCACTCTTTGCAGATCAACATCTTGAACAGAGGTTTGCAGTTATTGAAAAGGGGCGGTAGATTGGTATACTCAACCTGTTCCTTGTCACCAGTCGAGAACGAAGCCGTTATTGCCGCTGCATTGAGAAAGTGGGGCGACCAAATCAAGGTTGTTGACTGCACCAACGAATTGCCAGGCTTAGTCAGAAGAGACGGTATCAGCAACTGGAAGGTTTTCGGCAAGGATATGGAAGAAAGAGAAAGAGGATGCGAAGACGTTCCTGAAACTTGTTTCCCACCAACCGAAGCAGAAGCCTCCGAAATGAACTTGACCAGGTGTTTGAGAGTCTACCCTCACTTGCAAAACACCGGTGGATTTTTCATCACTGTTCTTGAAAAGATCGACCCTGAAGCA
This sequence comes from Dujonia boleticola, assembly GCA_029581775.1. Lineage (NCBI taxonomy): Eukaryota > Fungi > Ascomycota > Pichiomycetes > Serinales > Debaryomycetaceae > Dujonia > Dujonia boleticola. Next base: position 584,586 of record JARGRU010000006.1, on the reverse strand, counting down.
TCTAAGGAATCTTCAACCACCACCAAGAGAGCTGCTGAACAAGCAATTGAAGCTCCGAAGAAGCAAAAGGTTGACGAAAACGACGACTCTGCTAACACCCATGTTGCCCAACGTAAGGAAAAACTTCCAAGAGACGCCAACGAAGAGCCATTCATCTTCCTCCCACCAGACCACCCAGAACTTGCCAAGTGTTGGCCATTCTACGACTTCGCATCTAACTTCCCTAAGGACTGTACCCTTGTTCGTAACGCATTAGGTACCCCATTGCGTACCATCTACTATGTGTCGCCTATCATCAGAGACATCCTTTCTATTACTGAGCAAAAGCTCAAGATCATCCACGGTGGTATCAAGCTTTTCGTTTCCCAGAAGAACGATACCGGTAACTGCCCATGGAGAGTCCAAAACGAGTCTCTTCACACCATCAAGGGATACTTGGGTCCAAACAGACACTTAACCTGTAACTTGAAGCTCTTAGAACGTTTGTTCCAAGAAGCATTCCCAAAGATCCAAGCCATCAAGGACTTGGGCATTGATCCTGAGTTCAGCAACAAATTAGAGCCATTGAGTGAAGGTTGTGTATTCTTGACCGTTAAGAGAGATGGAGCAGAGGATTACGAAGATCTTTTCTTGCCATTGTGGAAGGGAAAGACCAACGTCAACTTGATGGTGAACAAGAAGGATACCCACGAATTATTATACAGAGTTTTCGGTATCGAAACGACAGCCAAGGATGCAGGTAAGGAAGCAATCTACCAAAAGAAGCTTGAATCTGACAGAAAGGCCAGATCTGAGACCCCAGACGTGACCTCCAAGACTGCCAGCGAAACGGAAGGTGAAGAAAAGAAGGAAGACAACTAAGATTGATGAATCTTTACATAGTTACATAGAGACAAACACAAACCACATACACATATACGCGTACAAGCCATGAAAAAGATTACAATGTAGCGAGAGAAAAAGTTCCGTCGTGGGGTCCTTATAAATATATATATATATTCGTTCAATCATTATATAGTGGTTAGGCTCAGGGTAGGCACCCACACAGGACTATATGCTGGCATCGCTCAAGCTGCCAATCGAGTCATCATCGCTGTTCTGCGCACTTTCGTCTCCCAGCTCGCCCTCTTCATTGCTGTCGGTGTCGGAGTCTGTCTCGCTCTCTTCTTCCTTCCCAGCAGCTTCATCTTTCTCGATGAATATTTCGGTTCCAATGTCGCCCACAAGTTTCTCTGCCAAGCTCTCCACCAAAGCCCCGAGTCCTAACAAGGCAGTCTCATCAAAATTCCTCTGCACTCGTATCTTTGACTTTTTGCCCAACTTCTCGACCCTCTGACTCGTGTAGTAATGTATGGTGGTGAGCAAGTCCAGCAGAGGAAGCTTAGCCTCTGAAGATTTGAAGTCCTCCCGGTGTCGCATCGGTATTGCCACATCTGTGTTGTTGTATCTGTCCAAGATTTCGTCCGGAGGTATTGTGCTACCCCTGGAGTGGAAGAACTCCGGGTGGTCCTTAGAGTTTTTGATAACTTCAGGCACCAACTCCCAGTCGTTCTGGTAGGCGTCTAGATCAGGGAACGCGTTGGCGAGGATTTCTCTATTGAGAGACACACCTCGCTTATATTCATCATTACAGGCCTGGAACACATTCGACTGGTTGATATCGTACTTGGAACTGTTCATGGTGGGGCCGCTGTATACTTCTCTTGGTACAACCTCCGTTGAGTCATTTTGGCAGCCCATTTTGCACTCATTTTCGGTTGCACGCACTCAGCGCATATCTGCGAGAAAATGATTTTCAGGCATACAAAACGTAAACACAGGCGCAAAAAGAAAAACAAAGTCCCTCCAATTCAGAGGCACATGGCACCAAGCGGACTTGCAAGAGCCTTCACCACCCCTCGTTGGACACTTTTTTTCCTAGTCATATAGCCTACCTAGCAGACATTCTGCCCACTGCAACAAGCAAGCCCATATATCGGAAGCTTTGCATATCTACTGATCACACTCCGCTATCTTCAATTGGATCAAACGAGCTGATCTCATACAGCATTTCAAACAACAGCGGCAGTGTACACCAATCAAAAGATTCATGCTGATACGTTCCCTCAAGTCTTTCGTGGAGGGCGAAAAAGAGCTTTCTCAGCTCGCCAGCCTAGACGTGCAAAGAAAGGCATTGATCAAATTGGCAATAGTGCAGGCGGTCAGATCGGTGGAACAGATTAGCAGACAAGGTCCTTCAACTGCGGCAGTAGACTCTACCACTGCCAAGATAGCCAGAAAAGGAACATCAGTGCCTCCTCCCGACTCCGCTTCCGTAGACAAATCCAAGCACGAATACGAGCTCACCATAAGCAAACTCAAGCAGGAGCATGCAACCAAGGACAAGCTCCACGAGTCGAAGATAGATGCATTGAAGGACGAGGTGGAAAAGTTGAAACACCAATTGTTCCAAAACCCACCCAAGCACCCGGCCCCATCATTTCTGCAGCACCCACTGGCAGCTGGCAATTCATCTTCAAGCAGGCCAGGACTTTCCTTTTCAACATCTCCATACCTAAGCAAGCTCACTTCCAACTCTAGAGGCTACCTTTCGCCCACGATCAACTCCTTGAGCAGATCAATCGCTGCAGTTCCCTCTCCAGAAGACCACTTGATGACTATTTTATCGCCAATCCAGCCGAAAAGAAAAATAGCGACAGCTGCGCAAAATGCCAAACCAAAACGTACATACACCAATTTCAACACTCTCAAAAGGATGAATAATCTTGAGGGCCTAACAAGCGATGACATCATGAACGGCAGAGTGCTAAAGCAACTAAATGTGCCGAATGCAAGACGGGCCCATGTAACACAAGCAATAGCCCCGCTTACGTCGCTTCTGATTGCGCAGGACAAGCAGCAAGAGCAGAGGTCTAAGACCACAACGCCTGGGATTACCACCACGATAACAGCGACAAGCATAACTGCCACTCCTGTGCCGGATGAAAATGGGCATGACGCGGCTGATGAAGAAGGAACTCCGTCCAAATCAAACGTCGTGTCAGGTGGAGCTTCAAGTATCTCCCAATCAGAGCAAGACAACCTTCCAACGAGCGCTGCATCTTCATCACTCGCCGCCTCGGACGACGACTTGTTTGCAAGTGCAAATTCCACAATGAATACGTCCGATATACTTCAAACGACACCTACACAGAAAAAACAGAAAAAGAAGAGGAAGTTGCAACTTTGGAAGTCTGAAACTACAAAGGTTGCAGCTGATAGCGGCCAGGACACAAGTGACTATGCCGATTCGGAGTCAGTATTGCCGAGCAAGGTACAAGAGACAGTGCTTGTTGAAGGAGTGAAATCTAAGGACAACATCAACAATAGCCCCAACAAGGGCCTCAATCTCGAAGATGAAGATTTGAACACATTGAATTACTACGAAGACTCCAATTGGGCTGAAGAGAACAACAATACACCGAAGAAAGTTAAGGGAGTGAAGAGGGCTGCAGAGGATATGGGAGCTCTACCAAAGAAGAGGAAGAGAAATGTGTTTAAAATAGATTGATCCGAGTAAGAGCTGGGTGTGAGGAGGGACACACAATAAAATAGCCGCAACCTCCATATCTTTCTCGGGAGATTCAGCTCCTACACTTTGTGATTTACTTTGCTAAAGGGCACCCATCTTGTACTATAATTTCATCTTTTTTTTTTTTTTTTTTTCAAATAACCAATGCATTTACTATAGCATATATATATATATGGAGTACAATTGCAGTGCATTACTAATGCCTATAGGACTTTTCTGTAGACCTTCCCTGGCATTATGCTGCCAAAACCAGAGCTTATCTGTAAAGACGTGCCCCTACCAAGTCCGATATTTTCGAATCTGTTTCGGTTCCGTTGCAGCGGCGGCGACTGAAAAAACGATTAGTGAGCGAAATGGAACCCAAATTCACCACACCTCCACAGTTGATTCACACCGCAAGAACAGAATTCATAGCTTATATAACCGTTAAGCATGTTCAGAAGCGGACCTTTAAGGGTGAATAGGATAACGGCGGGCAGAAATGCCGTTAGACGTGCCAGCACCGCATACAGTCCATTGAGGACAGTGACTGCAGCTCAGGGACCTACTCGCAGTGATGCTGTTGAACACACCAAGCTAAGTTTTGATCCAGCTATGTTATACGAGGAAATCCAATCCATGAAGGAAAGCATAAGAAGATCAAGAGAATTGGAGGAGATGGGATGGATGATGAAAGAAAAGTCCAAGGATATTGCACCCGATACCACCGACAAGAAGAAGGACGACACTGTAGGAGAGGAGGGAGAGTCACACGAGAAGACCAAGGAAAAGGAGAAGAAGGATATAGAAGTGAATATAAAGAAAGAAGGAGAAAAGGCTGAAGAAATAGTGAATAGCTCATCATCCTTGAAAGGCGGCAATTCCGAAGACTTGTCTAGAGCCAATGATGGCGGACATGATGGTTCCGATTCCCCCAAGAAACCCCCACAACCGCCAAAGACCTTCCCTCCTTTGCTTGCCATTCCAATGAGAGATCGTCCTCCAGTGCCAGGTACCATCTTCGCCATCAACGTCGAGGATCGTGAAGTCATCAAGGCCATCGACGCTATGATTGAGAACAAGCATCCACATTTCGTGCTCTTCCACTCGAAGGATACAGAAGTCGACTCTGATGTTATCCATGACGAAAGCTCCGTTCACCGCATCGGTGTTCATTGTGTCTTGAGCAAGATCACCAAACCAGAAGAGAGAAAGGATGACGAAAATGCATTGATAGTCGCGTATGCGCAATCCAGATGTAAGTTGGAGGAACTTACTCCACCAAACTACAAGAACAAGAAGAAACTGGCTGCTCTGTCCTCCGACTCAGCATCGTCTCCATCGGTTACTGGGTCACCAGCGGATGGAACCACCGCTTCTAGCACCGAGGCAGCCGATGTGGATTTCCCCACTGCATACCTCTCGGACTTCAAGGTCTCCATCGCCACCACCAAATTTGTAGCACACGAGCCTTACGAAAAGACCTCTGAAGTTATAAATCAATTGGTTTCTGAAATCAAGCGTACTGCCATGGGTCTCACATCTAATAATGAAGTCGCTCGTGACCAATTGATCAGAGCAGATAAATTCGAACCCCATGATTTCGCTGACTACGTTGCATCCTTGCTGATGGCATCTGCTGATCAAATTCAATCAGTATTGGAAGCTTTGAACGTTCAAGAAAGATTGGAGATGGTTTTAGATCTCATTCAAATTGAAGACGACTTGAAGAGAGTCAAGCACAAGACTACAGAGAACATGAGAAAGGCATCTTTCGAGAACCAAAACAAAGCATTTTTCAGAGAATTCATAAATCAATTCAAGCAAGTTGCAGGCTTGAATGAAAAGGGAGAAGGTAACGACAAAATCAGCAAGTACATGGAAAAGTTGAAGGGTAAGACTTTAACCAAGGAAGCTCAAGAAGCCTTTGATTACGAATTGGATAAGCTCAAGGGCCAACATGAAAACCTGAGTGAATCATTTGTCATTGAAAAATACTTGGATTGGTTGGTTAGCGTACCATGGGGCGTTTATTCTAAGGACCATTTCAACTTGAAAAAAGCCAAGTCTACCTTGGAACAAGATCACTACGGTTTGGATGATGTCAAGCAGAGAATTTTGGAGTTTATTTCCATGGGTAGAATCTCCGGAAATGTTGACGGTAAGATCTTGTGTCTTGTTGGTCCACCAGGTACAGGTAAAACCTCGATCGCTAAATCGATCGCCGAGTCATTAGGAAGGAAGTATGTTAGAATTGCTATGGGTGGTGTTCAGGATATGCACGAATTGAAGGGTCACAGAAGAACCTACGTTGGAGCTGTTCCAGGTAGAATTATCTTGGCACTCAAGCAAGCAAAGACCTCTAACCCGCTTATGCTTATTGATGAGATTGATAAGTTAGATACCACTTCAAGAAGCGGAGGTGGTGCTTCATCAGCATTTTTGGAAATTTTGGACCCCGAGCAAAATCATTCCTTCATTGACAATTACTTGGATGTTAAGGTTGACTTGAGCAAGGTTTTATTCGTGTGTACCGCCAACTATTTAGGTAACATTGCTCCACCATTGAGGGACAGAATGGAAGTGATCGAAGTAAGTGGTTACACTACCAACGAAAAAGTTGAAATCACAAAGAGACACTTGATCCCTCAAGCAGCCAAGAAGGCTGGTTTGGAAGGAGGCAAAGTTGACATTCCAAATGAGACTATTATCAAGTTAATCGAGAGATACTGCAGAGAAAGTGGTTTGAGAAATACAAAGAAGCAAATTGGAAGAATTTTCAGTAAGGCTGCTTTCAAGATTGTGGAAGAGATTGAAAACAAGGAAACACAGGAAGCCGAAGAAGCTGAAAAGGCTGAAGCTGCTGCTGCATCTACTTCAGGTGAAAAGCTGACTGACAGTGAAAAGACTAAGGAAGGTGAAGTTGAAGCTGTACCGGAAAATAAAACCAAGACTGAATCTGCTGCTTCTGAATCCAAGGAAGCTACTGAAAACGAATTGAGTCCAGAGCTTGCAGCCAAAAAGAAGGCTCTTGAAGAGGATCTCAATATTTCAAAGGATGAAGGAGAAGTTGAAGCTGAGGTTCCAGCCGAAGAAGAACTCACTCCGTTAGTCATTCCAGATGATATCAAGCTTACCATTTCACCCGACCTCTTGAAGGAATACATCGGACCTGAAACTTACCCTAGAGACAGAGTATACGATACTCTTCCAGCAGGTGTTGCTACTGGTCTTTCCTACTCTGGCTCAGGTAATGGAGATGCTTTATACATCGAATCTATCTTGACCAATTCTATCTCTTCAGGTACCGGAAATGCTGGTGTGAGAGTTACAGGTAGTTTGAAGGATGTCATGAAGGAATCCGCCTCCATCTCTTACTCGTTTGCTAAACTGTTCATGACCAGACACTATCCAAAGAATAGGTTCTTCGAGGCTGCGGAAATCCATGTCCATTGTCCAGATGGTGCTATTCCCAAGGATGGTCCATCTGCTGGTATTTCGTTCACTACTTCCTTGGTTTCTTTGGCACTCAATAAGCCTATCGCAAGTAACATTGCAATGACTGGTGAATTAACGGTGACAGGAAGGGTCTTGGCTGTTGGTGGATTGAGAGAAAAGATCTTGGGTGCCAAGAGATATGGTTGTGATACTATCATATTCCCTAAGGATATTGAAAATGTATTGGATGACATCCCTGAAGAAGTTAAAGAGGGTGTCAAATTCATCCCAGTGGAATGGTATCACGAGGTGTTTGATAGTGTCTTTCCTGGAATCACACAAGAAGAGGGAAATAAGGTATGGGATGAGTCATTCTCAGCTTTAGACAGCAAGAAGAAGAAGGATAAAAAATAGGAGTGAGGGGAGGCAAACAAAAGTTGAAGAGTGAGTACAAAGTACTCAGCATAGTTAATAGAGGAGGAGAAGAAGCAAGGAGGGAAGGAGATGAAGAAGAAGGTATGAATATAGGCAATTTGCATCTTACGTGTATTTAGAACAGGATTTATTAATAAATTTTATAATAATATGTATTAGTGGCGTAGAAGGTTGGTATATAGTGTCATTTTACGATTCATCCTCCTTGACTTTGGTAAAGAAGTTTCTCACTTCATCCTCAGTTACTATTTTGCCGCCCTCAGCGAACGGCTTGAAGAAGTCCCTCAATTTGGCTTTGATTTTGTCATATGCCTGCAACCCTTCTATAGCCTGGTCTCTTGGTAATGACAGGAGTGCCTCGGCACCTAGATCTAAGAGCGATCCCGTATTTGAAGAAGTCCCATCATCGTCTTCCGGTGGCTCGTAAACGGGGTCAGATAAGAAGAGATAGTCGTGAATACTCAAGAACTGTTTCACCTTCTCAGGTGTGTCAGGGCCAACTGCAAGCGATTTCAATTGATCTCTGAATTCTGGCTTGAGGAAAATAGATTGCGGGTATGATGGTGTGGAGGCAGACGAGTCTTCCAGTTTCACCCTTTTGGAGTCCAAAGAGCTGTATAGCTGTTTCCATTTTTCGGTTGACTCCACGTTCTCAAAGTGCGGAAGCCTTGTTAACACTATCTTGCTGTCAGCTGTAATACTGCTGAACACTTCTTTGAATGCATCTACACACTTCCAGCATATGAACAGATCGAAATCATCCAAATTAGGGAAATAGGGCACGTCGGACTCTGGCTCTTCTGTCCCACTATCGTCAGCGTCGCGATCGTCCAATTGCCTCTTGGTAGAGGTTGCAATAGCGGTTGAGCTTGAGGCATCATCGCCTGCATTGATTGCCTCAAGCAGCTCAAGCTTGTTTTCAGATTTTGCAGCCAGCGCCTTTTGTTCCTCTTTTGCCTCGTTTTCCACTTTCACTTCCACTCCTTCTTGTGCCTTCTCCTTGCGTTTCTTCTGGTCCATTTCACCCTTGATCACGCCGCGCTTGTACCCCAAGATACACTCTTCGTGAAACCAGTCCTCTCCACATGCAAATCCAAAATAACACTGGATCATATTGCCGCTCTCTTCAAGCGGATTGTACTGTCTGTGACAACTGCAGAAGAGCCCCTTATAGTTCTGGTTGTACTGGTTCCCCAGCGAGGGTATATCTTCAGCGGGCAAGTCAATGGTACCAGATTTGAATGTGTTTGAGGATGAAGACGACGACCTGCGGAGTAGCGTAGTGCTGGCTGACTGGCTGGTCGCTGTCGCTGAGGCGGTGGACGATCGTATCTTACAAGCTCCGTGTGTGGTGTTCTTCATTTTGGTTGTCCCACAATCGCAGACAAAGTTTCTCTTGGAGAAGAGCTCGACAATGTCATGCGATGAGTGGCATTGGATAGAGCAAGAGTAGCAGACTCCAATTGGCGCGTTATTGTTCTGCCTTGAGCAGGTCAAGCACGCGAACACAGGCTGTCTTAACTCTCCCATATCGAAAGTACAGACGTTAGGATCATAGGGCATGAGCTCGCGCGCCTGTCTCTCCAAGTCCAACTGAGATTCGAGGTAGTCCAACGCGGTGATGGTCGATGTCATTGTTAGTGTGCCAGTGGCAATGGATGTATTAGCAAGAGGGAGAATTAATTATCTTTCCTTCAAAAGTATCACTTGCCGCATAGAAATGAATTGATTTAGACTGAGGGGCTGATCTCGATACGCATTTACTTACATAGCGCGCCCCATACTGAAAAATCAGCACCCTGAGGAAAAAAGGCGTACGCACATAACGAGTCGATGAAACCAAGAAACAGTTACCTCCCATTGCCTGCCTCAAGAGGTCTCTACGCGAGAAAATTGATTCTTTAGCTTGCATTTCCTTGTTCATGATTGAACTTATATACATATATACACTTTTCTCTTGTAGCCAGAACTCCATAATATCTTACAATCTTGGCTTGTCAACGGTCTTCTTCTTTGCTGCTTCCAACTTCTTTGTGTCGTTAACAGATGAGATTGGAGCGGTGGCCTTGGGATCAGTCTTCTTCTGGGACCTCTTGAAAAGTTTTGTGAATGGTATCACGAACCACTTGGCGAACCATGGCATAAGAGCTGTACTGAAGATGATTCTGGCAGGGAAGAGTGCCTTGGTTATGGCGTATGCGTAAGCACCTTCCATTAAGAACTTGGATTTCTCGCTGAGCGAGTAGTCGGAGAAGTCAAACTGAGCCAATCCCTTGTCTATCACCGCCATTCCCTTCTCAATAGCCCACGAGGGCAAGTCTACAGGTATGTATCCGTGATTTTGGTGGAAAAGATACCACAAGCCGATCAATGGGACTATCGCTGTGAGCTCGTGGAGGATCAAGAATGCAGTGACGTGGGAGAATGGAGCATTGGCGAAGTCGCTCGTATACGGACGCAACCATCTTGGTATCTTGGATGCAATTTTGGCGGCTGCCGATGTGTTTTGGGTTGTCGCCACGTTCTGGCCGGCTCCAGTTGGCCCTGGGGCTCCTGGCGATCCCGCTGGCGTTGTCGCACCTGTGGTTGGTGGAGGGCTCACAGGAGCGGACTTCTTGAACAAACTTCTAACGGCATAGGACGAGTGCACGAGCCTGAAGTGGTTGTACGACGAGCGGATGCCTATTCTCGAAGCTAGCATATTTGTATTCTATCGTTTCTATAGAGTGCCTGCGATTATGGCTATGGTAGTGCAGTATGGGAGAACTCAAGACTTTCGAGGTTGCGTTGCTCTTAGTTTGCCTTATCACGAGGTCCTGCGTACAACGCCATGTCAACTTCCTGGGGAGATCTGTGGTACAGCGGACTATGTAACGTGAAGTGTAACGTTGCGCATGATCAAGGTCAAGTGGAAGGATCAGGATGTCACTTCTCTAATTCGGCTAAGGCGGAGGTAGTGGCATTACACGGCTTCATCCGCTGTGGCTATGGCCATACTCAGTGACCTACGATCTAGCTTATTTCTCTATACGAGCCCACCATTATTTTCCAACACTATTCGCGCCTGAAAATTTTCTAGTGCCCTTAGCGAGAGTAAGCTTCTCCTATACGTTGACTCCCAGAGTAGTGCACACATATAGCCCTCTTACTCCTACCTAGCTTCTTATCTCCCATGAGACTCGATAAACTTCGGGCTTCTCAAGTAAGAACAGAGATTTCGTTCACCGGCTTAACTCTGATCTGTTTGTCCGGTGCCTCCCCCAATGTTGCAGCCTCTCCATAGGCCCGAATCAAAGCTTGAACTACTGCAGCAGCCACTCCTCGGTAAAAGCATGCGAAGGAAACCTGCATAAACCCCCCGATTTCCCGCTATGAAAATTCAACTTTTCTCGATTTGGCTATAATTTGGTTGATTTGAGAGTCGAAATCACTACCAATGCGCTATACGACGCGATCGTAAAAAAAATTACAACGAGCAAAAAAATTGCGAGTATAAAGTTGCAATACAAACCCACACATACCTTTTTTTTCCTTTCTTTTCGTGTTCTTTTTTTATAGAAGCATTCTTACTTGAGTTTTCATATTAAGTAATTAATTTATTCATATACACACAATGTCTGTCTACATCGTTGCTACCGCAAGAACCCCACTTGGTTCATTCCAAGGTGGTTTAACCTCATACACCTACTCCGACCTTGGTGCCCACGCTGTCAAGGCCGCCTTAGCTAAGACTCCACAAATCAAGGCTGAAGACGTCGAAGAAATCTTGTTCGGTGGTGCATTACAAGCTAACGTTGGTCAAAACCCAGCCAGACAAGTCGCCCTCAAGGCTGGTCTTCCAGAATCTATCGTTGCAACCACCATCAACAAGGTGTGTGCCTCCGGTTTAAAGGCTATCATTCTTGGTACCCAAACCATCTTAACTGGTACCGCCGACATTATCGTCGCAGGTGGTGCTGAATCCATGACCAACACTCCATACTACCTCCCAGCTGCCCGTGCTGGTGCCAGATTCGGTGACTCCACCTTGGTCGATGGTGTCCAGAAGGATGGTTTATTGGACGTTTACGAACAAAAGTTGATGGGTGTTGCCGCTGAAAAGTGTGCCAAGGATCAAGAATTCTCCAGAGAAGACCAAGACAACTTTGCCATCCAATCATACACCAAGGCCGCAAACGCACAAAAGGCTGGAAAGTTCGACAGCGAAATCGCTCCAGTCACCATCAAGGGTGTCCGTGGTAAGCCAGATGTCACCATCAGCGCCGATGAAGAAATCTCCAACTTCAACGAATCCAAGTTGAAGGCTGCCAGAACTGTCTTCCAAAAGGAAAACGGTACCGTCACTGCTCCAAACGCTTCCCCATTGAACGATGGTGGTGCTGCTGTCATCCTTGTCAGTGAAGCCAAGTTAAAGGAATTAGGCTTAAAGCCATTGGCCAAGATCACCGGTTGGGGTGAAGCTGCCAGAGCTCCAATCGATTTCACCATTGCCCCAGCTTTGGCCATTCCAAAGGCTCTTAAGCACGCTGGTTTAAAGAGTGTCGATGACGTTGACTTCTTCGAATTGAACGAAGCTTTCTCCGTTGTCGGTTTAGCCAACGCCAAGCTCTGTAACATTCCACACGAAAAGTTGAACGTCTACGGTGGTGCCGTTGCCTTAGGTCACCCATTAGGTTGTTCTGGTGCTAGAATTGTTGTCACCTTATTGAGTGTTTTGACCCAAGAAAAGGGTAGAATTGGTGTTGCCGGTGTCTGTAACGGTGGTGGTGGTGCTTCCTCCATTGTTATCGAAAGAATCGATAACGAATCTAAGTTATAAGCTACTAGACAGAAATATAATGATATAGGTAAATACAAATGAATAAAAAAAAAAGAATGATAAAAATACGGTAGAGGAACCGGGGAAAGTGTAGATATACTGAAGTGAGTTAATTGAATCTTTTATCACTCTAATAAAAGTAGATGGATAGAGCTAAATCAGGACGCATTTAGGCATATGGCTTTCGGCAGGCTGCGAAATTCTTTGAGCCTCTCTGCCCCACAAAATCATCGCGACTCTGAACTCAAAAAGACTTCACTGACAGTTCCAAATGCACTGTTGAGAGTCGCTGGTTGTGTTCTGATAGTTGGCATGTTTTTCGACCACCATTACGATCCAAGAGCGATTTGGGAGGACCCGACGTTCACGTCGTCGTCGTCCTCCAAGTACGTCAAGCTCGGAACTGAAGGTGTAGCGTTGTTTGAGTTTGTTGCGTTCTGGCTAGATCCCCTTCTACCTGAACAAGAGGTGGAATCTCGCTTGACAGCTGAAGTATTGCCGGCAATAATCGACCATTTCAGCCCCTTTGTTCAATACTACCCATTTTTCGCTGAACCGGGGACGATACAAATAGAGAAAAAGGATGGCATACCGTACATTTATGGCGCCCAAGAATGCCCTGAATCCTTAGATGAGGAATTACTTAGAGGTTTGCTCTTTGACTTTCTGTCGAAGTACAAGGACTTGTACATCCACATATCAGACGAAGACTATTTGCTCTGCAGGCACTACGAGAGCCTACCAAAGTGGCTCGAGCCGGAGGTTTCGCAAAATAGGGTTTGGATCAACGACAAGAGAGCGTTGGTGATACCGCCTCAAATGTTGCACCCTGGGCTCAGTCTTTCCATGGGGAGTGCGGTGCCGTTTCTAACCAAGAGTATTTACAAGTGCCCCAATATCCCAGTTGTCACTGAGTATTTAGAGCGCCTGAGCAAGAACTGCATTGAGAAGAGCCTTGCCGAAACCGTGGACATTGAAGAAGTTCGTTTGGCAACGCCGACTGCACAGCTTTTCGAAAGGTACCCCTGGCTCATCTCCACTTCTTTCATAGCGTTTGCCGAGAATGGAGGCATCTCCAAAGATTCACCTGAAGGCGAAGCCAGGGCACCACAATCTGTGGCCAAAGATAGCGTGTATGATGTGGGGATCCCGGACTGGATGAACACATTCATCGAAAGTCAGAACACCTTCACCACCTCCGAGGTCCTACAAAAGGGGCTAAACATACTAATGAGCCTGTCTAAAGCGTTGCACGAGGAGTACAGGACAATCTCCATCCTGCCAGGCACTCATAAGGTAGATCTATCACGGCAGAAGATACAGAAAGTGTTGATCTCATTGGGCAGATTGAGCGAAGTTGTTCCACCGCAAGACTATATTGCTGATGCCGGGGCATCTAAGCAGGCTACCAGTACCGAGGATGAATTGAGAGGCAAGGAACAGGAAATGATGGATAAAGTGAAAGAGTTCTTTGGAGATAAGGATGCGGTGACCAAGATATATGAAGACGAGGACAAGTACGATGGACATGATGAGGAGGATGAGGGGGATGCAGACGCGAATGACCCCGATGACCCTGATTTCGACGCCAAGAGAGAATTGAAAGACGCCGGAGTCGATATAGATGAGGACGACTTCTTTGAGTTCTTTTTGAAGAACGCCCTCCATTTGAAAGATAAGGAGATTGGCGGGTTCATGGCGACCAAGCCTGAGGCGCCAGAACCTCCCAAAAAGCGGAAATTGTCCTACAATGACGAAAGCGACTACACTAGTGACGAAGGGTATTTCCCAGACCACGTGGACTACGGAGACCTGGATGATGATGATGATGATGATGCGGGAGATGACAAGATCGAGAGTTCGGATGATGTTGATTTGATAGAGGTAAAGGACTCGATAGCGAATCTTTTGAATGACAAAGGATAGGTAAATTATTTAGATGCAACAAAATTCAAATTAAGCATACGCACACCGTTTTTTCTTTCGTAGTTTTTGTATTCTTGGTTACTTTCTCTTTTTCTAGTTTTTCTCGGTTCTTCGGGGGTTTGCTAGAGCGATATGTTTCTATCGCTCAACTCCTTCAAGGTCCAGATCCAGGACCTCGCCGCATAGTCCATATTTCTTGCAACTCTGGATGGTTCCGACTCGACGCCACCAGTGGCGAAGTACTTCCCATTGTCCAGTTCCACCTTCAAATCAGGGTCCATGCAGCACTTTAGACTTGCCATGGAGCCCTCTTCATTGCTGACCCCGAAGAAATATCCGAAAAGCTGGAAAAAGCACCAGAACACAATCCCTATGATGGGCAACCTCGTCCAGTAGGAGAAGAGGTTTGTGTTCATGACAAACCCAGGATGCACCAGGAGACACAAGATCTTGGGGTTTCTGAGCGCAAGCATCTTCATAAAATGTATTCCGGCAGTCTTGGCAAGTCCATACCTGAACCAGGTGAAGAGTATATTGGGTTTGTAGTTGAAGTGGGAGCTCAAGTTGAAATTACGGAATGCAAAGTGGTGGCCAATGGACGAAACGTACACAATTCTCGGTTGCACGGGCGAGCCGTCCTTGCTTGCGAGATTAGCAGTCTTCTCAAGCAATGGTAGGAGCCTCGTGGTGAACAAGAACGGAGATATATAGTTTGTCTGCATTTGGATCTCGAATCCGTCCTTGGTAACACTGAAGGGCAATGCCATGACTCCGGCGTTGTTCACGAGGATGTGTAAGCTGGACTCCAAGGACTTGAATATATTTGCTGCTCGGATGACCGAGTTCAAGTCGAGCAAGTCAATCTCGAGGAAAAACAACTCCCCGTTGAACCTCTCCGAGGCCACTTCCCCCGGGTACTGTAGGGACTTGACGCTCGCAACATCCTTGATCTCGGTTATTGCCTTGGTGACTCGAGACTTATTCCTGCCAGCAATGTACACAATGTATCCGTGAAGGTATAGGTGTAACACAGTGTAGAACCCTATTCCAGAGTTACCACCGGTGACTATGGCGACTCTACGGTCCACGTTGGGGTTGAAGTAGGGCAAGTTGGTAGGGTCGAACATCTATGACACCACGCTGCTTAATGTTTTATTGCCCAATTCACCGTTAATACTGTTGATAGGCAGACTTGAAGATAACCCACCCTCTTGCTATGTACAGAAAAAAAAAAATTACAACTTTTCCACAAAACAAAAGGAGAAGAAAAAAAAAAAAAATAGCAGCCACCGAGATAAATAAAAAATTCTGAAACACGATCGAAGCAGAGCTACTAATATCTGAACTAGGTTTTAGTTGTGACTGGATGCGACTCCTCCTAAAGGAGGGGGCTACTGTAAGAGAAAAAATGTGATAAAAAAGGGGAAGCTGTGGAATATACGAACTGCTCTCATCCCCAGGGCTCTCTGGTTACACACACACTGGGAAAGGATTCGTATATCGAGGTTGTTTGCATGAGACCTTTCTTGGGAGGGTTCCAGCAACTAAGCTCGAGATGTCTACTGTACCTTAGCTCTTTGTCGGGATCTGCATTCTTCTGGTCGAGATCCAGAACTCTCTCTGTACATGGGCAACTTGTGCAACTTATCTGAATGTGCATCCGTAGTTCTTATCATGCTGGTATGTAGACTATGGCTGTCGCCTAGAGATTCCTACATTGTTATGTAAAGCTTATTTGAAACCTTAATGCTAAGCAAATCTTGACTAAAACTTACTTTGGGGAATCGAACCGTGGTACAAAGTAGAAGGGTATATGGACAAGTGGGGTCGGACCAATAGAGGAAATGCAGCCAAATGTCCGCAACCACAACTCAAAACGATATGCGATTGTTCCATATTGGGCCGCCACAGGGTCCTGAAAGAGTAATAGCGCGACAAACAAGAGGAGTTGGGGATGGTGATAGTCAAAACAAAAAAGTTTGCAATGGCAGGTGCCGATCTAATACCACTGCCCACCCAACGCTCAAGTGTGCACTACTGGACTCCGTCCGCTTCTACTCCTCTATATAGTAACTTGTAACTGGCAACGTCAATTCGTTTATCTTTTACTATATGCTATGTTTATATACTGAGCGGCGGCATCCAGTGATCAGTCAGATATATCCTTGATGCTTTTCAGCTGAGCTTCGCCTTGGTGATCTCGAACACCTGCTGCTGGTTCTTCCCAGCAGTGTCAACCTCCAAACAATGGCCACCGTTTTCAACCAACTCGTCTCCCCTGGGGATCTCCATGATATCGTACTGACTGGTCACCATGTCGGACTTCATGAAATGTCCCTTTCTGTTCCCGACCCTGTGCAACAATTCCTCGATCGTAGTGTGCAAGAAGATGAATCTGAAGGTGACCTTCTCCGCGTTCTTGAATCTTTCACTGGCGCACTTCTCAATGTACTCTCTATAACTCTTCTTCAACATGGAGCACGACACGATGCATGTCTTGTACTTTTCACACTGATCCGCGGTCTCTTCGCTGAGCTTCTGGAGCCAGCCCCATCTGTCGTCGTCTGTCAATGGGATTCCTTTGGACATTTTATCCACATTCTCCTTGGGATGTAAGGCATCTCCCTCTATAAACGGACATGCAAGGTGTTTTGATAATTCTTTCGCCAAGGTTGATTTACCAGTACCAGCCGGTCCACCAACAACTACGAAAAGCATTTTCTGATTCCAGGTAGCAAGAGAATCGGATACAAAAGATAAAGAAAAAGTACACTCAAATGAAAAGATTCACCTTCTTTCTGCGTTCTCTTAAGTACTTTATCAGCACCTGGACGGTTCAATCGGTATGCTACCCTTCTTAAGTATTTATATTCAAGAACGACTGAAAAAAAAAAAAAAAAATTGTTGGTATATGACGTTCTTTTGGTGGGGGATTTCATGCAGCTGCTGGAGATTTAAGCGTGGGGGATGATATGCGACTCTCGCTTTATCTGGGGTGCATCACTCAAGACAAACCGTAAGGACCACTGGGGTCCGCTACAGATCCCAAATGTGTCAAACCAATAGAAGTTATATATATATATATATTACTGTCTAGAGCACCCAAGCAGGGCATGCTAAATTCGAGCTCTTGTATTGTTTTTTTTTTTGCTTCCCCCCAGTTGCAGCCTCTTTTATCGGCGCACCTCTACAATCAAAACGATTGTCATAAAGCTAAACAGTATATAGCCTTTTGCTTGTCCTATTATATTATGTATGTACACTATTTACAGTTGTTGTTTTTTTTTTTTGAGGGGGGTTGTTGTTGTGGAGTATTCTAACGATGCTTCGTCTTCTTGTTCTTCTTGACACTGTGATATGATTTCTTCCTGAGCTGCTTGATTCTCTTCAAGTTTGCCAACTCCTCCGCGATTCTCTTTTCGATGAGTGACTTTAAGTCGGTGGCAGCCTCCTTCTCAACAAACAAAGTGGGCCATCTCTGACTGAGCCAGAGAAAAAGCAAAGTCAACTTGTGCATCTCTTCCAATCTTCCGACAATGGAAATGGCACGCTCGTAGGTGAACAAGTGCGAGGGCTCGCCCTTCATTATGTTCTGGTCATTCACTTTCAACTTCAAGATATCCTGACTTTTGCAGTTGGCAATGTTCTCCACATATTGTAGCACAATGTTTTTGGTGATTTCAGATGCACGGCACAAATTGATGGGCGCGATGCTCAACTTCAACTCGTCTTCAAGCGACAACTTCCCAATGATCTTCTTGGTTTGGAATAACTGTAACACCAACTTCCTGGTGTCGAGCTCGGTAATCTCGTACCTGACAGGCGAGTTCTTGTCCCGCTTCTCTCCTTTGAACTCTTTCTCAAAGTTGAGCAATATGTCCACCATGGGCGTGTATTCAGGAAAAGATGCAATATACTTTGACCAGATCTGCGGCGTTGGCCAGATGTAAATCTTTTTGATAGGCGCGGGTTCCTTCTTCATCATCTCTTTGATTGGTCTCAAGTTTTGTCTCCCAACTGCTGTCACATATCCTACGCCTTCTTTCCCCTCTAAGAATCTCCCTGCTCTCCCGGCGATCTGCTTGACTTGGGAAACGGTCAACAATGACACTTCCTCGCCGTCGAACTTTTTCGAGTCGGCAAAGATAATTCTCTTGATCTTGAGGTTTAAGCCCATGCCAATGGCGTCAGACGCAACCAAAATATCGTATTCGCCGCTGTTGAACTTGGCAGCTTCATTGCTTCTGACTTCTGGAGGGAGTGCCCCGTAAACCACGCCAACTTTCCATTTCGAGCTGGTTTCGATATCCCTCTTGATCTTCAAAATCTTCAACTTCAGAAACGCAACAATGCAGTCGCCCTTTTTCAACGAAGTGTATGATGTTTGTGGGTCCAAATTCACAGGCTCATCTTCGATCTCCAACTTTCCTAATCTCTCGTATTTGTTGATGATCACTTCGTCACCGGTAATCTTGGCTATTTTCTCTATCATTGGAACCGCCAGAACTTCTCCACACAAATGAAGTTCTTTGGCTTGAACCCCAAGCAACGCATTGGACCACGCCTCACCTCTTCTGTTGTCCCCCAACATCTGGATCTCATCAATGATACAAATGTCCATCTTCCTGTTGACAGGCACCATTTCGATGGTCCCCGATGATATTGGCGCAATGTTACCGTACTCGTCGAGATCTGGTATGATTTCTTCTCCTGTTACCAAGTTGCATCTTATGCCCTTCTGGTGGTACTTCTCGTAAATCTCTCTTGCCAACAATCTCAAGGGACCAGCATAGTATCCCAGGTTGGCCTTCTCCAACAACTTTAAAGCGTTGTATGTCTTACCACTGTTGGTGGGCCCAACATGCAAGATAAATTTACGCTTCATCTTTCTAGCCTCTGGGTACCACTCGGCCGGGTTCGAGAAGTCAATCTTGTTGTCTGCCAACTTGGTTTGCACTAAATTGTGCTGCAAAACTTCACGTTGAAGAAGCGTGCTGAGGATTTTCTCGAGAACGTCTCGCTTGGTAGACGTTCCAGGGAATAGCTTGGAGAGCCCAGGGGGCGGGTTTGTATGCAAATTGAGGAGAAGTGGTGCCACTTCTGAAAGCTTTGGGTTGATGTACGATTCAGCTGAGATTGTAGTTGCTGGTGTCTTGCCTTCGTTCTTGATGAAGTCTTCGACATGGAATGCTAGCGACCGTTGGAAGCTTCTTACCACGTCTTTCTTTGAGGTTGTCGCTGCAAGGGACTCGGGTATCTGGAGTCTAGATAGCAAAGGCTTGACTGTGGGGTCTAGGATGGATTTGATGGTGTCTGCAGTTATACTGAGTGATCGCACTCGCTGCCACACGCATCTTCTGAGACTACCCGGCCCTCCTATAGAGCGAGATAGCACGTACATCTCTATGTTAAATCACAGCTAGCTGCAGTATATATAAAAAAAACTAAGTGTAAAAATATTCACGTTTCTTCTACCGCTATCTGCTCCCCCTTGGCTTTGATTTCGAGGCATCTCCAGTAGTGGCAGCAGCAGCATCTCTTCGCACTGGCTTTTCTGTACATAAGCCTTTGCTGGCGTGGGCCTGCACATAGGGCGTGGTGCGGTACTCGGTTATGCTTCTCATTCACGTAATTGTAAATTCACAAGCGAACTAGGTCACAGGGTACAGAAGCTGCCTGCAACAGTGTATTCACATCGATAACTGAAGTCCTACTATAATAACTAATACCTGTATTGAAAGTGGCACGTCATAATTCACCATCGTAGCTAGAGATTTTGTTAAGCAATAAATACACTATTGACACCAACTTTTCACAAAAACACGCTCCATACTTTTCGTTTGCGTAGGCGCTGCATGCCATAATATTTATTCATTAACGCCATTCCTTTTGAAACAGGCGTCCATTCAACTCATTTGCATCCCATATATATATAATTATTCTCGTCTAGTTTGATTGCGCTCCATGAATGGAAAATCCGCCGAGAACAACTACAAGGCCCAATTGGCAGCCAGGTTCAATGAATTCTACCTCCAGATTACCTCTCCAGAGGTCACCCAGATAGGTAACTACCAAATTACGTCTGACTTGGGCGAAGGTGCCTTTGGGAAAGTCTACCTCGCGACACATGTGCTCTTGAACGTTCAAGTTGTGCTAAAGTGTGGGCCCAAGGACGATCCAAATATCGTGCGAGAAATTTACTACCACAGCCAACTCCGCCACAAACATATTGTCAAGCTTTACGAAGTGATAAAAACAGAAACCCATTTGTGGATGGTTTTGGAGTACTGCGAGGGGAACGAGCTATACTATCACATCTACAACTCCAGAAGATTGGATTACAAGCAATGTCAGCATCTCTTCTATCAGATTATGCTTGGAGTCTCGTACGTGCACCTGTTGAACTTGTGTCATCGAGACTTGAAATTGGAGAATATTCTTTTGGCTGATCAGAAGAAATCAATTGTCAAATTAACAGATTTTGGATTTGTACGTGAGTTCAACCCTGCCAAGAGGTCGTTGTTGTCCACGATCTGCGGGACTACGGTGTACATGGCCCCGGAAATGCTCAGTAGCTCCAAGTATTCTGGATTCCTGGTTGACATATGGTCCTTGGGAATTATCCTCTATACAATGTTCTACGGGGAAATGCCATTTGACGAAGATGATGATATGCAAAACAAGTACAAGATTGTGTACGAAGAACCCACCTATAGGGAAATTATACCGAAAGACGCGATAGAGTTGTTGAAGAAGATGTTGACCAAAGACCCCAAAAAGAGGGCCACAATCACGGACATTATGAACTCCTCGTTCTTGCTGGGCGTGAACATTGGGCGGAAAAACAGTGCGGCCCAATCTAAGAAGAGAATCAGCGATACGGAATCAATTCTCTCGATCAATCAGCATTTTCAACAATTTCAGGACGGGGCACCAAGCGGGGTTGGCTCCAGCGGAGGAAACAGTAACAGTGGCGGACATAGCGGCAATAGACCTCGTGTTCCGTTTGAGTCAAAAATCGAAAAGAACTTGTTAAAATCGTTCAAAAAGTTGAATGTGGATTTAGAACAAATTCAAAGGAATATTATAGAAAACAAGACAAATTCGCTAACAGCCTTTTACGAATTAGCCTTAACCAGAGAGTATAAGAGGAAAAAGATGAAGTACTATCAAGAGAGGAGAAGAAAGTATAAAGAAGCAAGAAGAAGCTTGAAGAACTCGCGGCAAAAAGTCAAGAGTGTTTTATCGCTCACAGACCAGAACAATGGCACCCAACCCTTGGAACGGATTTTGAGTAGTTTGAGTATCAGTTCCAGAGGCGGGCAACAAAACCAACCTATGCTGCTGCAGCTGCTGCAACATGGAGTCAATAAAGCTGGGGACCGTAGGAGTATCGCAAGTGTGAGCAAGGAACCTACCAATGGCTCAGTGAGCACTGCTGGCCTTTCATCTGTGCACAAGCAGCCAACTATTGGGTCCGTGTCTATGGCTCCCATTCCATCCAGCCCGAAGGGTTCAAGTTACGGAGCTGAGGGTGTGCAAAGATCTCCTTCATCGAGAACAGTTTCATTTCATAACCCAGACAAGAGCACTTCGTATACTCTTCCATACCAAAATTCGGCAGACGACAGGACAAGGAAGAGAAGAATTCTCAACAAGTTGCAATTTTGGAAGAAAGGGGGAGAAGAAATGGATGACATACACGAGGAGAAACAAAGTATCGGAAACACAATCAGTAATACGAATAGCAGTGAAGGCAAGGAGAGATACAGCGATGAAAAGAAGCACAACACAAACGAAAAGTATCAGAAAGATCAATCACCTTCCTATCGCGATGAAGCTCGACTTCAAAGTGAAAAGGATGGGAGTGCTCCTAAGCTCTATCGAGCCCCATCAGAATTGTCTCCTAGGACTCAGACACCAACTCTGGGACCAATCAATTCGAGGAGTGCAAGCGGCAACAAGCCATTTAAAAACAGTGATCGTGGTACTCCAACCAACCCTAACACTGCTGATAGCAACGAGCCCTTGGGGGCAAACAATACAAGCGGCGTGTCTGCAAATAATAGTATTAACGGAAATATTGTTGCAAATGGTAGCTTCACTGGGCTCATGTCTCGGGAAAGTTCGGGATATTACACCTCAAAAAATAGAACCAGGCCATCAAGTGTTATATCTCAGATGAGTCAGTTGAGTCATCTCAGTCAACTTTCGACAATGATTTCCGAATCCGAGTTAGATATGCTTGGAGGAGGCACTGACACGATGGATGATGAAGATTACTACGATGAAGATGGAATGTACGAATCCTCAGTCAACAATTCACATAATGATCTCAAAAATTTGGCTACAGGAATGACACCAAGTTCGTCTTCTGTCAGCAGAAGGGGAGTGAGAAAGAGACCAAGCTACCGCAGACAAATGTCTTCGGACATGTCCATTATGACAACTTCCACCACAAATACTGCTGCGCAGTATAAAACTAAGCCCAAGCTTTCGCAAGTATCTTCAAATACATCATCAATCTCCGAACAGAGTTCGCTCAACGATAGAGACGTTACGCAACCTCCAATAGGCTTGGACTCTATGATGCCAGACAGGTCTTACTCTCCCACGACTCAAACAGTACCAACTATTGTGAGAACTGGATCCCCTGTACAGCAACTCCGGTCACCTATTCCAAATGGTGTCACGTCAACGCACGCTATTAACAACAACCAGCACAATATCGTCAATGGGAGCGGTACCGGTAATGGGTTTGCCTCGAGCAATTTATTCAGCACATTTATGAATGGCATGCATAACGAGCCATTCACAAGATCGCACTCGCCGCCTGTTCCAGACAAGTTTAAGAAAATCAAAAGAAAAGGCGGAGCTGAAAAGGGCAAACTTCTCCCGCTGGTGATTCAGTCAAGTTCCCCCTCGCCAACTTCAGCCTCACCAGCAGCGGGTGCTAGCGCTTCTCCAACCAATGTTAAAGACACTCACCAAGTGGAGGATAAGTTGGTCAAGGGTCCAAAACCAGTGTTAGCGACTACCATGTATGGACCAAAATTCATCATCAACGAAGAAGAGGAGGACGAAGAGGAAGATAGAGGGGCACATCTCAATACGACCAAGGCAGGAGCTGAGGAAAGAAATGGCGACGCGGAAGCAGAAGGAAAACAAGGAGGTTTGGCAAAAGATGATGCTGTTGGAATAGAAGTTAGTGAGGCGGTAGTAGCCTAGAGTGAACTTTTTCACTGACGAAAATCCCATACTTAATGAATAATGAACCAAAATGGAAAGAGAACGTTCGATTAATGTAGAATAAAATGATAATTGCGACACAGTAATATCTGTAGCCTTTGAATGTGAGCTGCTATAGGCAGCCTAGCAGAAAGCTGTATCCGCTTTCAAGCACTTAGTGGCAGTACGGCTCCGTTCCATAAGCATTATAGTAAGCAGCAAAAGCTGCTGCTGCGCGTTTCCACCTAGCCTTGCCCAAAGTGGGTGTAGAGGTGTCCTGCATATACTCTGATGTTGAAAATTTTCAAACTTTCTTTTCTCTGATTTTTTTTTTTTTCAAAACCACATCACAAAATACTGCCGACTGGCGTTGAACACTTTGATTTCTTACTACCCTTGATCTTCAGTTGATACATATATTGCCCATAATGCAATCAGTTATTATAGTAGAACAAGAGTTGAAGGACTCTGTTAAGGGGTACTCTCAAATTCTTGACAACGTCAACGAAGACCAATCGCGTTCATTGTCGTTCGCCAAGTTCTTCACTGAACAAAACCAAATAACCAACAAGGATGAATTGACCAAGACCATTCTCGAAAGCATAAGCGAGTTGGCTAAGCTCTCAGACAAGGAATTTGAACCAGCTTTCAACTTGGTTGTCTACATTCTCATTGAATTAACTGGCGGCTCCATCGTCCAAGTGTTAGATAAGTATCCAACTCTTTTGGACCAATTAGTCAATATCAACCCAGCCAAGCAACCAACCTTAAGAGACAGAAAGTCCATCAGAGCGCTGAGCATCTTGTCTCTCTTAAACAACATCTTCAACTTCTTACCAGAACAATCCAGCCACAGAATTGAAGTTATCTCCAAGATTTTGCAAATTGTTGAGAGTTCTCAGTTGGAGTTCCAAATCATTTCTCAAGCAATTGGTGCTAACTTGGTCAAGTGGTTAGTCGCTGCCGGTGCTGATGATTCCCAAGTCAGAGCCACCTTCTGGAAGTTTGTTTCTTTAGACAATGTTGAACACTCTGCATCCACTTTAAGACTCATCAAGGGATTCACATCAACCTACAAAGTTGCTACCGTTGAAGAATTAAAGGCATTAATTGGCTTTGCCTTCAAGGCCGAAGACGTCTACGATGTTTCCTTCTTAGTGAATACCAACGTTTACCTCGCTATACAGCAATTCAAATCAGACCCACTCGTTGACTTGTTCGACAAGTATGTTCGTGGTGAAATAATCAGCTCCTCATCCTACCCAACTATCGCTGAAAAGTCTAAGATTTTAGCTCTCACCAAGTTCTTCTCGACCCTGAAGAACAGCGAATCTGTCTTCAAGTACTCAGACATTCCATCCACCTTGGCTTCTTCTCCAATCGAATTGGAAACTTTATTGATCAAGTCTATCAAGGCTGGTGTCATCGAAGGTAAGTTGAACCAACTTAACGAAACCTTCTACTTAACTAGAGCAAACAGATTTGTTGTCGCTGGTTCTCCTGAAGAAAACATTCAAAACTGGACAGATGTTGAAAAAGTTTTACAAGACTGGAAGGTTTCTTTATATAATATTAAGGATGTTGTTAACACCGCTAGGGAAAACATTGTTAACAATCAAGGTTAGATTTTAATGCATAGATACATACACGCGTAAATATTCAACGAAGCGGGAAGGTGTTAACCTCCCTGTCTCCTGTAAGCATACAAATAGCCACATCCTGTATTTTTATGTGTTTGATTGTTAATATTAGGTTGTACTATACGATTCTATGGTCATATTATTATTACTACGAAGCAGTAAATTCTATTAAGCTATTTTTTTCACGCTAAAACAGCATTTAGTTAGTCAGCTTCTCCGTCCAAAACAACGAGTAATCCGCCTACTAAATGTAATGAGCCACATACAAACACTTCGACGCGATCTTCGTTCAAGCTCTTGATGAAGTTAACCCCGGTCTCAATGTCTGCGAAAATGTGCTTTCTTGGTTTGTTAACCGCCTTGTTTTCGGTATCGATCTTGTTCCAGCTCTCAGCCAACTCCTTCTGAACAACAAGCTTTTCAACTTGTTCCTTGGAGGTGTTGAGCGAAAGTAAATCACTATTGTACTTTCCTGAAGACCAGGTAACGTTGGTAGTGAAGATAACGTGATCAAAGTGGAAGGCTCCAGAGTGTAAGTTGTCGTAAAGTTTCCTCAACAATTCGGACGCATTCTCGCGGCTTTGTTGGTTGAAAAGCAAAACACGTTTAGTTGAGCTTGATGTGTTCTTGGAAGTCTCTTTCTTGAACCACTTTGAGGCTACATCCACAGATTCGAGTGTGTGTGCACCATCGATAAACCAGCTGATATTTTCAAAGTTTGGCTTATCCTTGATGGTCTGGCATCTACCGTCCCATCTAGCCACCTCGAGACCCTTGATAAATTCTTCAGGCAAGTGTTCCAGCTCGCTATCTTCGGACAAGATGTTCAATTTAGCCAAGTGGGTCTTTGCAAGCTTGACAGCAAGCGCAGCGTTCGTTCTCTGGAAGTCGCCAGCTAATCCCAACTTTATGTCCTTAGGAATAGTGGCTGCAGCGTCGACAACTTCAAGTTTGGAAACGCCCAACTCCTTTGCCCTTTTCTCGATCACTGCCATTGACTGTGGGTACTCAGTTTGCTCGCTCACAAATGCAGGAGATCCCTTCTTGAAGATCCCGGTCTTGTTTTCTGCGATGGACTCAATTGTGTTACCCAACATGAAGGTGTGGTCAATACCCAAACTCGAAATACCGACAACGGTAGGCAGTTCTATTATGTTGGTACTGTCATAAGTGCCCCCAACACCAACCTCGTAAATAGCCGTGTCCACTCCTTCCGATAAGAACACATGGAAGGACAAGATGGTCAAGTACTTGAAGTACATTGGCTTGACAGTGTCGCTGGGTTGCAAAGTTGGGAATGCGTCAGCGTCCGATGCAGTAGTGGAAAGCTTATCCCAGACTTCGAAGAAGTACTTGGCGAACTTACCCTCGTCGATAGGCTTCCCATTGATTCTAACACGTTCTCTAACTGTCTTCAAGTGGGGAGAAGTGAAGAGGCCAATCTTGGTGATGCCTGCACCGCTTCTATCGGCACCGCTGCTGCTGCTGCTGCTGCTCTTTCTATATTGCTCCAAAATGGATTCTGTAAAGGCGCAAGTTGAACCTTTGCCCTTCGTTCCAGTCA
Source organism: Dujonia boleticola (assembly GCA_029581775.1). NCBI lineage: Eukaryota > Fungi > Ascomycota > Pichiomycetes > Serinales > Debaryomycetaceae > Dujonia > Dujonia boleticola. The sequence continues at coordinate 557,986 of JARGRU010000006.1, read as the reverse complement.
CATGAATTAAATTGAGCTTGTTGAAGTCCTTTGGCTGGTACCCAAGTCTTCTTGTGTACTCGTACACCTCGTTAATGGACAATTGGTTTTTGTTCACGTTGGGGCCCAACTTCTTCATGGCCTCGATAGAAGCGAAGTTGGACTGTAAGGAGTTCAAGGCGTTGATAGCATCTTTGTAAGTACGGGTGGCAGCAAAACGCATTGAGGGGTCTGTTTCTGCCATGGATGCCAGCAATTACACTTAACCGGATACAAAGAAGATGGGGGGTAGTCACAGTCTTCTTCAAAGCAGTGTATTTACTTACGATAACAAAGTGAGCAGGAGCAGAGAAGATCAAATCAACTGAAAACTTCGGGTTGTATGCAGGTGCGGTATATATTGATCAATTCTATGAATAACAGCAGAAAACGAAAATTTTTGTCGTGGGGGTGAGTGAGTGAGAGAGTGAAATTTTCACTGCAGAGACAACCGGGACAAAAAGTGAGAAAATTCAATACGCAAACGAAACAGAGAGAGAGAGAGAAAGAGAGAAAAAGTCAAAAGAAAAATTACTGGCAGAGAGGAAAAGCTAGCATGGTATCATGTGGTGTTGAATCGAAGGGATGGTAAACAGGTGGAGTGCCACGAGATTGTTGGGCAGAGTAAGGCTCAGCTTGGTTCTTGTAGTACCCAGCTGACGTACTTTAGCAGACAAAAAGAAGAAAATGGTTGCAATATTTTTCAGTTCGAACAATCCCCCGTCAAGTAGCCTTAGCAGTGGCTTTTTGAGTGTATGCTGAGAATGAAAGTCGAAACGGAAAATTCCTGTGGCTAAGCGCAAAGCCATTGCACGTAACACCCTTGGCAGCCCTGTCCACCACTCATGGGCTCGCTATCACCAGCTGCTGCACAACCCTCAAAAAAACACTCAATCATTTAGCTCACCGCACTTCTTCGCTATTGTCCATATAATAGTCGTATTTCCCAATAAACGGTCAATATGCAGAATAAGCTGCCATTTCTGTACGGCAAAATATTTTTTGTGCTTAGAAAATGTACTCTTTTCCTGCATACACCCTGAAATGTTGACTCATCCAGGCAATTTCTCCCATCCCCTGTCCTCAATTTTTTTTTTTTTTGTTAGTTAGTCATTATTAAAAACGCTCCAGATTTCCTCCAACTCTTGCTTTCTCCCTTTCCCCTTCTACTTCAGTCTTTGGTCCCCTTTTTTTTTTTTGATAATAGGTTTCCTTCCCCCAATCTCGCCACTTCGGATTTCTAACAACTTCAACAAGCTTGCTGTGTTATCATCAACTGATTAAACAATAATAACAATACAAACCCTGAGTATATGTTATTGATCGTATTTATTTAATTAACATTTGAATTTTTTCTTTTAAACAACTTATATTGAAGACTCTTTGTCATGAAGTTCTAAACACACTTTGAGGCATCCTCAACAATAAAGAAAAGAAAATAGTATTAAAATATTAAAAAAAAAGAATAGATATCGTGAGTACTAATAAGACGTGTGATACGTGACAACTTATTAGAAGAAATAGAAAGAGATAAAAGGTTACGTTAGTGGAAGTAACTGAATATAAAAAAATCAAAAAGAAGAGGCAAAATTGACCAAATTAACAACCAATAAATAAGTATTTTGCAAATCAACTGGAAATTGAACTTCTACGATTGCAATTACTACCACCAAAACAAACAACTAAAGTGAGACAACCAAGGAATTAGAACGTGAACTTTATATGAATAGCAAGCACAATGGTAACTATTAACGATTGTGTTTATTCGAATAAATCCAACAGCAATTCCCTCACTTCAGATATTGCTGTGAAACAACAAGCAAAGGAACTACACATGAATGGAATTAAGAGAAGTTTGGGAGCAGGATGCTCCTCCTCTTCAGCAAATGGGAGCTGTTCCGTTGATGAAGGCGACGATGTGCCTTTATTGGTTTCAGATAACGAGGATGGCTCCGATTGTGAATCCTGCTCCTCAAGATCTGACTCCTTTAGTGAGCAATCATCTAAGCCTGTGGACGCAGAAAGTGTGAAGAGAGACATGAAAGAGGAATCATTGAAGGGTTCTGATGAAGAAAAGGAAAATGAGGATGCTGGAAAACACAAGGAAGCATCTTCTAAGCCTTCTGGCGCGGCGCTCATGATAGCCGACAGCACTGCAAATGCGGTCTCTGCAAACGCAACCACCACTTCCTCCACAAAGGCTTTCAAACCTAAAACTATCAATCTCACCAAAAGCCAATTTCTCAATGAAAGAACTCAATTGATGACTATAGTTGTGAAGTACTTTGCAACTAAGATTAACAATTCTTTCCCTCCAGAGTCTACAAAGCACACTCATAGTAAGGAAATTCCATTGGACAAATTTTTATTAATTTTGACCCTGAGATTAAACTTGTCCTTGAACTTGTTTATGCAAGGTATGGTTTATCTCTTCCGTTACATGGATATTGTTTATCTCTTGAGATACCTCAACCAATCCAACAACTTCGCCAACTACAACGAAATGCAATTTTCAGTCAAGAAGTTGATCATTGGATGTTTCAGAATCACTTTGAAGAACAACCATATTAAGAACTTGAACTGGTCAAGCATCACTGGTTTACACGATGACGAAATCAATCGGGTCATGGGTGTGATCACCACAAGAATGAATGGGAAATTATCAATTAAGCAAATTGAATTGGTGAAAATGAAGAGTGAAATTTTTAGATTTGTAAAGATGGTTACTCAACCAATTTAATGATACTGATGAATACAGAAAATGAACTAAAAAAAAGAAAAAAAAATTAAGAATGAAGAATATAATCGGGAATACGGAAATCAAACAATAGTGGTTTGATCAATATTGAGATGAGCAGATGGAGAGAACCGAGTGTGAGCAAAGCTGAAAAGCGGCGAGACAGCTCGAGTTGAATCAATTGGAGTAAGTCCATTCGTTTCAGGCTTGCCCTGTCATCAGCTATTTAGCTGTGCGAGCCTCAATCTCTCAATTGTGAATTAGTGTAAATTAATATATAGCAAACAAATGAATGTCAGAAAGGAAAGGTGGTAGTAAAAGAGAAGTAAAGGAGAGAGAGAGAGAGAGAGAGAGAGAAAGGGTTACGCCAAGGAAAGAGTGGTGTGGGGTGGTAGTACCTCCAATAAACTTTTAGTCAAGTAACCACATTCACAGGTGACCTCACCTGCCAGAAATGCTTGTGTTGCAGCGCTACTCACATATGCTGCAAACTTGTAGCGCCTATGAAAATTTACTTTAGCGATACTCCAACCAACACACCTTGTCGGGTAGAAGTGATTCGCGTAACGCAACCGCCTATTTCTCGTTCGCATTGACACTTGTCATGGTAGCACGCGCTAAGTTTCAGCTTGCCTGTGTCGTCAAGAGCCTGTGTTCTTAGCTACTATTGCTACCACCTCTCCTTAAACTTAAGCTTACGAAATCCCTCACGTGATATGGCTGCTTCAATCTTATCTGTCCTGCATCCGTGCACCCGATAAGATTATGCCTTGTGCGTATGACTCATTCTGGGGAACTTTCTTACGCAAGAAAAAAAAGAAATGTATAAATTGCAAAAGCCACGGCTTACTAGAAGAATGAGTAACCATGCAATGGAAAATACCGAAGTGCGATGCCTACACAGCGCCTGGATCAAAATGTGAAAGACGGAGCTTTTCGAGCTTTCGGAGTACATAACACTCACATTTCTCCCACTGTATATATGTTGACTCTATACACTTGTAATACTCTCTCTCTAGTAACCAAGACCCTCTCAATTGTCCGTGCGATTTTTTTTTTCTTCTATCTACAAGTCCGATGCTGCGTCTTATCTGACTCATCAGGGGACTTTTTTGCAAGCGCTTTCGGCCCTTTTGGCTCTACCGCAAATTACTCATACTAAATTTTTTTTCTTACGGGCATTTCCTAGTTAGATGAAAATTTTCACTTTCCCTCTTAACAAAAACCTTGCTACATAAAAGAAAAATTTTTAGCTACCTTGTATTTTTTTTTTTTTTTTCAAAACTCTCTTCTCTTGATCCCCTTCTTCTTCTCCTCCATAACTGATATTTAACATATTAAACTTGTCATAAGATGTCCGTGCAATCTAATCCATATGGTCCAAACCCTTCAGACTTTTTGTCTAACGTGAACAAATTCGAACTCATCGAATCAACTCTCCGTGAAGGTGAGCAATTCGCCAACTCTTTCTTCACCACTGAAAAGAAGATCGAAATTGCTAAGGCTCTCGATGACTTTGGTGTTGACTACATTGAATTGACCTCTCCTGTTGCTTCTGAACAATCCAGAAAAGATTGTGAGGCTATCTGCAAATTAGGCCTCAAGGCTAAGATCTTGACCCACATCAGATGTCACATGGACGACGCTAGAGTCGCTGTCGAAACCGGTGTTGACGGTGTTGATGTTGTTATTGGTACTTCTCAATTCTTAAGACAATACTCCCACGGTAAGGACATGAACTACATTGCTCAGTCCGCCATTGAAGTCATTGAGTTTGTCAAGTCCAAGGGTATCGAAATCAGATTCTCCTCTGAGGACTCCTTCAGATCTGACATTGTCGACTTGTTGAACATCTACAGAACCGTCGACAAGATCGGTGTGAATAGAGTTGGTATTGCCGACACCGTTGGTTGCGCTAACCCAAGACAAGTGTATGAATTGGTCAAGACCTTGAAATCCGTTGTCTCGTGTGACATCGAATGTCACTTCCACAACGATACCGGTTGTGCCATTGCCAACGCCTACACTGCCTTGGAAGCTGGTGCCAAGTTGATCGATGTTTCCGTTTTAGGTATCGGTGAAAGAAACGGTATCACCCCATTGGGTGCTCTCATGGCCAGAATGATCACTGCCGACAGAGACTACGTCTTATCCAAATACAAATTGCACAAGTTGAGAGACTTGGAAAACTTGGTTGCCGACGCCGTCCAAGTCAACGTTCCATTCAACAACCCAATCACCGGTTTCTGTGCCTTCACCCACAAGGCCGGTATTCATGCCAAGGCTATCTTAGCCAACCCATCCACTTACGAAATCTTGAACCCATCCGATTTCGGTTTAACCAGATACATCCATTTCGCCAACAGATTGACTGGTTGGAATGCCATCAAGTCAAGAGTTGACCAATTGAACTTGCACTTAACTGATGACCAAGTCAAGGACGTCACTGCTAAGATTAAGTTATTGGGTGACGTCAGACAATTGAACATTGACGACGTCGACTCCATAATTAAGGATTTCCATGCTGAGGTTACCACTCCAGCTTTGAAGCCAACGGAAATTGCTGAAGACATCCCTGAAGCAAAGAGACAAAAGAACTAGATTAAACTGGACTTTAATTGAAAGCTAATTGGGAAGAAAAGAATAACGAAAACGAAAAAATTTACAAAATCAAAAAATCAAAACTACCTCATAAAACTAGTTAAGTTAAAATAGACTATTCAAATAAAAGTAAAAGCGTACGAATAAACAAAGACTTTGTGTATTTGGGATGTAGGAGCATTGCAGGCTAGGGTCAGCGGAAGAAAGTTCGTGTGTGCGCCCACGGTATACTTGGAGGGGACAGGTGTGTGTGGTAAAGTTATGAACCAACTCAAACAATCCTTTCGCTTCCTCCCCCCACATAACGTGTATCTCATAAACATTTAACCGACTCAAACGGTTTCATGATTATTATTTCCTTCAGCGGCGCATAACCAGCGGATATAATTACGGATTCAAGTCGCTAATTCCGCCTGCAATCGGTTCATTCCAGAGCTGGTACAATAGGAGAGGGTTAATAAAATCCGGAGTGCCCTGGCGCACGTGATCTCGGCCCATGTTCTGCTACCCCATAATAAGGTTAGTATGCAGATGTATCGGGTAATGTGCGTGCAACGAGATCCCGAGAAAATCACTGAGTAGTGGGAGTGGGGTCAGACTATCAAAGCGGCACTTTGGGTAAAAAGGTAGATGCAATTAGCGCCATGAATACTACTACATCATCGAGGTAACTAGCGTATACGAAATTATGGGGACCCTTACATCTGGCGGAGTTCATTCACGTCACTTCCACCGTTTGGTGCTCCACTCACTAACACTTCTTTTTTTTTCACGGTGCCCCCTTCTCACTAAATCACGGCTTGTATTTTCTCTCGGTTAGTGGAATTGCTGCACATTTCCGCTATTATTATTTTTTTTCGGTATCGGTAAAGCGATCTTCCAGTCCCCGCATTTCAGAAATCAAGTATGAAAAAAAAAGGGCCGTTCACTAATGTGCCAACAAAAAGTATTTATATAATCCCGTACATCTTCCCCAGATTTACTCCATTGCTTTCTCGCTAACTAGTCTGTATTCCACCCTGACTAACTCAACTATCACCTCAGCTGAAAAAGAAACAACTTTCAATAACAAGACAAGATGCCACAACTCAATCTCAAGAAGATGAACGAAAGGAAGGCACAAGGCTCAACACAACTTCCAACCCATCAGTCTGCATTTGGGTTCCAAAGAGGCGAAAAAAAGATCCACCGTTACGAAAAGATCCCCGTTCAAAGACCTAAGGGTCTCCAAGTTCTCTTGAAGATCGAAGCAGCTGGTCTCTGCTCGTCCGATCTCCACATGCTCTGGGGCCAAGATAAGAGAATCCCAGACAACTTTGTCATGGGACACGAGATTGCTGGTCAAATCATCGCTGTAGGTGACGGTTTACTCAACCACCCACTCTTCAAGGTTGGAGGTAGATTCGCTGTCACTATCCCAGACTCCTGTGGTAACTGCGCAGCCTGTCGTAACGGTAATGATGGCTCGTGTGAGGGAAACTTGAAGAACGCCTACGGATTGTCTCAAGATGGTGGATTCCAGCAGTATCTTTTGATCAAGAACTTGAGAACTCTTTTACCTATCCCAGACAAGGTCTCGTACGTTGAAGCTGCAATCACTTCCGACGCTGTGTTGACACCATTCGCTGCCATTCAAAAGGCAAGACCTTACTTGAACCCAGGCTCTAAGGTGTTGTTGTTTGGCTTGGGTGGGCTCGGAATCAATGCCTTGCAAATCTTGAAAAACTACGGTGCTTACGTTGTTGCATGCGATGTGAAGCCTGAAGCTAAGGACTTGGCTTTGAAGCATGGAGCAGACGAATTCTACCATGACATCAACACATCCAAGCACCAACCAGAGTCGTTTGACGTCTGCTTCGACTTCGTTGGGTTCCAACCCACTTCCGATGGATGTCAGAAGTACGTCAAGTCACACGGTACTATCGTTCTTGTTGGATTGGGTAAGGCCAAGTTACAGATCAAGAATTACGAGTTGGCAAGAAGAGAAATCAAGATCTTCTACTCGTTTGGAGGTAACTCCCAGGAACAACTCGAGTGTATGAAGTGGGTTGCGGAAGGTAGGGTCAAGCCAGTCTCTACTTTCGTGGAAATGAAGGAATTACCCAAGTACTTTGACAAATTGGCCAAGGGTGAAGTTCAAGGTAGAGTCGTTTTCGACCCATCCAAGTTATAATTTGATCATTAGAATTACGTACGTTTTAGAGGCTGGGTTTCAAGGTGTAAATAGAGGGGATTTATCAACGTTATTTTCTAATAAAATTATGAAAAATAAACAATTCTAAACGGCAGTTCTAGCTATGTAGAGTTGAGGGATGTAGGACCATTCGATTGCAGTCGTTACCAGTTGGGTGTGGCACGTATCAAAACGAGGAGAAGGTAAATTATCTTCCTGCTATCAGCAATATACTTGTTTTACCTGTGTTTGTTAGCTCACTTCTAAAGGGTTTGTCTGTCTACGTATCGGCTCGCTCTTTCTGGTGGTTGCAACTGTCTCATTGCTTTCGTGATTTTCACGTGACTCGTTTTCCCGCCGCTTTCAGCTCTCCGAGTCGGAATTTTCCATCGTTCACACTTTACAGTTCCCCCAAATCCCTTCAGATCACCCACTTACAACTATCCCAAGAGGCAATACTTCTTTTTTCAATTTAAAGTACCGAAGTAACGCGATCTACATAAAAAAATGGCTAAGAAGGGAGGCGAAAATAGCAAAAAGGCTGCTGGTAACGCTAAGAAGGCTGAAAACGCCAACAAGAAGAAGCAGGCCGCTAACGAAGCTGCTGAGGCTGCTGAAGCAGAAGAATGGGACCAAGGTGCCAAGAAGGGAAACAAGAAGAAGGAGGATGAAAAGTTCAAGAAAGAAGAAGCAGCCAGAAAGAAGGCAGAAAGGGATCTTTTGTTACAAGCTGAAGAAGCATCATTACCTTCTAAACCACAGAGCGCTAAGCAAAGAGGTGCAGCCAAGGTTGCCGCTAAAAAGACGGGTAAGATTGATGATTTCTTGGACTTCAACAAGGATACTCCTGAATTGAGTGCCAGTGGTATTGAGAGCGCATTGGAAGCATTGGCCTTAACTAGCAGGGACGGTGGTGTCACCACCAAGGACATTGACAGACATCCAGAAAGAAGAGTCAAGGCCGCCTTTGCAGCTTATGAAGAGAAGAGGTTACCAGAATTAAGAAAGGAACAGCCAGGCTTAAGGTTACAACAAATCAAGAATTTGCTTTTCAAGGAGTTCCAAAAGTCCCCTGAAAACCCAATGAACCAGGACACCAACGTCAGCTACAACGCCAGCGCTAACGATATTGAGAGTAAGAAGAAGGAAGTCAAGCAAACCAGAGAACTGAAGTTTGCCTGAGCGAGGTGTAGTCATATATAGTTCAAACCCACATACATAGTATAAAATACAAGTCAAGGGCCAGTGTGCTTGTATAACAGAATAGATACGGAGAGTAAGTGCGCTATAGGTGGACTCAAGTGCATCTGCGCAGGGAGGGATACCACCCTAAAGATGAGCTGAATTTATAGTGGAGGTGCGCTGCTGACATGCCACCAGGAAATGAGTACAGAGTAGGATAGTAGCGGCAGCGGGGTGTACTCACTGCCTAAATAATAGGACAAGGAGAGTTCGTTTCTTTTGGAGTACTTGAGGCTGGGTCTCGTCTTTCTCGGCCTTGATCTTAGTCTGATTCGTGTGGTAATACGTCTGGAAAATGTGTGTTGGTGACTGTGGAGTAGAGTACTCACCATCCCAAATGGCCAGAGCCAACTTGAGGGCAGTCGTGGTGGTGCTCGTGGTGCTTGCATTGCTCCTTGAGGAAGTTGCTGAGATAGGAATCGCAGTAGGGCAATAGTAGCATTTCAGTGCTTTCAGTGCTGGAATGACTCTGCTCTGTGTATGGCCCTAGGTTCTCCATCTTTTCACCAGCTCTCTGCAGCGTACCGTGTTCATTCGCTTGTTAAGCCACAAACAGTTTCGTAACGAAAAATAAGTGCCGGCATCCTCCCCGCCCAATCGAAACTGGCACACAAAACAAGTGAAAATGCTTTCAAGAGCACAGCCAATAAACACATCTAGCCGATAGTTTTTTGAGACTTACGACGTAGGAAGTACTTTGTAGTGTGGTCATTCAAAAAGTCGCCTCCCATCTCCAGTGTGTTCAACTACATTCCCACTCTGCGCGCTTCCAACCGTTGCCTCTGATTATTTCACTATGTCATCTCGTGCGTTGCGTTTCCGCGTAAATTAAGCATCCAGCTGGAAATTTGCAGTCAACTCTCACCCTTTTGTGTCGCACTTTCCCCTAGCTAACCTTAACAAAATGCTTCCTTTCGCACGTATTTTTTCTCGCACTCTGGGCGCCTACGGAACATATAAATACATCCAATCTCGCCCGAAAAAAAAAACAATCTCTGTACATGATGATTCGAATTTAGAAACGATACGATTAGCATTTAGAGAAATTTCGCATTTTGAGAAGAGCCGCAAATACAGGGCACCACGACACATACCCACTTCATATCCACAATCTAGCAGGCGGATTCTCGGATATACGAACTCAGAATCAAAGAAGCCGCTCTCTGACCTCCAGTCATTTTGTCCGCTTCCCCCGCATACTCCTACACCAAAAAAACTGAATGTCGCGTTTAGATAGATTGGTGGTGTTGTTGGAGACGGGTCTGACACCCTTCATCCGAAATACAGCGGCCGATCAATTGTCAGATTTGGCCAAGGGACATCCGGAAGAAACAATCAATTTGCTCGGGAGAGTCTACCCATATTTGAAATCTCCAAAGTGGGAAACAAGAATTGCAGCAGCCAGGGCGTTTGGAGGAATAGTATCACACGGTGAATTGTGGGATCCCAATGAAGAAGTCTCTGAAACCGATATAAAAACCGAAAACGGAAATGGAAATGCAAATGCAAACGAAGACGAAACTCCAGAAAAGAAAGTTGTCACTGAAATTGACGTCAAACTAGAAGATAACGAGGAAACTCAGGTTCTGATCAAGACGGAAGCAGTCGACGACGACCTCAAAATAAAGCAGGAGGAAGAATTACGAAAGATAGATGACAACTTGCATAACTTGATAGAATTCAGTTCTTGGAACTTGAACGAATTGTTGAAAAGTGGTATCAAATTGCTCTCAAGTGAAGGGGAGGAGTACGATCTAGGAAACGCCAACACCGATGACACAACAAACGAAGACGGAACTAATGATAGCTTGATACACAAGTTGAAAAGGCAAAGACTCGCCATTGGACAAGAGATGAAGGTGGAAAAAACAGAATCTGACTTTATCAGTCCAGTCAAGTTGGAGATTGTAACCGAATCCATACCGCGTAACTCCACGGAAGATCATTCGTCACCCAGCACTCCCAACACCCCTACATCATCCACTGGAGGCAACGGTGCTGCATCCCTGTCAGCCCGTCTCAAGGCTATGCAAAAGAGAAGAGCCAAAGTCAATGCCAAAACCAACGCAAGTAAATCCAAACCAATAGATCTTTCACAATCATCCATTTCACGAAAATTAGTGGAAAGTGGTGAGACGAATGCAAATGTCAAAGACGAAGTTGACGCTTCCAAGTTTGATATCACCTCCCAAAGTGGTGGCGAAAAATTGGTTGTTGAGACTAAGCCATCGGAACTCTCTCCACTCCTTTCTCAACACAACAAGGTTGCAGGTTTAGTGTGGCTCTTCCAAGGGGTATATGAGCTTTTACTTGCTGATTTATTCGATCCTAAGTGGGAAATAAGACATGGTTCTGCTTTGGGATTAAGAGAATTAATAAAGAGGCACGGTAAAGGCGCTGGAAGAGTGAAGAATAAGTCAAAGGAGGAGAATGATAAAAACAATGCATTAACGTTATCAGACTTGGCAATAAGATTATGTACATTATTTGCCCTCGATAGATTTGGAGATTATGTCAGTGATACTGTTGTCATACCAGTCAGAGAATCAGCAGCCCAAACATTGGCAGCCTTACTTATTCATTTGGATGATGACGTTGTCTTGAAGACTTTTGAATCATTGAACCAATTAGTCTTGCAAGAAGACATCACTCCAAAGTGCTGGGAAGCGCTGCATGGTGGGATGTTGGGATTGAGATACTTCGTTTCTGTGAGAACAGATATCTTAACAAGCCAGCCAGAATTACTTGAAAAGGTTGTCAATATGGTATTGCATGGGTTAAGAGAAAGCGATGATGATGTACAGTCGGTTGCTGCTTTGACATTAACCCCTATTGCGAGCGAATTTGTTAGCAAGACTAAAACAGAAATCATCCATACCTTATTGTCCGTAATATGGGACTGTTTAACAAATTTGAAGGACGATTTATCTGCATCCATTGGATCCGTCATGGATTTATTGGCAAAATTATGTACTCACAAAGAAGTTATTGAGTTGATGCAACAGGATGTGGAAGCACAGCTGTTCGAACTACTCGTCCCAAGACTTTTCCCATTCTTAAGACATTCGATCACTAATGTGAGAAAGGCAGTCTTGAGAACATTATTGGAATTCTTACTGATTGACAATATCCTCACTAAAAAGTGGATTGATTACAAATCCATCAGACTCATTTTCCAAAATTTGTTGGTGGAACAGAATAAAGACGTTCTCCAATTGAGTGTCACTGTTTACAACAAAATGATAGAGGAAATCATTTCCAATGATGGCGAATTACCAAGTATTGAAAGTATAGTTAGTACTAATGGTCATCTCCATGCATTGTTGACATTGATCATGACCCCCATCGGCATAGCAAGGCATAATTATTCTATGAATACCAGCTTAATTATGCGTCCCTCTGGTGCCATGCTTGGTGGCCACCATGATAATGGATTGAAAAGAGATCATAGTCATCTGGTAGACAGTAGTCTAGAACCTGAAGAGCCTGAATATGGCAACAGTAACGGAAATGGGCATGGAAATGGCTCTGACCACAATGAAAAGCGTGGCCGGAAAAGAAAGCAAAGTGAACTGTCTGCTCAGGCAGTGCAAAAATCAGGTGGAATCCCCATCGATGATTCGTCTAATATTAACATCGATGCACCTATTTTCAAGGGTGATGTCATGTTAGTGGGAGTGGACACTTTCATTCGTACAAGAAGTGCTGCAGCTACAGCCTACGGTTTAACCTTGTCACACATAAAGGATGCAGACATTCTCAAAGATGTGTTCAAGGTGCTTCTACATTATCTTCGCTCCCCACACTCGACGCCAAGGTTATTCAGTTCTATGATCATTCAAGAATATGCTGGATTTTCAAGACAAAGAAACGGAGCTGTTGATGAAGAAGCAAAGACGACATTCCTGGATATTTTAGCTACCGGTTTACAATCCAATTCAGATCTTATTTACTACCGTGAACTTGTCCCAATATTGAAGAGTGTGCGTACTTCCTGCTTACAGCTTTTCAATGTTTTCCTTGAAATTGCTAAAGTACCACCAACTAAGATTCCACAAATTCCTGTCGTTGTGCAAGGTGAAAGTGAGGCTGGACCTAATGCATTTGGAATCGATAATGCTGAAAAGTTAATCACAGAAACCTACCCAAAACTTGTCAAGACCTTGTCTCCAACGTACAGAATGTTGGCTAATCAAGCATTGGAGGATGCAAAGCATAGAATCGGAATAGCTATCGAAGAAGCACAAGCCGCTATTAGGAATAGAACTACCAGTATTTTGGCAGTTTTTCTGGCTTGCGTCTTGGAATTGGAAGGAGTTCCTAAGAAGTTGAATCCAATTATTCGTTCGTTGATGGAAAGTATCAAGCAGGAAGAGAGCGAAATTTTACAGTTGCGCCTGGCCAACGCCGTAGCTAAGTTGATCAAACAACTAAGTGAAGTTGGTGGAAAGCAAGGCGCTTCTGACAAGATTGTGAAGAACTTATGCGCCTTTTTGTGTGTGGATACATCAGAAGTTCCTGAATTCCATCATAATATCAGATTCAAGGATTCAATCTTGAGTTTGAGAAAGGAAGAAGCTAAGACCGACCCAGCTGACATTGCTGCACATGAAAGAGCAGTTCACCAGGCTAAAATAAAACGTAATGGTGCCATTTTAGCCCTTGATTCATTATTGAAGTTATATGGACCTGAAACGTTTGTGAAGGTTCCTAAATTGAAGGAGATAATGCTTCAACCATTGGAATTGTTAACATCTGATAAGGATGAAGGATATGTTACTGATCAGTTGAAAGGGCAAAGTATCATTGATTCCTTGGGAATACTTAGAGCATTATTGCGTAGATTGGACAAGAGTCTTTTGGGTGAAGTTGTTGAAAGGTTACCTTTATTACTTCCAGGTTTACAGTCTGACTATTCAATCTTCAGGTACTCAACAGCCAAATGTTTCGCAACCATATGTTCGGTGGTGCCAACTAAAGCTTTTACGTTCATGATCCAATCAATCTTACCAATGCTAAACAATGCTGGAGAGATTAAGGAAAGACAGGGTGCGATTGAATCTATATATCATTTGTCCACAACCATGGGATCTGACATTTTACCTTATATTGTTTTCTTGATTGTTCCTGTGCTTGGTAGAATGAGTGACTCGGACCATGATGTCAGAGTTCTTGCCACCACCACTTTTGCCTCGATCATTAAATTGGTTCCTCTTGAAGCTGGTATTCCTGATCCACCAGACATGCCACAGGAATTGTTAGAAGGAAGAGACAGAGAAAGAGACTTCATCCAACAAATGATGGACCCTACCAAAGTTAAGCCATTTGACCTTCCTGTTACAATAAAGGCAACTTTGCGTAAGTACCAACAGGATGGTGTTAACTGGCTCGCCTTCTTGAACAAGTATCACTTGCATGGTATTTTGTGTGATGATATGGGATTAGGAAAGACATTACAAACACTTTGTATCGTATCAAGTGATCATCATATCAGAGCTGAGAAATTCGAGGAAACAAAATCTGTCGAATTTAGAAAGTTGCCATCCTTGATTATTTGCCCACCATCTTTGACTGGTCATTGGGAACAAGAAGTCAACCAATATGCTCCATTCTTAAAGGTACTCGTTTATGCTGGTGGTCCTTCAATTAGAGCTTCGTTAAGAGATCAGATTCAAAAGCATGATATTGTGGTTACTTCCTATGATGTTTGTCGTAACGATGTTGAATTCGTAACACAGTATGATTATAACTACTGTGTTTTGGATGAAGGACATATTATCAAGAACGCCGCCAGTAAGTTAACCAAATCAGTGAAAAGAGTTAGGGCAGAACACAGGTTAATTTTGTCAGGTACTCCTATTCAAAATAATGTGCTAGAATTATGGTCATTATTTGACTTTTTGATGCCTGGGTTTTTGGGGACGGAAAAGATCTTCCACGAAAAGTTTGCCAAACCGATTGCTGCAAGCAGAAACAGTAAGACTTCTTCAAAGGAGCAAGAAGCTGGTGCTTTAGCATTGGAATCATTGCATAAGCAGGTGTTGCCATTCATGTTGAGAAGATTGAAGGAGGATGTCTTGAGTGATTTGCCCCCAAAGATTATCCAGGACTACTATTGCGACTTGAGTGACTTGCAGAGAAAATTGTATAAAGATTTTGCAACAAAGCAAAAGAATACTGTCAAAGAAGAGGTTTCAGCTGCGAAAAACACCGACTCAACTTCCACCGGGGACGATATGGGTACTTCAAAGACTCATGTTTTCCAAGCATTACAATATATGAGAAAACTTTGTAATCACCCTGCATTGGTTCTTTCTCCAGATCATCCTAAATTTTTGGAAGTGTCGCAGTATTTGGCTTCAAAGAAGTCTGAGTTGAAAAACATTGAGCATTCTCCAAAGTTGATGTCGTTGAAGACATTGCTTTTAGAGTGTGGTATCGGTGTTTCGGACAGCACATATCATAAGAAGAAACTGGGAGGATCGCTGGGCTCTCTGGTATCGCAACTGCTGGCTCAACAGGAGCAACTTCTTTCAAATGAAGGTGGAGTTATTTCAGAACACCGTGCATTGATTTTCTGTCAATTGAAGGATATGTTAGATATTGTTGAAAATGAACTCTTGAAGAAGCACCTCCCCTCGGTTACATATATGAGACTTGATGGTAGTACTGATCCAAGAGATAGACAGTCAATAGTTAGAAAGTTCAACGAGGATCCGTCAATCGATGTATTATTGTTGACTACTAAAGTTGGTGGTTTGGGTCTTAATTTGACTGGAGCAGATACTGTTATCTTTGTGGAGCACGATTGGAACCCGATGAACGATTTACAGGCTATGGATAGAGCTCACAGACTTGGTCAGAAAAAGGTTGTCAATGTATACAGATTAATCACGAAGAACACCTTAGAAGAAAAGATTATGGGTTTGCAAAAATTCAAGATGAATATTGCATCCACTATTGTCAATCAGCAGAATGCTGGTTTGGCATCGATGGACACAAATCAATTGTTAGACCTTTTCGATGTTGATGAAGGAAAGGGAGGCAGTGTAACTGAGGTTGAAGGAGGTGAAGATTCTAATGGCAACCTACCTGACGATGTTTCATCATCTGGTAATGGTCTCACTGGTAAAGCAGCTGGTGCTGTTGGAGATTTGGCAGACTTATGGGACGAATCTCAATACGAAGAAGAGTACAATCTTGATAATTTCATCAAGACATTAAAATGATTGGCAGTTTATCTTTATCTGTCAATCTTTGTATATAAACGCTAAAAAAAATTATAATAGAATAAAAAAATACGTAAAAGTATTTCCAATAGCATGAAAGACACTCATAATTTGGACTTTCCACAAGTCATGTAGAGCAAAGAAAAATCTTCTAAATAAGTATTTCTGCAGCCATAGCAGACATCTCAACGGTTTATTTTTCACTTTTTGTTAGCGACATGGAAAGTACTGCGATTGTGGATTTTTTTTTTTTTTTTTGTTGCTGTGAAAATCTCATCGCACATAGAGGAACACAGACGCTGTTGACTTGCCTCCCAATACCTCATATAGAGTGTGACAAGAATACAAACAGGGATCTTTGAAGCTAGTTTTCCACAAAGGCTAAATTATCATTTTTTGACTTCTTCTATTCCACGCCATTCGTTTTCAGTGTCATGTCACCTCAATCAGATAAGCTATCCAACCTCGAGAAGGATGCTGAGGAATCATACGCTTACTTGGTATCAGACGAGAAGTCGTCGACTTTAAGAAGCGTAGAGGACTTGGTAATTCATCCTACCAAGTCAGCAGATTCTGATGCTGTCACAGCTGCCCCTGGACCCCCTAAATGGGTCCATTTCGTGGCAGGTGGTGTTGGTG
Source organism: Dujonia boleticola (assembly GCA_029581775.1). NCBI lineage: Eukaryota > Fungi > Ascomycota > Pichiomycetes > Serinales > Debaryomycetaceae > Dujonia > Dujonia boleticola. Next base: position 541,347 of record JARGRU010000006.1, on the reverse strand, counting down.
GTATGGCAGGTGCTATACTTACATGTCCCTTAGACGTGGTGAAAACAAGACTTCAAAGTGATGACTATCACAAGCAATACAATAAAACCCCGAAATCGAAGAATCCAATAATCCAAGCGGGCCAGCACTTTAAAGAAACCGGACAGGTGATACGTCAACTTTATGTAAACGAAGGAAGTAGGGCACTTTTCAAAGGGTTGGGACCCAACCTTGTGGGAGTTATACCCGCTCGTTCCATCAACTTCTTCACATATGGTTCCACTAAAGAATTACTCTCAATGAACTTCAATAACGGGCAAGAGGCGACTTGGATTCACTGGGCTGCGGGCATAAATGCGGGATTCGTTACTTCCACAGCTACCAATCCAATATGGTTGATCAAGACAAGGTTGCAATTGGACAAAACCAAGGGCAAAAACTACAAGAACTCATGGGACTGTTTCAAGTACATCGTTAAGAATGAAGGTGTGTTCAGTTTGTACAAGGGTTTGTCTGCCTCGTACTTGGGAGGTATTGAAAGTACATTACAATGGGTCTTATACGAGCAAATGAAATCCTTCATCAATAGAAGAGCTACCTTGGCTGCTGTCAATTCCGATTCTGGAAGCACCAAGTCGGTTAAGCAGCAAGTTTTCGAGTGGTCAGCAAGGTCTGGTGCCGCAGGTGCTGCCAAATTTATTGCATCCCTCATAACGTATCCACACGAAGTTGTAAGAACGAGATTGAGACAAGCCCCACTTGAATCCACGGGAAAACCAAAGTACACGGGACTTATACAATGTTTCAGACTCGTTATAAAAGAGGAAGGTCTTGCTAGCATGTACGGAGGTTTGACTCCACACTTGTTGCGTACCGTTCCAAACTCGATTATCATGTTTGGTACCTGGGAACTTGTGGTGAGGTTGTTATCATAGTGGGGTTGCATATAGAAGAAAAATGGGAGAATGAGCTTAAGGGTTGCTGTAAATAATATTTATGTATATATATGTCTATATATGCCCCCGACTTGTATATAATGAAATGAAAAGGAATTCCGGACTTCAATGGACTTGTAAACGACAAGCAAATGGAGAGCTCATATCTTTCGCCTTTTCCATTCCTCCTCCTCGGGTGCGTACGAAGAATCTTGGCCGTATGCGGTATCTTCGTCTATGTCGCTGTCATCAGATTCATCCCCCTCTTCGTGTGCTGCATGTTGCTGATGCTCCTCCGTTGAGTCCAGATTCTTTTTCGTGCTGTTTCGCTGCTTCAAGGCACGCTTTCTTAGTATATTTGAAGGAACAAAGTTGATAGTCTTTGCTTCGCTCTCAATAGTATCGTTTGATCGGTCTGCAACGCCTGTTGCGGACTCTTGGTAATTTTGTACATCTTTGTAAAACATTGGTGGTTGTCCCTCTGGTAGCTTCACTTCAAAATCCACAAGTTCAACTTCCATTGCAGATTTCACTACAAGTTTGGACAGCCTACCCTTGTTGGCGGCTTTCCCTTTTGCATTCGAAAAGGACTTCCGCTCCCTCTGTACTTGCTCTTTCGTCAAGTTCGGAAACCCGCTTGGGACTTTTCCCAAGGGATTCAATTCGGGGTTAAAGTAAACGGATTGTTTACCCCATAGCTTGTTGGCCTCCTTCTCACGCTTTTCCTTTGCACTCTTTTCCTCTTGAAGAAGATCTTCGATTTTCCTCTTGTGCAATCCGTTTGAGACAATGAACTCCCAGTCGTCTCTCAAGCCCTGCAAATAGCTCCTATCTCGATCTGAAAAGTCGTTGTTATCGGCTCCCTCCTCCTCTTTCTTCTCTAGCCTTTGGATCTGGAAATATAGTTTCACTGGATCGATAGTTTCGAGCTTGGCTTGTTTGTGTTGGTGTTTCTGACGCTTTTGGATCTTCGCCTGTTGCTGCTTTTCGTACTTCCTTCGCTCATCGGCGAGACTATAGTTCTTACGGATCATGGTTGAAAAATTATGTGTAGATTCGTATGGTCTATATTATGAGGATGTTCTTCATCGTCAAATGGTTATTCCGTTGTCTGATGATTGAGTCTTTGCTCCCGTGCTCATTACATGCTCTTCAGTGTAAAGTAACTGCGTTTTATGCGCGATATGACTGAGGCCATGAATTCCTCGAAATTGATATCGTAGAAATTTGGGGCGTACATACTTCACGCTTCTTTTCATCTACATACTCATTCCCCATATCCGTATATCCTTCTAGTATTCGAGCAGTGCCATGAATAAGTCTCCGGTGAAAGTCGAGCAGTTTGATACGTCTTCAATCCCCATAGAGACGCTTGAAACGCTACGCAATAGACTCAACCAAGTCCATCTTTCGCTTCGAAAAGTCTTCGAGCAACTAAACCATCACAACAGGCATCCAAATAAGTTCAAGTTCCCCGCTTATAGCTCCTTACAGAGTCAATTTCAAGTCTTGCTCACCCAATTACACACATTAACGAGTAATCTCGATACCAACGGAGATCAATTGAAATCAACAAATGTGTTTCCGTTGCCAACCTTCCCGGCGACACAACAAGAGAACTTATTGACCACTTTATTGAGGAAGAAGCTTTTACCAGAAATCGACGAGTGGGTAGAGACTGCAGTGGTCAAGTGCAAGCAGCTCAATGACGAAGCGTCCGCGCCACTGCTCCAGCAGGTTGATGAGTTTGCACAGTGGTGTTCCGCCAAGGTTGAGGAACTCCAGGAAGAGTTTCAATTTTGGGGTTTCCAGACTGCCGAGGAGTTGGAGTACTCCACAACTGAGGAAGGACAGAAGGAAAAGAAAGAGAAGGACCAGATCGAAGCGAGAAGAATCGAGGATGAGCGTAAAATTACCAACGGTGATAAGAAACCATTGCATCCCAATCAAGTGTTAAAGTTCATGTATCAGGATGTAGCACCATAGGATAATCACTCAAAATACTTTTTGATCTACCTGACCCAAATGCTAGTCATTGGGAAATTGGCCAACTACAACATCACCGATTAGATTTTACTGTACTATAAAAACCTGGCCCTCGCTACCTTTGAGGAAGTTCTTCTTTGCAATGGACATCTTTCATTATGTATCTATATAAATCTATTTACATACGAATTGTTCACTATATGACTATCATCAGATATGATAGCCATTCCCTTTTTTTATATATAAATGTCTGTATCTTATTCCAGAATTCTGAATAAATAAAGCATCACTCATACTCCCCACTTTTTCTTTACCTAAAGGTCAGCGTTGTACATAGCGTCGTAGAAATATAATACAGCAAATGTAAAGAAGGCAACCGCACCTCCCAAGGTAACATTTCTCAATGAGATTCTGGCAGCCAATAACTTTCCACCCACACAAGCGGCGAAAGTACAAATACCATGGCCGATTACGGCACCAAGAATAATTATCCAATAGTTTGGTACTGCAGCCATGGCGATAATTGCAATTTGCGATCTGTCACCCCATTCACCTAAGAACGTCATAACAAATACCTGAATCCATATAGGTGAGAGCACAAACCCGGCCAAGTTTTTCAAGTTCTTACCCAAATCGACATACCACTTGGAATTGGCGGCTGGAGATTGGTGACGGCTAGAGGAATCATGAGGGGATCCCATTTCAATGTCATCCATTCTTGAATTGATATCAGAACTCTGTAACTCTTCTTCGACCTCAGCCAATTCTTCTTCAACACCAAGCTCCTTGGACATAGCCAAACCTTCTCTGAGTAACTTGTAACCGAACACAACAAATAGTATAGAAGCTAAGAATTGAGTCAATCTTTGTGAAATTAATGATGGGAGAGCGTGGCCAATAACACCAGACAATATGGTCATGATAGCCAACGAAGAAAAGGCTGAAGTGAAGACAACAAATCTTGAGTGCTTCATAGACATTAAGGCAGCAATGAGGAAAGTTTTGTCACCGATTTCCGAGACGACAATCATGGAAATTGGCATAAGCAATTTACCCAAGAGAGAGGCATGTTCCAAGTTATCTTCCTCGTCTGAGTCGATTGCCAGGTTCTTGTTTGAGCCGTGGCCCGACCCAGCACCATAAGGCTCTAATGGTTTCTTTGCATGGTCAGGGGTAGGCTCGTTTTCGTGATCCTCTACAGGTTTCACGCCGAGTCTCTTCAGATCGCTGGCTTTTTTAGAGATTGATCCCTGTGGGAGGGAGGCGCCGGAAGTGACATCAGCAGCAGCTGGAATGGCGTGGACATTCTTTGCGACAACCACAGACGCGGAGGCAAGAGCAATGGACCCGAGAATAAGCTTGTTTATCTTCATTTCGGGCTAGGTGATGTGTGTGTAGTCTTTAAGGAAACTGGTTGAAAAAAAATATGTGTGTATATTAGTAGCAAGTGTGTAGGAAAATACCCCTAACGCGAACTTCTCCTTCTCACTTAGATTGCTGACTTCTCTAAGCTGAAGCTTGGAACTACGGAGTGATACAGACTGGAAAGAACGTCCAAGAAAATATTTCACGGCTATAATTTTTTGTTGATACGAATCAGTTCGGTGGGTTTGCACAATAAAGTGTAGGTCAAGCTCCGAAGAAAATATTCATTATCGCACGACGCGGGAACAAAACCGCAAGATGAGCAAACCGCCAACTCATTGTCTTCCCACGCGCCAAAATGCTTAGTAACATCGCTAGGGCACGATTAGCCACAGTACGAGGATAGTCTTGTTAGTTAGGAAACCTGCACCGATGCGAATGCCCTTTCTAGGTGGTTCAACTCGACCAGGTTGTCACGGGAATTTCATGACGTAGTGTGGTTTATTTTAGCTGTCCCCCTCGCCCCAAGGGCCAACTCTTTGGAGCCGCCCATCGTGTTGGCTGCGAAAAAAAAAATAAAAATACAGGTGGCTACAGCGGCCCCTACTGTAGCCAATCGTTTCTATCGCGCGTAATACTCTAAATGAGTTTGAGTATGCAATGTAGGCGATGCAAAAAAGAAAAATTGTCTTTATTATTGTTTGAAATTCTGCCTCGTACATTTTTATTTTTTGTACACTATTTTGAAACTTTCAGTGTATAATTTTCAGTGTATGCTATCATGGTCTGTAAATGGCTGACGCAAGTTAAGGTCGTACTTTTGTGCTTACAGTACAGTGTCTACATCTACAAATCATTACATGATGTCTTCTCCTAATTTATCGATATGCTATTACTATGTCTTATAAGGGTGTGATATATAAGAATTGTTATTTTTTCATTTTCATTTTTCGTTTTCTACGTCTTTCCATTGTTCTCTCCACGTCTACTCCCTTCCTTCATACTTTCGTATCTCTATGATTGTATTATTTTGTGTGTGTTGGATTTTTGTATTGTGATGTCTTGGAAAATGATTGGCTGTGGGTTTGGGTTTGGGTGGTGGCGGTGGTGATGGTTTAATGGTGGGATGGAAGTGGGTTGTCAATAACTTCACCGTTCTTAACCTTACCACCTTCGACCCATCCACCGTAGCCAAGCTTTTCCTTTTGTTCGTATTCCTTGATTCTTTCAATCATAGTTGGCTTGAATGACTTGATCAAACCTTGAATTGGCCATGCTGCAGCATCACCTAAAGCACAGATAGTGTGACCTTCAACTTGCTTTGTTAATTCGTAAATCATGTCGATTTCGGATTCCTTGGCTTGACCTTCAACGAATCTGTCCATCATTCTTTGTAACCAAGTGGTACCTTCTCTACATGGGGTACATTGACCACATGATTCATGCTTATAGAAGGCAGAGAATCTTTGAATGGCACGAATGACGTCGGTTTGCTTGTTGAGGACAATGACGGCGGCAGTACCCAAACCAGATCCAACATCCTTCAATGCGTCGTAGTCCATCAAGACGTTATCACAGGTATCCTTAGGCATGATTGGGACAGAGCATCCACCTGGAATAACTCCTAATAAATTATCCCAGCCACCCTTGACACCACCACAATGCTTCTCTAATAATTCCTTTAATGGGATAGACATTTCTTCTTCAACGGTACATGGTTCATTGACGTGACCGGATATACAGAACAACTTGGTACCAGCGTTTCTTTCTCTACCGAAACCAGCGAACCAGTCACCACCTCTTCTTAAGATAGTTGGGGCAACGGCAACGGTTTCAACGTTGGCAACAGTAGTTGGTCTACCGAATAAACCAACACCAGCTGGGAATGGTGGCTTCAATCTTGGCTTACCAGCCTTACCTTCAATTGATTCAATCAAAGCAGTTTCTTCACCACAAATGTATGCACCCATACCTCTGTGGATGTAGATATCGAAATCGTAACCAGATCCACAAGCGTTCTTACCTAAGAGACCAGCCTTGTATGCTTCGTTGATGGCGTTTTGCAAGATGACGGTTTCGTTGTAGAATTCACCTCTGATGTAGATGTAGGCAGCTGAAGCGTTCATACCACGTCCGGCTAATAAACAACCTTCAACTAACTTATGTGGGTCCTTTCTGATGATTTCTCTATCCTTACAAGTACCTGGTTCACCTTCATCGGCGTTGACAACAAGGTATCTAGGGCCTGGGTTCTTGTCCCATCCTGGTGGGTTCATGAAGGACCACTTAAGACCTGATGGGAAACCAGCACCACCTCTACCTCTTAAACCGGATTTCTTCATTTCGTCAATGATCCACTTGTCACCTTTGAGAATGATTTCCTTGGTTTTGTGCCAATCACCCATCTTTTGGGCGGACTTGAGATCGTGACCATAGGTTCCGTACACGTTTTGGAAGATTCTATCTTGATCTTTCAATCCACCGTGAACTCTATTTGGGGTTGCTGCTCCGTCAGCAAGGGTTGCCAAGGAACGACGAGCGGAAGCTAATTGTTTAACACCGCGAAACATTCCTTCTAATTACTTATATATGGGGTGAATATACTCGTGGAATGGAAGGGCTACTGGAGTGTTTTGAATTGAAGTTTTCCTTGTGCTTGACTGTTTTTTTTTCTATATCTCAATCGTAGAGCATTGGTGCTTTTTTTTTGTGACAATTTGATGATTACGCTTTGTTAATGCGATTTAACGAATTTTTATTGGCTATGTTGTGTGCAGGCATTTTCGAAATTTCTATACGCAGGGAGCTAAGTGGGTAGGAATGAAAAAAAAAAAAATTGTTAGTGGAGAAGTAAGTGCGGCATTGGCTGCGAAATTGAGGAGCTTCAGTGTTAAACGGGCCTAGAAGTAGTCTGAGGTTGCTTGATAGCCTGCAGCCAAACTCAAGTTGTCCACCGATACTCAACTATTGTGAACATATCCAATTGAGAAGATCGAGGTAAGTGACTACTTCTTGTCAGGGTTTTAAGTTTTCGAATTTCTTTAGTAATCGTGTATTTCCAAGTTTTACGCTTTTCATTAACAATATTAAATATCCTATTCACTAAGTTTGATGAATTCAACAAAGGAGTTTCTTGTATTCATAATTACTCTTACCCGGTTTTCTTGAGAAACTGCTATCCCCACCAAGGTTCAAGAACACAACGTAGCAAACAAAATGCTACCAAGCAACGTGGCTAATGAAGATATCTGTCATGTTGCTGAGAGGAGTGGAAAGAGCCGAAAGATCTTGAAAACTTCACGTGACCGCATTGCAGACTTATTTCATTTATCTGTGCACAGCTTACACGAGCCTACCCCAGCATTCATCTTATCAGCTTTGGTATATTGTCTCCAACATGTTTTCTAAATTCACTTCAATCACGATCCTTGTGATTGGTGTGGTGTATATGCTCATGAGTGACGGCTTTGAAAGTGGGAGAAGTGGCCTTTTGGAAAGATTTTCAGTAGGGAAAACTACGGTCAAGTCACCCAAGCTATCTTCCAACTCATACGCCGGAAGCAGATTCCCAAAGTTCGACAGAAGCCAGATTGGGATAGAAAATGCAACCTTAATCATGCTTGCAAGGAATTCAGACTTGAATGGGGCATTGAGATCGATCAGGTCCCTAGAGGATAGATTCAACAAGGAATACAGATACCCATGGGTATTCCTCAATGAAGTGCCGTTTGACGACGAGTTCATAGAGAAAACGAGCCTTATGGCGTCTTCCGAATGCTTTTACGAACTCATCTCGGAGGAGGATTGGGAACCCCCCAGTCACATCAACCGCACAAAGATAGACGAGAACTTGATCCAGGCTGAAAAAGACAAGGTGATGTATGGGGGATCTAGGTCCTACAGAAACATGTGCCACTTTAATTCCGGATATTTCTATAAACAGCCTAAAGTGATGGAGTACGAGTGGTACTTCAGAGTCGAGCCAGATGTGGAATATATGTGTGATTTCGTATACGATCCCTTCACCAAGCTCAGAGAGAATAACAAGGTGTACGGATTTGTGATTGCGCTTCACGAGTATGAAAACACAATTCCCACATTGTGGCAAACGGTGGAAGAGTTTATGGCTGAGAACCCGCAGTACATCCACCCAAACAACGCGCTCGACTTTCTCACGTCCAAGGAACCGCTTTCTGGCGTGGCCCTCCAAATAAACTCCACCACCGACTACAACATGTGCCATTTCTGGTCCAATTTTGAGATTGCAAACTTGAACTTTTTCCGCGGAGAAGCGTACGAGAGTTACTTCAAGTATTTGGATCAAAGAGGGGGATTTTTCTATGAAAGATGGGGTGATGCTCCAGTGCATTCCATTGGGTTGGCGATATTGGCAGACAAGGATTCCATACACCATTTTGAGGATATTGGATACTACCATCCACCGATGTTGACGTGTCCAACAAGTTCTGACATAGTAGCAAGCAAAAGGTGCGTCTGTAGAACCACAGCGTTCGATGGGAAGCCGATTGAAGAGGGAATGGATGTTGCATTGCACAGCTGCTTGCCACGTTGGTGGAAGTACGGTGCAGGAAAGACCTTTTTAGAGTAGATATTACTAGATAATGGTTTATATTTAATGACAAGTAATGACAATACCGCGAGCGCCGTGTAGCCGAGAATGTCCACCCTCTACAAAGCGTATCACAATATTCGTGATATAATAGCAACAAGAGTAATGGAGCTACTTTTATTTGTGAAAAAAACCAAAATCATCTTGAAAATATTAAATTGCAGATACTGCATTTCACAGACTTTTTTGTACAGGAAATGTTACATTCATATATTTACCTACAATTCGTTTCGTTGTGTACCTTATCCCCCCTCGTTTCATTACATCTCTTTCATTTCCACAATCAAGCTACATGCAACGATTCATCGGATATCCACGTCTCCAGACCAAATGGCTGCAAAAGTTACGTTCGCTTTATCGCAGTAGGCGCACACAGGAACTTTCGTGTCCGGGTAAAAATTTTCGCATCTCATCACCTACCGGGAATTTTTCATTTCATGGAGCTCATCTCATATCATCTCATCTACAAAAGAGGTTCAGTACTTACAGGTTCATTGACAGTCAACTACAGTGCCACGTATTATTCAGAACTACCCGAAAATGGCCAGAAGTGGATTAAAAGCACAATTGCAGAATCATAAGTTGATAGAGGCTATTGACAAGTCAAAGTCAAAGCCAGCTCCAAAGAAGAAGGTTGTGGAAGAGGAAGAAGTGGTGGTCAAGGAAGCCCCAGTAGTTGTCAAGACCAAGAGATCTGATGCCAAGAAGGCCAAGGAAGACAAGGATGCTTACAAGAGTGAAGTCTTATCCAAGAAAGAACAAAGAAAGTTGAAGAAGTTGCAAGAATTAATCGAAGCTGCCGAAGCAGACGAAGCAGCCGAAGACGATGAAGATGATGAAGAAGAAGAAGATGAAGAAGACGAAGAATTAGACTTAGAGAGATTAGCAGCAAGTGAGAGTGAAAGCGATCTCAACGATGAAGAAGATGATGAAGAAGACAGTGACGAAGAAGAAGATGATGAAGAAGAAGCTGAAGATGACGAAGAAGAAGAAGAAGACGAAGAAGCTGATCAAGAAGACGTCCCATTATCCGATGTTGAAATCGACTCCGACGCCGATATCGTACCACATACCAAACTCACCATAAATAACATGGCTGCATTAAAAGATTCCCTTGCAAGAATCCAGTTACCATGGGCCAAGCATTCATTCCAAGAACATCAATCCATAACATCAGACGCTCCAACCGAAACTGAAATCAAAGATATTTACGATGATACCGAAAGAGAATTAGCATTTTACAAGCAAGGATTAAGCGCAGTAAAGGACGCCAAGAGCAAATTATTGAAGCTCAAGGTTCCATTTTCCAGACCAATGGACTACTTTGCCGAAATGGCCAAGAGTGACGAGCACATGGACAAGTTGAAGCAAAAGTTATTGACTGAAGCTGCCAACAAGAAGGCATCCGAAGACGCAAAGAAGCAAAGAATGTTGAAGAAGTTCGGTAAGCAAGTCCAAAACGCAACCTTACAGGAAAGAGCCAAGCAAAAGAAGGAGAGTTTGGAAAAGATCAAGTCCTTAAAGAAGAAGAGAGGCGCCAACGAATTGTCTAACGACGACGACTTCCAAATCGCTCTTGAAGAAGCCACCAGAGAAGAGAAATACTCATCCGCTGGAGGTGACAACAAGAGAAGCAAGCCTAACTCCAAGAGATTGGCCAAGAACTCGAAGTACGGAATGGGCGGTCCAAAGAGAGGCAGAAGAGAAAACGACAGAGAGTCTTCCATGGATGTTAGCAGCTTCTCAGCCAAGAAGATGAAGGGAAAGCAAGCTAGACCAGGTAAGAGCAAGCGTAGACATTAAGCTGCGATGGGACGGAAGAGCGTGTGCAAATGAAGAAGAAGCGAGAGAATAAAGCAATTACGCTCTTACATATATTTAAACAAAAATTGGCATTTCTTACATTAGTCTTTCTTTTTGAAAAGAAGTAGTATTACGGGATTACTTCAGTATTAGTTTAAAGCAAATCAAAAATAGATAATTCATGAAACCGTAATTGTAGAATCGAGTAGCACACAAACGAGCACGTCTCTTTGCGAAATTAGTGATATTTACAAAACGAACGATATAATTTGCCGGGAGATAGAGGGACCCGAGAAGAAGAGTAGCGTGGCTGAGGAGGGATGACCAAAGGTGTGCCCAAACGACGATACGCTGCCTGCGATAACGCACCGTATGCTGCAATTTTTTTCCAGCCTGCTTTAGGTTAAGGTTTTCACGCGCATAGACTATACGAGCACATAAACGACGCGGTTATTTTCACCAACGCCTAGAGTGAGTGAAAAGAAAAAAAAATTGGAGGTGAATCGTTTAACTCTTTCTTTTGATCAACTCACTGTTCACTGTAATTAACCCCCCACAAGTCACCCCTTCAAGCATATCACAAGATGGTCTTAGACAAAGCTGCTGCCAAGCAAAAGTTCATTTCCGAGTTTGACGAATTAGTCAAGGAGCTCCAACAAATCATGATTGACTACAAGATGCCTCACGAGGCTATCGAGTGGTACACCAGATCGTTGAACTACAACACCCCAGGTGGTAAGTTGAACAGAGGTTTGTCAGTCATTGACACCTACTGTATCTTGAAGAACACCACTGTCGAGGAATTAAGTGCTGCAGAATACAAGAAGGTTGCCCTCTTAGGATGGTCGATCGAATTGTTGCAAGGTTTCTTCTTAGTCTCTGACGACATGATGGACCAATCCAAGACCAGAAGAGACCAACCATGTTGGTACTTGGTCAAGGGTGTCGAAAACATTGCCATCAACGATTCCTTCATGTTAGAGGGTGCCATCTACGTCTTATTGAAGAGACACTTCCGTCAAGACAAGTACTACGTTGACTTGTTGGACTTGTTCCACGAAGTCACTTTCCAAACCGAGTTGGGTCAATTATTGGACTTGATCACCAGTGACGAACAAAACGTCGACTTGGACAAGTACACTTTGGAAAAGCACTCGTTCATCGTTAGATTCAAGACTGCCTACTACTCTTTCTACTTACCAGTCGCCTTGGCCATGTTCATGTGCGGAATCAACGACGAAAAAGACCTCAAGCAAGCCCAAGATGTCTTGATCCCATTGGGTGAATACTTCCAAGTTCAAGACGATTTCTTAGACTGTTTCGGTACCCCAGAACAAATCGGTAAGATCGGTACTGACATCAAGGACAACAAGTGCTCTTGGGTTGTCAACCAAGCCTTATTAAAGGTCACCCCAGAACAAAGAAAGGTCTTGGATGAGAACTACGGCCAAAAGTCTGACGAATGTGAAGCTGTCTGTAAGAAACTCTTCAGAGACTTGGGTATCGAAAAGCTTTACGAAGACTACGAAGAATCTGTTGTCGCTGACATCAAGAAGAAGATCGAAGAAATCGATGAATCCAGAGGCTTAAAGAAGGAAGTCTTGTACGCCTTCTTAAGCAAGGTTTACAAGAGAAGCAAATAAGCAGACGTATATAGAGGCGTATAGCAAAATTCAAATAGAAACTAAAGATAAATGTTAATACTACAAATGGTGTAGTTTCACGAGGGCGTGCATTTGAGTCGCGTGGCCATGCTTATTGAGTGACTAGCGGTAATGACTGCAATTGGGCGGATACTCATGTACTGAATCTATCTTACAAGGGTTTTCAATAATTAGGCATGATACTGATGGTAGTTTAGCCATAGAATTTCATTTTCATTTTACTGGATGAACAGCTTGAAGTACCATTTTATGCAACACAGAAAACCCTCTTTGCCTTCTCACTGCAGGGAAAGGTGCGGTTCAGTCATTGTTCTTCTCTTAGAACTCAACCCCTTATCTACATTTCGTACTTCCCTCCTCGAAAGTAACTCTTCTTTCGTTAACTTTGTTTTATATTGAATGCGATATTTACTCACGCTTAAGCAGCGTTAGCCTTTTCTAAGTCTTCTCTACCAGCCTTGGTGTACAAGTATTCGTTGTGGTCTCTGGCTTCAGCCCAGACGTTCCAGACAATAACAGCTGGAAGAACAATGTAGAGGACTTGGTTCTTAGTTCTTCTGAAAGTGTTGAAAACAGCATTGTAAGCAGCTCCCTTCAATGGGTTGGTAGCGTATGGAGAAACGCTGTAAGTGGTAATGTATTTTTGGGTTGGGGAACCGATGTTACCCCACCATCCCATGTAAGCCTTTGGAGAAATTCCACCCATTATGTCTGATGTATGTTGTAGTGTAGTAGGAGTATCAGCAAGCGTATATTGGCTACTTTTCTTGTTTTTCTATATACCTTAGGTTGAGATTTTGAGGTGGTGTGCATATAATACCATTAAAGTGGAAAGATGATTTTGGTACATAACTATTGGTTGGCGTTGCGGGAATATTTGTACGCGGAGGAGAAGTGCGTGTGCGTAAAAATGGGAATGCTCACTTGCAAATTGCTGCAATTTTGAAGCAAGTAGCTTTAGATGATAAAGCTACGAGATGAAGTAAGCAGTGGAGCCTGCGACGGGGTCATGGAGACTCGATCGAGTACGACGCACGGAAGGCGATAGGACTTGGGCCACAACAGAGAGTTGTAGCAACTTGAAGTTGCATATACACTGGTTAGAGTGAACTTCATGACCTCACAAGAGGTTGTAAGACCAAGACAAGGTGAAGTCACTAATAAAAGACCAATGATTCAATCACACACACACACACACACACACACACACACACACTGGAGGAAAAGCTAACAGTACTAAAAATGCCAGAATTTCTATTCACTTATGTGGTAGGTTATACCAGTAAAGCACTACAGAATTTTCAATATTATCACGTGACCAACTTAACTGTCAGCGCTGTCAAGTAAGGTATACTTCAGGTGCTTAGATCACTTGCAAGATGAACTCTACTTACGAAACATTTGGTGAAGAGAAGGCAGGAGCATATTGTAGAGATTTCTTCGTATTCGAAGCTAAATCTTGAAGTTACCTCCATTTAATGAATCAATATATGAATCAATATTCCGTAAACAAATCTTTCACCCGATGCTCGGGTTTACTGTCACACGAAGCCTCCCATTATAGGACTTTCTTGTCAGTAGCTCCTCGCTCTTCGTCACCTACATCTCTTTTTACAACTTTCAAAATCTGTAACCATTACAGTATGTATTAAATGTACAAATATCAAAAGTAAGAATGTATCCACTTACAAAAGATTTTTCCATTCTCTTGGTGGCCCTCACAGTTAAGTCCTTTCAATAATGAATGCATCGTGAAAAAGGGGGATTAATCGTGATGAGTAGCAGAACCCCCAAGATCCAAAAAGAAATCCAATCGTTAGCAGTGGAACATTTTCCCATTCTCGACATATTTTCCACATCAAAACGTTGTTCACATCTTTTTTGATCTTATTTATTATTTATACTAAGTACTTAATTAATAAAATATTATTTAAGCAGCAGTTAAACGCTTTTGAGCTAATAATCTACCCTTTTGTCTAGTGTTTAATCTAACCTTCTTGGAATCGTCAGCCTTTTCGACGTTTTCGGATTCTTCAGTTAAGATTAATTCAATGTGAGATGGGGAAGATTGGTAGGCGTTGATTCTACCGTGAGCTCTGTAAGTTCTTCTTCTTTGCTTTGGAGCTTGGTTAACTTGGATGTGAGAGATCTTTAATTTAGAAACATCTAAACCCTTTGCTTCAGCGTTGGAGGCAGCATTGGTTAATAAATCCTTGATGAAGTTAACAGACTTGGCTGGCCATCTAGCCTTGGTGACACCGAATTCTTTACCTTGAGCGGTTCTACCAATGGAAGAGTTGAAACGACGGAATGGGATAGCTCTTTGGTGTTCTAAGACTTGGGTTAAGTATTTTTGAGCTCTGTCTAAGTTCCATCCGCTAATGGCTTGAGCGGTTTCACGAGTGTTCTTGTAAGAAACTCTTAAGTAAGAACCACGAGCAGAAACAGACTTAGCTGGGTTAGCAGGAGTAGCAGCGTAACGAACCATTTTGTATTTACTGTCTTAATCTAAGGTATCAAAGAAAGAAGGTTGTTTTTTTTAAAAAAAATTTTTGTTTAATGTATACTAAAATGAAAATTTTCCACTGTGAGGTGCGAGAAACTGGGAGGAGGGAGTGCGTATTGCGGTGAAAGTTTGTGAGAGAGGGCTGCGAGTACTGCGTGTGGAGAGCTGAGACCAGTGCACAGAAAAAAAAAAAAATAAAAAAGAAAGAAATGGGAGCGAAAAAAATCGAAAACCGGTACAATATACAGGAAAACGAGACGCTTGTACAGGAAAAAGCGTGATACGTCCAGGGTTGAAACCCTAACCAGTGACCCTCTATCAAAGCAGCGCGCGAGCAGGTCCAAGGTAAGATCGATGCACGGAAAAGTGAACAGTTCCTGGAGACGGTGTGCCTGTATGTTAACAATCTCCCGAAACGCTGCGAATAATCATTAAGCAGGGGAAAGTTTAATACCGAATCTTTAAAAAGTTAGGATGAGATGGCGAAAAAGACAAAGAAAGCGAGATGAGAAGTGAGGGGGGTGGGATATGTGGAGAGATAGCACGTAAAAACCGAACGCATGTAGTGACTCTTTCCTTTTTTGATTTTTTACTAACTTCAAGAGTATACTTTGCTTGCTTTCTCTTATTTTATAGCTACAAACATTACTATCTGTAAGCTGTTATGTGGGGCATTTGTTGTGAGGTCCAACGTACACAGCACGTAGATTCTTTTTTTTTTTTTTTTGTTCTCAACACTTGACTTCCTTCAATTCTATTAAAGTTTTAGGTTTCAATGCGTGGTAATGATGTGTAGCATGTAATTCGGCACTTCTGGGACAATAACGCACCAATTACCTGATACCGATGATGAAATATTTCGCTCACACACACATTAGTGTCACACAGTAGAGTAGAGCAAGCTGCACGAATATGGGATTGACAGAGCCACTTCGGAGGGAAAAAGAATGAAATGATGCAACGATAAAGTATTTTATAGATATGCGCACAAAGCGAGATATTGTACATTACTCGTGAATGAATGTAAAACACCGATGGAGCTGTGTGCACCTCAAGATGCCCTCCTCATTCACATCGCTCTCTACATCCGAACGATTGCTATCCGCTGGTGTAGCTCGCCATATTTCGCTCGCACTTCCGTCTATTTCACCACCCGTTACTCTCCTCCTTTTCTCGTGCGTCCGCTTAGCACTTGCATGAAAATGCCCATCTTTTCATGTAATTTAAGCAAGCCGATAACACGAGGAAGTACCGAAGTCAATAAAATAAAATTACAAAGACAGTACCAAAATGCGAGAATAAGAGGAGAAGGCTACTTGCGTGCTACGACTAGAAGCAAGTGCAACCTGAAAATGGCTCATAGCGCTTTAGCATCAAATGATAATGGGCGTTATGAATAAAACGGAAAACAGCAATTGTTGTATCCCGCCGGATAAGGGGATTTTTCTGCAAACAATACGCAAAATGTATATCATAAGACTGGGTAGAGTTAACCTTTTAGCGACCAGATGATTGTATCATTACATACGATTTTTTATTAGTATTGAATTATTTTGAATTTTTTTCTTTTTTTCTTTCTATGGAACAGGAATCTTAAATATTTTTACGTTTAGCCAAGAGTTGACCGAGGGGAGGGTCGGGATGAAATAAGCTTAGTGACAAGTGTATGCTGGCCCACAACGACTGAAATTCCCCTAGAGTTTCATAACGAGCTCACGGCGGGCTTAGACTGTTATATAGGCTATGAGACCCACAATAGAGGGATACAGCGAGTCATGTAGTTTGATCACTAGTTAGCGTAATATTTTTTTTTTTTTTTTTTTTTTCGAAAAAAAAATAATCAAAGGAAATAAAATATAAGAAGCAAACAAAGAAAAACTTTAAACCTAGACTGTTTAACTGCTACTCCACGTAACCACCACATACTGAGCCAATTCCTGTCCGCAGATTCACTGACCCAGCCCTCTAACCAATACATATGAAATCCCAAAGTGTACATTATTTTTAAGTTTGCAATCACATTTCATAATTAATTTCTGTGACCAAAAGGAGAAAGTTTATAAAAAAAAAAAATGTAAAATAATAAAACTAAAAATAATGCCATTATGAATTCAGCGTTAAAATGGATGAAAACCCCGATTGGTTTGCTCGCTTTCGTTTTTTTTTTTCTACTATTCAATTCGGTAGAACCATATTCTAGAAATTTATCCAGTAAGTAGTCTGTGCCGAGAGGGGAATAAGATTCTTGTTGGCGTGGTTGAAAACTCTAGCTGGTCCCAGCTGCTGGGTCTTTCCTCTGAGTGCAATATTACGAGGCCGGTCGCATCAAAAATTATTTTCTAAATTCTATGCGTTTTACTGTTTCTTGAGCCTCACCATAGGGCAAAAGTAACCATAAGAAAAAAAAGACCTCATGATGGAGTTTGTTACACATACTTCGCCCTGACCACACATATAGGAGGTTCCGCCGAGTTATTTGGAGTGGATAATTACGAATATCCACTATAGGTAGTGTCTTCCTGTGAATCCTGATAGCCAAAAGTTCCCTTGGGGATTGGTGTCAGTATGGTTAAAATTTCCCAGCTACATATTAGTAAATCTTATTTTTTTATGACAGCATACATACATACTAACGAAGGAACTAAATATTCAAAATAATAAAAACCAGAAAAATCCAAAAAAAAAAAAAAAAGAAAAATGGAACTGAAACCAAGAGCGGAAAAAGCCTCGAAAGAGATATCTTGGGTAGGTCCACAATGTTGAACACCCACGCACGAAACAGTTCCTTACTTAGAGCAACTCTACCGGTCAGGATTACCGCCATCGCCCTCTGGAATTAGTCATGTGTAAGAATGTGTGTCTCCATTTGCCATGCGATTCGATCAAGTACGATTTGTTACGCAACCCTTCCGGAACTGGACGCCCAAATTTAAAATCATACATACATAAATAAAAAAAAAAAAAAAAAAAAAAGGAAAAAGAAATGGTAATGCAAAAACTGTCCTGCGCCGTAGCTTATCGCATATAAAGACGATTCAATAAAATTCTCTTCTGATTTAATGTTGCATCCTGACCGTATTTAATGTACAAAATATCCTCATCTGGTTTTTTGAGTTTTTTGTAATGGTTTTTTAGTAGCAACAGCCTATCCTGCTGATTCAAGCACCCTCAGTTTCCGTTCTTTAGCCTATATGAGCTAAATCCGCCGCGCACGACACACCCGTACACTCTTAGCGGGTTGAGGCTAGAGAAAAAAAAAGTCCCCGATACCATACAAAATGAGTTATATAGGGCAATGAGGTAGGACCCTCACTTCACAAGTCAGCCAGTCAGTCAGTTGAGTCCCCTTCCATCAAGCAAAAGCAAATTGAAGGAAAAAGAATCCCTTCCAACTCCTTCAAGAAAACACGTATTATTAATAAGCAAGTATAAAGTGCCAGGAAAACCCTTTTTCGTTGGTTAGTCAAAAATTTATTGTTGTAGCGCAGAGCCTCACAAAAATTACGACGATAATACAACACACACTAAATTTTACTTGGTGCATTGCAATAAATTTCCCACTGCCCCACACTCGTGAACGAAGCTTATCCAATTCGGGAGCAATTATTTTTTTCACGGTGTGTTTCTGGAATTTTATTTTTAAGAGTTTAGGTTTGGAGACCGGAGATAGTGGGCACGCTTCACAACGCTTCTATTGTGCTTGGAAAAGTTCTAGTGGGTATACCCTTAGTGAACCACCAGCACCAACCTAATTTCGCTTATATTGGGAAATTGGCCAGCAATATCTCTAATATAACGCGCTCTTATTTAGGGAGTCAAGGGGAAAGGAGATTACCCTCTTATGTGCAGTAAATCCTGTATAGGCCGCTAGTTTTTTTTTTTTCTGGTTTTTTCGAACAAAAATTTTGATAATTTTTTTGAAAATACACACAACAAAAAACAACACCTAGAGATAAACAAACGGAGGCTCCCAAACGAAGGTAATTCTTAGCAGAATACATTAGATTGTCGATACTATTCATATTCATATCATATATTATCGCATATATATATTGAAAAGACAACATATATATGTATAGGTGCATGTGTATGTTTATGTATATATCGAACTAGCGCATATTTTCGAATTTCTCCACTTCGTATCGGACAAGCACCGCTTATAGAGAAAACACCCAACCACCCACCACCAACAACAAGACCCCAATCAAACATCAATTTATTTTCGTCAAAACACTGCGATCGAGCACTGATTGGAACGTATACACAGATCTTTTATTTATTTACACCAAATGAGCAGTGACGGGACTCCAAACGACACTTCAGAGATAAAAGGCTCTGAAATTATCGACGGAAACGAGTTCGTAGAAGACAATCAATTACAAGCGAACGGAAACATAGCGGGCGAACACGCTGAAGAAGACAATGAATTAGAGTCAGGTGATGCCAACGACAATGACATAGAACACGAGGAACTTCTCGAGTTTGACCCGGAGCCTGAAGATGCCGACGATAATAATAAATCTGAGGCCGCTACGGGTGAAGAGCTCTCCACTTTGGAGTCCATAGATGAGCAGCTCAAGACAGACGCTGATGTCTTAGCCGAACAAGAACTTGATGCTGAGGCAGCAGAAGAAGACGCCGAGCCTGAAGTGGGGACAGAGGATTTACAGGACGACTTAATCACACCAGCAGCACAAGTAGAAGACGAAAAGGAGGCAAGTCTTCCAGCTGGTGAGGATGTACACGGATCTGAAATCGCCAATGATTTTGAATCGGAAGGTGTCCTTGATGCTGAAGATTCCGAAGCATTGGACAATGTGGAATCCACATCTCCAAACAAGCAAGATGTTGAAGATTCTGTCTCAAACCAGGCTGACATACAACTGCAGTCTGCTACTAACGACGATGAAGGAACCACTGCTGAAAATTTCGATATCGATGGTATTTCCGCTCTTGATGAGCTCCAGGCGTTCAATAATGAATCAGGTCAAGTGAAGAGAGACCTTGACATTGACTTTGAAGATGTCCAAGAGGAGCAAGACGAACTTGACGATGATATGGCTGACGATGGCGATATTCCAGCTATTGACGAACTCAATGAAGACGTGTCATTTGATAACGAAGGTGACGACCAAAATGAAAAAGTTGTAAACGAAGCATCAGAGCCCCTGGCCAGCGTTCCAGATGACGAAAATCTTGACATTGAGATGGAAGATGCAGAATCTAATGGAAACATCGAAAAGGACTCCGACAAACCTTCCACAAGCGCGGATAAGGAAATACCCAAGACTGAGGTCAAATCAGAGAAGCCAGCAGTTGAACTGCAAACAGGCGACAAAGATACAATTACTTCTGCCTCGAGTAAGGATGAGCCTACTCCTGCGTCTATTGAGGCTGAACCAGAACCTGTAATTGAGGAAAACCCAGCTGATATCGAAGCTGAGCTTGATGAAGGCGAACCTGAAGTATCTGAAATTCCAGACAGCCCAGTTATACAAAAGCCACCTATCAAACAGACACATGCTATTGTCATTCCATCATATTCTTCCTGGTTCAGAATGAACAAAATACATCAAATCGAAAAAGATTCTTTGCCAGAATTTTTCAACTCAAAGCATACTTCAAAGTCACCAAAGATTTACGCAAATTACAGAAATTTCATGATAAACGCATATAGGTTGAACCCTAACGAATTCCTCACTCTTACTTCCTGTCGCAGAAACTTGGTTGGAGATGTGGGAACTTTAATGAGAGTTCACAGATTTCT
Source organism: Dujonia boleticola (assembly GCA_029581775.1). Taxonomy (NCBI): domain Eukaryota; kingdom Fungi; phylum Ascomycota; class Pichiomycetes; order Serinales; family Debaryomycetaceae; genus Dujonia; species Dujonia boleticola. The sequence goes on along the minus strand of JARGRU010000006.1, from coordinate 520,712 downwards.
CAACAAGTGGGGCTTGATTAACTATCAAGTTAACCCAAGTTTCAAGCCTGGCTATGCTATTGAGAAACTTCCTAATGGTCTGTCTGTTGGCTTACCGTATACCGGAGATTTCCACGTGCAGTACGATACTCCAAGAGGCTTATTCCCATTTGAAACATATAAACCAACCAGCGATAACATTGATATTTCAAAATTGAGGGAATTCTTGAAGAACCGCGAGGAAGGTAAGGAAGCTCCAGCTACTGACAAAGAGCAATCAGCTCAGCTTGATGAGAAATCAGTCTCCGTCAAGAGAAGCGGGGATGTTTTAGAATCTAAAAAGTTGAAGTTATCCAAGAGCACAAGTGACGACTGGACACCTAAGGAAGTTTCCAAATTGTTCATAGGTATCAAGGAATTCAAGAATGATTGGTATAAGATTGCAAAATCGATTGGAACTAGAAGCCCTGAAGAGTGTATTTTGAAGTTTTTGAAATTACCGATTGAAGATGAATACACCGAGGGATCAACAACTTCATCATTAGGCATATTAAAGTATGCTCCCAACTTCCCTATTAGCTCAGTGGATAACCCTGTCCTCAGTAATTTGGCATTCATGACTCAGTTGGTCGATAGCGAAGTTGCAAAGGCTGCTAGCGTTCGGGCTCTGAAAGTCATTGAGGAACAGTCTATCGAAAAACTCAAGGAAGTTTACGGTGACGATGAAGTCACAGAAGGTGCCAAAAAGGAAAAGGAATCAGAAAAGAAAGAAACAGAGACTTCTCAGAATGAGGATGAAATAAAGCTTGACACGAACGATACTAATGAATCTGTCAGACAAGGTGGTGATGAGTTAAGTGACATGTTAATAGATGACGATGAAGAAATCACACAACCAGAAGAAAAAGTGAGCGAACAAAATGGCCACCCAACTCCGACCCCTACTGCCTCAGATAATGAGGATGCCGAGAAAAATGTTTTAGCTGAAGCTAGTGCAAACGCGTTTGGTATTGTGGGTGCAAGAGGTCATTTGTTTGCCAACTACGAAGAGAGAGAAATGAATAAGCTTTCGAATTTGATTGTCAACCACCAATTAGCCAAGGTTGAATTGAAATTAAGTAAAGTTGAAGAGTTAGAAAAGACATTCGAAAGAGAACGCCAATTTCTTGCCAAGCAACAGGAAGAACTTTTCATTGATAGACTCTCTCTTACAAAGTCAACCATAAATATAACCAAAAAACTCCAGGCGGCCATTCAATTGCTCGAACAAGAAAGGAACAGAAAGAGCCAACCTGCTGTTGAAACAAAAGCACCTGAACTTGCTCTCACCGAGAAGCCTTCTAGTGAGAGTGAAAATGAGGAGAAGAATCTCGAAAAATCCGTATCGGAAGTTCCTGATGGTGAGGCAATTGCCGAAAAACCAAAGGAAGAAGGCGACGAGGCCAACGAAGAAGCTCCCGAACCTCTTAAGATTGAAGACTCTGGTGACAGTGAGCCAATTGAGAATGCGGATTCCAAGGTAGACAGTAACGATCTTGAACTTAACAATAACGATGCTTCTACAGAGGATTCCAAGGAGCCAGCAAAGGAGAATGATGTGCCAGAAGCAAATGAAGACCAAGATGATATGAATATAGACTCTGAAAGCAACGAAAACGCAGCGCCTGCCACTGAGAAGGAAGTCGCTGCAACTGCTCCTGCCACAGAAAACTATGATTCTGGTGTCCTTGATAGAATTGCATCATTGCTTACCGAAGCCGAGGGCTTACTTTTCAAGACAACCAGACAATCTTTGGCCAAAATCAATGATTCTCAACTGTCCAAGGAGAGTGATACTAACGAGGTGAACGGAAGAGCCTCAGAAAAGCCTGAAGATATCAAACCTATTTCGATTGATATCCCTCAGTCATTCAAGGTATGGGCTCCATAAAACTCTTAGAGCGTGAGGGTAAGTAAGGTGTACATATATGTAAGATTAGTGTAATAAAGAAAAGAATAATAATATTAATAAGTCTCAACGTACACATAATGTATCTATAGAAAGCTACCTGGGGAAACGCATTTTTGTGGGACTGTACATAATTTTTGCCTAGTTTGAAAATGCATATATATTTCGAATTAGGAAAACCCCTACTGTCATGAATGGATTCTTTATAGCACCACTTGGGAAGGACTTTTCGAAGAACGAGCAAGTTTTCGTCAGGGTATGTATTAAATGACAGAGGATACAAACTTATCTCTAGAAACAGAAGAAGACTATGACTCTTCAATCGTAGATGAAGGTGAGAGACAAGACTCCTCCGAGGGGGTAGAGTTGAATGGCGCAGCCAATAATAGAGGTACTACAACGGAGGAATTCATTATGGATGATATAAAAGAATTGAGTGATGAGGAAGGAATTAGCAATGCAATCATCGAAGAGGAGAATAAAGCGGAATATAAAATATATAGTGACGACGAAATCGAGGTCATTAGTGACGATGATGATGACCAAACTGGTGACGAATCCAACCAAGAGACCAGCCCAATGCAGCTTACACAAGTAGGCGGGAGTGAATTGAGTGACGAAGAAGAGTTATTTATTGAAGAGAAGGCCGAAATTGAGTCACATCCCAACGAAGTACGCGTTGAGCAGCAGCAGGATACGCAAGTGATAGAAGAATTGATATCCGATGATGAATTGGACGAGCTTGACGATGGAAGGAATGAAGAATTGCATGATTTCGATATACGACAACAAAATGACGAAATAGAAACTTCAAAAGCAAAAGGGTTGGAGGAAGTGAAAGACCTCAGCAGTGTTGGAGATGACGGTACAAAAGACGATGACGAGAGCATCTTGGGAAAGGAGTCAAATGGGCATCATGGTGATGAAGAAAGTGAACATGCGCACACTGCTCAAAGTGAGTTGGAGTCAGAAGCTAGTACTTCACACACAAATGAGCCACACAAAGCAACGAGAGATATACACACACTTCATGACGACTTGAAGGACTCAGTAGGAGCATTAGCAGATGCCTCAGATGACTTACCAATTCCTGTCACCATAACTATTGCAAACACTGAGTTTCTTTTGACTCAATCCAATGACGAAAGTTTTTCACACTTGGTATCACTCTACGATGATAATGAAGTCTTTAGCCTATCCGTGGAAGCATTTTTTGGCAAGTTAAGATCAAATGAAGACCTAGAGGAAATTCATCACTTCCAGGAAAGTGAGGAGCTTTGCTTAGAAACGCCAGAACTTGGTGGTTTGAAAATCACAGAGGATAATATTTACTCAAAAGATGTCACTATAATGGATCTTGTGAACACATTCAAACAATTACAAAAATGTCTGAAGGGCGATTCAAATCCATTTCCACCTAATTTATCGATAATCATATCTTTCCAACCTAGGTTTATAACAAGATTCAACAGGCTCACAGAGTTGATAAAGTCAGGTAAGGGGTTCTCGCATGTGCATGACGATTTTGGTAATGTGATCAAACGGAGTTTGGAAGACAATGATTACCCAGTAAGTAAGCGAATTAGATACGATATATAGATTTAGCTATGATTCTCTCTAAATATCTACATTTAATAAAAGGAAGACTTGCGCTCGTCAGTTATAAGATTGTGTAGTGAGCTTTTATTAATTCTATAATACAATATTAATGCTTTTTGTCTCTTGAGCCAGCCTTAGATCAACAGACTCTCTTTCAACTTCTCATACAATTCATGATCGATATATTTTTGCAAGTTTGGCTCACCACTCAATCCCTTTCTTTTTCTTGTTTTCAAAACAAAGTCTCTAGCTAAGCTTTCAGTCGGAACCGGCCTAAGAGTGGGCAAGAAGCAGTCTTTATCCAATGGATTACCTGGTACGATATCCCACTTGGAGAGCTCCAAGAATACCATTGCCTGGCCCTGTGTTTGTAGTCTTATATCAGTCTCCAAACCGACAGATTCAATGACAGGAACCAATCCTTCTAAAGTAAATAATTTAGTGGCCGGGATAGGCTGTTCCAGATCACGTATCACATGTCCTCTTCTTTTGCTAAGGATCTTACTTATTGCCTTCACTGCATAGTAAGAAGAGCAAGTAACATGGACCGAATAGATCGGTTCCATGAGTCGTGGAGTGGCAGTCATCATACCGGCATAACAAGCTTTCCTGGTCATGGGTATAATTTGAGTGCCATTTCTTTGAATGGTAATCTCACTCAACACTGCATCCAAAATTTTGAACTTCGTATCTCTTATTGGTTCGTCACACAAAGGACCCTCATCAGTACTCCATTTGAAACCTAATGCAACACTATCCTTCACAGAAGTCAACAAGTCTTTATTCGTTTCGCCTTCTAGCGTATCATCTAGTAATATACTTGGTAATCTACCATCAGCAGAACTGCTAAATCCCCATACAGACCTGGAAGCTAATGAGTCCCACTCGAATTCCTTTCTTAGCCGCTTAGGCGTCAAAGGTTCTCCATTTTCTATCGCTCTAGATAACTTTGGATCATCCACTGGTTCTGCAATGATAGATATTTTGTTAAACCCGTTTGCTGATGAAATGGGTATTTTGGTTACTGAGCTATCAATGCAGGTCTCACTAAATTTCGTCATTGGATCGCTTACCTTGATTTCCAAGTCATTGGTTAAGAAGAATCGTAAATCATGTAGCATGCAATCCATATATATCTCACCTGGGGATAGTATGACGTGTTCTCCGCTTTCCTCTACCTTTACAACGCAGCTGAGATATGATTTGTTGAGCTTGCGGAGTCCTTCGAGAAGCAAGGGAAGATGAGAAGGCTTGGCTGGTTCAAGAGAAACTTTGAAAACTGATGAAGATGAGTAAGCCGGCGGAATATATATTTCCAGAATCTCCTTGTTCCAATTAGATTCCACGATAGTAGCCCCTTTCGTTATTATCGTATCGACTCCCTGGATTAAAACTATTCCTCCAGGACCCATACTTTCGATAGGGACTAGGTATCTTCCGCCAGGGAGGTACAAGTTAGTGACGGTTTCATCTCTTTGGTCTTCTTCATCCTCAAGAAAGTTTTCACCCAACACCTTGACCGAATCTCCAACTTTGATTGTACCTTGATAAACTCTTGCCAATGCATAGTATTTATCTCCACTTGAGTGCTCAACCAACTTTGTAACATGGGCCACAAGATGTTTAGTGGTATCCTCTGTTGTCTTGATCTCCACGGGAGATGGAATGCTTTCTGCGACCATATTCGTGAATCCACTCATCGGCACACTTTTGTCGAAAACAGCAGCTAACACATCCTTCAACAATATTTGAACATCTTGCTTATACTTTGACTTATGAAGTTTGATCTTATAACTGTCCCATAATAGCTTAGATAGGCTCTTGCCAGATATGTCGCTTGTAATGGTTGCAGTGAATAGTTTATAAATGGGCTCCAACACAAACGTATTGAACGACCGTTTGAACTGGCCCCCGTTCGAAGAGTCTGTGAATTCACCGTCATCTTCATTATAATATACTTCACCCCAAAGGTTCTTGCTGAATTCGTATAAGTCATGCTGGTTATCGAAACTATCGGAGTATAAATTTGCAAATATTTCCAAATCGAAGCAGAATTGGTAACTGGAGCTTGCGAATAATACATTTCCACTGAGTGGGGACATGACGGATTCGTGTTTGTAAGAGCCAATAAATTCAGTATTTGCTATGAATTCGTTTACCTCTTCCAACACTTGCCTGATTTTGTAGTAGGAGTCGTGAACAGGCAATCGTAATTCCAAAATCAAGCGATCAATTTTGTTGAGGCATACTGTTATTGGTAGATTTTCCTTGATGGCTCGGGTGAGGACCTGCTTATCTGTGGCATTCTTCAAGCCTTCTACCACATCGACCACATAGACAATACCATCAACGGTTTGCATAGCGCTAAAGGTCTCATCGATGAAATTTGGATGGCCCGGAGTATCCAACAAGTTTACAACGTAGGATTTCAGGTTGGCATTTGCAAGAAGAAGTGTCATTGCGTTCGCCTTAATGGTGATTCCTCTATCTATCTCTAGTTTATGGTTATCCATGTATCGAAGTGGCTTGAAAGTTTTCAAGTTCGTTGGGAGCTGGATAGACTTTGAATGAGTGTGGAGAACAAGCATGTCCACTATAGTTGACTTACCGGAATGTAACCCTCCAACCAATGCAATATTTCTTATTCTATCAGGCACTTGGCTTGCCAATTCCACCATATACTTTCGAGAATAGATACACTCAGGGAGTCCACTGTCATCTAGAGCAATTTCGTATGAGCTGGAATCACGGCCAGTTGCAGGAACATCGTATTCAACTTTGATCTGCTTAGTCTTAAGCGGTTGTATGACAGGCTCATCTGCCATTTCGTCCGTTGGCCTCGATATTATAGTTTCTACTCCAGGTCCGAATGTACTTGATAGAGTATGTTTGACGAGATCTGTGCTGTTTGCAGCTGTGTCGTCTATGTTCATCTCATCGTTATCATCATCCTCATGCTCATCCTCATCTTCACCCTCTGCCTCTTCGACAGTCTCTTCATGACTTTGTTCAGCTTCACTTGAGCTCTCATCGTCTGAGTCAAATTCTTCCCCAATCAAGTTCCCGAACTCGTCATACAAATCTTCGTCATCCATTCTCAGAGAGTTATACCTTGCTGTGCTTGTCGAGTTGTACTAGGCCATCGCTGCATTTTGTTTGTCTTGTACTTCCTTTGATACTCCGAGGTCTGTAAATCCTGCATACATGACGTTTTTCAGCTTAAGTATAGAAGACAGTGTAGAAGTGTTACTCAAGCTACAACTACTTACAAGTAGGCTCCAAGAATTGTCGCATTCCGCTCAAGTGTATGCCATTATTCATTATATTCCTGTTTGGAAGTCTTTTGAAATCAAGAGTAATGGTTCGATTGTTTATTATACATTTTGGTTTTATACTATTTCCTGCCCTTTGTTTGACCACTGAAGCAGATCCAGGAATGCAATTGGCAGCTGCAAAGTCTGTCAATATGCTCGCTAAACTGAATTGCGTGAGCTTGGGCCAAGTTTTAGGAAGCTCAAAGGGTCTTTTTATTCTCCTTTTTATCTATTCTAGGTCATCCCAGAGAGAATCTATGACAATGTTTGGTACTTCCTTAATTCAGTCAAAAGGGTTTGTAACAGGACATCACTGACCTTGTTGGCCAAACTTGGAATCAAAGACTTTGCTTCTTCAGCATCTTCACATTCTAAGGTCCCTAATTGTGCCAATTCGAATGGATGTAAAGGTTCGGACGCCAGGGCACTGAAGTCGTTCAATAACTTCTCCACGGTTTCAGTGGAAGAAGAGTTCTTGAATCTAGCAAAGTTGGATAAGTAGTTTAATGTTTTGTGCATGATTTCATTAGAATTAGGACCTGCTAAAGCCATATTGGAAATTTCGTCTTCCTTTTCACCTTCGCCGTCTTCCCCAGACTTTCCGCCAGAGGAATCGCCTGCATTATCCCCTGAACCTGAATCTCCGTTTTTGTTCTTACGCTCCTTTAACGCAGCTCTAATCAACAACCTTGCTTCCGATATGTTCAAGGCGATTAATTGCTCTTGTTCGCCTGAGTTTGTAATCTGGTTGAGTTGAAACTCTGGACCCAACTTCAACAACGATGCATTTTCTTCGTCATCTATATTCTGTGTCGTTGGTTTTCTTCTTCTTACCCCTAAGGCACTAGTACTAACGTTCATTTATCCGAATTATAAAGTATCAACGTTATAAGGAGGGCACCCACAATACCTAATGCTAGCAGATTGTATTCAAATTTCAAACTCGACTTACTTTTCATATTGAAAAAGTACACCAAAAAAAAAAAAAAAACCATATCCATTATGGTGAACACACGACTGACGAATCTCGCTGCACTACAATTTTGCAACTACATAAAACTACATAACCTTTACTTTGTTAAAGTTCCAGTTGGGTATTTTTTTATATTATTGATTATTGATTATTGATTGTTGATTATTTCCTTCTTTGGTTTTAAGGAGCTAGTGAAGCTTAAAAGTCCGTTGCTCATGAGAAGCGCTTCCGCTTTACCATTCGTACCAGATTAGGATGTTCCTTTTCATATTCCTACGTTAATTTTATTGTCTTGCGTATCATGCCAATGTTAGCTTGTTACACCGGGTGATTCCTTTTCCTTTCCCGTTGAGATCACCAAAAACTACTTCAAAGCTTTTCTGGTGTACAAATTTTTGGTATTGCGTAAACTGTATTCCTTTCTCCCCCCTTATTGTTGTTGCTGGCGGTGATGTGGGTGAGGATGTTGTGTATGGCCAACTATGCCATGTGCTGCATTGATTGCATTACTGGTTGCAACTTTGTCTGCGCTTTCGTTGACAAAAGGGTGCTTTAAAGCTTCTTGAGGAGTCAACCTTTCCAAAGGATTCATATTCAACACCTTGCTCAAGAAGTCCAACAACAAAAATCTCTCTTCCCATTCTCTTTCTATCATCGAGGCTGTCATTCTGGATGGTAACTTGTAGTTCAAAATGATATCCTTAAGCAACTGGTTCTTGAAATACTGCTTGTTGGGCTTCTCCTCCTTAATTTGTTCGTGTTCTCTTCCACCAGCATTTGCACGGGCGTTTTGACGCAACCATTCTGTGTACTCTTCTATGGATTTTATCCTGTAGCTGGGTTTATCCTCTGGAAGTTTCCCGGGACTCTTGATGAAAAAGTTCAATGCATTTCTTCCCACTTCAATCATGTGCTTTGGCGGGTTTCCCAACATATCTACGATTTTCCAGATCTGATTATATTCAGAGTTTCCAGGGAACATGGGAAGACCCAAAAACAACTCTCCAACAATACAGCCGAGCGACCACATATCAATTGATTCTGTATACGGTAAGCCCAAGATGACTTCTGGAGATCTATAAAATCTAGATTGAATGTAGGTGTAAGTTGTTTGTCTGGTGAAGCAAGCAGATCCAAAGTCAATAACTTTGATGTCTGGCTTATCTGGCTGGCACAATAGGATGTTCTCCGGTTTCAAATCACAATGTATCATTTGGAATCCCTTCAATTGCGCAAGCGATTCTAACAATTGCCTAGTCAAGAGCTTAACTAGCCTCATGTTCAAGCCCTGGAACTGATTTTGCTTGATTAGCTCGTAGAGATTGGATGCCAACAACTCGAAGACTAGACACAAGTGTTCTTTATGCATAAAGGTATCAATCAACTTGATGAAATTCTTGCCTTGACTATTCTGATTCAAGAACTCAAGTAGTCTAACTTCTGTTAACGACTGATTCATGTAAGCTGGCTTGGACTTAATAACTTTCACGGCGCACAAGGATTGGTTGGTCAAGTTTTGGCACTTCACCACTTGACCAAACGTTCCACATCCTAGTAAGTCTAGCACAATGTATTTCCTCCCTTCCTCAGTGCCTAGTATATCGTTCACATACAATATGTAGTCGCTGTCTTCGTTGTCGAATCCATTGTTGTACTTAGGCTCCAGGGGCTTGGTGAGCACTCTCTTTGGATTGGTCAGTTTAGAGTACTGGAACTTTTTTGGCTGGCATATACCGTAAGACTCAGTTAAGTAAATGGAAAGCGCATTCAATGGCGAGATATGGATTGAATTTATCGAACATCTTCTATACTTGGGTTGCTGATTTTGCTTTGGTTTGAGGTCGAATTTGGTATGAACCTTATGTACCCTTGGAGCTGGCTTTCTGCGGTTGGAGAGCCTCTGCTGCTCTACGTCAGCTTGAAATTGATTGTACTGTACAATCAGATGAGAGCGGCTAGGATGGCCGGGAGAAAACGGGTAGGGAGACTGAGATGAAGAATGGAGCAGTTGCTGTTGCTGTAACTGCTGTTGTTGCTGCAAGTAATGTAATTGCAGATGCTGGTTGCTGTAGAAAGAATTCCTCGTGGAAGGATCGAAGGGCAATTGCTGGTAGTTCGCAGCAACGGACGACCGTCTGGCTGCCACAGCTGCTCCTGATGCACCGCCGACAGAGTACTGGTTCAAGTGATGTGGGAATACTGGAGCACCAGCTTGAGAGTAGAGGCCAGGAGCACCACCAGAAGTAATACCACCGGCTGTAGTTGCACCGGAGTTATTTGATGTGGGCAGTTGGAAATTGAATTGACCTCCGGCGTAAGTTCCTGCAGCAGACATCCGTCTATCGGCGGCCGAGAGCTGGCCACCCGGTGGGCCCAAGGCGCCTCCTGAGCCTAACGACACTTCTTGATTAGTGTAGTATTGATTGAAGGGGTTATCAGCTCTGGTGGGTGGATGTATGAAGGGAGGCACGATCAGTTGCCTGCGGCCGTCGATACTATTTTCGTAAGTGGTGGGCAACTGCGTTGCAAATGAGAGTCTCCTCTGGGCGGCAGATTGTGAAGGGCTTTGTTGCTGTAGTAAGGGTATGCCAGGCCCCTTAGTAGGAGAATGTGATATGTTGTTATTGATATTGTTGGAATTGGTGTTGAAGTTGGGAGAGTTGTTGTTGAGCGATGCTCCGTCCGACTGGGTGAACCAGGGGTTTCTGAATCCTGGAGCTTGCTCTGATCGCAAGTCTATGGGGGCAGACGATATGGACGCATTGTTGGAGTTCGACGGGTTGATGCCGCTCTTGGATGACTTGGAAGATGATGAGGTTGAATTGGACGATAATGACGGGTTTTGGCCCTGTTGCTGTTGTTGCTGGTTCAGGTTTTGGCCATCCTTCACCGGGAGCAGCCAGTTACCGCCAATTGAATTATGACGGTTTGAATTGTAGTTATAACTCATTGTTTTAGTGACCCATTAAGTGAGAGTTATGGACAGGGTTGACTCGGTGACTACGGTGTTATTTTGAAGTGAGAGGGTACCCGAATCGCTTGAACTACTTCTCGGAGAGTGCTGGAAAGTTGACTCTATATTTTTACTTTTTTCTAGCCTTCCTGTTTTTTTGCTACTTTATGTGCGGTGCTTTGATCCCCTTAGTGGAAATCTTTTGGGGGAGAGAAAAAAAAAAGTGCTATGGAGAATGTGAATTTAAAGTTTCCTCGTAAAAAAAATGGATGCAACTCAGCTGGAAAGTATGAGGGGCAGGAGGTGTCGCAAGATATTATAGATTTGGCTGCTGTCTAGTGTGGCTACAGGAGAGATACATGGATGGGTACACAAGCGCACAGCAGAGTAATCTACTTCTAGATGGGGCAGTTCTTTGTTTGGCCTATAGATCCCCATTCGTCTTCGTGTGGTCTCTTTTTTTTTTTTTTTGTTGACTTTCTTTGTTGTGGTATCCAAAATATTACGTATGACTATTTTCCCGATCTTTTTTAGTGACGTCCTTTATGTTGCCAGATCCCTCACCCCTTACCGGATTCGAGAGCGTTTTATTAGGGAGACACTGGCGATAAGCAGATATTTGGGGAAGACTCCACCCTAGCTGGGGTGGAACAGAACGTTTCTTCGCTTGTATATACGTTGCGTTGGTTTTGAGCATGCACTAATGCTTCGGCGGAGTTGCTAGGGAAGTTCAGTCAAAGCATTGCTCCCCCAGTGCAACCAGAGCCGGATATTGCATAGTGCAATGTTACACCAAAAGCAGCGCACAAAAAAATATGAAATCGTGAAATTTACGAAGCGCTGATAATAGAACGAAAGGTCCAGCGGGAAGATCCATGTTGCATTATTCTAGCGCTGGTGCTGAAATTCCGCCACCTGGCTCACTACCCTGACTACACCACTTGCAAGCGACTGAAACGTACATTTTCAGCACGACAACACGCTTCTATTTTTCAATCTCTTGTTTCATATCACATTATTTTCTGGCACTATCTTTATCGCCCTACCTCCACAAAGCAGAGAAAAATAAAATCGAAGACCTCGTGACTTGACATCAGATCTCGAGGGGTACTGTATCTAAGGCAGCAGCAGCAGCAGCACTACCACCACCAGAGGCAGAGTCAGCGATGAAGTAAGATCAGCAATACGACAAGACCACGTATGGCTGTCGTCGGATAGGAACTCAAGTGGGATCCAAACTAGGCTTGTTGACATACACCCCATCCACCCTCAAGCTCGAGGTGGATTTTGCTGCAGTCTGACTCCATCGCACGCATTTTCCCCTGCAGCTAATCTTCAACTCCCCAGCTTCTGAACTTCTGCTACATCTACATCAACACTTCGTCAATCAGTTGATCAATTAGTACTACATGTTCTTGCTCTCATTCATTCTTGTTGCATTGGATTATAATATATATATATGTACAGATTTGGATAACAATGCAACAATTCTAGCCTCTTTCAGTCTGGGCGGCACACGTGCGGTACGCACTAAATGAGCATGAGTGTGGGTAGTAGGGTTGTAAATGGCCACGGGATAATGCCGCTGTTGGATTGTTTGGACACTAATATATGTATGTATGGTGGTTGTAATGTAAGTAAAGGGTGAGGGGTTCTTGATTGGGTTCGAGTTTTTGTGCCTGCATTATGTTCATTCAAGTGCACAAATACACTCGTACCTTCAGATCATTCCTTCGTTTCTTCTTTGTCGTCTTCTTCTAGTTGGCCCTACCAAGTCTACCAGAATCTCTATTCAATACACTTAAGCAGTTAATGGTTGATCTGGATATTGTGGAGCCATGGTTGGTTGTGCCATGACTCTTTGCATCATCATACCAACACCCTCGAATATACCTAACAAACAGGCACAGGTGATGGCAGAGTTTCTGGTGTGTCTCCATCCACCTCTGATGGCTAAGGCACCACCAGTGAAGAAACCGGCAATGACAGCATTCCAGGCATCTTCTCTCTTTCTTACGGCCTTGACGGAACAGTCAAATGTGGAGAACAAACCACCCCAAACACCGAAGTTACCTCCAACAACTGGGGCTCTAGCCTTGATGGCAGAGATGGAACCGTATCCCCTTTCTCCGTATGGCGAGTTACGGAACCCTTTGATACCGTGCCACACGCAACCACCGATAACACCCATGGAAAAGGCGGCTCCGAAATCGTTCAAGATGACAATAGGACAAGGGTCTCTAGTATGGTCAGCAGACATGGCTTCTGTTTATGTATATATGTGTATGTAGTGTATGAGGTTAAAAAATGTGGTTAACACAAGAGCCATCTAGTCACTTTAAGCTTAGGCAATGGCGAAAAAAAAAAGAAAGTTCAGTTGGAAATCGGAAACCCAAAGTAAAATTTTCCGTTCCAAAATTTACCCGCACAACTACCACTGATATGCGTACATAAGAGTCTTGACTCATACGCTTGGAAAGCTAAATATGGTTTTGTTTATTCTATCAATTTTCTATAAATATGTTGGTGGGTGGCAATTGAAAGCATTGCCACTATGTAATAAGTGATTTGCTTCTCAGCTTTCATAAGTTCGTTGTGTGTGAGGATTAGTCGGCTGACTCTATCATATAGGTGTCGTAAGGTAGCAGCATAGTTAGAGGATTGAAAAATCGAACTATACGCAGGAAATATTAAGGTTGAATTTGCACCCAAATATGCTTCCCACCTATCTGTCATCTTCGACCAATGTTTGTTCATCAAGTTGGCTCTCCTTCGATCTGTTAAGATCCATAGATGCTGAAAGGCGCGCCCAGTGCACCAGTTTACTTTTTTTCGCTTTGGTAGGTTTGGAAGTGACGGTGTTCGTATCATCATCTGGGCTACTTTGCTCTCCGTTTACGTTTATGTTATACTCCTCATCTTCATCATAGTCCACATCGTCAATTCCGATGACGAAGGGATCATCTGCTCTGGGGGATGGGGTACCAATGCTTGGAAGCTCGAAGTAGTCCGTATCTATCTGTGGGCCCTCGAAACTGGAGTTACCCCAGAGCTTGTACCCAACACTTGCCAAGCCAGCAAATCCAACAAACACGGCAGACGCATAATTCATGTTGATGTAGTTGAGTCCGTTGATAATGGTGGGAAGGCACAACACTATAGACAGGAGAACGACCCAGAATACAGAAATTCCGTTGATCACCCAGCCACAGGGGATTCCTGCAAACTTCAAACGGAAGGCAGATCCCTTGATTTTCTGTCTCTTGTTGAGCATGAGGCATAATATCGGGATCCCGTTCGATAGCGACAATGAAATCACAGACGCCCCCATGAAGGCGTTGAATGCAGATGCTGAAATTAAAGACAACAAAGACAAAACACCGCACACAATCATGGACAAGAAGAGGGCATTCTTGGGGATTCTATACTGTTCTGTGGCATCGATTTCAATCCAGAGGTGTTTGAAGGGTAACCCACCGTCTCTTGCAAATGCATACGTTGTTCTGGAAGCTGTCGTCAACGACCCGATGGCCTGGAAAATGACAGTGCCGATAAGTAATAACACCAAGAGGAAAGAGACAATGTACGATTCCGTAGATGCTTTGAAAACAAGATCGATCGGCATAATCTCAGGCGTATCGTCAAGAAGTAGCTTTAAAGCAGGCAAAATCGTCAAAATTGGCAAGATGAAGATCAATCCGAAGATTCCCGAGATGCTTATCGACGATAAGGCACCCTTGGGCATATTTCTTTCCGGTCTTTTAACCTCATCAGTCATAGAGAACAACATCCCGTATCCCGTTAAGGTGAACGAGGGGCCTTGCAACCCCACAATAAATGCCATAGGGTCCGGCCAGCCCGATCTAGTGTTGTCAAAGTTCGTTAAGATGTCCTCGATCAGATTCGTCCGCTTTGCAAAGATGATCAACAAGAGGTCAATGACCAACACAGAGCCCACGGACCATATAATACACATTCTGTTGATTGTTTCCAAGTGCCTCGAGAGCTTAAAGTTCACAAAACCGCAAAAGGTGAGGATTATGAAGAAAACACCCAAGATGTAAAACACATCTTCCTTGTAGTATACATCCTTCAAGCCGAAAACTGACAATATGAACTGCGATCCTGAGAAAATGATGCTGACACAGTACGTCCAGTTCCCTATAAGTAGGAACCACCCCGTGAACCACGAGCTTATCAACGAGTACTTTTCGTTGCTCAAGAGGGCACTGAAGTGGTACACACCACCAGAGGTGGGGTACTTCGATATGATCTCGCTCAAGCTCAAGACCACACACAAGGAGAAGAAGGCAACGATGATCCAGCCGTATAGTAACGTCACATTACCCCCGTCAATCAAGGAGATCCAGAGGGTTGATGATATGCCAAATGGCACCCCCATTAAGGAGAAGCCCAATCCGATAATGGATGTCACAGTGAGCTTTCTGTCTAAGTCTTGCTTATACTTGAAGTGCTCGATATGCTCCTCTTCATTATCGTTATCGAACTCGAGCATGGAAAGAAGACGTCTTGGTATGTCTTCAGCTAGGTGTGCGTAAGACGGCGGATCTGACGGGGCTGTGGGAGGAGTAGCCGGCGGGGTCGACTCATGTGTTGGGGATTGTTCTGGGAACAATGTTGATGCTGAGGGGGAAGTGGATGCTGAGATAGGTACAGATGTGGGTGCTGGGTCTGTTCGTGATGCTGGAATGCCTTGGTAGCTCGGGAGATCATCCCTATCGGAGCTCATTTGCGGCGGGTATACAGAAGCGAGATTGGCTCGTCCGGCTAGTATTTTTTTTTTATGGTGATTACGTTTGAAAATTCTCGGGATCAGTAAGATGAGTCTTTTGATTTATCCTTCCTGTATATCTCTTACGTTGCACTACAGGTCCCGGGTGTCGTAGGATGTGCCAAAATTGCCGTCAGCTTCCAATCCAACCACGAGGTAGTCAAGAAAAAATGTAAGCCAAAATTAAATGCGCATAGATGGAAGAGATAAAATGTGAGTATACGAAAAAATAAACGTTATGAGTGGTTAACGGGTTGCGAAAAGCTGTCAAAATCGATGGGTTCCGGCGGGAACAAAGAGCATTATATATGGCTCACAGGTGAACAATAGCACTTATTTTGACACCGGAAGCTTTCCTCGAGGAAGACTGCTCTCTTCCATTTCTGGTCTACAAAAATGCAGCAAACAGATACTTATGCTTACATTTCTTGAGAGAAATATATACGCAAGGAGCCAGGGAGACCCCGTGTCCGTCACTAGACTAGACTGTGTGCTTTCATGGACTCTGTAGGTCATAAACTGATGTGTCGATAGTACTACTCAATGCCTCCGGTATCTTCAGAAGGCGGTATTTGCTTGTGGCATTGACAAGGATAGCATTGTTATCGGATTTATCTCGATCGGTGGCAGCCAACCACCACCTTAGGCAAATATGTAGCCAACTGCCTCACTAGACTGCGCGAGAATCTGTACGCTTTTCGCAGTGTTTTCAAATAGAAACTAAGAACTGAAAGCAGCAAAGGCTAAAAACTACCAAATTGATTAATACGCGTGCTTCCATTATATTGGGCTTTCTCTTCCACTTGGCATAACGCTTGGACTATGCGACCGTTCGTGTATATCTTCTGTCCAATATTTTCGCCACTTGCAAACCCATCTACTCTCTCCTCATTTTATGCCTCCTACAAATTCCACTGACACCTTCCCTTATCACTTAGTAACATGCTGTCTATTATATGCGATTTTAGCCTCTATTTAAAGTGTCCTCTGTTTCTGCTCACTCATTCGTGCTTCACGGCTAAAAGTCGAAGTCACTATCGTTTTCATCCTCCTCTTCCTTATCACCCTCTTCCTTCCAAATGGGCAAACTTATACTCTCGCTAGTCTTTATATGTACACTTTGTATGTTCTTTTTGCTTCTTAGCACTCCTCCAACCGGTTGGAATCTGCTTTCAATCAAGTACTTCAATGTCTCGTTGACATTTTCCATGATTTGCTCGGGTTTCCAGTTGGAGTATCCAACCTTGATGCTCATGCAGTTCCCGTTCACTGGAGGTAAGAAGTTGGTGTTCTTGACGATGGACTTCAACTGCTGCTTCACATACGCGGGCTCGCATCTATCGTCCTTGAGCTTCGTGGGGTTCTTTTTGCCCCTGGTGAGCTTTGCATTTACGTCTGGTTTGGCCATTTGCACCATGTATGGCAACTTTTTATTCTTGACGTAGAACTGGGCACCGAGAATCCCAGGCAAAAACTTGTGAACTCTATTGTCTGCCACAACTATATCGTATTCTTTAAAGAGCTTCAGTATCTTCTTGGGGTCTCGAGATATTCCCTTCAACTTTGTTAGGGTGTAGATTTGGTTGAAGACGTCTTCAGTCGGTGAGCCCTTCTCACTGAGAGCCTGGCGGTATGGTGTGGATGGGTCCTTGGTGATGAGGAGGATCGACTTGTCCTCAAGTTTGTCCAACTTGTGAGGAATAGGTATGATCCTTGGAGTGTAATCCTTCACCTTGGACAATTGTATCTTGGTATTTATGATAAGGTACACGAGCTCTTTGTGGTCTGGGCCAGCCTCTTTGCGGACATGCTGGAGGAGTGATTTGGTGGATTTGCGGCCATTCTTCTCACTTTCGGGGCCAAGTATAAAAGGCGAAGCAGGTTTTGGGGGAGTTACACTGACCATCTTGCTTAGGACCGCTATATGGCTCTACTGTGGTGTATATATCCAACAGATACGCTAGCTCGTACAGTGCGTTCTCATCTCACTGGAGTGCCTACGAATTTTTCCGCAGAGATGAGGCCGCAATATGTAGGAATGCATATGCTACTACAACGCATGGCACAGGGGAGAAGCTTTTTCGATATCGCCCCTCTCCGCCACCACCACTTCTCTTAAGCAAAAGGGCCAAACCACTTCTTGTTATTGTTAGGTACATAGGTAAATCCGACTCCAGTACCAGAGCTCTACCTGTCACATTTGGATTCCACTGAAATTGCGATCAAGAAAGTCCTTTTTTTTGTTAGTCCACGCCAAAATTTCTTATCTGAACTTTTGAGCCTATTTTTTTTTCCCTTGTGATCCTTTGCTGCCAGTAAAGTCCCCTTTCATCTAGGACCCCTTCTATCCCAGACATGCACATCGAGTACGCCCTCATAAATGATGCCATCTCCTGGGTCATGGGACAGCTTGCGTCTGACTTCCAATCCCAGCGGGTCAATATCATAAACGAATTGCCGGAATTTTCGAACCAGCCCCAGATTCAACGCCCACTCCATGGCAAATACCCCGGCGATTATCCTGGCGACTATCCCGGTGACTACCCCCACTTCCCTCTCAAGTTCAGACCTGTTGTCTTGTGGCATGGACTAGGCGACAATTACAATTCCTCCTCCATGCAGAAAACGGTCGACCTTATCAAGGAGAGCCATCCAGACATCTACGTGCACTCCATATATGTGGACCTAGACCCTACTGTTGACGAAAGGTTATCACTCTTCGGTGATGCTAACACTCAGATTGAACACGTTTGCGCTCAATTGCAAAACATTACCGAACTCGACAACGGGTTTGATGCAATCGGATTCTCCCAAGGTGGGTTGTTGTTGAGAGGCTTAGTGGAGCGCTGTCCGCAGGTATCCGTCAACAACTTGATCACTTTTGGCTCCCCTCATATGGGTATCAGCGAAATCTCACTCTGTGAAGACCCTGAGGACTGGTTCTGTAAGCGGAAGAATGATCTCTTAAAGAGACAAATCTGGTTGGACAGCATTCAAAAATCTATCCTCCCTGCGCTGTATTTCCGTGATCTTTCCCAGTACGAAAAGTACGTGTTCCACTCGCACTTCATTGCGGACGCCAATAATGAGTTGGTGGACCATTTCAACGACACGTATCTGGTCAACTTGAACTCTATCGCCAGGTTGGTAATGATCAAATTCAACAAAGACACCACATTGATACCCAAGGAAAGTGCCTGGTTTGCAGAAGTGGATCCTGAGACCAAGGAAGTTGTGGACTTTGATCAAACAACATTGTATCAGCAGAATCTCATTGGGTTGCGTACCTTACACTTTGCTGGTAAGCTTGACTTCCTTGATATTGAGGAGGACCATATGAGAATTCCACAGGAATTCTTGGTTATGATTGTACAAAGGTACATAGGAGGAATAATTTTTTAATTTAATATGACATATGTGACACCAATCCCGATTAATTGCAGAGTAAGACTTGGTGAACAATTTGATATTTTGAGGCCAGAAAGTACATATGCAGTGGTAAATCAAAATTTTAAGCTTGTAATGTATTAACGATTTGTAAAGCCTAGCACGGGAGGTCTCCATTTCCACACAAGTATCGAACCTTGAAAGCTTCATAAAATTGACTGTTGCAGCCTTGCAAAGAGCAGTGAAGGTGCTTCTATCTGGCCCAAGTGGTTGCAAACACTCGCCGTCGTGTATTCCTCAAATAAACGAAATTCGATAATTTTGTGTGTAGATGGGAGTACAAAACCAAAGGCAGAAGTTCGATGAAGTGCTGTCTTTCAAATACGGACAGTGGCGATGGAAGAACTGTTGAAATCGCAAGCAGACTCGAGAAGGGCCAGATTGGCCGCCTTGAGGGAACAGAGAAATGCAGCCAAGAATGCAGGAGCCTCTGATTTAAACACTTCCCAAGCAGATCCGCAAAATGTTACGAAGGACCCCATAGATGCGCAGAGCTTGTCCATATCAGCTTCGCCTACGCAGAATAAAACCCCGACCGAGGACTACAACGAAACTCTAGAGATACCGACTCTTGAAATCTCGAAATTCGAAACCGTGGAAGCACTTGCAGCCGAAGAACAAGCAAGGATACTATCGGACTTGAATAACAGGGCAATTTTCGCGGCTTCAGAGGACTACGGTGACGCATCAAACGGCAACAGTAGCAGCAAGCAAGCTCGTACCAGCTACACCAACGATCTTAAAAGAGATATACAAGACTACCTCGACATTGCGTCGGATAAGACAAACATAGCATTACAGAAAATTATACACCAGAAGTTCTTGCAGGTACAAGAACCAAGTGATTGAGCCGCATTTAGTATGATAGGAAAATAAAATACACTGCATTTTGAATCTCTCTCTGTAAACAGATAGTATTTCTAGTATGCCAGATGCCTAAATGCTTTCGAGTATTGATTTGGGTCATGGGAGACTGGTTATTCAGATCGTGGGAGTAGTGACCCCAGACGATGCCTGATGAAAAAGCTACAGAAAATGGCTGAGGTCCGTTGCAGCTTAAAGTAGGCAATTGCATGTGAGCTTCTGCGTCCCTAGAGAAAAAATTCCAATGACAGATTCAATTTATTAGTGAAAGAGGCAATTTGTAAGTCACTCTCTCAAGCAACTCACAATTAATTTGCAGCACTTTGTGGTGCTAAGTTTTGTGTACTATCAGGAAAAGCCTGCATGTAGCTCCAATACACTCACACTTTTAACTCGCAGCACCGACTGAAAGTTTTTTCGCGCTCTTCGTGTATTCATCCGCTTTTCGCACATCCTTCCGAATGCGGAAGTCAACGTTACCCAATCATAGCGTCAAATTTTCTCCCAAATCTCGCTTTTCCGTTCTCACCAACTCAATTTGAAAATCATTGAAATACTTTACAGCCAACACTAAGAATCAGTTGTGAATCATACCTTTGTAAACTAGACATGTCCATGATGAACAGAATTGCTCTCAGAGCCGTTGCTCGTCCAACTGCATTGCGTCAAGCTCCGTAAGTACCCCATTCGCCCTCCCAAAATGAAATCAAACAGAGGAAGCCATGATACTCGAATATTGAAAATTTGAAAACATACCAATTGAACCAGTTGTCGATCATCCAATTTGAGCCAAACCAACCAATTAGTGACATTTTCCATTCCAAATCATTAAACAAATTGCGGAACTTCAAGTTCCGTAGTATCAGCTCGTACCGAAACTTGAACCCAGCGAAACTAAGAAACCGAAAACTCATAGAGCATACAATACTTTGCAGCGGATAACGTGGGATTACTAGCAAAGGAACGCACCGCCTCATCAACGAAGATATCCCAAAACTGTACCAAGTATCGCTCTGTCCTAAATCAACCATGAACAATTCAAGGATACATGTCACGGTATCATTTCTCTGGATTCGATATTTGTACTCTGGCTAGCTCCAATATTTTGATAATACTTTGAACCCCACTGTCCTCTTTCGTTTCGAAATTATACTAACTAATTACCTTATAGAATCGGTTTACGTTTCTTATCTACCCCAACTGAACCAAAGGAAAAGGCCAACTCCATCATCAATGCTCTTCCAGGTAACAACTTGATCTCCAAGACCGGTGTCTTAGCCACTTCTGCAGCTGCCGCCGTCTACGGTATCTCCAACGAATTGATCATCTTGCACGATGAAACTATCTTAGTTGTCTCTTTTGCCACTTTCGTTGCTTTAGCCGCCAAGTTCATTGCTCCATTATACACCGAATGGGCCGATGGTGAAATCAAGAAGGTTAACGAATTATTAAACGAATCCAGAACCAAGCACGTTGCTGCTGTTCAAGACAGAATCGAATCCGTTTCTCAATTAAAGGATGTTGTCTCCACCACTCAACAATTATTCGCTGTCTCAAAGGAAACCGCTGAATTAGAAGCTAAGTCTTTCGAATTAAAGCAAAAGTTAGCTGTCGCTCAAGAAGCTAAGTCTACCTTAGACTCATGGGTCAGATACGAACAACAACAAAGACAATTAGAACAACAACAATTGATCAAGTCTGTCTTAGAAAAGGTTAACAAGGAAATTGAAAACCCAAAGTTCCAAGAAAAGATCTTAGCCGAATCTGTTGCTGAAGTTGAAAAGTTGTTTGCTAAGGCTTAAATGAAATGAAAAAAACAAAACTCCATCATCACACCCCAAAACGAAAAAGCAAACTAAATTATATAATTAGATAAACGACAAAATATTAAAGATAAATATTACAATACTGTGTAAATTCGGAGACTAATTATTACTATTACTATTATTACTATTATTATTATTATTATTATTATTATACATTAAAAGAGCAGTGAAACACGAGAAGAAATTTCCACAACCTTCCTTCTTGCTGATCAATAAAATTCTATAACCATTTTACTTATAAGACCCTTGTTTTCATCTTTCACAGACTTCTTTGCCTTTACTTACTCAGGTACTCCTTGACAACCTTGGAAGAAGGTTTCCACACATGTAGGGAATTATCATCTGCAACACTTGAAATGAGCCAGTCATCATGCAAGCACCAATCGAAATCATTTACTCCAAGCATATGACCCCCGTGAACGAAAAGGACCCCATCATTGCCATCGCTTTTCTCGTTACTCACCTTGGAAAGATCAAATATTTTTACGGTCTTATCGGTGGAGGAACCCGCTAAGATATTGTGATGCTTGTGGTGCCACTTAAGCTGGGTTATTGAATCGGTAAACGCAGATCCACTCTGCAACTCTTCCACAGTATTTCCTGTTCTGATATCCAAAATCTTGATCACACCTGCTGAGTCTCCTGTTGCGATATATGACTGGCTCCCTGGGTTCATTCGAACAGAGTTGATACCTTCGTCACTTATTTTGTAGGACAGAACAAGGGCGTCAGCTCTGGTATCGTACAACTTCAACCATCCAGCCTCATCAACGGTACTAAAGATAGAGTCGTGTTTGGCAACCCATTCCAAGTCATTGACCCCTGCTGGTCCACTAGTATCCCCAGGGCCAGCGCTGATATTCTCGTAGAACTTGCTGGAGAGTATAGAGTCTTGGTCCTTGGATTGGAAATCTTTCCTTATGTCATATATATTTATCGAGCCATCCATACTCCCAGACGCAATTGTTCCTTGCTTTTGGGTGTTCCAGTCAATGGCGAAGATGTCCGTTGCACTGACTTTTGCTCCTCCACTTTCATTTGGCCTGAGTCTGAGCTCTGGTTTGTTCACGCCGCTGTCATCTATTCCAATCTTGAAGTTTGGATGCTTTGTTCTGTCGTACACAACCAAGTCCCCCATATTGTTCAGACTAGCGATCAAATCAGGGTTCTGCGGCATGTACTTCACCTTATTTACATCTCCCAAGTGGTTTATCTTTTGTAGCACTTGCACCTTCTTCTTTGTAACAGTGGACAACTCGAACTCGCCCTTCTCTTGAGTATAATTCAACTTGTTTATGTCTATCTTCTTGTTTAGATCTGTGTAATAAGGCAATCTGAGAATGGAGACGTTGTCCACTTTGGCCTGGCCCAAGGTGAACGTCCCAATGAGAAGCCTGTGGTAGGCAACGCCCACTTCATCCAGCGCGGTGGATCCGGAGGCTTGCCCAAGAGAGTCAACGTTCGAGCCACTTGACTTGCCTTCCAAGTCAGGAAAGAATTGGACCGACAACGAGGGCCACAACAAGGATGTGGTTGATATGTAGTCGTACAAAAATGGAGCATTCTTCTTCCACACTCTGTAGTTTTCTTGTGTTTGCTCGTCGATTGGAGACTCGTCTGCAACCACCACATCCTCAGCTATTTCACCTTCAACCTGAGGGGACGGACTAGCAATTGACATTCTTACTATATTTGCGATCAACTCTTTTCTTGAAACAAAGTGAACCGTGAGCGTAAGTGTTGATGTTCTGGATGTGTATTTTTCAGTGTCCATTGGAAGACGCGATGAATATCAAGCCCACGCGATCTGTGTGGATTTTGAGAAGCTGGGTGGATCGTACATGAAAATTGAAACTATCAAATTGTGCACTCTAAAAAAGCTAAGTAAGACTAAGCGCCAAAACCTGGTAACTTTACAAGAGAGTAACCATGTCAGAAGAACTTAGATTGAACTCGTCCAAGCTTGGTACGCAAGAGTAGTAAGTAAAAGAAACAAAAGAGAGCTGAAAGACAGTGAAGCGGAATACACCAGAGCTGCAAGATGAGGTACATTGAAAGGTGCGATGCCTATGAAACTTACTCTTCCTTTGGTCACAAGCAGACTTACTAACAAACAAACACAGCTGGAATAATTTCTACAAGAAGGAGATACAAAACTTTGAAGAAAACTCAGAGGATACCGGGGAATGCTGGTTCGACGACTCCGATGCTGAGAGCAAGATGATCGAGTTTCTTATCGAAAAGTTGAATGAAGGCGAACTCAAGGACATAAAGACCTTCCTTGACTTGGGGACTGGAAACGGACACTTGCTTTTCCAGCTCCACGAAGAGTTGGAGGAAGAGTGTGAGTTGCCCGAGGATGAACAAGATAACTTTAGATTCAAGGGTATAGATTATTCCCCAGATTCCGTTCAGTTTGCAAAGAAGATCGTAGAAGATAAGTATACCGAAGCCCCATCGAAGTTTGAGTTTGAGCAAGTTGACCTTCTTGCAAAGGATGCAGCTTTCATTGAGCAAAACTCTGCATCGGCATCCAATGGTGGTTTTGATATCCTCTTGGACAAGGGTACCTTAGACGCTATTGCCTTGAACCAAGATCCGATTCCTGAGTTTGACAACAAGATCGGCATGGATGTCTACCCACTCCAGGTTTCCAAGCTCATGCACTCTAACTCTATCCTTTTGATAACGTCCTGCAATTTCACAGAGATCGAGTTGATAAAAATAATAACTGGGGGCGGTGCAAATGATTTGGAGGTCTGGGACAAAATATCTTACCCTAGTTTCAAGTTTGGAGGTGTACAAGGCAGCACCATCTGTACCATAGCATTCAAGAAGAAGGGTGACTAAATCCCGGAAAACGTATGTATATAGGAAATAGAATTCACAAAACGGAAAGACTTACTCAGAAAGCACACCTCGGTCGAAGGTGGGAAACCTTCGCTACTGTAGCTACACTAGGTGAGATTATTTTATTTTTATTTATTTTTTTGTATATATTTGTATGTTTATCGATTTGTTCAGGGGTGTTCGTATTTTACAGGCTAGTTTCCCAAAACGTACTATACAGCTTCAAAACTCGCATCTCTCCCACACTAAAGATCTTCTTTCAACTCGCTGATCTTCGTGTACAACTCATCTCTAGTGTTTTGAGATCCAAATTTCAAAAGGTACTGCACCGGCAAGCCTTCTTCTCCTATGGAATTTAACCTGAGATACTTACCTGGGGACAAGCTTGCTTCTAAACCTTTCATCACGTTTGTTTCCTTTTGTATCTTCATGTTCAATATGACCCTAAGTAAGCCCTGAGATCTCATAACTAATCTCAACTGCTGTGGGTCGTTCTTACTTTGATTTAAATGCAATTGACCCAACCCTCTTTCTTTCCACCCTTCTGAAATCTTTGTCAAATTCAATTCGAACAATTTCGCTGACGAGTTGAATCTGGACACTTCATTTTCCTCACCGGTTTTGATTTCCTTCACCTGCGCCAAGTCGATCTGTTTATATTGCTGTGGTGGAGGTGTGGATATACTAGAGTCGTCAGCCTCACCAGTTTCATTGGCTTCGTCCTTTTTGCCTGGCTCCGTTTCCTTAGCTTCGTCTTTGGTAGTATCTGCCTTCTCGTCAGCTGGGGTAGCGGACTTTTCTTTAGGAGCATTGTCATCCAAAAACGACTTCTTCTTCAATGAATTTTGGAAAGCGTCTCCAAACTTTGAATTCGACCCGAAGGAGGACCCGAACCCGGAACCAAAGCTTGACCCAGGCTTTGACCCAAAAGTGGACCCAGTGCTGGTCTTGGGGGATGATTGAGTTGTAGTCTCGGACTTTGGGTCCTTAGACAGCGAATCTGCTGCTTTGTCCGGAGTTGCTGCGCTTTGTGGTTTACCAAATGAGCTTATACCAGATCCAAACACCGAGCCCTTACCCAGACTGCCATTGGAGGCGTTGAATTTGAACAGACTGCCGCCAAAAGTGTACTTTTTCTCTTCTGCTCCACCAGCACTGGAAACGGTGGAGGTTTTTGTTGTTGTAGTAGAGGCAGCAATGGGTGCGGTACCACTCTCTTCCAGAGCTTTTGGAGCTTCTATCGGGGTTTCAGCACTTTCATCTTTCTTCTCTTCCTTCTTTTCAACCGTAGCCTCCTCAGAAGTAGTTTCTGGTTCCTTGTCTGCAACCTCCACAGCTACTTCTTCCCCTACATCGGTCTTCACCTTCTTGGTATCGTGCTCTGGCTCTTCATCCAAAGATCTCTTGTTAGCGATTGATTCAGACATGGATTTGCTAGCAGTACTTATTGAAAAGGTATGTGTGCATTGATATGCCTAGCAGGATGAATGGTTGTGATTGAATGCAAGTAGTATTTACTCTCGATATGCCTATATGGAGGTGCCCGAACAGGAAAATTCCAGGTGCCATATTTTTGTTCGGTCGCATACAAAATTTCAGCTGAGTGTACAGGAACACTCCAGTCTAAAGCTGCTACACTCAGGGTGGTCTAGTCAACACGGAGAAGAGAAGGGCAAGTGGGCAATACGATCGAGGGACTTGGTATGAGAAATGGGCTGATAAGTCTGACTGTGTAGAGCTGAAGCGAATCACAAAGATTTGCTGTTAGCAGGCACAATTTTAGCTTAGAATCGAGAAATGCATGCACCCTTAGCAAGAATTCTTGGTGGGCTAAATAGATGTATATTCTGTAGATGTTATTATCCTATTTACTATTGTACATGTTTCATATAATGCAAGTGGATCATGCCAGGGCATGAGTGGATATGGAGGTTATGAGTAGTTCAACTTTAGTTGTTCCGTAAACTTCTGACGGACCTCTCAGACCTGCTAACGTACTTGTCTCGCACACTGTCTGCAGACCTAGCATCGGACGAGCGTGAAGTGTACCCGTACAGGGCGACAGCCACTGGTGGAGCGCTATCAGTGGAGTTTGACGTCGAAGAAGTCAGATTATATGCCTGTGAGCTACCACCACCACCATAGTACGACGATTGCGGCTTCTTTTGATAGGATCTGCTGTCAATGACTCCCCCACGTGCACCACCTCTAGCACCGCTACTAGCACCGCTGTCGTTCCCAATGCCACCTCCATTGTTGTATGGGTTGTTCGATAAGTGTAATCTTCTTCCGCTGGCAGCAGCAGATGCATTATTGTTTTGCAAGGCATTCGGTTTCGTGTAGTGCCGTCCTCCTAGCCCACCGCCGAGCCTTCTAGGCTTCCAGCTTCTCAGTAGCCTGCCCCTTTCTATATCCACCAAGACGACCCTGGTGGTACTCGAACTGCCATCTTCTTCAGATGTAGTCATTTTTATTCCTACGGGAGCCAACTCCCTTATGCAGTTCTTTGCGTCCAATTCTCTTTCGAACACAATGAATCCGTACCCTCTTGATTTACCGGATACTTTGTCTCTGATGATCCTTATCGACTCTATGGCTCCATACTTGTTGAAGCTCTTGGAAATGTCGATTTCTGTTGCTGCGTACGGCAATCTGGATACGAAGATGGTGCGGTATGGGTCTTTCATCATGAATTCCTTTTCGTTTTGTGCTAGCAACTCGGGATCGTTCCAGTCCCTTAGCTGTCTATCAAAAGATTCCTTTTGTTTCTGCTGCTTCTCCTGCCTTTTCTTCTTGTTTATCTGATGTATGGAAGGGGTGGCAGATGCTGATGCTGGGTTGTTGGCTGCCTTCTCTGCTTCTTGTTTGACGTACTCCAGCCACTGTGATTTGATGGACGATATCGGCGTTATGTAATGAGTCTTCCTGTCATCCTCTATGTAGTCCAACGGCTTCTTGTACACTAGGGGAAGCTTTGGAGCAAATAGCTTCTGGATATTCGCAGGGTATTTGGATGTGTTATCAGTCTATAAGTTCAGTTAGTAGGTTGTAAAGAGAAAGCGAAAGGTAACGACGATAGGCTTGGAGGCAAGATTGGCGGCTGAAAGCTTTGCAATCGGATCCCCCAAAAGCTGTCGAAGCGTTATAAATATTATCACTAGACATACCATTGATAGTGATTTGAGCTGTATATAGAATAGGTGCCATGCACTATGGATCCATGTGCTGCTGATCTCAGCGAAAGCATACAACGATGCCTCACTTTTCTTGCACTAACAATTTTTCTTGAGAGGAGTTGCGACACACCAGAAAAAAAAAAAAAACATTTTGTGCCAAAATTTAGGCTCAGACCTCATATCCACAGCGAATTTGGCTACCTCAACTACCACCAGTTTCGTGTAACGAGAAGTATACTTACTGCGAGCCATAACCTTCCTACAGAGTAGCTACTCAGCATTCCATCGATATCACAAACCAGCTGCTCGCTCCATCTGAAGTTTGCTACATCCTGTCGAAACCCCAGGTTTTACTTTGTTCCACTGAACTAATCCTTGTGCCACACACTGCCATCCATTATCACCGCTGTGATAGACAAAGCGCCGCTTGATCCGATCGCATATCAGTACCGCCCCCTGTTAGCATCCAATTGACACTTCAGCACCACAGATTTCCCATCCAGGTCCCTCAAAATGTCAGACTCAGTTTCCGCAACCCCTACCCCTCCCCCTCCCACAGAATTCGAGATATACAATGACAAGATAGATATAAACACATTACCTATATTCACAAGATCGCAATTGGCAAACTACAACGGGGAAGACAATCCGAAATTGTATGTTGCCATTAGAGGCTACATCTACGACGTATCTGATAACCAGAAGAACTACGGCCCTGGAAAGGGTTACCACAAACTCGTGGGTAAGGATGTTTCCAGGTTGTTAGGATTGAACCGTTTACAATTGAGTCCCGAGGCAGGAAACAATTCATTGGAAAGTTCCACCTGGTATACCCAGGATTTTGATGAGAAGCAGAATCTGATTGTAGACAAGTGGGTGATATTCTTCCGGAAGAGGTATAACATTGTCGGAATAGTTGTCGACCATGAAAGTTGAGTGTCTCGGGCCCAATTCATTGCAAAAAGTTACACCAGATTCGGCCGTAACGCACGGCAGAAAGATCTGAATAATAAATGCTCACGAGAAAATAGAAGAATTGTAGTAGATGCAAAAGTAGATATAGGTAGAGTATGATCCCAACTGGGGTAAATTGAGCTGCACAGGAGTATCCCAACCGGTGCACATCGGATTTATAGTTGCAGCACAATTTGGCCCGTTGATCTATGAGGTGTTTGCACGTGACAAGTCTGCCGTTAACAAAATCCTTCTATGTACACGGAAGCCATACAGTTTCGACGATATTTTTTAGTCCAGCCAGTGTCCTAACCTCAGAAAATTTCACACCCGTTATCATTTTTTCCTATTAGGTAAATTGAACAGAATTGATAGGTGATATTTTTTCCCCAAGTGCACTTCCAGCAAAGTTTTTAGTCTCCAGTCGCGCGTATTTTTTCAGCAAACTGAGATTTTTCCACTGTTTCAAGCGTTGATTTAGTAAGTATCAAATCGGTATGTCTCTTCGAGTCCGGGTCTGAGCCCCCAACCTCCAGCCTCGCACGAGATTAGATTCACACAACAAAAAAAAAATGTAAACAGAGGGTGATCCGGAGAAGTTGTGTTGTGCTGGCGGGAGCTAGGATTTCGTATTCTATGCCAAGAAGGCAATATTCCAGCTTGAAGACTGGCAGGCTGCTACTAAAGGGAAGGGCTAATTTTGGTTAAGAGCCATACTTCAACCCCCCCACCCACAGTGGGAGTTTAGCAACTAAATAATATTCATGCGATGAACAAAGACATTTCAATGCATGTTTTTTGTTACTTACATGGTACATGAACAGGCATGCGGATTTAGGGTGAAAAATTAGAGAGAGAACACTAGACAATGTGATTCCCGTAGTAGAGAAGAAACGGCAGGCAGGAACAGACAAAGAGAGGGGGGGATCGCTACGCGTTGCTAAGGGGGGGTTCAAAATAGCTCTGATTGCAACTTAAAGTACAAGCAGGCATGTTCTACTAACCCACTGCCCTGGTGCACGGTTTTGGCGCTTCTTTGGCAGTGACATTATACACCATGCCTGAATCGATAGGGAAAGATCGTTTCCCTTGTGCGCTTAACCCACTAATTTTCACTAAGCATTGATATGCATCAAGCGCGTCAAAAATTTTCGCGGGAAGGTACATTTTGCTGTCTACAGCGGAACTTAGCCTTCCCGTGCTACCGAGGCACTGTAGAAGACAGCGCCTCTCCCCAAGGACGGAAAGAGGCAAAGAAAATAGAAGTCCAGAGCAGCCGATGGGTGGAGGACGTGTAAGCTGTAAGCGAGAAGTATGACACGCGTGTCTGTGGAAGCACAGCTTCTGCTTGGTAGCACCAAACGGAGCTGCACGGTAACTATTTCGGTCCCCCATGAATGCGAAACAAATTTACCGCTTAGTGGTTTCGTTTTGCGGCGTGTAGAAAATAATAAGAGAAAAAAAAAGAAAATCTTCAGTGCCTAAATCGAGTCCAAAGTAGCAAAAAAGTGACAGAACCACCATGAGTACCAATAGTGAGTCCTTTGACGGTTGCGTAGTGAAAAGGCCAGCAGGATTACAAGAATGTAAGCGAGATCAGAGTGGCCACAACGAGATCAGTCTCCCCACTATTTTTCCCATGCTCCACCAAAACAATCCACATTCAACATTCCACCATACATTTTTTCAAGCGACTCTTAGCGTCTCCACGGTAATTTTCATTCTTTTTTTTTTTTTTTTTTACTCCCGTACTGCGCACCTCTCTATCTTTATTTTATATTTTTATTTTATTTTTTCTTAGAGCATCATCTGAAACTTTAAAATACTAGTGGGTTTCAATTTTCTTTTAGCTTTTGTTGTTTTTCTAGCGTAAGCGTTGCTATTAATACACCAACTCTACGCCGACCCCGTACCCACACACACACAACCAACACACACCAACATGGAGGCAGGCACGAGAGCAACAGCCTCTGCGCAGGGAAGGTTGAGGAACCAGCTCTTGAACAGTGAACTGGATATATCGAATTTGGATCAATCGCACATGGTCCAGAGCCGCCAGCTGAGGCAACCGTTTGGCGCTCCGAACGGTCAGGTCGCTACACACTCGTCCATGAGCGGGAGCGGCTCGATCCAATCGTTTCAGCAGCAGCAGCACATGCAATTCCAACAGCAGCAGCAACAGCAACAGTTCTACAACAACCAGTACGAAATACCGATGATCAACCAGGGAGGTGCCCAGGGAAGTGGCGCCAGTAGTTCATCGAGAAAGGCGTCTCTCACGTCGCAATCTGCCGTCAATAGAATCTTCCGTAGAAACAAGAACTCAGGGCTAAACGGCGCCCCCAACGACTTTGACGACGACATGGGTGCCGACATCGGCGACTTGACAGGTAACGTCTCATTCGAAGACATAAGACACATGCGGGACAGAGGGCCCTATGGAATGTCCGGCTTCAGTAAGGCTGTAGATACCACACCAATCATTCCTACCATCGGACCCGGCGGGTCATTATCGTTGGGCAAGAGTGCTTCCAGCAACAATATCCAATATAGAAAGCAAATGAACCATCAAAAGAAATTGGCGTTCCTGCAAGGTGCCAGAGCAAACTCCTTGGCGGCAGGCAACGGCCAGCAACAACAG
Source organism: Dujonia boleticola (assembly GCA_029581775.1). Taxonomy (NCBI): domain Eukaryota; kingdom Fungi; phylum Ascomycota; class Pichiomycetes; order Serinales; family Debaryomycetaceae; genus Dujonia; species Dujonia boleticola. The sequence continues at coordinate 489,396 of JARGRU010000006.1, read as the reverse complement.
TTCCAGCAACAGCAGCATTTGTATCTGATGCAAAACCAAGCAAACGACCCCAGAATGATGTCACTTGGAGGGACAAACGGTGGAGGTGCCTACCCAGGTGGACCACCCAGAGCAATGTCATTAAGCGCCAACGCTATGTTACAAGGAGGTGGCCCCCGCGCCATGAGCATGAATAATAGACAACCTGGACAGCAGTATATACCGATGCAGCAGAAAATGGGTCCAATGCCCGGAGGAGGACCCATGGGTCCCATGGGTGGCCCCAACCGCCAGCCCATACCCACCAGAAATGGGCACCTTCCGATGGGAATCTCGAACGGTCCAAGAACAATGTCATTACAACAGGGTCAACCACAGGGACCCATGGGACAACAGGGCCCATTCCCACAGCATTATCCTCGTACTGGATCGCTTCAGAGTGGCCAGCCCATGCACAGAAATGTAGTACCGAATCCGAACTTCAACCCAAATCAGCATCCACAGCAATATCCAATGCAACAACAGCAACCTATGGTAAATGGGAGTATGCAGCAGCCTATGGCAAATGGGAACATGCAGCAAATACCGATGCAACAGCAGCAGCAACAGCAGCAGCAGCCACCACAACAGCCACAACAGCAATACCCACAACCCCAGCAGTACCCTCCACAACTGCAACCCCAGCACCCTCAAAACTTGCATCCTGGCAACGTCTCTCAAAACCAACTTTCAAACGAATCACTCATGCATGTTGTCGAAGAAGAAGAAGAACCCAGAACTTTGGCCCCCCCCAAAAGTGTTCAAAACACACCAAGATTGAACGGTTTCAAAGAGGCATCACCAGCATCTACTTCCTCACCAAAGAACATTCGTAAATCCATGGATCTCAGCACAGCAGTCGCTCAGGCCGCAGCCAATATCGATGACGAAGACTTTGATGTTGTATACAACTTCGACAAGGAAGACGAAAGCACCTTATCCAGAATGTCAACTGTAAATAAAAGCAATTCCATGAGGTTGCGGAAGTTGAACTTGTTTGACAAGATAGCAACAAACGATACTCAAAACGTGCCCGATGTCTCTAAGTCTGAAACTATAATAGATGAGGAGCAGGATTCACAAGCTAACCCCCCTTCTCCCAAATTCAGCTTTACGGAAACGAGGCAAGATAAATTGCATGGCATTAGCACCTCCGTGGGGGACCGCGAATCTTCTTTCAACAACGATGAAGAAACCGAATATGATAAGGATAGGAGAAATTCTCACCATGACAAACTCCAGTCAATAGGCGCCAGTGCCGGTAACAACTCCAACGGTACAACTTTGACCAAGGATGTTTTTTTAACGGCTTCAGATTTCAACTCGCCGCATAAGAGTTTTGGTATAACTACCCCCAGCAAAGAAAATGCAATTCAGGATAATAGCAGAAATGAAGAGGAGGAGAAGAGGCAGGGAGAAGCAATTGTCGACGAGGAAGAAGGTGAAATCACCAAGGATGAGGGACCCCATAATGTAATAAAAACCAGAGGCTCACCCGTTCTCAATGCTGTTCAAAATAGCTTTGACTCTGATTCAACATCAATTATTTCTAGAAGTAGAACAAGCAGTTTTGGCAACACAAACAAGCCACTTCCAAAGCAGCCTTCCATCCTGAAGTTAGTGGCAAACACAGCTTTCAGCAATTTCAGATCTCCTTCAATGGAGAGTGGATCTGGATCCATTGGTGCCTTCAGATCTCCATCCGTAACTGAAAATGATACCGGAAGATTCAGATCAGGTTCAGTTACTTCAATCAATAGAAGTGAAAGTCCATTGCCACCCTTACCAAAGGAAGCATCTGAGAATAACGCTGTCACAAGTACTAGAAAGAATTTGGACACCAGCGATGATCTGATCCAATCGGAAAATGGGATCAATAGACAGACAAGTAAGCCGGGCCGTCGTCCACCACCACCTTCTATGTTACTACCATTGGAGATTAATGAAGAAAAGAACAAGATGACTCATGCCAAGTCCATGTCCACCAGCTCGAACATTTCGGAAAACACAAGGGAAGGTCCACCAAGGAGATTGCCACCACCTTCTAGTATGCTTCTTCCTCTTGATTTCGAGACCCCTGAAAACAATGGTGATTCCACCACTTCATTGAATGGTGAGCTTTCTGGATACCGTAATTCGGATGCCCCAGGTACTTCATCGTCTAAATTCTCATCATCGGATAAGACTACATTCGACAGCTCAAAGGACAACTTGAATGTTTCTGACACACTGAGCGTTTACAACTCAGATGTTGTGGATTCCCCAGTCAATAAATCGGCTTCAATCTTGGGCTCATCCACAAGCGTGTCCATTGCTGCAGCATCAACAGCTGCAGCTTCTTCAACGTCGTCTGATATCGCAAAAACTCCAATTTTAGAAGATTCAGAATCATTCGGAGAAGTCAAGAAATCGAACAGCAAGAGCTTTTCATTGAAGTCAAGAAACTTGATGAATTCATTGAAAAGATTACCTGGTAGAAGATCTAGTCAATCCACCACCAATGCAGACGATGAGAGCGCAAAGGAAACAAAGTCTCCTGGACAAAGTGGCCGTAGAAGATTTTCAGGCGCAAGCTTTAGCTCTTCCGGCAAGAAGGAGATTCCACCGCAAGAGGTCAAGGAACCTGCAAAACCTTTCAAGTTTACCAAGGAAGAATTGAGCATCATGAATTGTAATAACGAATTATTAAATGAGTTGGAATTGGTGACCACCGAATTGGCATCCGCAGTTCAAAGAGAATTAACTCTTGAAAACAAGCTCAGAGGTGGGTTATCTCCACAGAAAGAAAACTTCCTGACAGATGGCGAAGAGAGAGATCTTCAACTGCAGCTCAGTCACCAAAAGAAACAAATTGCAGAATTGCAAGACAAGCTCAATAAAGAACGTAGATTGAGATTCATCAGTGAAGAACATGCATTGTTGATGGAGAACGGCATAAATCCAAGTCCCTTGAAGTTGAACTACGAGAAGACTGAGGTCTATCGTCAATTATTATTGAAAAACGACTTGATTAACCAACTACAAGATAGATTAGATGAATACGAAAGACAGTACGGAAGCGAGCAAAATATTAATGGTATCGGCAGTGATCCAAATATGTCTTCTGATTCAACTAACCACCATAATGCTACACAAAATGCCAACACCCTGGGAATGTTAGATAGCTACAACGAACTCTTGAAGGAAAACACTGATTTAAAATTCAGAATCATTCCTGACTTGGAAAAGAAATTGCAATACGAAGCTAGCAAGCTGAAGAAGGAAAAGAGGCGCCGCGGTCTGAATCTGAACAGGAGCTCCACAAATGGTAATGGCATGACCAAGCAATTGTCATTGACAAGCGTGAACTACGATGATTTGGGCGGCGAGGATGAGTTCTACGATGAGGAGTATGAAATAAATCAAGGGCACCTTGAAATCCAGCAGTTGAAGAACCAGAGAGAAGAATTACGTGAGGTAATTTCAAAGTTGACTTCTGCACAAAGTTATGAAAGTAAGTTTGCTCAAGACAAGATCAAGGTTCTCGAGGCCAAATTACTCGATGCCAACTCAATCAATGAGATGCTTAGCAGGAGACTTGGAGCTGAAGGTAGACCTTCGCCAACCGATTCACTGTCCAACTTACACCTCAACAACAAGGGAGGCAAATTGCACGGATTCAATGTTGTATCTTCAACACAAAAGTTATTTGACAAGTAAAACGAAAAAAGAAATCATGGTCCCTCGAAAGAAATGTATGAATTAGATACTAGGTAACAATATAGAAGAAACAACGTACAGAATATACACTCGCATGTTATATGCATATATCTAAAGGTCATTTATTAAGTAGTACAGTCAATATCCTAGCCCGCTGTAAAGAATTTTGCAGCATTTTGGATGTCTATGTGTACAAAAATCAGGTTTCGTGAATCTGGAAGAACTTGGCAATGGCCCTTCCAACTAGGTCTCCTTGATTGTTCAACAGCTTGCTTGCATACATGCTCTTCTCGTATTGGTTCTTATCAATCAAATTGATCTTGTAGTCCACGCCAAGAAGGTCAAGAGTCTCAGGTGTGGTGAACTCTGGGTGCCCCTGGAAGGTGAGAATCTTAATTTTGCCCTTCTCTGTGATGAGTCCTTGAATTGCACATTTAGACGTTGATCCGAGTCCAATGAAGCTGGTATCGAGATCCGCACACACTTTAGGTGGTGGTAAATCGTATACAATGTCCCTGTGAAATTGGACTAGGTTAAGATGGTTGAAGATGTTCTTCTCTTCATCCACCAAGGTTTCTACGAACGGGGAGTCTTCGATCTCGAAGATCTCGGTGTTAAGGTCAACAGTGGTCACCCCAGACTCGTAGCTCTCTTCAATTGAGTTTCTATCGACTTTACAGCCAAGGTTCTTGGCGATGATTTGGTGACCAAAACAGATACCAGCCATGGGGACAGTCTCGTTTTGAGGGTTAAGAGCGTAGGCTCTCAAGAACTCGTCTAACCTTGTTATCCATGGGACATCTGTTGCAAACGAGTCTGATCTAGATCCAGTCACAACAACCGCTTTGATCAACCCGCTCTTCCAGTTGGCTTCCAACACTTGGTAAACTTGAGCCAACTCCTGCGAGTAATCGGTGCCACTTTCGAAGGCTACCTGGTACTTGATGATCGGAGTAGTGCATCCTGCTCCGGTAAGCAAAACATGAGTATTGTCGCCAAAGTCACCAAATTTCTCTGTAATTCCGTCGATGGGAGTATCACTCACCAATATTGCAACGTGTGGTTGCTCGCTCACAGTCATTGTAGGTATATGGTGGATTGGTCTAGAGTTGGCGGAATTTGGATGTACTTACGCCGACCGCTCTAGAAAACAAGCAAAAAAAAAAACAGAGCAGCAGCAGCAGATCTCTCCAGGTTTCAGATACAGTCACCCCAAAATATACGAGAGATAGAAAGAAAGAGCAACAAAAAAAGACTCCAAAATATAGACAGAGATCGAGATAAGAGAGCGATCTTCTCTGTATTAAAGTATCTTATCTGGTGAAATAACTACGTTACAATTTATCAAGAATATAGATCGATCCGAAGGTGACTCTAAATCACTCCGCACTGATAACAAAAAAATTATTTCTTTTTTTGATTCGTTTATCGCGCGTAGCCACGAAAATGCTCAGTGAGGCTTCAAGGATGCGCAAAAAAAAAAAAAGTTCGCTGGTAGCGATGTCGGGTGGGTCTCCCCATTCTGTAGTGCGAAGGGTCTCAGTAGCCGGATTCAGCACAGGTTCCTGCACAGAGCCCGTGGGTTAGGGCATTTGGAGAGAAAATAATTTTAGAATGTTCGGCAAAACGAGCGAGAAGTAGCGCGCAAATGTCTATGAATTTGGACTTGAAATGGTACAATAGTGCGTGGGTTGGTGGGGGGATTATGTGAGAGACTGCGTGAGAGAAAGTGAGGAGCACGCACGAGAGAAAATTGAACGAAAAGGCAACTGCGAGAAAACTACAACCTCCAAATCTGGGCCCTCCTAGCTGTAACCGACCGACCTTGTAGCACTTAATTGTAGGCAGATACGTCAAGTTTGCCGAGAGTATTTATTCCCTTGTGGTTCCACTTATATACATACGCTGCTCTGTTATAACCAGTCTCTTTTCGGTCGTTGAAGGACTTGCTGCTATTTACAGAGTTTTGTTACACTCCCTCTACTACTCCAAAGACACTACTACCTCCCCCCCAGCTACGAGCTTAACTTCGGTAATTTACATATCCAAGGATCATCCTAAACCACAATGTCGGGTCCCATCTCCAATCTATCGGCCGGACTCAAGTCTGTGACCCTTTCTGACCAACAGCAGAATGAAGTGAATCTCCTGCTCTTACAACAGCAATTACACAGCGAGGCCACCTCCCAACAACAACAATCAAGAATCACCCAGTTCTTCCAGAACCAACCTACAGAGGGTTACACCCTTTTCTCTCACAGATCTGCCCCTAACGGGTTCAAAGTAGCCATAATATTGTCCGAGTTAAACCTACCATTCAATACCATCTTCCTTGACTTCAATAACGGCGAGCAGAGAGCGCCAGAGTTCGTCACCATTAACCCGAACGCAAGAGTGCCGGCCCTCATTGACCATTTCAAAGAAAACACCTCCATCTGGGAGTCTGGTGCCATCATATTATACTTGGTATCGAAATACTTGAAGGAAAACGGTGAATGTTCCCTCTGGTCAGACAATTTAGTTGAACAATCACAAATCTCGTCCTGGCTCTTCTTCCAGACCTCTGGTCACGCTCCTATGATCGGCCAAGCATTGCATTTCAGATACTTCCACTCGAGCCCCGTTCCAAGTGCAGTAGAAAGATACACAGACGAAGTGAGAAGAGTCTACGGAGTTATCGAAATGGCGTTAGCTGAAAGAAGGGAAGCATTGATCATGGATTTGGATGTAGAAAATGCGGCAGCATATAGCGCGGGAACCACTCCGTTATCCCAATCGAGATACTTTGAATATCCTGTTTGGTTAGTAGGGGACAGAGCGACTGTTGCAGATTTGTCTTTTGTTCCATGGAATAATGTTGTTGACAGAATTGGAATAAATTTGAAGGTTGAGTTCCCAGAGGTCTACAAATGGACAAAGTATATGATGAGAAGACCCGCAGTTATTAGAGCATTGAGGGGAGATTAAGGGTGCATCTTCAAATTTGGACAAACCCCTCCCCTGTAAAATAATCCTAATGGAATCAACCATCCAGTAGATTAGAACGCTTGTGGAATAGGCTAATTGTCTTCCATATGTCGTCTAGACCTTCAACTTTTGTTTGAATCCGCCCCTGGGCTCGCTGAAGCTCATATATTCAAACAAGAATTGAAGCAAGGAAACTAGAACCATGTCAGAGAGATCATCTTTTTTTGCAACCATATAGTCCATCAAGATCTATAATATGCAACAAATGCTCACCTCCAGATACATTGACATCAAACCCTAGTACAAGAAGAACAAAGGATGATGAGAATTCTTTTGTATTAACACCAAACTCATGTCTGACTAATTTTTAGCTCACTAGCCAAGTCTTCAATTCATAATAATGCTGTATAGCCTTACATCTATAGCATGATTCATAAATATATCTTATACACGTTTCTACTGGAGTTTTTCTTACACGGGCGATTGTAATTTATTACTTTATCAATTTATATTATTAATTCACTCTCTAAGTATTCTAAAAACTATTTACCGACTGCAGACTTAATGGAAGTGATTGGTTCAAGGTTACGTTCGTCTCTAAGACCAACTAAACCTTCTTCATCATGCTTTTCGTTGTCATCTTCGTCACTTTCACCGTTTTGCAAGAAGTGCTCTCTTTGGGCTCTTTCAACTTCCATTTCAACGTGTAAGTTTCTGAATTGGAAGAAGAAAATGGCTGCGGCAATGAAACCAACAATACCCATGGCTGCGAATGGCCAGATTAAATGTGGGTCAACCAAGGTTGAGACTAAAGCTTGGGATAAAGCTGAAGAAAGAGCAGACATGAATAAGAAAATAGCCATGACAAGACCCTTCATTTGTGGTGGAGATCTGGTGTACGCTAATTCATAACCAGATGTCATAGCGAAACATTCAGATGCAGCTTGTAAGATGAATAAAACAACTTCGATCCAGGCAGAAAGTGGGGAAACACCAATTTCACAGTTGGTAGCTTGGTATCCACATGGGGAAGTCTTGTAGATTCTCCATTGAACGATAGCACCAATGACTTGGGATAAAGCAGCTAACAGGAAACCGAAAGTGATTCTCCAGACTGGCTTGAAGTCGATCTTATACTTTCTCAAGGTTGGGTAGACAAAGTAATCCAAGATTGGGATCAAGATAATAATGGTTAATGGGTTGAAGTTGTTGAATAAATCGTTTGGAACACCGTTTGAAGACATGGAACCGGCTTGGGAAGTTTGCACAGTTCCAATACCACCATCGTTAACCAAGTAGATTGGGTACCAGATGAAAATCTTACAAGCGTTGAAGGTTTGTCTGATATCTAAAACCCACTTGTCGTTCCAGGTGATTGGAGATTGAGTCTTTTCCTTGTAGAACTGTTGACCACGAGCGATCATGTTAGAAGGTCTAGCGTATTCCCATAATTCACCAGCTCTCCATCTCTTGATCCAGTTACCACTGAAGGTAACTCTGGTAACCTTGAAGGCAGTCTTGATAACAGTACCTTGTGGTTCAGCTTTGGTAAGACGAGGCTTCAAGTAGACTAAAAGAATTGGCATCAAGATGTATAAGATACCTGGGACTAAGAAAGCCAACCAGAAACCAATAAGTCTTTCACAGTATGAAGTAGCTAATTGTAAGAAAGCACCAATGTTAATGGCCCAGTAGAAAACTAAAGTCATTCTTTCCAAAGTCTTTTGACGATCGACAATGACGCTTTCACCGGAAGGCAACTTCTTAACAACATCAATACCAACTGGGTATTGGTCCATCAATAATGGTAACAAGTTTGGCTTGATGAAACCAGTACCAACAGCTAAAGAGAGAACGGCAAGAACAGTAGGAGCAATAGCTGCACCACCCTTGATGACACTTGGAATAGCAGCAATAATGAACAAAACGTGAGAAATGGCACCAACGATAACACCAATCCAGATAGCCTTGAATTTACCAAGGTTGGAATCAGCAACGAAACCACCGTATAATGGGGTAACGTAAGCTAAGAAAGCCAATAACAAGGTAAGACCAGAGGCAGCTTGTAAACCCATACCTAAGGCACCAGCTTGGAATTCAGAGCCCTTTGGTGGAGCACCGGTACCAGAACCGCCCTTTGGCAAAGGTCTTTGGATAAAGTTAGCTAAACAACCTTGAACACCGTAGTAAGAACCTCTTTCGGCCAACTCGATCAAACAAAGAAGATAAGCAACGTAAGGAGCGTGTCCGAGAACTCTTCTTAATGAGCCAAATTCAGCCTTGGTTGGTCTTCTTAAACCCTTTGGGTTGTGTTCATCAACGTAGAAGTCAAAGTAGTTGCGTGGGTCTTCGTAGTCGTAGTGGTCATCGTCTTGAAATAATTCAAGAGAGCCTTCTTCTCCAGAGGAAGTATGCTTTAACTCACCAGTGGTGACAACTTGGTGTCCCTTTTCTTCGATGCTGCTCATGGTGTAATGTTAAGCTGCAAAAATGAAAAAAGCAATAAGAAAAGTAGCGTTAGTAGCGAATATTCTTACTTGATTCAGCTTTCAAATTACTTTCTTCTCCTTCTTCATTTTATGAAATGCTGCCTCATTTTATACTAATTTCATGTTCACATTCTCTCTGCTCAAGGTGTACGATTCCAACTTTTCGATAAGATAAAAATTTCGCTAAGAGATAAACTGCGGCTCATGGGTAATCATGAATGGCTCCAACGGGTTTTGCTCACCAGACAATACGGCCACACGGCAATTGACTTTTTTGTAATGTGCATGCGGAAAATCAGATAAACCTATTTTCCCCCATGAGCTTTGAAACCTTCTTCGTTACAATCCAAATACCGTAATGCAACCCACACTAATTGCTCCATTTCCCGTTCATACGGCCCCCAAGGTTCAGTGCCGCATATCCAACAAGTGGTCCAAAAAAGGGCTTAACACACCCTGTGCGCTACGCGATAATAATATTGTTTGGAACATGTACTTGTGGCTCCACCCTGTCAAAAAAAGAAGTCCTTGCAAAATAACATCCTCCATAACGGGCCACGAACGAGAAAGTAAAGATGAACCAATTACTGGCAAGTTAACTCTAATCACCTGTCAAATCTCATGTCGTCCGTACGCCAAGATGTATTCGAAACTATCACTCACAAGATGAAATTGGACTGAAACAGTAGTTTAGATCATAAAATGCTGAACGCATGGACCTGCACTGTTTGTGCAGCGATTGCCATGCATGAACGCCCTATTTGCGTGATTGTACACAGGTGTTGCGATAAGGGCCGTACGAAATTGCACCCCAGCTTCAGCATCTGCAACTCAGCAGACGCACAAAAGCATAGAGGGTGGGAATATTCGGGGCATTGTTGTTGCTGTGAAGCCCACCACACATCGATTGTTAGACTAGCGCAAGGCTAATCCAGTGTGATTAATCTAATGCAAGTTTAATCTAAACGCTCAGCTGGTAATCAAATGAAGTGAAAAAAAAAAAAAAATTCACTTGCTAATCCGAGCGCAAAAAAATATTCTTGATAAGGTGCAACTACGTTTGCCGTGGCTCGCCTGGGGTAATAGGAAATTGTGCTTTTGCTCCCCGGGACAAAGTAGTGACAAACTGTTCGTATGATACTCTGCAGTTTTAGATCACTACTTTCCTTTCCGTTAACATCTCGGATACCCAGGGATCAGCAGGGAGGCTCAAAAAGCCTAACATCAGATCTTATCATGAAAATAAAATTTCTTTTTTTCCTTTACTTCAAAGTGCTTCTCGGTCCGAAGTTTAACCTTGATAGATAATTTTATATGTAGCATCTCATCTCAAGGAACTTCTCGGATGAGAATTAAGGTTTCCGTCGCTAACCTTCGACCAATGACAAATCATTGGTTGACTAGTGGTGCATCGTAATTTTTTTCCATGTAGTCCCAGTAGAAAGAAACCTCACTCGTCAAGTGATCCGCTAACTTGCAATCACGCCGAACATCCACAGTTTCTATTCTTTGTTGCACTAGCGCTACAAAATCGCCGAATCCACAAGAGAATCCTGGGCCGGACGCACATGCAGGAATTGGGACAACTGCATCGTTAACCACAAATCTTATAAAATAATTGTCTCCGCAGGACAACTTCTCTGTGTAAACTCTGGCGCCTTGGGGTAAGATGTTTGCGTGTAAATAGGGATTTGGGAAAATCCACTCAGAGGGGGAAAATTTCTCATTCGGTGTGAATAGCCCCAAAATCGATAAATACATCTCTATATCTGTATCGTGGGTAAACGATATCCATATCTTATTTGTTGCCTCATCATCCTGAAGTAGCTTAATCGATGCTTCAACCAAGGGAGTGGCGATTGTCTTGCTTAGTTTATGTCCCGGCCCACTAGAGTAAAACTTAGACAAACTGGTAGCATAAGACCATTTTATGAATTCTTCGTTTTCGAATATTCCGCACATGGGCGATTCGCCTCTAACGTTCAACTCATACGCACAGTACTTGAAGAGCGTAGACACATCGTCCCTGGATATGGGTATGTTTGGATTTGTCGCATTGAACCGTTCCAAAATGTCATCCAAAAATGAATCGTCGTACTCCTTGTAGATGTCTGCGTTTTCGCTTTTATTGTACGTGCTGCAGGAAATTCTTGGTGTCAATGAGTTGAACCCCAAGTCTGCATCGTAGGACTCAGAGAGGATCGAAATCTTGACCTTTTTTGCTGTTTCTACCGCTTTTGCTGCCTTTGCTGCTGTTACTGCTGCTTCTTCGGACTCTTTCGCTGCCTTCCGTGCCTCCACCGCTGCTGCGAAACTCGTACGGCCGCGCTGCGATTTCCCACTACCTTTTCGGCCATAATGGCTGCTAAAGCCGCGAGCATCGCACGCTAAAAACCCGTTAGCAAAATATTGCGCCGTTTCGTAGCAGCGTCCCGAATTGGAAGTGAACACTGGGAGCACGCTGCCTGCAGCGTACAAATGTCCATACCGCTTCCTGAACGATACTCCATGTCTATAGGCATTCTCAGTACCGGCAAAGTCCCCCTTCGAATTGGACAGCGTTGTTTCCTTTTCATAGTAGGACGTGTCTTCTACAAAATAGGTGTATTCTACGTCATTCAAAAAAGCCAAGTCTCCTTGGTATTTGCTGCCGTACAGTTTTAGCTGGTTGAAAACTTTCTCGAACTTTGCTCCCGAATTAGCAGTCGGATACCTCTCCCCATGCCTTGCAAGCATTTGCACTTGCTCAACTTTGCATTGCGAAGGCGTATCTAAGGATATCCCGAACCCAGGATGCTGAGTGTAGGGGCCTGATCCACCTAAATACCTAATTATACTATACTGGTCCAAGGACGCCTGTTGAGGAACGGCTACATCCAGGTATACCTTCTGTTGGTCAACAAGAAGGAGACCACCATTGAGTAGTTTTGATATCGATACCATCAATGCGTGCGTGTGGGGGATTTGTTGTGCTTTATATACTCACAAGAAAAAACTATATGCGGCAAAACAATTTAAAAATTTGTCATACAGAGCCGCCTGGGTGTGCGAAATGACGCAGCAAGTGGTTGCAAATAGAAAAAAAAATATTAATTCCGCTCCCAATTTGCTTGCATTTATACGAATTGTGACTAACATTTGGTGCGCAGTGGCCCAGAAAAGCCAACACTGGTTACATAAGGAAATGGCACTACTGCACGTGTGACACATCCAGCTAAGGCTACGAAGGGGGTTATGCTTACTTAAGTATGCAACGGAGGCGTATGGCACCCTAGTGTGTATATATTCTGCTCATAATTACGGATTGATCCTAAGTGCTTCGTCATTGTACGAATGCTCCTGGTAGTCCCAGTAGAAGGTGAGCTCAGACGGAGCGTCTGCACTGGGACTGCATTTACCTATATCAACCCCCTCCATTCTGCTCTCGACGTACTTCTCAAAATCTGAAAGCTTGCAAGAGTATCCTGGCCCATCAGCACACAGTTTTATCGGTATCACTGCATCGTTGACTATAAACCTGACGAATGGTTCCAGCTCGCCGTCGCAGGTGTACTTCTCTGTCACGGTCCTTCCTCCCATAGGGACGACGCTTGAATGGTGGTAAACGTCTCTGAATTCAAATTTATCCACGGGCAATGGACTCATCGTATCGAACAATCCCAAGGCTGCATGGAAAATTTCAATATCAGTGTCGTGGGTGAAACTGAGCCAGATTTTATTTGAGTTTTCTTGGGCAGTTTCTTTCAAGAGCTTGAGCAGAGCTTTCAACGGGATGGACCCTATCTCTTTGGTGAGCTTCCCGCCAGGACCACTACTGTAGTAGTACCTCAAGTCTGAGTTATACCCGTATGCAATGAAATCGTCTTCTGTGAAAATAGAGCAAAAACTCAGATAGCCTTGGTAATTCAACTCAAAGGCGCACATTTCGAATAACTTGTCCACATCTTCGACCTTCAAATCGAGCCCCTCGTGATCTTTCACTAGCCTTGCATGTATTTTGTTTCGATATTGCCGGATCGTAGCGTCTCCCCCCCTCAGCAACTCCTCAGCATTCCAGTCGTAGTCAAAAGCGGGACAATTGCTTCTCGGCACAAGTGTGTTGAACCCCTGGCTAATATTTTCTGTTATAACGTTGAATTTGTACTTTTTCTGCTTATATGCACCGGCTGAATTAAACCCTTGAGTGAAATACACGGCTGAATCGTATACTCTCTTTGATCCTGCCACGAATACGGGGAGCACCGCCGTGTCATCGTACAACGACCCGTATTTCTTCCTAAACCACTTCCCCATCCTTCGACAAGTCTCCGAGCCCAAATAAGGTCCCGGCGAGTTTCTATGGGTATTTTCTTCCTCGTATAGGTCCTCTGAAGACGCATAGTATTTGTATGTATTCAAGAAGGATAGTGATCCCACAAAACTCTTACCTTCCAGCTTTTTGAAATTTTGTAGCCTATCGACGAGCTCCTTCATGGACTTACCAGAGCCCAATCCCGGGAACCGTTCTCCATGACGCAGCATCAATTGTACCTGCTCGATCTTGCAGTTCTCCGGTATTTCTGCAGAGATGCCATACCCTGGATTCTGAATGTATGGACCGGAGCCTCCAAGATAGCGTACGATATTTAGCTGATCTGCTGCAGAAAGCTCTGGAGAGGCCACAGTATCGTAGAATGGGCCGAACACCAAACTACCAGATAGGATCTTGTGTATTGAGACCATGTTCCTTAACCGGCTCTCTGCTACCTGGCTTTGATGGTGAGATTAGATAAAGGTTTTGATATCTTTATCGCCCAATACGCGCGATAATCAAACAGCGTACAAATTTGTAGTGAAAAATTTAGAGTGAGACACCTCAAAATCTCAAACCGCCAGACTAGTAAATGCTTTACATTCTTGTTCTTTCTACAGCATGAATTGAATTCTGATACCTAGCTTTAATTCTTCTATATCCTAAACAAAGAGCCAGAAAAAAGATGAAAAAAAAAAAGTTATAAAAAAAAAATGGAAACACACACACTTTGGAAGCATATATGTCTTGTGTATAATTCTATAAGTATTAGCTGTTTTGAGTTACAGTGATCATTTCTTCTTCTTTCCGCCCTTCTTACCACCATTTGCGCCAGATTTGCCAGCATTTGCTCCACTTGACTTCTTACCGGTTGCAGTTTCCCCAGTAGGAAGAACAACCTTCAACTTGTTGACAGTGATTGCACTTATCAAGTCATTTGGTTTCGTGGTTTTGATGATCTCTCTTTCATTTGGCCAATCAAGGTCAACATCCTCTCTGCTAGCATCCATTTTACGAGTAGTAAAGTAATGTAAAATCTCATTGAGAGACTTTCCCTTCTTACCCAATCCAGGTTGAATCTTTGCCTTGTACTTGAACTTCGTGAGAGATGCCCAGGGTGCAAATACCGGTACAAGATCAAGAAATTCGTCGTCCGGCTGAGGCTTGCTGACAAAAGAGTCAAGGATTTCCAAGTAATTAGTGACTCCAGACTCGGACTCATTGGGCTCTTCGGTCAAATACTTACGGAATTCACGCTCCTGCTGCTTTTTACGTTCCTGAGCTCTTGAGCTGTCAATTTGACGCTGGTTTGGCTGATTATTGGTGACTTCTTTGGCAGCCTTCTCGGCCTCCTCCTTTTCTCTTTGTTCAACTTGCTTCAATGTACCCAAAACTTCCATTCTGAGTCTTCTGTCTTCTTCGTCCTGGTCATTATATTTAGCCATCTTCTTCAACTTGCTCTTTTTGCCTCTAACATGGGGCACATTTTGAGGATTCTTCGACTTAATATCGAGGGAAGAAACGATGCTGCTCACTTCTGAGACATCTTCAGAATCAGGCGACTCTGTTCCGGTATTTTGTGCACTTAAAAGTTGCTCAGGGGTAGCCACGCTTGCGACGGTGGGTGTTACATTGTCGTCTGCGGCTTCGTCAGGCTTGTCCAATTTTAAGCCTTCAAGGTCTTTCTTCTTGTTATCCATGACCAACTTGAGGCCATGCTTTTCTTCTTTTTCCAATCTCAATTTCTTGTATTTTTCGGTAGACTCCTCATGACCCAACCAGTAAAAGCCAAAACCCATCACCAATTGGATTGGTGGAAGGAAATTCTTCTTTTGCTTGTAGTTGAAGCTTCCAGGTTCCAAGAAGGAACCATCGAAATCTCTCTTTGAAATTTCGTCCACTTGAAGAAACCACGCAGATGTAGTCACTTTATTGTTCCAAGCTGTTGAAGCAGACATGGCAAACATACCAGCTTGCATCAAAGTGCTAGGAGGCACGCCCTCAGATTTGAATGGATTCTTGATGAAGACCTTTAAGGATCCTTCCACATCCGAAGTGACGTAAAAGTCGTTGTCACTGACATGTCTGTAGTACAACATGTCAACTTGCGAAGGATCTCTTCCTGCTAAGCACAAGTAGCCTTCATTGGTCACAAACCAGTGGAATTTTTCGAACCAAAACTTTGGTCTGATTTGTTTAAGGACATCTGTTTCATTCTTCAAGTTTTTCTGTAAGTCTTGGTTGATTTTTCTTTCTGCATTCTTGAGGGCTAATGTAGCACTCTTTTCAACCTTCTGCTGCTTCGTTTCTGCAGTCTTCTTAGCATCGAAGTAGAGACTTGCATTAGCATAAGGAGAGAGTGATAAATCAATCCATACTGAAACCCTTGGAATCTGCTTAGCCTTTTCCTTCTTGGTTTTCTTAGACTGTTTAGTCTTTGATTCGGATTCGGAATCCAGTTCAGATTCCAGCTCAGACTCAGACTCAGACTCAGATTCAGATTCGGATTCAGACTCACTTTCAGACTCACTTTCACTTCCGCTATCACTTGCGTCGGAGCCATCGGTATTATCTTCGATTTCGTCAAGATCAGGAAGTAATAAGTTTATCTTGTTTTCCTTTAAATTTAACGGCAATCTAATAAGCTCTGCGACTTCATTGCCTCTGGTCTTCTCAAGCTTTATCATACTCTCAATGTTAGTCCAATCCATCTGTTGATCAAGTAATTTTTGAACAGATTCAATGCATAAGCTAACCTTTTCGGCGTTATATATAATAATATCACCCTTTTTGATGTTGGAAGTCTGCTGGTCAATGAGGGCTTGAATTTGCTTATCCCTCTCTTCCCTTGCATGGTTCAACCTCTTGGCTGCTTGTTGCTTTTGCTGCTCAATACGCAAAGCGTACTTAGATGACTCAATCGTAGTGAAAAATTGGTCGAGCGTTTTGTTATACCCCTTGATTGGAAGCAACTTCACATCCTTCTTACTATCGTTTTTGGGCACAGGTTCAAAAGGGTGGAATTCGTCGTATAAGTATTCCAAATCATTGTTTGGGGCTCCTTCAGATTCGGCGTCAGGTACAAATTGCTCATTCTTTCTGGCGACAATGTATCCGGTAACTCCATCGTCAACCTCATCCAAAAGCTGAGCGTAGTCCAACTCAGCAAGATTCAATGATTTCACAATTTGTTCCAATTTAGAAGAGTCTGCGTCGTATTCAAGGGACGACGTTGAGGGGTCTAACCCGTCATTTATAAGTCTCTTTTGAATAAGCTCACTGGATAAATGACTGGCATTGACAAAGAGTAGCTTGTGGATTGAGTATACTTTATTTCTCCGACTCTTCTTCTTGCTTGAGGATGCCTCCACTTGAGACTCTGCTTGGTCTTGTAATTTCTTCTTTTGCTCGTCAATCCATGATTGGATTTTTTCGACGGTAAATGTCTTGATTTTGTACCCTTCTTCCTTTTTCAATTCCTCCTGCTCAAATAAATCTTCGGTGAACATGTTGTACGTTTCATTCACTGCATACCTGTCATTGTTGCCCTTGTCTTGAACCATTCTTTGTAAGGATAAGATCTTTCTGTCATGGTCTAACAAGAGGATATTTCCCGCACTGAAGAATTCTAGGACGAGGTAGAACAACCCGTCGCTGAATTCGAAAACCAACACTCTATCATCTCCGACTTGCAAAAGTCTGGATAGTCTTCTTGTTTTAAGGTGCTTTCTTAACTTGGTGACAAAGTTGGATGGTGTCTGTAAGGTTGGTCTTTCGAAATCGGTCATATGCAACTTGTTACCACAGTCCAACACTACAACCTTCTTGGAATCAGGAATTGCAAACTTGAGCAAGAACTGTCTGGATGAAGTCGCCACATTGTAGATATTTTGCAATCGGTAGTTAAGGATGTTCTGCTGGAGTTCAGCAGTAAGAATTTGTAAGTCTAGTGCAGTAATACGTTGCTATATATGGGGAAGCCATTGTTAGTAAGACAGAAGATCAAGAATATTCATCGCCACTGATGACAAATTTATGTGGTCCGTAAAAATCGAGGCCAAGTCGATAGTGGTGAGATCAGTATGACATACCTTCATGGTTCGGTTTTCCTGAACGTATCTGCTTGATATTCAATGAGTATTCCGACTCTCAGGCTAACGTTAATTAGTTACTAGGAAAAAAAAATTAAATGTAGTGTGAGTCAATGGACGAGATCGCAGCAACTGTTTAGGAAGAGCGTAGAGGCCGAAAAATCTTTGACCGCCATTTGGAATCTCTTGTCGGTTATGTCGCTTTCTGCGTGGTATTTAGTGCAGGAAAAATTAGTGGCTAGCAACATCCCCACAATCCAAGGTACTACTTGACTGGTGTCCTTTTTCCGATCCACGAAGCATTGTATTGGACTGGTTCCTTTGAACTCACATACTATATATACTCACAATGGAGAAATCATTGCAACCGTTGATAAAATCGATCAAAAGCGGGAAGAAGGTGACGTTTTTCCTTGGAGCAGGCATCTCCACCAGTGCAGGTATTCCCGACTTCAGATCCCCAGAAACAGGATTGTATTCGAACCTTTCCAAGTTGAACTTGCCCTTTGCGGAAGCCGTTTTCGATATAGACTACTTCAAGGAGCATCCACAGGCCTTTTACACATTAGCGGACGAGCTATACCCAGGGAAGTTTGTGCCAACTCCATTCCATTACTTTGTTCGGCTTCTACAAGATAAGGGCCACTTGCATAGAGTTTACACCCAGAACATAGATACCTTAGAAAGAATTGCTGGCGTGAAAGAGGAGTACATAGTAGAGGCACATGGGTCCTTTGCATATAACCACTGTATCGACTGCAATGAAGAAATGAGTACAGCTGAATTGAAAAAGCAGATGCAAAATGGCAAACCTAGTGACAAAAAGTCTCATAAGCATGTCGGCGTCCCCACCTGTCCAAAGTGCAAGGGTTACGTCAAGCCAGACATTGTGTTTTTCGGTGAGGGTTTGCCTGCCAGATTCTTTGATTCGTGGGATGAGGATTCTGAGGAGGTAGAGATCGCCATTGTTGCGGGCACATCTCTTTCCGTTTACCCGTTTGCGTCGTTGCCCAGTGAAGTGAATAAGGATGCTCTCAGAGTATTGATCAATAACGAAGCAGTTGGAGACTTTGTCAAGAGTTCCAAAAGACGCACTGACATCTTGGCATTACACTCGTGCGACGAGGTGGCCAAGACTATCAGTAAATTGCTCGGGTGGGAGGACGAACTAGACGAATTGATCAGTAGCGCTACGAAGGATGAGAGCAAGAAAACTGCCGAGGTGGAGTCCAAGGAATTGTCCGGCGCAATTGCTAAGGAAATCAAGGAGGCAGTGGAGGTCAAATCGGAAACCCCTGCCGCAAAGGACAAAGAACCTAAGCAAGATGAAGCAGGCAAAGACCAAAGTGCCGAGAAAGATGAGAAGAAGGATGATATCGTTGATGATCTTTCGAAATTGAAGATTTAATTGTGGTGACTACAGTATCTGGTTTTCTGTTATTTTTTTTTTATTTATGCTGATGCTAATGCTATGCTATTTCTTGATTTCCTCTTGAGGGAGGGATACTTACTTCTTAATGTACAAACGATAGAAAAATCTCATGTTTTCCAACTTCATTGGGTAGTCAACTTCTTTTGGATTGATTCTGTACCAGCAGCTCTCACTCTGTTCAACTACTTCCCAGGCGCCTTCATTGCTGCCTGGTTTGCCAATGAGCACCATATCGACCAAGAACTGTACTGGGAATTTCTTGGATCCGATAGTGATGTGGGAGTAAGAGCCCGCACTTTCTGTTATCAACAATTTACATCCTTTTTTGCAATTTTTGTTGAAGTTTTGCAAGAGCTTGATTGTTTCTTGTCTCTTTTCAGAGAAGAGTTCGTTCGTAGTGAACATGAGGGTGATCAAATCAAAGTCTGCGTATTTCAAGGCGTTGGTCGTCAAGACGTCGCCGTGTATGAATGTAGAGTTGAGCTTGGAGGCATCGTACACCCAATTGTGCTTGATGTACTTGGTCAATGCGTTCACGATTCCCGTCCAGTCTGCGATATCTATAGCCACTATCTCGATATTTGAAGGCGAAGTGGAATTGTATTCCTTCAACCTGCCAAATAATGAAGACAAGGCCACCAACTCAGCACCTGCACCACCGCCGATACACAAGCACTTGGATGCGTACTCTGGGTCTGAGAAGATGTCGCGGATAGGTGACAACGAGCTGAAGAGCGACGAGTACGCCAATGCTCTAGCTGGCGTCCATCTAGCGACATAAGCCAATCTTTTATCATCTGAATCGAATGCATTGAGGTAGTCTCTGTTGAAAAGTTCTCGTTTGACCGACTGGATATGCTCTGACAAGTCGTCTGAAGTTAAGATCTGGTTGAAAGAGACGTTGAATAAGTCTACGATCTTGCGTGGTTCGATGGAATATTTGCTCGAGAACGGAATCGAGTCCGATTCCTCTGATCTGCTGGACATAGCGAGGCGAGCTGGATAAGTTTCAGAGATGCTGTTTGCGTGTCTTTGAAAGTATTGTAAAGTTGCAACCATTGAACGCTTTCTAAGGTTACCCTGTGTATCTTTGCAATTTTAGATCCGGGTAACTCATCTCAAGCTGCACTATTAGCTGTGTCTATAGAAACCCTCGATATGGCGGCAGGAAAAAAAAAAATAGTATATATACTCGCAGATTGAAAAATCTTTTTTTTCAGTTCACTTTTTTTCTTTTTCCTTTTTTTTTCTTTAACTAATTCTGTCAATCTGTGTTGCGGTGGGCACTCAGGAGATATTCAATTAAACTTCGGTTATTGGAAGGATCCTGTAGCGTTTTCCGCAGCAGTTCGGCGCTCGAGAAGCTAGTTTCAGTAGACCTCTAGAGCCCATATGGACTGGTCCTCCTTTCGAGGGGTTGAGCAGCTCGTACGGATCTTCTATGTCTACACCATCGCTGGTATGAAACAGGGGTTAGACTCCGTCGACAGATTGTAGATAAAGCGGGTGGTCTTGAACTCCCTTTTCAATGGTCTTCGGATCGTTATTGGTTGAGTTCGGCCGTTAACTCGTAGCAGCATATTCCTGGACACTGCGAACGGTCGTTGGCTAATGGACGCTTGGGTAAAACCATGCTGCAAACATATGAACAAAAAAACAAACAACTCGAATTCCAGTAAGAGCCTACTTTTATGTTGAGCTTTTGCTGATCTTGTACTATTCGTACCTTTTCTTTACCGTGTCTCTGTAGAAAAGCGACGATGCAGCCGTTAAGTGTATCGCCGTTTTGTAGAATCAACTCAGCTAGCACTATGTGTAATGCACAACACTGAATAACAAAACGTGTTGGTTTGACCTACCTTCGAGTTTTATCTACATCTTGAGGCAGAAATGACTAACGAAGTATTTATCAATTCATCTCGAGCTCCTCCATCCTGTGTCTTTCTATATCACAGTACCCTCTCTCCCCATAGCATGTGCATAGTGTCAAATATCAAGCGCAAAAAATACGAAAATTAACCTTTCCATTGAGTGCGGTGGAAAGCTGCCAAAACTGCATACAGCACCTCAATCTTTAAAAATAGAGACCCTATTTATCCGAATCTACTTACTCCACTTTATCCAAGCAACCTTTAACTAAGTAGAGTGTTTTTCTTATTTTAATTTCAAGAGACGCTGCTTTTGTATTCCATAGACTTCCATTTCAATATGGATCGGCAGAAACATCGCAATTCTTTGAGCTCCTTAAATTATGATGACCCACACAACTCCTACCTCCATACGAGGAGTCCTAGACGATCCAACTTCGGTTCCAGAACTGGTGCGTCCACATTGCCCAGCTTACCTGTACCAAACACGTCACTAGTCCCAGGCATGGGATCGCCAGATAAATCAGGAAATGTCTTGAGTGGTCTGAACTCACAACCAAGTACTCCATATCAACATGAATTCAACCTAGGGGGTGGCAACACCGGCAGCACGCACTCGTCGGCTAACAATATGACGCTTGTAGATGAGCTTGAGCAATTTCCCTCTGCTGACCGTAATGAAGGCGAGAGCTATATCGAATTTGATTTAGGTGGAGGTGGAGGCGGCGGGGACTACAACGACAGCAGAAGCAGATCCGAGAGCTTCCAAGCCCACCATGCAGTTGGAGCAAGCGAGAAATTCATATCAAACTCCAGCTTGAGCTTAAGCGAGACCGAACTGCACCAAAACAATCATACCCCGGTAGAGCTGCCATTAAGACAGCAGCAAACACTGCTGCTGTCTGTTCAAGATTTACAGCAGGAAGATCAAACCATCGAGGACACCCAACTGCAACCGCTCGACACACCAGTATCCCCCAAAAAAAGTAAGGGTGACGATGACGACTTCTTCACCCTGGGATCTAACTGGAAGGCAATGAAAACAATTGCAGAAATGGACTATTACAACGACAGGGGCGAATTGGAATATTCATCAAATGGTCTTTTCGACAAAAATGGTTTGATCTCCCAGCAAGGTGGCTCAAGAGGTTACACCAAGATTGACACAGAAGAACAAGTGGCCAAATATGCGGAGTTGGACAAAAAGACAGACTTCCTTTTCCAAAGGGCAAACACTGATCAAACGGAGTCAGCTGCATATGGAGAAGCTGACTTGAAGCAAGAGGATTTGATTCACGAAGACACATCCTCTGACTCTGAATATGACGACGACGACAACTTGCAATCCAACGAGACGTTGGAGACAACAAAGGGTATGCTTACAGAAGCGCAAAAGTTTGCATACGTCGGTATATCGAAGTTGATTGCCGTGGAGATGGCAACAGACTTGGCCAAGCTCAAGTCCGCCACCTCCTCAAGAATTGCAAAGACATTAATGGGAAGTCAAAAGAATTTCGCAAACTGGATGTCTTTCATTACAATGAAGTTATTTGAGCATCTTGAACTCACAGTGGAAGAACAGCGGATGATCGAGAATTTGAGCGTGCATGGTTTAGAGGTTACCGATTTAACTTGTAGTTTGATTGGAGCCAAGGTGAAGATACCGGAAAAGAAGAGCATAAGACATAAAAACAAGAAAAAGATAATAAACACAATAGAGGAGGCTGACTTGGTCTGGATTCTTATTTGCGATTTATTCTTGTTGCTACTCAGCGAAGGCTACTATGACAGTAGATCCAGATCGTTGGTAATACGTTTTGCACAATCACTAGAAGTTTCCAAATTGGAGATTTTCCAGTTCGAAAGAAGATTAATAGACTCTTTGGAAATTGACGCACACAATCCAGACAAACTGTTTGAAAACAAAGAAGAATTATTAAACGACAGGACATTTATAGACAAGCATATCAAGAAGAACAAGAAGAAGAGGTTGGCTTTCATTGGATTAGCAACCTTGGGAGGGGGTCTTGCCATTGGATTATCGGCAGGTTTGTTGGCACCTGTTATTGGAGCCGGTTTGGCTGCAGGTTTGACTACAGTCG
Source organism: Dujonia boleticola (assembly GCA_029581775.1). NCBI lineage: Eukaryota > Fungi > Ascomycota > Pichiomycetes > Serinales > Debaryomycetaceae > Dujonia > Dujonia boleticola. Next base: position 466,439 of record JARGRU010000006.1, on the reverse strand, counting down.
GTATCACAGGTACCAGTGGTTTCTTGGCGGGGGTTGGTGGCAGTGCCATTATCACTACGGGTGGTATTTTTGCAGGTGCAAGAGTTGGTTCTAAAGCCGGATCTAGAAGAATTGGCGATGTTCACACTTTTGAATTGAAACCTTTGCATAATAACAAGAGAACCAATTTAATATTGACCGTTAGTGGATGGATGAATGGTGAATTGGATGATGTCAGATTACCGTTTTCCACGGTTGACCCTGTCATGGGAGATATGTTCTCGTTGCTCTGGGAACCGGAGATGTTGCAGAGTATGGGTCAAACGATTGGTATCTTGGCCAGTGAAGCTTTGACTACGTCTATTCAACAAATTTTGGGGGCAACTGTCTTAACAGCATTAATGTCAGCTATTCAATTACCTATGGCATTGTCAAAATTATCGTACATTTTAGATAATCCTTGGAACGTTTCATTGGATAGAGCTTGGAAGGCAGGGAAAATTCTCGCTGACACCTTGATTGCTGGTAATTTGGGTGTTAGACCAATCACTTTAGTTGGATTCTCTCTTGGTGCCAGATTAATCTATTCTTGTTTAATCGAATTGGCCAAGAGAGGTGGATATGGATTGATTGAGAATGTTATTATCTTGGGTAGTCCCATCACCGTCAAGGTCGACCAGCTAGCAATGGCTAGATCGGTTGTTAGTGGTAGGTTCATTAACGGTTACTCAAAGAGAGATTGGATTTTAGGTTACTTGTTTAGAGCTACTGGTGGAGGTATCCAAACAGTGGCGGGTTTACAGGAGATAAACCATGTTCATGGAATGGAGAATGTTGATTGCACAGATTTCGTTGAAGGACATATGTCATACAGAAAGGCAATTCCAAAAATCTTGAAGACTCTCGATTGGGAAGTGTTGAGTGAAGAGTTCGCTGAAATAGAAGAGCCTGATCCAGAGCAAGGTGAGAAAACCAGAAAATTGATCAACGAATTCGACGAAGCCAGAGCAAAGATGTTGGAAGAACAAGAGGGTGCGGAAAAAGACAAGACCAAGGAAAAGAAAACGTGGAAGAACTGGTTCAAACCTGCCAACAAGGACAAGAAAGAATGGTGGGATGTTGTTAAAACTGAGGGTGCCAAGGGAGACAGCAAGAACGGAGACGGAAATGCAAATGCTACGTCTGAGAGTACTCCAGGAGATGAAAACCAAGAATATTCAGTTGAGGATTCGGCAACGCCAATGCCAATTTTCGATTTATCTGCATTACAAGATGAGGTTAAGGACATAGAAAGAATTGCTGCTAAGGATGAGGCTACACTCGCAAGTGTCAGGAACGAGGTGGATGAGTTGGGACCTGAGAAGCGTGTTACCAATGAAGACGCCGAAGCTGCCGAGGAAAATGAAGATAAGTCGTTCATGAGCAAAGTAGCAGGCTTAGGAGGTGCTATTGCGGAAAAAGTTACACCATCGGCTGGCAATTCTGCTGCAGAGTCTGGCAGGTAATGCAAATCTTCCTCGAAAGGTTAGTATTTGCTGTATATAAGCGAATATGATACTTATTCGCTGAACCATTCCATGAACCTCCTCAATTTTCCAATACAAATCAAAAAAAAAAAAAAAATCACCCTGTAGTAAGTAATGCCAATGTGATGTGGTCAAGATAAGGTACTTTTGACGTTTGCAGCATAACAATGCAAGTGCTTAGTTAGATATACGGTCTGAAAATTACTTAGGAAAACAAATTCTGTCCCAGAAAAGCTGACTCAAACTTGAAAAAAAAAATCAAGCGAATTTTAATTTTCAAAACTACAAGCAGCAGAATTTAGTAGGATACGAAAAGTGTCAACGATCTCACACGGTTACTGCTCTCCTGTTTTTGATTTATATATACCAATATATATTTATTATATCTAGTTATATAACTAATTTTGCAAAATGCCAACTATTCCCGTTGATAAGGCTGATCTTTTCGAGCTTCTCGGTAAGACATACACCACCGAAGAATTCGATGAATTGTGTTTCGAGTTCGGTATTGAACTTGATGAAGACACCACCGAAGATTGTGCTGGAACTGATGAAAGACCACAATTGAAGATCGAAATTCCTGCCAACAGATATGATATGTTATGTATCGAAGGTATTGCGCAAGCCCTTAACGAGTTCTTGGGCCACAAGGAAACCCCAAAGTTCAAGTTGAACCCAGCCAAGCCAGTCATCACATTGACCATTGACAAGTCCACCGAGCAGATTAGACCATACGCTGCCGGTGCCATTTTAAGAGGAGTGAAATTCGATGAAAGACGTTACCAATCATTCATTGCCTTACAAGATAAGTTACACACCAACTTGTGTCGTAATAGAACTTTAGTTGCCATGGGTACCCATGACTTGGACACCTTGAAGCCACCTTTCACTTTCGAAGCCTTGGCTCCAAAGGACATCAAGTTCGTCCCATTGAACCAAGCCAAGGAAATGAACGGTGAAGAGCTCATGGAATTCTACGAAAAGGACAAGAACTTGGGTAAGTACCTCCACATCATCAAAGACTCTCCAGTGTACCCAGTTATCTTGGATGCCAACAGAACTGTCTGTTCCTTGCCACCAATCATCAACAGTGACCACTCCAAGATCTCTCTCAACACCAAGAACGTCTTCATCGACATCACTGCCACTGACAAGACCAAGGCTGAAATTGTTGTCAACCAATTAGTTGCCATGTTCTCGCAATACTGTAGTGAACCATTCGAAATCGAACCAGTTGAAGTTGTTTCCAAGCACAACAACGAAACCCACGTCACCCCAAACATCACTCCAAGAATCGCACAAGCTGAAATCCCATACATCAACTCCTGCTTAGGTTTGGAGTTGTCTGCTGAAGAGATCTCCAAGTTATTGGCCAAGATGTCTCTCACTGCCTCTCAATCTAAGACTGATCCAAACTTATTGGATGTTTCCATTCCATGCACCAGATCTGATATTTTGCATCAATGTGATATCATGGAAGATGCAGCCATCGCCTACGGCTACAACAACTTGACCAAGACCAAGCCAAACTCTCAATCCTTGGTTGCTCAACCATTGCCAATCAACAAGGTTGCTGATATCTTGAGATTGGCTTCCGCACAAGCCGGTTACGTTGAAGTCTTGCCATTGACATTGTCCTCTCACGACGAAAACTTCAAGTTCTTAAGACAAGTTGACGACAACACCACTGCCGTCAAATTGGAGAACCCAAAGACTGTCGAGTACCAAGTTGTCAGAACCACCTTGGTTCCAGGTATCTTGAAGACTATCAAGGAAAACAGAAAGCATTCATTACCAATCAGAGTCTTCGAATCTGGTGATGTTGTGTTGAAGAACCCAGAATTAGAAAGAGGAGCTTTCAACCAAAGAAGATGGTCTGCCGTTTACGCCGGTAAGACTTCTGGTTTCGAACTTGTTCAAGGTTTATTAGGTAAGATCATGCAAACTTTAAGAACTCCATGGTTACAAGACCCAAAGAAGGAAACTGGTAGAGGTTACTGGATCGAAGAAGACAAGGAAAACCCAACTTTCTTCCCAGGTAGAGGTGCTAAGGTTTTCTTCAGATATGGTGAAGGTGAAAAGGATCAACATATTGGATCCATTGGTGTATTGCACCCAGAAGTGATGGTCAACTTCGAAATCCCATATGCTGCCCTGGCGGTTGAAATCAATGCCGAAGTCTTCTTGTAAGGAGAGGGTTGTTTTTGGCGACAATTGCACAAATTAGATGAACCTACCAATTTTTAATCACGAAGCTATATATATTATATTGTTGTATAGATTTCTTAATATGTGAAAAATAATAGACACGAAAGGAATTTGAGATGTAGGCTGCGAAATCTATTGACGCTGAGTCAGACAAAAAGTATAGTCCAAGATGCTCCGGAATTGAACGTCCAGGTGGTTAAAGAGGGGAGAGGTGTTAGGAAGGTATGAGAGAGGTGATTAAGGGTGTGGATTTGGGGTACTCTTAGAAGGTTGCATTCGGTTACGACAGTTTTACTATTTTTACGCTAACTGGTAATATGGCATACAAAGTATTATAAGGTAGGGTATTGAGATCTCGATGGCACACGAATATGATAGAGAGCAGATACCGATACCTGTCACATTACGAAAGTACCAGAGCACACCTCAACTGGATTTCCAGACTCTCCTCACTATTTTAGTTCTATAGCCCCTAAACTGACGGAGTAGCCAGCAAGGACGATACTCTGCTTGCCCATTCGGAACCGCACCACGACTGGCGATAAGTGTGCGCTTTGTGTAACACCCGCACGTTTAACCATGAAACACAAAACATGCACCAAAAAATAAACCAAGCGGATAAAAAAAAAAAAAAAAAAGACGAGTGTGGAATCACAGCATACACTAGTTTGTAGCGGAAGGGAGAGAGTAGAAGGTTACAGGCTTGACTCCATATACGTGTCCCAGTGGCACAGTACCCAAAGTAGCCAATTCCGTACCTTGTGTTCAATATTTTAGCCTCTTATACAGTAGACAATCTCCTATTCACTGTGCCATCACACCTCCGGAACATTAGGGAAAGTTTTAGGCTAGCTCCGAAAAAAGTAAAAAGTCAGCAGGGCAAAGTAAATAATAATAAGCATGATAATAAAAATAATGATAACAATAATACTGCGATTTCCATCACTGCACGACACCTGGGTCGCTATTTTTTCCAGGGTGCGAGACGATCAGTGTGTAAATTTTGTATGGAGGGCGCCCAAATTTTTTGCATGATTTACCGTGCCTCTGAGTGTGAGCGCGAGCCCGTATAGCGAGTGCCAGTGCGAGTGCCAAAAGGCTTAATATTAGCAGAAAAAAAAAAAAAATAGAAAATAAAAAAAGGTAAAAATAGTTAGAAGCTTGTTATACCCAAACGCATTTTGAACGTTTTTTTTCTAAAGTCATAGCCAGAGTTTATTCATCCACCACCACCCCATTCAACATAGTTCCGTCTGCAGACCCAGTGACACACATATCACCTAATCTAGCTCGCCTCCATACCCTAACCACATCTTAACACGTACACCACGCCCCCTATTTCACAAGACCGGGCCAACCCAAATATTAGGAAAAAACCCGCCACTCCCTGTCCTCCCTAGAAACCACCCCATTGCTATAGAGTTTAGCATAGTAGTTTCAGATATTATTCACCCGTATTACATTAAGAAATAAACCAAAAAAGAATCCTCAAACATGTCCGGAAGAGCTCCATCCAGGTCATACGATATGATCATGAAGTTATTGCTCGTTGGTGATTCAGGTGTCGGAAAATCGTGTCTTCTTTTGAGATTCGTAGAAGATAAGTTCAACCCATCTTTCATCACCACCATTGGTATCGATTTCAAAATAAGAACCATCGAAAGTAAAGGTAAGAAGATCAAGTTACAAGTCTGGGATACCGCCGGCCAAGAAAGATTCAGAACCATCACAACTGCTTACTATAGAGGTGCCATGGGTATTGTATTGATTTACGACGTGACCGATTCCAGAACTTTTGAAAACGTTGACAACTGGTACCAAACCGTCACCCAGCACGCAAACGAAGATGCCCAAATCTTCCTCGTTGGTAACAAGTGTGACGACAGCGAAAGCAGACAAGTGTCCAAGGAGCAAGGTCAAGATTTAGCCTCCAGATTGAATATTCCATTTTTGGAAGCCAGTGCTAAGAGCAACGAAAATGTGGATTCCATCTTCTACGAGTTGGCAAGTATCATTCAAGAAAAGAACGTTGATGCAGGTAATGGCGCTGGTGCCACTGCTTCCAGTAATGGGGGAATTGACGTTTCTCAAGGTGGAGCAACTGGTGGTCTCAAGACCAACTGTTGTTCATAGAGAAGAAGAAGAAGAATGGCAACAATATCAGTTGTTTCCTCCCGATCATCTCTTCTTTATAAACGTGTAGGGTATGTTGTGAGTATCTGAATGCCTTAATCTTTTACAGGCAAGTTCCTCCTCCGCTGCCCTTCCCCAACGACCTTGCCTCTACTTTTTTAACACCCTCCCCCGTCACCAAGCTTATTTTGACTAATAATGCTAAGTATATATAACAGTGTTTGTATATATATTGAAGTATGTGTATACGATTAGTTTTTTTGTGCCTTTTTTATTAAGGCTGTATAAACATAAAATACAATAATGTGAAAATTACAAGCTGTAGAGACCGCTAGCTCAGGTGCGACACTTCTTCCAGGATTCATCATCTGAAATCCAGTCACCTGAACCCTTGATCTATTATGAACCTACGAATCCAATATCTTTCGTTTATGCTAATGGAGTTTCTTTATTTTCTATACAATAAGATATAAAATTATTGTGTACTATTCTACAAGTCTTTCGTTTGCTAATACACACAAGGAAAGAACTAGAAAACCCTGTTGTTCTTTCATACCCTAAGTACTTTTATGCGTGTGTAGCCTGTAGCATGAATTGTTGTATTGTTGTATGTTGCATCTTTGCGTGTATATGTGTTATGTGTGTACCACTGCTACTTTAACTCTTCGTCTACCTCACCCTCTTTTGCGTCAGCATTTGATTTAGATCTTCTTACCGAAGTACACCCATTGGTCTTCCAAAGGCTTGTCTTCTAATTCTTCCCATACCTTTAATTCGGCCAATTCATGAGCCAAGTTTAATTCATCGTTGGCTTGTATGATGATTTCTTCGATTAAACCACCTCCGATCTTGTTTTCGATGTTTTCGGTGATTTCTTCAGCTTCGACAATGGCCAATCTGTTCTTGGTCAAGGCTTCAACAGATTGCTTGTAGATGGAGTCCTTTGGGTACTTCTTGTCTAAAACAGTCAATGTGTGGTTGTAAAGTGCAATTAAAGCAGGTCTTGGGTTTGGGTGTTGGTAGATACCGGTCAAACCAGTTGGAATTCCGGAAGCAGATCTGACCAAGACTTCTTCAGCTTGTCTCAATACCCTGGTGAATCTCATTATGTGTTTGTATGTGTAGATTTGTCGTGTGGAATGATGGAAGTATTGTGTATTTACTTGATTTCTTTTTTTTTTCTTTCTAGTTTTCATATCCAGACTTTTCGCTATACAATTTTCTGTGCTACTATGAATAAGGCATAAAAACATTTTTCTGGTTGGTTGGTGAAGGTTTTGTGTAATTTAGACTTGGGAGTGCATGTAAGCGAAGCTGTCTAAATTATTAGAGAGAGCTACAGCTCGTACAGAGAGAGCAGTGCAACAAGGCTACAATTGGGCGATTGTTGTATATGCGTCACCTGTGATAATAAGCTGTATTAGACTCATTAGAAGTGAATCTGAGGAAATGAAATACGCATTTTTGGTGAATTTTGCTCTTGCTGGCATATAATAAAAAGCTTTGAGAAATTAGGCTGCGTAGAGAGATCATAGAACGCATGCCGCAAAATCAAAGTATAATGCGTTAATTAACATAACAGATTTAGTGTAACGAGTCATTGGTAACACTCAATGAATCATTGGCGTTAAGTGGCTCCACAACAGTGGTTTAAGGTTGGAAGTATGTATCTCGATAGGGTTACGACTTACCCAAAATTAGAGTTGGGTATGGCACCCCTGTAGCGGACTTGCGGCAAGTTATTGTACCTGCCACTTTTATAGACATTCCTTGAACAGGTCGAAATTTCTATGGAATTTGTCACGTCATTCAGCTTCTCCCCTATTCCGTAACCAGAAGGCTTATTTGGCAGCTAGGATTGAGGTTTGACAGATGGTGAAGAAGTGGGGCAGTCTGGGATTCCTTGGCTACTCTGGTGTCCCTACTGTTTTGAGTATATTTTCCGATTCATACATGAAATACCTTAAATCAGTAGGAGTCCGCTGGTCACGTGCAGAAATTTGAAGGAGGGGACGGGCGGTAGAAACAGACGTTATTGTAGATCGGCAAAACCTAATATGATAGCACCATCCCCCCTAGTAGAATATAGATGACAAAAAAAGACTAGATGATCAGAGAGGTGAGGAGTAAAGCAGACAAGCAGACAAGCAGAGCTTGCATCACCACAGCAGCTACTCCAAGGATCGGCATAAGCCCAAGTAGGCAGGCTAAAAGAAGAGTAAGACCCTAATTTGGGTGCAATGCCTGACAGAAAAATAATTAATGCAACCACGCTAAATTTCCACCTCGCTAGTTTGCGCAGGTGAAAAAGAGTATCATACTATGAGAAAAAAAAGTGAACGTACCCCGACTAGTTGGGCCACTTGGGGATGCCGCAGACATATCAACGTATGCACCATTATCCTATCCAACATGGAATTTCAATTGTCCATGGGCCCAAACTGTCGTCAGCAGAACGGGCCCTCTCTTTATTCTCCTGGAAACGAGTTCAGCTGGGTGCCCCGCTGCACCAAAAGGTTTTTGCTGTTCACCCTTTTGGGGTGTCTGGATATGTAGAAAGCGAGCCATGTATACACTTTATGGATGAATTAGGATGGTTGCAGCGATGCATCCGCATGAAAATCGAACAAATTGCATCAGAAAATAATCATGAAATCCCCAATATAATGATGAAGTTGTCCGCTCAATCTGCAATTCGGGGAGATTATAGCCTCATCTAGAAGTCGCAGCTGTGTGCTTTACCGAGCTGGCTCTCTACCGAATGCCGAACACACCCAGGTCCTTTGCTAGTCGGCGATAAAATTTCTGTTGATGAATATCCTTTCTTGTTCTATTTCGGGGCTCATCAGCTTGTCAACAAAGCATTCATATTTTAAACGTCGGCTTATGATTTTCAACTGTTTTGCAGGGTACTTTTTTAGGCTTTCTATATATAATTTCACTTTGCTACATACTAATCTAATTGCATCTCCGTTAGTTTCAGCATACATCTTTTCTTTTTTTTTTTTTTTTTTTTTTCTTTTTTTTTTTAAGCTCACCCCTCCTTGCGGGGAACATTCTACTTTATTTTCATTCTACTCGCTCTTTTTTTTTTTTTTTGATGCTCAGGAATTCCCTTGTTTAGTTAATTGTGTACGGATATTTTTTCAACCTCGATTTTTTTTTCCACTTATGACATGCTAACGCTGTACAATAGCAAATACGTCCATACTCTCGGGCCTAACGCAAAAAGTTTATTCCCATTTACGGTATAGCATGGGACAAATGCGATCTTGGATATGCGGTAATTGTATAGTAGCTTAAAATGTGTAAACAATTGACTCCATTGAACGTCTTTACAGTGTACTCCCTTTGGAGCGGCCTGCCGAAGGTGACAGTCGTATATAGAAAGCCAAGTTCCCCATATTTCGGGACTTGTTTAGTGAATTCTTTCTCCTTTTCCTTTCTGCTTCTCCTTTTCTTTTCCTATCCCAAACTCACTCAAAGGAGCAAAGAGACTTATAAATATACATAGATCAGGTATCACCTCTTTTGGATAGTCTTGATTCTTTTACCCCGGTTACTTGGATAAGACATCAAAATACCATTTTCGGGACAGACAGGCGAAAAAAGTAGTAGAAATAAAGACCCTGCTAGAGTCAGTCATATCGTTTATTTATTCAAGCACAACTTTTTGACTTCGACACATTCTTCTCCGTGAAGTCAATTGCAAGTTTGCCAGAAAACGTCCTACACTCGTCAACCCCACATATTACTCCGTCAATCAAATCAAAACATTGCTTGTGAAATTCACCCAGTGATTTTTTTGCGTAGTATTTAAAGTTTCGCCTTTTTCACCACAGAATCGATTTTTTATTTTCTTGAACCCGCTCCCTTTTTTTGAAGGTCAAGAATAATAAATACCGACTAAGGAAAATAATAAGGCTGACACTCGAAAAAGTTCGGAGAAAAACGAAATTCTTAAAACCCACAAATATTCTGCTTCTCAGTTGAATTAATCGGTGTTTTTCTTAAGAGAGTTTTTTTTTTCGTACTCTTTTGTCCAATTATACCCCACATTGAAACATGGCCCGTTTCAAATTTGGCAAGAACAAGAAAAGAGACGGCTCTGAAGGCTCAGTAAAGTCTTCTGTCGATTTCCCAAGATACAGCAACGGTGCAAGTGAAACTTCATCGAATCATTACCCCCCAACCCCACCTTCTCAAGCAAAGGACCCTCACGCGTACAGCGTCGCAGCAACTTCTGCCTTCAATCCTGACACTACAGCCAGCACTTCTGACACTGTCAACCACCATAACCCTGGTAGCAGCACGTTTGGAACCCCGGCTTCGTTCAAAACCCCCGGCCAAGAATTCGACTCCACCTTGGACCCTAAAAATAGCAAAGCGCCAACTCTGAGAGCACCAAACAACAACAACGCCAACACCATGTACGAAAACGACCACGAATACGAACACAACATTGACGATGTTGACAACGAGAGAGGCTCGTCGCTCTCTCCATGGAAGAGACACAAGCTTTTCAACTCTCCATTCCCAAGATATAGACACGCCGCATCCACTTTTTCTTCCGAGAAGAATGAAATTTACCTCATGGGTGGTCTTAAAGAGGGATCCGTTTTCGGTGACACTTGGAAGATCACTCCTCAATTGGATGACAGCAACAACTTGGTTTTCACCACGAAGAACGTTGAGATTGCAAACAACACTAACCCTCCAGCCAGAGTTGGCCACTCCTCTGTCTTGTGTGGTAACGCGTTCATAATCTACGGTGGTGACACTGTTGACACCGATTTCAACGGGTTCCCCGACAACAACTTCTACTTGTTCAACATCAACAACAACAAGTACACTGTACCGCTGCACATATTGAACAAGCCACACGGAAGATATGGCCACACAATTGGTGTAATTGCATTGAACAACTCTTCATCAAGATTGTACTTATTCGGTGGTCAATTGGAAAATGACGTTTTCAACGACTTGTTCTACTTCGAATTGAACACATTCAAGTCTCCAAAGGCTAGGTGGGAAACTGTCGAACCATTGAACAACTTCAAGCCTCCTCCATTAACCAACCATTCCATGTGTGTCCACAAGAACAGAATTTACGTATTTGGTGGTGTTTACAACAATGAAAAGGTGTCTAACGATTTGTGGTGTTTCGATGCTATTATTAACAAATGGACTCAAGTCACCACCAGTGGTGCAATTCCTTCCCCTGTGAACGAACATTCTGCCTGTTTGGTCAATGATAAGATGTACGTTTACGGTGGTAACGATTTCTCTGGTACCATTTACGATAGCTTATACGTTTTGGATTTACACTCCTTAGTCTGGTCCAAGTTAATCGAAAATGACGACATTTCATTTTTCGGTCCTGGTCCAAGATGTGGTCACTCCATCACGTACTTGCAAAGTTTCAAAAAGTTAATCATCATGGGTGGTGACAAGAACGATTACATTGACAGCAACCCAAACAACTTTGATACTTACGAAGAATTCAATGGCCAAGAAATCGGAACCATGATTTACGAATTGGACTTGTTGTCTTTGGACAACTTCTTAAGTGATAAACCAACAAAGGGTAAGATCAATGTATTGAAGAAGATAGCCCCATCTTCCAAGAAAGATGCTATTCAGGAAGAAGGCGCTCCATTGAATGGACTGAACACATTAGTTGATCAAAACGGGAAGGATAGAGAAGGTTACCACCAATCTCACGTCAGAAGCTTCTCCGCAGGTCCAGATGATGACTTCAGAACTCCAAATGCTTCTCCTTCAAGAACCAAGGGTACCAACAACGTCAGTGCTGCTGTTGAAACCACTGCTGCTCTCGCTGCAGGTGGTGCCGCAGGTGTTGGCGCAGGTGTTGCTGCTATCGGCGCTGAAAATTATCTTAACCAAACAAACGATGATAAGTTTGTTGATTTCGAGAATGAAACCATCAATTCAAAGCCGGCAACAACTTTCCTTCCTCCACCATCCATCTACGACGAAAAGCAAGAAAAGAAGGTTTCTAACAACCAGACTTTCCATAACGGACATGCCTCCTTCTTGGAAAATTATGACTACCATGAAGGTGATGCACACGGCCACAACAATGAACATGCTCCTCTCGACATCACTGAAGTTGATGATACCGAGGAAGAAGAAGAAGAAGAACGTATCATGCACACTGGTCCTAAGACCACCAGATCATTGAACAATGGAAGTGGTACCAGAATACGCGACCCTACTCCTACAAAGAGCCCTAACGTTGTTGAATCCGCCGAGGTCAAGAAGATTGTTACTGAACTTACTTCTGAACTCAACAACTTGAAGAATTCTACCACTGTACAAATAAATGAAGCTTCTGCCAAGATCTCCAATTTGGAAACCGAAAACCAAACTTTGATTTCCGAAAACGAGCAATTGAAGGCTAAGAATGAACAGTATTTGAACTTTGACAATGAAATCAAGACCTACCAAACTCAAATTCTGGAAAGAGATGTTCTCATTAACGACTTGAAAAATGACACTGGTGACGATGGTACTCCTAAGTCAATCTCTGAATTGAACCGTTACAAGTTAGAGAGATTGGAATTGAACAACAAGTTGGTGTATTTGGAACAAGAAAACTTCAAGCTTTCTGACAAGATGGAGAAGTTCGAACCATTCATGAACAACCAAATTGCAGACTTGTCAAACTTCCAAAAGGTTATTAAGGCTCAAGAGGAAAAGATTGCCAGCTTATCTAACCAAGTCAAGGATCAAGAAGACTTACAAAAAGACGTTCTTGACTGGAAACACAAGTTTGAAAGCTTGGAAGTTGAGTACAACAACTACAAGTCCATTCACAACGATGACGACGATATCGTTATTTCCGACGAGGAAACCGAAGAAACTGAAGCGCTTGAACCACCACACGCAGGCGGTGCTGATTCATCGACTGCTAGAAGTATAATAAGTACTGCTACAGGCAGAAGATCAAAGAGAGATATTTCATCTCACTTGGAAAACTTAGTTCACTTATGGAACGCCAACACAAACAAGGCTAGTGCAAACACTTCTATCACTTCAGATTCTCAATCTAAGGAAATCGATCCAATTGTTAACAAGTTGCAAACCCAAGTTGATGAATTGTTAACTATTTCCAAGGAACAACAAGCTGGTTCTGCTACTGAAATCAACACCTTGAGAAAGGAGTTGACTGAAAAGTTACAAGCATTAAAGAAATTCGAAACGAATTACCGTGATGCTTTACAATCTGTCAACAACACCAGTAAGGCATTAGACTCAACTAACCTTGAATTAGATAAGCAAAAGGAATTGGCTAAGAAATTGGTCAAGGAAAACGAAGAATTGAAGTTATACCAAAAGGCATCAAAGAGAGCAAGCTCAAGAAACGCAACTCCAATCACAACTATTCAAGAAGATGCCGAAGCCGAAGGTACCGAAGAAGAACCAAAGGGTGAACACGAAGACATCAACAGTGCTCATTTCAACATGAAGATTCAAGACTTGCAAGCAGACTTGTTTATCATGAAGCAAGAAAGAGATCAATTGAAGGATGATGTGACGACATTAAAGAAGAAGTTGTACTTGGCCCTGCAAAGACAATAATGACGAGAAGATGATATTTATATATGTGTATAATTTGAAAGGAGTTTTACTGGACGAAAATAAAAGTAAAGCTTTCTGTTTTTTATAAAAAAAGGAACATAATATTAAAATAAAAATTTGAGACCAAAAAAGAAGTGCCTACTGTAAGAGATGTGAGTTTGAGTAGCACGTACTTTCTAAACACCTAATATTTCTTTTTTTTTTTTTTTTTTTTTTTTTCATTTGTACCATTATAGTGTATACATTATATCTCCCTAATCTATTTAATGACCTTGATTTCTATCAGCAGTACGTGGTTTAGCACGAATAATATTATCCACTCTCAACAAGACTTCAGCAGCTTCTGAGGCAGATGCAACAACAGATCTCTTCAATTTGTATGACTCAACGATTCCCAACTCTCTCATATCAGCAATGACACCCTTGTTCAAGTCTAAACCAGAAGTTGTCATACCGTTGTATATAGAGGATCTTAACTTTGAAACCAACTCCAGCGAGTCGAAACCTGCATTGTCAGCCAAAATAGTAGGTAATTGTCTCAAGGCTCTAGCAAATGCTTCAATAGCCAAAGACTTCTTACCAGTTTCATTAGCAGCAACCTGATCAACAGCCTTGGACATGATCATTTCTGAGGAGCCACCACCTAAAACGGTGGAAGTCTCTCTTGTAGTTTGAGATAACACGGAAAGTGCATCATGTAATGATCTTTCAGCTTCATCAAGAACTTGCTCGGTGGCACCACGTAAAACGATAGTACAAGCTTCACCTGCAGAAACACCGGAAAATTTGGTCATCACGTCCTCCCCAATGATAACTTCTTCAATTGCATCACAGAAACCTAACTTAACATTGTCTGGGTTATCGAAGGTTGATACAACTTCACCTCCAGTGACGAGGGCTAATCTTTCAATACCATCGAAGTCAGCATGCTCAATAGAATTTATTTTGGAGTCAGTGAACAATTGTTCTGGGAAGTCATAAATTAATTGTCTGTTGATGAAACAGTTGATACCGTACTTCTTGATCTTGTCAACCTTTTCCTTCATCTTTGCCTTTTCCGCTTTTTCTAATTCTGCCAATTTGGACGTGGAGTCAACCTTGAATTTGGCACCGAAAATCTTAACCTTGTCAGTATCCATGGAGGTGTTGGCAATTAAGATCTTACAGTTGGTAATCTTCTTAGATTGATTTATACCGAATCTCTTGTCCAATATGAAACCCTCATCTAAGAAGGAGTCAGATAACTTCCCACCAACCTTCTTGATAATCTGAATATGGTTTAAGTTGATAGAACCCTTTAATCTCAAGATGGCGTCAACTGCTAACTTGGAAAAGTGTTCCTTGTCTTGAGACAAGATTTTAGATGATAAAGTGGTTCTAGAGATGTTCAACAAGTCCTGTTTGAAAACTTCTGGGTTGGCACCGTTGTTGACGGAGACCTTAGCCAATGCTGCCAAGGCAGTGGAGCAGGCTAATCTGTAACCGTCAATAATAGTTTGTGGATGTATCTTTTGGTCGATTAACTTTTCAGCCTCTCTTAATAATTCAGCACTGAAGACAGTGACACTAGTGGTACCATCACCAACTTCGTCATCTTGGACCTTAGCTATATTCACAAGAACCTTAGCTGCTGGATTGTCAAAAGGAATTGCCTTCAAGATAGTGGCACCATCGTTAGTAACCATGGCGAAATCTTGGTTGGAAGTACTTTGTAACAACTTATCCATACCCTTTGGACCCAAAGTTGATTTGACTAAGTCACCAACTGCAATGGCACCAACAAAGGCCAGCATACGGGCATTTTCACCTCTTTCCTCAGTGACTTGGTCACCAAAAATTTGAACAGACATGACTATTAGATAATCTACTATACAATAAAAGTTGGGTAGCTGATTTGCCTTGTGATACCTTTAATCTTTTCGATTTTTTTCTATTTTTCTGAAATATTATGGACAAAAACGTACTAACATTAGAAGGCAGGTCGTGTATTTGAAGATTACACAAAAGAGCGCGATCGTTAAAGCGAAAGAAGAAAAAAAAAAAAAACTATAACGTGGACGAGAATCGATAGCGACCAATTTTCACAAGCTAAATGCGCGAAAACGGTTGCAAAGTCAAACTTGCCGTACTCACAAATTGAAGCTTACGGGCTCAACTGAGCAGAAAATTGTAGGCGAATACTTGCTGAATTTGTAAAAAAGAATCATAAGGGGGCGTTCATTAGTTATAAATATAGCGTTAAAATATATAGTACAGCAGTGTATCAACAGAAAATTAAATGTGAAACACATAACCTTAAAGCGTAGGCTAAGAATATTATTCCATTGTAACACCAGTAAGTGAGTTTACTAAGTCAACGAAAGGCATATAAGAGGCCTAGAAGCTTCACTATCTGCTCTCACCTTCTCCTTTGGTTACAACAATTGCATCTTGTAGTTTTACAAAATCATTGTGCCTGGGGGATGGGATCGAAATCATCAGATAATAAACCAGAAGCTTGCAATCTGTTCAAGTCAATTCCATGTGCTTGCACCTTGAAATCTGGGAATGGTGACGTCGATAATCTGGGGTAATGCTTTGGCTCAATGATTGTGTTCTCGAAAGAAAGGATGTTTGTTTCCTCGAGACTAATAGCACGACTAAATTGAGTTCTAGCCAACAGGATGTCTTTGACCAGCAGTCTCCACTTTCTGATGTCATCGATCTTCAATGCCCCTCCAGATCCAGCGCCAACAACTAGGAACCTATACAAAATACTCAATCTTCTCTGTAAGTAGGAATTCACTCTTATTAAGTATGCAGAAATGAGTCTCAAGGTCTCTAATTGATGGGCATCGATATTAGATGAGATATCTGCACCTGCAAAGGTAAGAGGATACGTCAACTCCAGTTGGAAAATATCAAAGTCCTTGTTAACAGCGAATACCTCGGTCATCAAGGGACTTTCAAAATCTCTCAAGAAGAAGAACTTGACTTGAGGAGCAAGGGCATAAAGCACCTTCTTCAATGTTTTGTAGAATAAGTAGAGGACCTTTTCAAATGGATGAGACTTTCTCGTAACCACAAGGAATCTCAGTGGGAACAACCTAACCCATCTATGTACCATCTCAAATAATGTTTCCTGTTGAATTTTGATATTATTCATATTTCCGTTTATGAGTGGAAGATACTTCATAGCGGTGTCCGATGTGAATGCAAGTAGCTCATTATATTTGGTGTTCAAAAATTCCATGGTTGAACCCATTGGAATTGCATGCGATTGATCACTGTAGTTTGCCTTGATTTCTCCAAATTGATACAATTTGCTCAAGTATTCATTAAGGAATTGTGGATCATACCCAGGCAAATATACGGATTTTTCGATATTCTTCATCAACTGCAAATGAGATGGAATCAATAGTGTAGGTTTCACTTCGCTATTCTTCTTTGCAATGTGTAAATAATGCGATAAGACGCTAAAGAGACCATCTCTGAAACAGTTGATAGAGTTTAAGGTTGCCTCTGGATCATAAATTGACATCAAACTCAAGATATACGAGGTAGATGAGCACAATTCTGGGTTCTTCGACAGATTAAGCACTTCTCTCAACAACTTGATAGTTCTTCCGTAATGCTTGATTGAAATAACAATAAACAGATTTTTCATCTTGCTTCTGAGAGAGGAGGGAAATGCAACTGATTGGTGTCCATCTTGCAAGCAATTCGAGATTAAGTAGTTGGTACTGAAGTTCACTAGCACACTAAACATGAGATGCGAATCGTAAGATCTATAAATAAATGAGTTGATCCATGAAGTGTAAAGATCACGGATTTCTTCCAATGGGCACGTCCCTTGATTGATCTTGGGACCAGCCAAAATGATGTTCCTCAATAAGAGATTGATATGGTTGATTTTGGTTTTCTGCAATTTTGGAAAGCTTGCTTCCGATGGAATTGCTCCTGGAAGACACCGATAACCTGAAGATAAATGAGGGGAATTCACTGCGGTGGCAGAGCGAGGACCCACACTTGGTGACTGAGAAATTGAAGGGTAATCCTGAGCTGGAGAGGTTGATGCAAAGTACTGCTTCTGTGCAAGGTCAAGTTCTTGCGAGTTGGAAGTGTTCTGTGAGTTCTGTTGGCCCTGGAAATGATTATGTTGCTGAGCGAAATACTGCTGCTGGTCTTGTATGATATGATGTTGGGAGTTTTGCTGGTGGTGTTGCTGATGCTGGAGTTGTTGTTGTTGATGTTGTTGTTGTTGTTGTTGTTGCAGAAACTCAACCTGCTGCTGATGTTGGAACTGGTGGTGAAGTGGGTCATGGTGCAATTGCTGCAGCTGTTGCTGGAACGGCTGGTGGTGTTGCTGGTGCTGCCAGGATGGGCTTTGTCTTCCTGGGAATGAGTTTGGCGAAAGTTGGTCGTTTTGACCATTTATAGAGTAGACTGGGTAGATAATCGAATTCTCAGGATCATCTGCAGTTTTGGGTAAAAGATTGTCGAAATTTTGGGTCACTTCCCGTTGGTCTATCATCAACGCATTATTGACTCCAGATATCAACGAGTAGTAACTGGAAGAGGCACTCCTGCCACTAGCTATAGACGGACGGTTGTCATTCTGCAATATACTAGAGTTGGAGTTTGCTCTGGTAGGGTTGAATCCGGAGCTCGAAGATACCGAGGGAAAATATGAGTTTTGCCCTGTCCATTGCGGCACACTCAGCGAAGTGGAGGATCTTTGAACTTGAGGTTGTTGCTGTTGATGTTGCTCTTGCAGTTGCTGCGGTTGGCCAGGGGAATGCACTTGGGTAGTCTCAGGGGACGTCAGGTTCGACTGCACAAATTCCCTTGAGTTGTTCTGGTTGTACAGTAGCTGAGACGGAGGTGGTGAAAGGTTATCTCTTCCGCCTTCATTAGAGATGGACGCTCTCAAATCCTCGGACTCCTCCGCAATCTTGGACAATCGAATCTCCTGAAGTTGCACTTCGGTGTAGTCCAAGTAACCACACTTGACCTTATGCTTTATGCAGTTCAAACAAGAGGGCATATCCTCGGAACATTTGACCCTTCTCTTCTTACAGTTTGGACATCCAAACTTGGAATTCTTATGTTTTCGGCGACCCTTGCTCAGTTTCAGGTCTTGTGAGAGAGGCATTTGCTTTCGGATGAGGGATGATTAGTAAGAACCTATATGACGAATGCGATTAATATGGTTGGATGTGAGCAAAAAAAAAAATGTGATAGTGGGTACGTTATGGCCGTTGGAGTGGATCCCTTATCTTGAAATTCGTAGTTGTATATATATGTAGATGAAATATGACTTCAGAAGGTTGAACGAAAAACAATTCCGAGCGTCTATATATATGAAGGCGTCCCTTATGGTTAAACTTTATTCGAAAAAGAAGGAACAATGCTTTATATAATTTGGTTAGACCCGAAACTGAAGTTAACCTTTAATTTTCATGCAGATCAGAAGGTAGATATAATTTATTGTTTTTTTTTTTTTTTTTTTTTATTTCTAATTCTTTTTTGTTGTAGAGGGCAAAAGGACTTGACAAAAAATAAAAATTTTAAAACCTACAAATTATGGAAAAAAATATAGAGGTTCCCATGGTGCATAAACCCAAAAATCAAAAGAGCACTGTTGAGGTAAAAAGATCCCTGCTAAATGGCCGTTATTTGAGGACGAATCGACAACAACAAGCGAGGATTTCTCTCAAAAAAATCAATAGAGGTTACAGAGTTTTTGAAAGGGTTTCTAGAAATGTGAATCCGCTACGGTGGTATAACCGCTCTGACAATGCAATATTACTAAAGGTATGTCATATCCCCTGGATATTTTCCTGAATCTTTCATTTTGCAATCAAAACTGCACTCTTCATTCATTGTATTGTTTAGCTCTTAATTCCAATTATTTTTCCTTAATATTTTCTACTTAGCTGACCAGCTAGAAAGTGAAAATTAAGATATCCGCTCACCACATTATGGCCGCCATGGGTCTGAAGTTTAGGGTTTAGAAAGGTTCAACTCAAAAACGGAAAATTGACCAAAAAAAAAATAAAAAAAAAAAAAGAGAAACCAAAGGGAAAATGAAAAAATAAAAAAAATAAAGTCAAAAAGAAAAAGAAACAAAACTAAAACAAATCGAATATCGAATATCGGAAAGCTCCCAAAACAGTTTTCCTGTCTCCCCAATGGCCAATTATTGAACAAAATTCAGGTAAAATGAAGGGCCCTCGGGTTACAAACACTTTGGCTACGGCTAGTTGTAGGCGTTTTAGGTTTTAGAGCTCGGTAGTTCCTGATGTCGGCTTTATCCTGATCCGAAAACAACCACCTAAAATGAAAGAGAAAAAAAAATAAAAGCAAAAAAAAAAAAAAGATTGGAAGAGCTCACCAAAAATCTACAAAGTCCGAATAATCTAGAAGGCTGCATTGATTGATTTTTAATCAAGAAGAGGCGTAGGACGTTGGACATTAAGCCCCCATTCCTCTAAAATGAGCTCTATTTTTCGATTCCTGCAATCGCCTACCACCAAATTCCTTCTGCAATTACAACCCTCAATTGGGCAAACATAGAGGTAAGCAACACTACACAGTTTTGCTTTTTTAGCTCAAAACTGATAATTGCTGTGATTTCCGTCTTGATTTTAAGTATCGCCAAAATAATCTGCACGGCATTTTTGCACAAAAGAAATTATTTTTTGATGCTCTATCATAACTTTTTGATTATCTTCAGGTATTGTTCTATATATAATTTTTTCTTTCTTTTTCAATCTAGTGGATCCTGCTAGAATTGGTCAAGTCAATGCGAAATTTGCTGAAATACACAGTGCGTGCTAAATTCCCTCCACACTCATTTCTTATTGCTGGATCCCCCACGCTAGCTGTCATGGTGCAAAAGAAAAAAAAAAAAAAACAAAGTTAGAAACTGAACCCTGGAAAGCAAAGGAAAAAAAAACTACCGCTGGCGGGAATCCCATTTGGTAGGCATCAAGGGTTCAAAGTCACTCGATTGTATCCAGTTCTTCCGAAAATCGCTACGGCAATTGAACCATTCCGCTTTCACTAGTTGACTGGTTGGAGAAGATTATGGTTCAGGATTAGAGTAACGAATTAAAAAAAAAAAAAAAAAAATCAGAAAAAACTTTTGTGTACCCTCCCATGAAAAAGGTGTACATGTGAAAACATGCATGCCATATATTTACGCTGTTCTTTTAGTCCATCATTGCTTTTTATTTCCCAATTTTGTAAGCGTCTTTGTTCCATACTCCATGCAATTTCAATATTATTTTGAGATTTTAAATTTTTATTAAATTCTGCGTCCCCATTGCCTAGTCGAAGACACTCATCAAAAATATCAAAAGCATAATGTAAGCGAAGAATGGTGGGCCATGAAACGGGGTTTGCCTTTCGATGTAACCGGATATTTCAGCTCTAGACATATCCCTTTAGCCCTTTGTGCCGCTGCCATTGGTAGTCAACGTCGCCGCCCATGGCGGTCTCTTGTCTGCTTGATTTTTATTTCCTCTTTTTTATTTCCTGTTTCGAACACTTGCATTTCGTTATTTCTACGGATTCTTGCATAATCTAAAATCTTAACTACATTGACCGCCAGTCAAATTACTCTATAAAACGCACAACTGGGCTCGCCATCACACCAAATACGCGGTCTTTACATGTGCAACCCATCACTATTTACCCTAAGCCAGGTTTATTATCTAAAAAATATAAGCTTTAAGGAATTTAGCTTTGCAATTGTTCGTACTATGAGCGCTGGAGCCTGATAATGTAGCAGAAAAATAGAAACAGTGATAGCCTGGAGCCGAAAACAAAAATGCAGCAGTGAGCACACTGCAGCTGAGGTTTCATACTACTTCAACTTATTTTCTAGCTCCCCTTTTTATTTTTTTTTTTGAAAGTCGCTTGTTGTCGTCGGCTGGTAACAAGCTATATTTAACATTAGCTTACGAAGGTAGTCTTCGTGTAAACATGAGCAAAAATACACTCCCTGCGAGTTGGTATTCGTCATCCATAAAGTAACTGCAAATGTGCGACAACATTTCCGACCCAAATCTTACACCTACTCTAAACCTAGCTGACAAAATCGTTCAGTTGGTGCTCTTAATCCTCTGCTAACTCCGTGGGGGAGGTACTTCCTGCCTGGTGAGCCAAAAGCGATGTGCTTGTCTGTGCCAATTGATCTCTTTGATAGCTGTGTTCATTGAAACTATTACCTCGACGGTGTGCTTGTAGTAAGACCATTTCCTCCCTCCTGGGGAGCCTAGGGGCCTGGAAGATTCGTGGAGACCTAGAAGGTCTCGTCTTTTTTTTTTTATTATTTTTTTTTCTTTCTTTTTTCTCGTAAATCCTCCTACTTCTCTACAACCGGCTTTGCCATTTACGACTTCTTACAAAGACCGTAGTCCTCTAGCTTGATTGATATGCTGTGGTCATAGATTTTGTTCATCAAGGCATAAAGTTCCCGCTTAGAATCTCTTGAGTTCACTTTCTCAATCTATATGTCATATATACAACTAGCAGTAGTTCGTAGCGTCAATTTGGTGCAGCTTCTGTCTTTCTTTTAAATGGCATACCGGCCCTCGGGAATGGTCATATAACGTACAATGCTTCATCCAAATCATTGTAGAATATCTGCTCATCAGAATACTCTATAATTTCATTGTCGATGTACGAATGATGCACCGCCTTTCTCCGAATTGCACTGTTGAGGATATTTTGTATCTTGACATTGAGTAAGTCAGGATCCGTCACGTTTCTTCTATTGAATATCTTGGGCGCAGTAGCTCGGTTGACCAAGTTGTACGGATCAAAATCGTTCCTGAGAAGCCAGCTCTCAGGATTGATATCTACCAACGACACTGGTGGAGGCAAGTTGGGGTAATTTTTGAAAAAGAGTTCGTAGTGCAGTTCAAGCACCTTCATGATACGTTTACAGTCATCCCATTCAAACCAAATCAGATAGTCTGAATCTGTGCTGTGACGAATCTTTTCAATTCGTCTTTCCCATCTTGCCTTACTGGAGTAACTTAAATCAAGAGACGACGTGTTTCGGATGTGGAAGTTGAGTAAAGGGTCGAAAGAAGAAGGATTGATAATACTGGTTGAGGAAGTCCCCCCAGCAAATAAAGTAGACAAAGAAGTCCTCGAATCCTTTGACCGATCAAGCATGGACTTCCTTTCTCTTGGATGAGATGAGATCCACTCAAAGTGCTCCTTGTTGTAGTAAAAGATGTCCCTCGTTAGATACCTTTCATTGGGGAACCCATCAATGCATAAATTCACACATCCGGGCAAGTGTGGGAAGTTGATGAGCAAAAACGACGTAGAATCAAACTCTGTAACCATCACTTCGTTCATATTTTTCTTAATCATTTCGGAGCCAATTTCGGGATCAATTCTTTGGTCTCCAAAGAGAATGGCCATAATATTGAACCTTTTGCGGAAGAAAGTGCCCAGTCTCAACATGTAAGAAAACAAAGAGCTAAATTCCATCGTCAACTCTTCTGGCAAATCCTTGGTATATGCTTCGTCAAACTCAAGTGTGTGGTGTCTCTGGAACTCGAGGTATAATGGGATCCCTCCATTGAATGAAAATAAGAATAAACTCATCACTTGTGGAAATAAATTCTCTAAACACCGGGAAAATCCCAAATGGAAGTATGCAAGAAGTTTCTCAGCAGGATGCTTGAGGTGCTGCAATATCTGGGCGGATGGGGAGACAATCGTGTACCATCTTCTAAGTATCTCGTACAATTGCTGCAGCGATAATGAGGATGCATCGCCATTATTGGATTTTATCACTTGTGAAACAAACCTCAGATAAATGCTGAGGTTACTGTAGTCATATATGATTCGTCTTTTCTTTGGATCGTCAGGGAATATCTTGAAGTACTCCTGTAGTAAAATTTTCAACCTGTCACACTTGGATAAAAATTCATCAAGGAACTTTGGGTTGTATGAGGGAATGTATGCTGATTTTGAGGAGAGGTCTAAAAAGTGTAGACTCCATCTTAATTCTTTGGAAAACCGACCAATATCTCTATCTTTATATAAGTCATGGAAAATACTGATCATTCCATTCAAAAACGTTGTCGGAATTGAAAAGTCGTTGCATTCGTATAATGAAACCTTGTTAAGCACTGATGACGTAATCAAGGCTATTGATATATCGTATTGAGGTTGGGAAAGTAATTCCTTCAACGACGTTATGGACTGGTCAAAGTATTTGATAGACAACTTGTGGAATTGCCTTCGAAGTTCGATGATTTTCGAATGAGATGCGTCTCTGAAATACTTACAGCCATTAGCCCGTAGGAAATTTGCAACTAAGGAGATCATTGCACCCAATACAAGAGAGACAGGCTTGCTGTACTTTGTGAAATTGTACTGGAGCACTATATTGAACTCGACGTTATGCATTGCCTCAAGATTGTCCTTCCTGAGAGCATTGTGGAACTCTTTTTTTGTGGATACCCTGATGGTTTCGGGTGAATGAATTGCATTGGGGAAGTAATTTCGTTGTTTCCTCTGTGTACTATGATGCTGATGACGGTTTTCGAAATATTCGTAATTGTCTATGGAAGGGGATGTGCTGGGGCTAAGGTTGGTAGTCAGTAACCTGGGACCGGTGTTGTTGTCTCTATCTCGTTTGACACGCTTGTAATTGGGGCTGGGTGCCGTCGGTATAAATTCGTCTGTCTCAAACCTGTAAGTGTCTGAATAGCTGGTTGAAAATGTTGGGTGTTGTTCGACGCCACTTATCTGCTCAAATTGAGAAGCATGATTGTATTGATTCGTGTCTATGAGGTTGCTGAGTCCCTGGGATCCGTACTGAGCTTGGCCTCCCACATTCATAGGTTCTTCGTGGGTGGTATGATCTTCAATACTATTGTCGTCATCTTCATTCGATTGCTCCTGAAGGTGATTCGTTTTCATTATCGAAAGACCATTAACTACTCGCCAATCTCAAAAAAAGCACCGGATACGTATATCTGACTAGTATAATCGTTCGTTATGAGTAGTCCCGGTAAATTTATCTCCGTATTGTCTTCGTCTACACTTGCGTTTTCTGGTCTCGTAATTTGGTACTATCCCTTCGTTTTGTAAACTTTAGCATGCAATACTGCTATGATGTCATAAGCAAATATGTTGAGTTGTGCGTGAATAGTCGGAGGATAGGACGGAAAAAGCTAAAAGACAGGGGTAGCGAGCTAATTATGTAATGAAAAGCTTACTCCTGCTTAGATATGAGCCACTCTATAGAAGATACTTTTTATTGTTTTGCTTGGTTAAACATAGAATTATTTGACATAAATAATTTTTTTTTTTTTTTTTTTTTTATTTTCGTCTACAAAGTCTTGACTCTGAGAGACAAATACACTTTATTGGCGCGGCGAGTTTTTTATGTCAAGCTTAGCTCAAGTATTGTGACTCTTACCACCTCGATTCGCAGTCGCCTTCCCAAAGAGGCTCGCAGTAATCTAAAGATGACATAACCACCATGGTGTACAAAATCCAAATCTCTTGTTCCACGTCACTAGTCATTTTTTGTGATTATTTTATTCGATATTTGGTTGAAGCTGGTGGGGCCATAAAACTGCTCGGCAAGGAAGTGCAGAAAATTTGAAAATAAGAGTATTTTTTAGCATTGAGCTTTCACGTGATCCCACGGAGAAAAGGAATCCCGAACCATGAGCAAGGTCTACTGGGCAAAATTGGGATTGTCTAGCATCAAAGGCAATTGCCTTGTGATCGGTCCAAGTGTTGCTGCTTTTGTTTCTCCTGTCACTCTGCATTCCAAAGGTAAAAAACCGTCTACTGTATGCATACACCATCGATCCTTCTCTCAGTGACATTCATACATAAAAGTGCAAATCACTACATATGAATAGGTGCAGTTTGCATTACCTGCAGATGATATTTTTTCTACGCAAACTGCATAAAAATAAAGAGCATTTGGAAGGATATCATAATTTCCATCAGAACACTTGCAGCCGTGGTAGCCAGATCGATACTAGTTGGGGATCGTAGCAAGTGGCACTGTAGGATACTACAAAGGGTGCATCTATCATCCCGCTTGATCGGAATCTTTTTGAAGGGTTCAAATATGCGCCCGTTTACCGTAACGTATCCACGGGCAGGTACTGGCAGAAGTACGAAGAGACTCCCCGCTCCAATAGTACTGCCTACTTCTCTACAAATATAATACATTACTTCATTTATTTGCTTACTTTGTGCTCACGCAGTCCTGATTTGCAATTTTTGACCACAGATAAGGTTTATAACGGTCTTCCTTGCAACTTCTAGACGTTTCTGCTCACTTTATGCTCTTGTTAACTTCGTGTCTTGCCAAATCAAAATAATGCATTCTGATTTGCAGCTGCAGCAAGGTGATTCTTTCGTCTTCCCAAGCTTGCTTCTGTCTCATGATAATCAACTCAATCCACTTCTCAGGGTTGAAATCACGTTTGAAGGATCCAGCTTCAAAACAGAAATCAGCTTGCATGCCTTGGCCATACCCTTCATTCTTCAATGAGTCTTGCTTTTGGTGTTCCCTTTGACTCGAGAGAATGCCTTCAAACTCCTCTCTGAAATGTTCCATTATTGGATAGTTTTCTGGCATTATTGTAACCGAGTTATCGAAACTGTGCAAGAAAGACTCATCGATCTGAATCTTTTCAGGCATAATCTGTAAAACATCTGAAGGCTCAGCAGAATCATCACCATTACTATGCATCTCGGTATTATCCGACACCATTTTAATATATTCTTGATCCAAAACTGTCACAGTCAGCAAGTAGTAAGAGTAAAATAAAGTTCTGTTATTGAAGAATGTAGTTATGCGAATCAACTTTGAAGAGAGCAGCTGATAGTAGGCAAAGTCAACATCTGAATAAAACCCTTGTTCGATTTTATAAATCTTTGGATCAAAGTCAGACCTTGGGCAAAATGTGTTATTTGGATCAACAAGCATCAAACTTCTGATAGGAGTTAATATGTGACTCAAAGCCTTTCCAATAGCGTTAAAGAATAAATAGAACGTTTTCCACATAGCATTATACTTCAGTCCGACGGGGATTGCTTCCGAGGGGTAGATCAGGAACCAATGACTCAACAATTCGTAAAAGAGTTTGACTCTCACGAAGTAAATGTTATTGTCGTGTTCATTCCGTCTAAATTTGCGCTTGTAACGGTTGTTCACTTCCACTATCTGAGGAAGGTACTCTTCTATGAGCTTGCGCAAGAATATTTCAAGATCAAAGCAATGTCTTGCAATCTTGACATTGACGATGATCTTATCATTATCATTAGCGAGGAACTTTATACTGAGATTTTGACTGATCTTCTTGAACCTGATTACATCTTGATGCAAGTCCTTGATCACTTGGAAGTCGTAATCTGGAATAAGTGACGTGTTGGAGTGGTTAATGAATATGTAAAATGCCGTATTGATTGTGGGCGGTATCTGGTTCAAGGATCTTGCCGTATTGAAAACTTTCAAAAATAATGTGGTGGTTCCCAGGAAAAGTAAGCAAAACGTGTCAACAGAAGAATGACTATGCAAAAATGTGGACCAAGCTGCAAATAAAGATATTTTGGCAGGGTATTCCGCATGAATAAGTAACAATGATTCTCTCAAGTCTTTGATCAAGAAGCCATAGTAGCTGTAGGATTTTTTGACCAAGATATCCAAATCTCTTGGCGTGAAGAAGTAGTATTTGTAAAGCAAATCTTGTGGCTGGTTCAAAAAGAATATGTTTTCATCTTCAAGGAAATCCTTATCATTTAACAAAAGTTTGCACCGGTGCAACAAAGCGTTCAAGGATCTGTCCATGAAGAATGAATAGTACAAGTCAAGCACAACAGACTGGTTGTAAACCGATGTCCAGAAGTTTTCAGCAATCTTGTGATTCCACACAGGGGCCGCATTTCTAAACTCCAAGTTATTGAGATGGCGTATGTCTGATTGGTAGTGTTTTAAATAACGATGAAGAAAGGTATTCTTAAGCTTGTCGATCTTTCTAACCTTGGGGAGACTGACTTTGTGTAGTATACCGTTTGGCAAGACTAGTGGATCCGACAGGGTATTGAAAGACGGCGTAGTGGAGTGGGTGAGTACCGAAGTTGAAGATGCAGAAGATGTTGGGATCGAGCAATCGTTATTCTGAAAATCGGCCTGTGGTTGCGTAGGTGAATTCAGGAGGTGGTGCAGACCATGCTGGTGTGAGTTTTGATGCAGTAAGTGGTCACTATGTTGCCTTTGAAGGTGGAACTGTTGTGAGACTTGTTGTGGATGCTGAAAGTTGTTGTCTTGTTGCTGTTGATAATTTGATTGAGAGAAACCATCATTCGGTATTTGAAACTGATCAGTGCCCGCTACTTTTTCAGATGAATCGGATCCCAGGTATTGATACCCGTGACCTTGCTGGATTTCCATGTTACCGTTCAGTCCATTTTGGTAAACGTTATGTTGGTGCCCATACAGACGGTTGACGTCCTTGGAGCCATAGTTTTCATCTTGTTCCATCAGGGACAGGTAATGCTGTTGTTGTTGTTGGTGTTGTTGAAGCTGTTGTTGTTGCTGTTGTTGGTGTTGCTGCTGATATTGACCATTTGTGTTATGTTGATGGTGCAGACCGCTACTTCCGTTTGCGCTGAAATTATCCCAAGGAAGTGGGGTTTTAGCAGTCCCGACGCTTGGATCTATCAAGAAATTATCGTCGTTTATGGAAATGTTGGGGATCAACTTGAATTGGTTTGGATCATAAAACATCTGATCGCTCGCTTGCGGCGTTGCAGGAAACTGGTGGTCGAAATGACCATATATCTTCAGAAACACCGCTTGGTCATGGAAATCCTTGGCCAAGTCAACATTCTCTTGAGTTAATGCGTCAGGTTTGGTTGAGATCTTTGAATGTTCGTTTACCGAGTTTGACGACAAGCCGTTGAGAGCGCCAGCAGACGAACTAGTCACTTTCCCAGTCCCGCCGTCTGACAGTACCGGGGTGATTTCGTACACATGCTCCTTATTCTTCCGTTCGTTCTTTCGCCTTATCATTTCAAGCTTCTCGTCTGAAAAGTCCATGTATCCACAGCGGTAGTTCTTCTTCAAGCAGTTGAGGCACTCCGGTAACTCTTCGGTACATTTTATTCGTTTCGCTTTGCAGTTTGGACATCCGTCTCTGGAGTTTTTATGAGTTCTACGACTCTTTCGTTCCAAGACTCCTCTATGTGACATGACCTTCAAGTGGGAAGTTAGAGCCAGGAGTTTTTTTGGGAGTATTCTTGGGGGATTTTTTCAAAGTATGACAATCTTGCAGTTTTTCACAAACTTTCGATTATAGTGTACTAAAGTGAAACGATTTTTTGGGGTGAGCTACTGTCTCCCCTATATACTCAAAATAAGTGAAGATTCCCTCTGATTAGCGTCAGAAAGTACACAAACTGGAAGGGAAAAAAAAAAAAATCTAGTAAAAAATAAAGTGGTAGAAAGGCAATATTGAATAATAAATGAGTAGATAATAAAAAAAAAATTAAAAAAAAAAAAAAAATTAAAAAATTTAAATGCTAGCTTCAAATATGGGGGAGAAAATGGCTCGTATTATAGTATGGATATGTATGCCAAAAAAAAAAAATAAAAATAAAAAAAATTTTAAAAATAAAAAAAGAAGCAGGAAAAGGAAGTTAAAAAAAAAAGAAATGAAAAAAAAAAAAAAAAAATTGGCTAACACATAAAATGT
Organism: Dujonia boleticola; assembly: GCA_029581775.1. NCBI lineage: Eukaryota > Fungi > Ascomycota > Pichiomycetes > Serinales > Debaryomycetaceae > Dujonia > Dujonia boleticola. The sequence goes on along the minus strand of JARGRU010000006.1, from coordinate 437,245 downwards.
GGTCACCAAACGAGCCAGAAAGGAGGTGAAGGAGGGACCCAGATCTGGTCGTAATTACGTATGTGTATATGTATAGCATTCTAGAAACCTTGATGTCGAAGGGAGGGGGGAGGAGTGTGGGATATAGAGGGAGGGGTGAGGCTCATAGCCGTATTTTTCAGTATCGATGTGATTGAAGTTTGTCTTTCATTTCTCGATTCGAATCTTACCATTTCCTCTTACTTCTCTTCATTTTTTTTTCTTTGTTGTGAGACATTGAGCCTGTCATCAATTAAGTGATCCACGTCCACAAGCTACAATAAAGGTGAAAAGTGATATCATTAGGGCTGTGCTTTTTTTCGCTGGATTCTGATGGTAAACATTGAGTATATCTCGGTACCCCAGAATCTGGGTTTTTTCTTCTCCACGCATTATTCTGTCAATATTATCTAACTTGCTATCTGATATTTTTCGATTTCAATGCCGTGGGTGTATAGCGCCGTATAAAGGTTAAATTGTACTCGTTCCCTTATTTTCTGATGCCTTAACAAAAATAATATTTTTTAAGGTTATTTTTTTCTTGATTTCAATATTTTTTGAATCTCTCTCCTTTAAAGTGCTTTAGCATTTTATGGGTGTCTTTCCCTATTTTTAAGATGTTTAACCTTTTGAGGAATCAAGGGAATTCCAGAGCTATGCATTTGGTCCTGAGATTCTAATATGACAGGGCATAAAATATGGGTGAAACAAGATAACCGAGAGCGTCGGCCTGAGGGGTTTTGTGGTGCGCTTTTTTTCTTCCTGAAATTATTTCAATGTGGAGCAAACCAAGACTATCTGATTCGTAAAAAGAATTGACAGGAGAGTAGAACAATTGCGGTGATTGGCAATTAAGAATGATATCTCGCCGACTTCCCACTCCTTAGCCGAGCTTTTACCACAAAAGAACGTACTCAAACCTAAATGCTTAGAAGAATCGCCAGGGCATGACGAAAATTTAATCGAATCGGCCGTGTAAATCACGTCAATGTAAACAGTTAACACACCGAAGTACCGAAAAATCTAATGCTAAAAAATAAAGTCAAATTGAAATAATAACAGTAAAGTCAATATTTAAAATAAAAAAAAAAGAAAAAAAAAAAGAGAACAAAAAGAAATAGCATAACTTCTCATTTTACAAAATACAGTTATATTTAGAGTTTGTACCTCAGCATCGAAATACGGTACTTTGTTTGTTGAGAGTTGGAACCTGTTTTATCCCCTTTGATCCAGTCCAAGTTCCTCTCTCGGCATACATGCCTCTACTACAGCAAAGCCTATCTACTCCTATAACTTTTTTTTTTTTTTCTGTATTCAAGGTAGAGTCCGCGTTTGGTTATTTTAATGCAGATTGCGTTTTGTCCGTATTGTCTTTGGTTTCAACCCACATTTGTTTGCTTTTTCTGGTTGCGAAGTTCAGGATTAACCGAGACAGATATGCGGTTAAGGATATGGTGCATCTGCTAGGAGGACTTTATTGTACAATAAATCTTGTATTATGGTTTCGGTACTCCCATATTTCTTATGATTTCAATCAAATACATGGAACGCACTGCGCTTCGGCCACAAACAACATCTTGACTCTAGAACCTTGATAACGGTTTTCTTTTTATTTCCAAATCGGTTTGAATCACCCTACCAGCACACTAAACTCTGGCTCCGTAAACAGACCAAGATATATTTAGAATAGGTTCCAAGTAAAATAAAACACTTGTCAAGTAGAATATTATTCGATAGGTGCCGCTTGATTGATTGTCAACGCAAGTGCATCGAAAAAAGAAATCAAAAAAAAAAAAAAAAAAAAAAAAAGAAGACCTTTCTACAGTACTGGCTGTCATATGCATCGAATTTCATTTTCCCTGATGCGTTCGCTGTTGGCCTGCAGCCCACTCTCTTTCTCTTGGCTTCAATGTTGCTTGCCCCACACCAACTTACTATCATGCAATTTCTATGATGACAATCGAAGTAATGTGTGAGTCAAGACTATACATCACCGCTTAGCTTCCATGGACTGTGTGTAGAAACATGACTCGTTCAGTATGTACTGGTTAAGAGCGCCTGAGTAAGTTTAGAGGGCTAATTCCTGTACTCATTTTGATTATTTTTTTTGAGATTTTCTAGCTACTCACGATTTTTTATTTTAGTTTATCTCCAATGCATACTTCAATCAAGCAAAAAATAACTTTTCCAACGCTATATAGATTTTGACATAAACTCTAAATCTTGCTCAAAAGCTTAATGCTAATCTAAAAGCAGAAAAATAAAGAAAGAGCACTGCAAATCAAAGGTGAATTAAAAATAACACAAGCTTAAAACACCTACGGTAGGAGGTGGTTGTTACTATGCTGGTAAAGTGGCTTAACATGATTTGACTACAAAATAACAAGTGTGAAAAAATAATCATCTCTACAGTAACCTTGATCGGCGATTTCCTCTCTGTCTCTTTCCTGTGCAGCCCGATTTCTGAGGAAAAAAAATTATTGAGAATGTAGTCATGGAAAAATTGGGCAGGTGTGGGCTGTGGAAGCATTCAGTCACCCATATTCCAAAAAAAACTTCCTTTGTTTCTCTCTCTTTTTGTTGTTGCAAAAAAAAAAAAAAAAAATCTTTTTGGCAATGAGATTACTTTTGAGTTGTGTACCTTCTGGAAAGCTGGGCGCATCAAACTTCTAATTTTAATTACTTCAACGTCAGACGTAGAGAGTCATATCTTTCGATAACCTTTGTGATGTTACCACGCCTCTACCTTTTCTTTTTTTCGTCTTCTCTTCTTTTGGTATATCTTAGAGAATCAGAGGATAAGACATGTCCCTATTTCGCTCGCTTTGGGTCAAGTGAATTGTGCCGAATTGCTTATAGATAAGAACATGTATGCCTCTCGCTTCAACTGGTTCCACAATGTCTCAGAATGATTGTATGTATTTTTTTTTTTTTTGATTTGTGTGCCCCTAGCTATCAAAGAAGCTTTTAAGCATCTACGCAGAAAAAGCCTTGTGCATTAAAAAGTATTATTTTCTACGGTATTTTTTAAATTCTTGTTTCTGAGATCCTCAATACGTCAAAGGCTTACCCTAACAGCACTAGAGGTTTAAGCTTCATAGAAAATAATGGCCAGCGCATGTGATTTCGCACAAAACGAAAAAAGTAGAGCGCCATTATGTATTTTACCTTTGAATCACAGAATTCCATTGATTCTTTTCTTTCTGTTTAAGCTTAGACTCTTGAAACATTTTCTAGAATAATTACTGGCTTCCATTGATACTCTAAATGCTATTTCTCTTTCCGAATGGGGGGTCACCGTCTTTCGAAAGCGCCGTGCACAGTCGTAGATCATTAGCTTTTAAGCAACACATTTTTTATTCAACTACACACACTTCTTATCAAACTTATTTTTGGACTGAGAAAATGCCTTATAGAACTATAAATAAAAATTGCTGCAAACACCTTTCTCACACTTATGGAAAGTACCAAGAAAAAGTTGCAATTCCCGTATATAAGTCTAGAAGGATTTATGTTTCCCTTTCCAACCTGGTATTCCACAATCGTTGTACATTCAATCATGCAATCCGGCAAAAGGGGCATCCTTACAATAAGATTGAAATTTAAAAAATACTTCGTAATTCATGCTTTGTTTTGTTTGCTTATGTATCATGTATGTCTTTGTCTGACTGCAATCATTATCAGCCTTCTTTTGGAAATCCCTTGAAACTATAAACTGTAATCCTTATCGAAAGACTTCCAGTCCTTTAACTCCATTAGATGTCTCATGGTGGGACGACCATGTGGGCAATTCCAAGGTTTGTCTAACCCGCTGAGGTTTCGAACTACCCTCTCCATTGTATCCCGCTTCAAATGCTGGCCAATCATAATACTGCTTCTGCAAGCACGCAGCGCAAACATGGACCGGATTTTAGAACATCTTACAGATCCAACATTTTGACTCCCACTTCCTGCTTGGTTCTCTCTCTCCTTCACAAGGTGAACTAGTTCGTGGAAATCCGATAGATCAAACACAGTTTGCTTCAGCAAAGGTAAGCTAATGAGCTTGACTCGGTGACCTGGTTCCTCTTCCTCGTTGAAAGTAATATTAAATCCATTTCGCTTAAACGTGGCTAAATTGTCCAGAATAACTAACTCATCAATTGTGCTTAGCTCTATAGTCTGCGGTACAACCAATGGCTGGCTCTGGAAGACTGTGGATGTTTGAAGTCTCTCAAAGTTGTACTTTTCGTCAGATGCGTGTTGGTCAATTATAAATAGGTCTGAGAATGGCTGGGTTGAAGTTGGTGGCCTAGTTACCAAAATAAAGCCCAAATTGAACTGGCCAATGATTTTCATATTCAAAAAGTCTGACTTCAAGACGCTCAAGGTGAGCTTAGTTTCTGCTTCATAGGTTTTGGTGATGTCATCGATCTTCTTATTGCTCAAAGACTTTTTAGACTGGTTGCGCAAGAGCTCACTCCAATCTCTCAGATTCACAGAAGCCTGTACCACGCGCCAATCTACTTGCAAGGTATTGATAATGCTGTGAATAGGTTGCAGAGACCGGCTTTGAGTATTTGATTCTCTTTTGGGTACTTTATGAGGACTGGAGCTCTCACCCTGATCAACTGCATGCCTTTTGAGCGAATGATTGCAATGGCCCTCGCAATTAGCTGAGAATTCCTCTATATCGGAAGAATTCAATTGTGTATTGGGAGACAGAGGGGCCGAAGCATTTCTACTATCCTCGAAATCATCCTCCATTGTGGTTTCGTCAGGAAGTCTCTGTTGATGTATTGGTTGCACTCCCTTTCTAGTAGTTTCATTTACGCCTTCATCTGACTCATTCTCATATACTTCACTTAATTCTTCATCTGCTTCTGATTTTTTGTCTTCCTCTTCTTCTACTTCTTCTTCATCCTCCTTTTCCTCCTCTTCCTCCTCTTCTTCTTCTTCTAGTTCCAATTCACTCAACTTCCCGCTATCATCAGACTTGATCCTTACTATTTCTATTTCATCGCCATTGGATTCTTCATGTCTGGTTTGAATTGGGCTATCCTCCTTCGACTCTTCCTGATCATCAGCGTATTCTGCTCCATCTTGCCCGTCAGATTCTTCATCTGCATCCTCTGGTTCAAATAAGGTGACTTGGACGCCGCTTGACTTGTTTCTTAAAATACGAGATTCAGTTTCAACTTGAACTTGAATCTTTTGCCTCTTTTGAGTACGCACATCTGTACCTTTCTTTCCGTCGTCTTTTGGTTCATACAAGGTTATAACCGTGTCATTATCATGCAGCTTTGGCTCGAAAGTTTGGATTTCATAACTACCGCCAACATCAAATTCTAACAACTCCGTGTCAGATGATACCAATTGCTCAGTTCGCTTCTCTTTCATGTTTTTGATTTCATTTACAATCTTTCGCTGTTCGGGCAGTGCTTTCTCAATTTTGGCTTTTACGGGAACTACTTCTCGAGCATTTCTTGGTATTATGCTACCTTGTTCGTTGTAAAATTTCGTTAGTTCCTCTCTCAAGACTTCTATCACTGTATCTTCGTTGTGTATCAACACTGTTTTCTTGTCTGGGGTCACATTGATGTCAAGAAAGCTATTGTCTATGAGCAAATTGAAAATGACCACGGGGTATTGCACATTATTGAAGCTTCTGTAAACTTCATTCACGCATTTACTGAATTTCTTTAGCGTCACCGGCCGGCTATTGATGTAGAAGAATTGGCGGTCTTGTGAAGACCTTCCACCTAGGCCGAACGACACACTGGATATGAATCCCTCAAATTTCAATTTCATCGACTTGGATGTGGGCAATTCTCCAGTGTTCAACTTGAACTTGACCTGGATATCTTCTGTTTCGATGCTGAACGGTATCAACCCGTAGTTGCCACTGCTGCCAAATATAGTCACCATATTCTTCAAAACAGTGTTTCTTTCTCCACCTTGCGTACTCAATATCAAGTTCTTCTTGTTATTTTTGCCACTGACATTGAATATGGTGAATCTTATTTGAGGGTAAATTATGGAGTAGTTGGTCAAGTTCGAGATTGCCTTGTTGAACTCCCGCTTAAAGTTCTTTTGAAAGTCTTTCCTTCGCACTGGCAAGTTCATGAAGAGATCCTCGATCGTAATTGTAGTGCCCTTCTTGCCCGAAACTTTCTTGACCTCCTTGAGCTTACCCATGCTGTCGAACTGTAATTCGTGGGCAACGGGGTACGTCTTCTCCGTGGAAGTGACAATACTGACATTCGATAACGCACATAGCGAGGACATCGCTTCGCCGCGGAACCCAAGCGTGGAAGTGTTCACGATCTCTTCAAAGGACGCAAGTTTGGAGGTGCAATGCTTCAAGCAGATCTTATCGAAATCCTCCTCTATTATTCCGCTTCCATTATCAGTAACCACGATCGAATCAATGCCATGGTTTGTGAAGGTTATCTCGAGCTGGGTTGCATTCGCATCAATGGAGTTCTCCACGATTTCTTTCGTGACAGACACTAGGTCAGTGATCACCTGCCCAGACGTGATCCTATGAACATCTGACAGGGAGATATTTTGAATCATGAGACTCGACTTTTGGGGTTCCTCCTTCTGCTAGTTGAGTCACTAGAGACGGCTATAGTCTAGTATTGGGTTTTAGGTGATGCTTGGAAAGATAAACATAAATAAAGAGAAAAATGCGTATGCGCGTTCGCGTCAGCATGACATCACCTTAGAAAAATATACAGAATGCTAATGCCTTGCGTTAAAACCATCACCTTGCCTGTGAGTACCTCCCCCATCACACTCACTCTCCGGGCTAAGTAACGAGATGAGCATCATACGATGAGTATCTTGCTAACACTTCCCAATGTCATACTCTCGCTTAAAGAGTTGATCGTCGTGTGGATCAATCAGATATTGTACCACAACTCCGTTTATGACCTTGAAATCTACAACAAGAGGATATCGTTTGATTTATTGGTTTACGTATCTAGAAACCCATCGCTAAATGACTACCTCGAGAAGCTAGTAGACGAATTCTTGACTATTTTACTTACTGGCTCAACCGAGTTCGGTGATGGCGGCAAAGTCAACTACCTAAGTCTTGTCTTATACGATATCAAGACTAACCAAGATAGGGAGAGATACATACTCAAGTTCAATCTGTTTGCCAACTTGAAGGAGGTTGTGAACTTCAACGACAATATCACGGATTTCTACAAGAGAGAAGACAAAGCTGAGTTGCAGCTCCCCAACTTCACGTGGGAGACGATCCACTCTCAGTTCAAATACTTACTATTCCAGCAACAGAATGAGTTGATGCGGAAGAAGTTGAAACGTTCAAAGTTGGAAGAGAAGAATGCCCCGTTAGCACAGCAGGACTTGTTCTTCAAGATTCTTGTTGATGCAGATGAAAGTCTCCCTCTAGAGACAAAGAAGGACTGGGCCAAGGTGACACCTTCGCTGGATGTCAGTGCCAATTTGTCAAAGACGAGATTTGTGCCTATAGCGGAAGTTGAAACTGGATTCTTGTCCTTTGGTCTACAGAATGAATATGCAAGAGCCTCCAAGGAGTAGTACACTACTATATGTGTTTCTAGTTGTTTTTTTTTAGTAAGAATCATTCGCATAGTCGCTACAGTGTCTGTATTGTTTGTGGTGCTTCTTAATCTTTAATTTGTCTATATTATATGTCTTCCAAGTCAAGACGACGGGTCAAAATCATTTCAAGGTGTTGTCTAATGCAAATAAGTACTTCAAGTTTTCGTACATGAAGTAACTGATGGAGACCGCTGGCGCCACTTTAGCAATGTTTGGAACCAACCCCTTGAATAAACCTGGGTACCCTTCTCTTACAATAGTTTGCTTCAACACATCATTGAACCCGGTGTATGTGTAAGGGTGGGCATAAGTACCCTGCGCTTGCAATCTTGTTCTCAAGAGATTGACTGGGTAGACAACCGTGGCACCAAAAGTTCCAGACATGGCCCCTAAAGATAACACCATCCAATTGGGTAATTTCACATCCTCAATTCTAGAATTAGTGAGTTTTGCTTCCCTTTTGATAAGATAGTTTTTGATGGTGGTGAATGTACCCAAGTCCAATGCTGCATATGGGAAGATTCCACTAACTCCAACTATTATACCTCTATAGAATATTTTAAGGCCTCCTTCTCTGAACATGTCTGTAGCTGTACGTATCAACAATTGGTTACCCTTTAGCTGACTATCCAAGTTGGAACACTGTAGTCTGAATTTTAATGTATCTATAGGATACACCACAAACTGGCCACAGATACCACCGATACCACCAGCTAAGTATGTAGACACCTTGGATAGCTTTGAGGTGTCATCTACACCTTCAATCTTGGAAAGAAATCTTTTTGTGGCTTCGAACGAACCAAACTTCATGGCAGATTCGGGGAAAACTTTCAACACATTCAACCCATTCCCGACATAAAACGCCTTGAATCCACCTTGTTTCCACAATGTCCTTGCTGCTTGTATTATAGGAGATCTGATGGTCTTGGGGTGATCCTTGGGGTTGGGGCCGTGTTCGGCTACAAGCTTTTTCGCTTGCTCTGCCAATTCTTGCTCTGCGGCAGCAACTTTTCTTCTCGCCTCTTCAATAACATGCTTCGAGGCTCCGTTGGCAATGTGCTCTGCTATTTCTCTTTTGGAATGTAATATGGTGGAGCTCAAGTCCGTTCTGGCAATCAAGAAAACTTTTATCCTATCGAACGGAGCAGTACAAGTTCTTGAAACGACCCCTGACAAACCGCCCGCCAAGAAGAATCCGAACCCGTTCAAAAATGAATTAATTAATGTCACTTCACCGTCAGAAGATAAGTCTAACTCTTCTGCTATGTAGTTGAATGCTGTTTTGATTCTGGATCCGTTCAATCTTGGCATCAAAATCAAGAACTCTCTAAACTCATCGTAGGTGATGTATCCGTCGTTCTTCGAGTCTATGGTGTTGAAAATCAAGTCTATGTCATGTTTCGTGGGGCTGAGGTGCAACGTTTTCTTGAGGTATTCCACAAAGTCACCCTTGTTCAACCTGCCGTCGTTGTCTTTATCTATCTTGTTGAACCCTTTCAAGATCTGGTCATCTGTTGTTGTCAAGTACAACTTGAAGTCATTGAAGTCAATGATTTGATCGTTATTGGCATCGAACGACCTGAACACCTTTGCAATCAACTCGGGCTTGTCAGAAATAGGATGGCCAATCTTCTTCAATGCCTTTTTGAAATCTTGCAACGTGATTTCTCCGGTGTGCTTTACATCCAACTTATCGAAAAGCTGCGAGTAATCCGAAGGGATGCATGGTCCCGCTATGGTACTGGAGTCATTGGAGTCGAATTCCGAGGAATCCTCAGGTTTTACAACTGTGGAGGATGAATTGACAACCATTTTTTATCTCTGTACATATATATCCTCAGGTTTGTATGCAAATGAGAATTTGGGTTTCGCTAGTTACGGGAATGGTGAAGGGGATGCAATTCTTATGCTAACTAGTGCCTGTCCGTATCTCTTAGGCCTCTATGGATGCTACTGTATGAGGTATTCTTTTGCGGAGCGAAGATGGATATACCGAATGAGTTTCCTTAACATATGTCTTGCCAGAAGTTTACGTTCTTGCTTAGGTATCCGTTTTGCGCTGCTTGGTATTTCTTTTTTAATTTTTTTTTTTTTTTTTTTTTGGTATTTTTTTTTCAGCTAGTCATTAGCACTACATAACGCGATTTATTTTGGGTCCATTCAAGCAGGACGAGGCGAGCAGAATACGAAGCAGGAGGGTGATACAAGGACTACACGGTCTGGGCTTTATCTAAAAATCTATCGAGAGTTTATGCGCCATGGAGTTGGCAGTACGATTCCTCTGAACATATCTTTCTCCCTAAAGCGATACAGGGCCATAGCAGCAATGTCTCGTGACGTTTATTCGTTAGTGTTACTGAAATAGTGTAACCTTGCCATTGGGGATAATACAAAATGGAAGTGTAGCCATTGGCTAAGTGTGGGGGAACTGAGATGGCGAGGAGGGGAAGACTGAAGGGCAACAAAGATGACATTGGTGTATTTGGCTGGAAGCTCCATGTACTATCTTGTTTAGAGGAATGGAGTAAGACACAAGGAGACTTGTGGTCCTTGGCTCTTTCAAGCTCCTCTGTTGCTATCGCTTCGAGTACAGCAATGGTTTAAACCGTTTTGCTTCACCTAGCGAGGTTTGCAGCTCTTTTTTTTTTTTCTGGCAGCGCCTAAGGGTAAACGACTTTCGGTTGCGAGTTTGAGATTTTGGCAGGGGGTCACGTGATTTTAAGGAATCATTTAGAGACCAGAGAGATAATCGGACGCCTTGAAGCCTTCAACACAAGGGGCTCATTTTATCATCATTTCTTGTGTCGCTCAACCTTTACAGCATCTACAATGGCATCTTCACAGGATGAAGAATACAAAGCATTGACTTCGAGTCTCTCGTCCTTCTATAACTATGGGAAATGGGCATATCAGAGCGTGATAGCTCCCAGAAAGATCAAGCTCAAAACTCTCAGCGAGGCTGACATTCAGTTGATACCGTGGTACCCACAGCACATTGACAACTTGGCAGAATGCCTCAAGATGAACGAAGACTTCACTAGAAACTTGGCGCTCTCGGTCGCAGGTGACTGGGGCGCTGATTCGAACCCAGCAACCTGGGCCCAGGCAGAGTCGCGTGACTTCGACAAGGTGACTTCGATCTTGGGCCAGCTTTCAAGAGAATGGTCTGACGACGGCGACAAGGAGAGGAGCGCTGTTTTCGGCAAGATTGTCGATGAAGTCAAATCTTTATACCCAGACTTGAAAGCGAGGCAGAACGTCAAAGTGTTGATTCCTGGGTGTGGCACTGGGCGGTTGGTGTTCGATTTTGTGAGAGAGGGTTTTTGGTGTCAAGGGAATGAACTCACCTACCACATGTTGCTTGCGTCCAATTTTGTATTGAACCATTCGTTTGTGGCCCACAACTACTCTATATTCCCCTTCCTCCATAAGTTTTCCAATGTTTTGAAGAGAACAAACCAGATCCGGCCGGTGACGATCCCCAATGTGAATCCCGGAGAGATCACTGATCTACAGAAAGAGAATCCAGACATACAGTATACCGAGTTGATGTCCATGACAGCGGGGTCATTCGTTGATTTGTACGGACCCGACGACTTGACTTTGATCACCGACCAGTATTCAGAGGACAAGCAGGCGCAAGAGTTCCGATCGGCAAACAAGTCCAGCTTCAATGTGGTGGTGACCTGCTTTTTCTTGGATACCGCGTCGAACATCTTGGACTACATAAAGACGATACACCACACGTTGGAGACTGGCGGGAAATGGATCAATTTTGGGCCATTGTTGTGGCATTTCGAGGACGACGGGAACATCACTCACGCAACTAAAAGGAGCGGATCGGCAGAGGGAGGTGAGCAGGTGGCCAATGCCATGAAGGGTTTAGAGTTGTCGAGAGACGATTTGATAGACTTGGTGGAGAAGATGGGGTTCAGGTTCGAAAAGAAGGAGGTGGATATACGCACCACCTATTGCACAGATCCACGGTCCCTTGGCGGGTTTGACTGGAACTGTGTGTACTGGGTTGCGACAAAGATATAGAGAGGACTCACATACACACACATATAGACGATACTCCGTATAATAATAGAATACAGCATGGCCATAGACTCGATCTCATGTAGACGACCCCACCGGCTAAACAGTAGGCTGCTTCGGACTCACAGTCTACCGCCCCGACAAATACACTGAGTATTTCCTTCCTGGGATAAGCGACACTATTTTTCGCAGCCTAGCCAGCCAGTGTATAAAGGGGCCAAGCGGTTACGTGCACAGCCCAAACACATGACCAGTCGGTCGCAGAAGGCAAAAAAAACCATAGTAAATCGGGACGCTAGCAAAATAAAAAAAAAAAAAAAAAAAAAAAGAAAGAAACAAAAATAATATAATGCGGTTTCGTTATCACAAAACCCTCACTCCTCAATAATTGCCATTCAAACCGGCCCTGCCACTTCCTTTCGAAGTACACAACTTATTGAGCTAACACATATACGCACCCACCAATACTTGTATTTTATATCGGGCACATACATCCATACACATACAAACCACACGCTAGTATAGTTGCTTATCGTAGTATTCACGGAGAAAGCAACGGAAAGAGTATTAGTATTTGTATCGGCATAGACTCGATTTTAGATAACCCAAAGACATCACACACCAGCACCACACCACCACACCACTACCACTACACCACCCAACTCATTTTTTCTCATATCCACACAACTAACATCAGAAAATAAAATGAGTCTTCCTACTCCAGCAACACCCGTAAAGTTGGTATTGCTAGGCGAGGCAGCCGTCGGCAAGTCCTCATTGGTCTTGAGATTTGTTAGCAACGATTTCCAAGAAAACAAAGAACCCACCATTGGTGCAGCCTTTTTGACCCAGAAGTGTACCATCGGCGACAAAACCATCAAGTACGAAATATGGGACACCGCCGGACAAGAGAGATTTGCATCATTGGCTCCTATGTACTACAGAAACGCCCAGGCCGCCTTGGTTGTATACGACATCACCAAGCCTGCTTCCTTTATCAAGGCTAGACACTGGGTCAAGGAATTGCATGAACAAGCATCAAAGGATATCACCATTGCATTGGTTGGTAACAAGTACGATTTGGTTGAATCCGAAGAAGGCGAAGGGGAAGAAGTGAATGAGGAGTCCATAAGAAAGGTCAGCGTTGAGGAGGGTAAACTGCTTGCGGCCGAAGAAGGATTACTATTCTTTGAAACGAGTGCAAAGACTTCGTTCAATGTGAACGAAGTGTTCATCGGAATAGGCGGCAAGATCCCCACTGCTTCCGCATCTGCTGGGCCTAGCCAACTGAACCAGATCAACGAGGGTAGAGTTGATTTAAGTGGAGGTGCAACTACAAGGGGAAACGACACATGTCCATGCTAAAGAAGGGAGAAACCAGGTATGGTGGAAGTGGAGACAACAAGAGATGTTTTAGTAAAGAATTGAAGAATAGCTCTCAGAAAAAGAAGAAAAAGAAAGACAGCAGCAACATTTTTGCAAGGTTGGACATTGATGGTAAGCTACGAGACACCCTTAGGTTTGAAGAGAAGAAGCACGGAGAGCAGGTTGGTTCGTCCTGGAAACCTGTGATATGTTTATCTGTGATACGTTAGTGATACGTTATCATATTTGCTTTTCCTATTTCGAATGATCCCAGGAATGGGAAAGCGTTTCCATTGCTGCTGCCCAAGTTCACCTATAGACTCTTTCTGGTTTTATTTTTTTTTTCTTTTTGATAACGGGGTTGCTAGGGTTTGGCTTTTTTCCTTTTTTATAGAGATTCTTCTAAGTAATTGCGTAATATTAAAGATTTAGGATACTTGTTAAGGATGTAGGTCAATTCTATGAGTGGTAATCTTAATGTGTGGGGCAGCGGTAAAGTGCGCAACGTGCAAAAAAAAAAAATAAAAATCACCATAACCGTTTATGGTGTGAAAATTTATACACTGAAATACCAGCCAAACACGGCAAAGCCAGAACACCTGTCAATACACAACCACTCAACAAAATGAAATTGAAAGTCGCTTTCATTCCTGAACATTTCTCTACTCCATTGTTCTTTGCTGAACAGCAAAAGTACTACCAAGAAAAGGGCTTGGAAATTGAGTTTGTGGAGGTTCTTGAAGGAAGTGGGAGACTCATCAAACTCTTGAATGAAAAGGAAGTTGACGTTGCCATTGGCTTAACTGAGGCATTCATTGCCGATGTTGGTAAGGGGAACGATACTTACAAGATTGTGGACACATACGTCAAATCGCCCTTATGCTGGGCCATCAGCACTGGGTACGGTAGATCCGACATCACTAAGCCTGAAGACTTGTACCAGAAGAAGATTGGTGTTTCCAGAATTGGATCTGGTTCTTACATAATGAGTTTTGTCTTGGGTCTCAAGTTGAACTTCCCTAAGCAGCCATTCTTCTCTGGTTTCCCCATCAGATCCAACTTCAAGAACTTGAGAGACTCGGTCAACTTGGTGGGCGAAGACAAGAGTGAACACAGTGACGCCTTCATGTGGGAACACTTCACTTCTAAAAAGTACTACGATAACAAGGAAATCAAGAAGATTGGAGAAATCTACACTCCATGGCCATCGTGGGTGATCACCGTCAGAAGAGACGTGTTGGACTCTCACGGTGATGACATTGCCAACTTCCTTTCCTCCATCAACAAGGGTATCCAATACTTCCAAGCCAACCAGAAGCAAGCCGTGACCCACATCTACACTAACTTGGACTACAGTGAGGAAGATGCTACGGAGTGGTTGAAGACCGTCCAGTTCAACGAGAAGCTTGGTGTCGCTCCAATCGACTGGGACAATGTCGTCAAGAACACAGCAGACGTATTGAAGACTGCTGGTGTGCTCACCGATGACGATGCCGTGATTGAAAAGAGATTGAACGCAGGTGTCGTCAAGAAGTAAATAGACATATGGCCTCTTCTCCATCACAAAGAAAAAAAGAAAATGAGCTTGTCGCCATACTAGACTCTCTGATATCGAATTAATATGGAAAATACATGACGTCAACGAACTCTCCCAGTCTGTTCGGTGCTGCTCCCACACCACCCTGTAGCAATCCATTACGCTAAGTGTCTGCGTGCTTAGACTTTATCTGTAGATTGTGGCCCATGTTGAGTCCTGGATATCCAGCTATGTCTCACTTAACTCCGCGCTACTTTCTCAGCAACTCTGACTCTGTCTGGTCCGTCTTTTTCTTTTTTCTGTGGTTTTCGGGCCAAAGGGGGCCATCCTCCTCCAAAGCACTGTATCTGCTTTTTGGGGCATCCTTTGTATTGCATGGGAGCGGATCAGCCAATTGGAGCCTGCTTTCCCGGCTCACCCTATATTTATTTTTTTTTTTGGATTTAAGTTTCGCAGATACGAACACTTATCGATCGCTTTTCCCCGGAACAACTTTAAAAGTCCGAGTTGACTCGGGCCACTCAAAAGACCGGGCCGCAAATAAAAAAATGTGTCATACCGTTACATCGTTTCTTAGGATGGTTCCAGACAGATCTGGGTTCAGATAAGGCTCCGTACACCCGATAGGTGAAATCTTGTAGATATGGATGCCTGACAGTGTAAGGGTACAGAAGTATAAATAGTAGATGCGATAACTCCACATTTTTGTAGTCCGAAATCCACTTTTCCCCTTTCTACCTCTTGTTAGTTAACCTTTACTTGAAGTAAATCTCATATACAATATGGCTATCGAATTACTCGCACCAGTATCTTCTGCTGGTTCCCCCACTTCACAAAGTGACCTCTTTACCAAATCAGCACTCAACTTTGTTGTTTTGCTCCACAGAACATTTAACGCAACCAGAAAAGAACTCCTTACCAATAGGAAAAGGGTCCAAAAGGAAATCGATGCCGGAGGATCTTTACAATTCAGCGATGATTTGGCCAAGGTCAAGCAAGATCCTGTGTGGAAGGGCCCCAAGCTCGGTGCTGGTCTCATCGATAGAAGAACAGAAATCACCGGCCCACCCGAACGCAAGATGATTGTTAACGCCTTGAATACCCCGGTCAAGACTTACATGGCAGACTTTGAAGACTCCACCTCGCCCACTTGGCAAAACGTTTTAAACGGGCAAGTAAACTTGTACGACGCTATAAGAAAGCAAATCGACTTTGAGACCCCACAGAAAGCATACAAGGTGAACAGAGATCCATCTAGGCATATCCCAACTATCTTGGTAAGACCAAGGGGATGGCACATGGTAGAGAAACACTTGCTTATCGATGGTGAGCCATGTAGCGCATCGATCTTTGACTTTGCGTTATACTTCTACCACAACGCCAAAGAATTGATCGCACAGGGTAAGGGACCATACTTCTACCTTCCCAAGATGGAGCACCACTTGGAAGCAAAGCTCTGGAACGACATTTTCAACGTTGCCCAAGATATCTTGGCTATCCCAAGAGGAACAATCAGGGCCACTGTTTTGATCGAAACTTTACCAGCTGCATACCAAATGGAGGAAATCATATATCAATTGAAAGAGCATTCTTCTGGATTGAACTGTGGAAGATGGGACTATATCTTTTCCACCATCAAGACCTTGAAGAACGACCCTTCGAGATTACTTCCTGACAGAGACCAAGTCACCATGACGGTACCCTTCATGGCAAGTTACTGCAAACGTTTAATCAACGTGTGTCACAGAAGAGAAGTGCACGCTATGGGAGGTATGGCTGCACAAATTCCAATCAAGAACGATCCGGCTGCCAACCAAGTGGCCATGGACAAGGTGGCCAAGGATAAGTTGAGAGAAGTCACCATGCATTATGATGGAACATGGGTTGCACACCCTAACTTGGCTATCATTGCCAATGCAATTTTCGATGAACACATGCCTACGCCCAACCAAATGTTCATTATCCCGGAAGAGTCAGTTACAGAATCGGATTTATCGAACACCAGCATTGAAGGAGGTAAAATCACCACCAATGGTATCAGACAAAACATCTACATTGCATTATGCTACATTGAATCTTGGCTCAGGGGTGTTGGATGCGTTCCAATTAACAACCTCATGGAAGATGCAGCCACGGCCGAAGTTTCAAGATTGCAAATCTACTCTTGGGTGAAGCATGGCGTAACTTTGGATGACATCCACAAGGCAATCACCCCGGAAATCACTCAACAAATCTTGCAAGAAGAATCTTCCAGATTGAGCCAGTTGTCTGGTGAAGGTAACAAATTCGAAATTGCTGCGAAATATTTGCTTCCTGAAATTAGAGGTGAGAGCTGCAGCGACTTCTTGACCACCTTGATTTATGACCATATTGTCAAAACAACGGAGCCTGTTGATCTCAGCAGTTTGAAGAAATAGACAAGTTTGGGGTGTATTGCATATATAGATAGGGTATTTTATATTATTAATGTTATAATTATTATTTATTGAGTTCCACTTGAGATTCGTCTACTGGATAAACGGCTGAAAGTGTAAACATATTTTCCTCGTCAAAATCACTTATCACCTGAGAAATTACTTTGGGGGAATGAACTACAGAAAAAACAAATTAATCATTCAGGCCATATCTCTATGGTAGCTGCGGTTTCACCTACACTGTGAACTCGGCGATATCCTCTTTTCAAGTAGCACAATGTACAATTTGACCAAATCTAGACTCGGATGGGTTGCATCGTAAGATGTTTATTTCCCTTTTAGTAGCAATATCCGTATTGTTCCTTCCTTCTCCTGCACCTAAACGTTTTGTGTAAAATCTCACAAGGCTGTAAGCAGCAACAACCGTTTCTTATGGAATGGTGTAACCTTAAATTGTGGAACACTTAGCATTTCTTTTTCTTGTATAGTTGACTCTTTTCCAATTTTAATTTTCTTCATTTGTGCCGACTCAGTTTCCAGTATAAGCTACGATCCTGCGGCAGTATAACGTTCATACAATATTCCAATAAAATACTTACAAACTCAAAGCGGTTCTTTTGGGACATGGGATCAGTTCCAATGCAAAATATGTCTACTACAAAGCAAAGAGGCGTATTTATGAAAATACAAGAACTCGAATTAAAGAGAATCCTGGAGGCCAAGAAGTCCATCCCCACAGAAGTGTTATCGCCAGCGCCATCAGCCTCGAAAACATCCACACCGTCGGTGGTTTCTACTCAGTCACAGTCGCCCTCACCTGCATCGTCTGCGTCTTCACAATCTTCAGCCAGATCCTCATTAAACCCGTCCGCAATCACCGGCTTCAGATACGACGTTGCAACATCACAAGAAAATGCCTACAGAAACCGGTACATCAATGTCTTCCCCTGGGACTCGAATAGAGTGCAGCTCACCACTATTGGCTCCAGGAGTTCGGACTATATAAATGCGTCGTACGTACATTTATCGTCAGATCACAACTACATTGCCGCCCAGGGTCCACTCAGGGAGACCGCGCACCATTTCTGGTGGATGTCCTTCGTCGAATCAGAAAAGCAGGGAAACGATATCATAGTGATAGGCATGGTGACTCCCTTGGAAGAAAATGGAATGATAAAATGCTTCAAGTACTGGCCCAGCCAGGGCGAGCAGAGCCAAGTTGATTTGACTGATAGTTTAGTCGAGGATGGGTTGATCGAGGCCAATAGCGGCAGATTTGAATTGAGCCATGTTTCTCAAGCTTACGACGAGGAGGGCGACTTTGTGGTTACCGAGTTGGAATTGAAGTACGGAGATAGGCACAAAAAGGTTTATCACTACTATTACTCACAATGGGCAGACACCAAAGTTCCGCCATCTATCGAGCCCTTAATCGTTTTATCCAACAAAATCACCCAAATCAAGGAGCAAAACGCTCCAAATCCCATAATCCCCATAATACACTGTTCCGCCGGGGTAGGAAGAACGGGTACATTTATTGTCTTGGACTATTTAATTCAGTATTCCGGTAAGCAAAATTGGCTCACTAAATGGGTGTCTGGAGACGTGATTAGCGAAAGTGTCTCACGTTTGAGAGAGCAGAGAATGATGATGGTACAAACTATCCATCAATTTAATTATTTATATAAAGCATTGGAGTTTCTCAGGAAACAGAAATAGATGAAAAGCAGATGGGGGGATGCAACATAAAGCATGAATGTAAGGGGAATAGCCGCGCGCGGTGTGTGCGCGCGCGTGTGTTTGTGTGTCTGTAAGTGGATTTTCTTAAATTCAATCTACACCCGTATGCTATTTGTAATTGATTGTAAATATTTGACAGCGTTGAGTATGGAAAGAAGACCCCTAGGAGAGATCGACTTCAACTCGAACTCGACTGAGACGAAGAAGCCAACTATGCTTTCTATTGCGGATATTTACAATCTTGTGTATTTTGTGGATGATTTTGAGTTGGATATTTACAACCACCTTTTGCAGCCACACCAGGATGACACGATTGTGTTCACCGTCGAGCTACTTCATAGAGAGCTTTTGAAACTACTTGAGAAATTCATCCTCGTTCGACACGAGGGTTCAAGTGGAGCCGGACAGTTCAAGCCTGCTCCCACCCCGACCTTCAGAGTCGAAAAGTGTGAGCTAACGAAATTTCTTGTGACGGTCACTGCGAATGCAGACTTAGTTGAGCAATTTTTTCCATCAGAAGTGACCCTTGTGTTGACTAAATCTGAAGTTTTCAAGATGAAAGCCAAGTTGAAGGGAAAGATCCAGAATTGTACTGATGGAGATGAAACCGTTGTGGTGACATCCAATGGGTACTTAGTGAGGGTACTTGGGAGTGAAATACCTAAGCTAATACCACCAGGAGTCAACGTTGAGAAGATGTGGAGAGTAAGACACCAGACCCCAACACACACACCCACCACCATCCCCAGGTCAAGGCAGTTGGAAACTCCTCCTCTGCTCTCTGAGCCTACAGGTGAAAGTCAGATTCCACCAATTGAATCTACAGGTAACTCCAGCAAGGAACTACAGATTACAAGGCAATTGAAGCTAACAAAGGTTAGTGTGAGTTACCTAATCGGAAAGGGAGGGGATAAAATCCAGAGTCTCAGGCAGACAAGTAATTGCAAGATCAAAGTGTTGGACTGCAATGAAGACGACAGCAAAAGCTTATTCCATTCAAGAAGGAGAATCCAGCAAGATATCGTGATCCAAGGCACCGAAGCCGATGTTATTTCGCTAACTCAATGGATCAAGAATGACTTGAAGAACAGAAAAGCTTAGCACGTTCTACTCGTTTCTCTCGTATAAGTTTCCCACAGCTTTTTTGCAACCATTTCAAAAACGCTTCCGGGTAACAGTCCCACATATACAAGTAACCGCACGCTTTTGCTAATACGCCATGAGTAATTACAGTACCGCATCATCTCACAAAATCAAGAATTAAAGGTAAACCTCAAACTAAAAATTAAATATGCAAAAAAAAAAAAAAAAAAAATGCGAAGTGAAAAATTTTTCTCTCCCTTCCACAAAATTCTCATCATCTCTTGGATTGAAATTTAGAAATTTTTCACTTTCTACTTTCTATTTTTTTTTTTAAAGAACCATCCATAATTTAAATTAAATACATTAAAATGGCTGACGGTGTTTTCCCAGGTGCTATCGGTATCGATTTAGGTACCACTTACTCATGTGTTGCTACTTACGACTCTGCTGTCGAAATCATTGCCAACGAACAAGGTAACAGAGTTACTCCTTCTTTCGTCGCCTTCACTGCCGAAGAAAGATTAATTGGTGATGCTGCTAAGAACCAAGCCGCTTTAAACCCAAAGAACACTATCTTTGATGCTAAGCGTTTAATTGGTAGAGCTTACGAAGACGAAACCGTCCAAAAGGATATCAAATCATGGCCATTCAAGGTTATCGAATCCAACGGTAACCCATTGATTGAAGTTGAATACTTAGAAGAAACTAAGACTTTCTCTCCTCAAGAAATCTCCTCCATGGTTTTAACCAAGATGAAGGAAATTGCTGAAGCCAAGATTGGTAAGAAGGTTGAAAAGGCCGTCGTTACCGTCCCAGCTTACTTCAACGATGCCCAACGTCAAGCTACCAAGGATGCTGGTGCCATTGCTGGTTTAAACGTTTTAAGAATCATTAACGAACCAACCGCTGCTGCCATTGCTTACGGTTTAGGTGCCGGTAAGTCTGAAAAGGAAAGACACGTCCTTATCTTCGATTTAGGTGGTGGTACTTTCGATGTCTCATTATTAAACATTACTGGTGGTGTTTTCACCGTTAAGGCTACCGCTGGTGACACTCACTTGGGTGGTCAAGATTTCGACACCAACTTGTTAGACCACTTCAAGGCTGAATTCAAGAAGAAGTCTGGTTTAGATATCTCTAACGACGCCAGAGCTTTAAGAAGATTAAGAACTGCTTGTGAACGTGCTAAGAGAACCTTATCTTCTGTCACTCAAACCACCGTTGAAGTTGACTCTTTATTCGATGGTGAAGACTTCTCCGCTAACTTGACCAGAGCTAGATTCGAAGACATCAACTCCGCTTTATTCAAGTCTACTTTAGAGCCAGTTGAAAAGGTCTTAAAGGACTCTGGTATCGCTAAGGCTAAGGTTGACGAAGTTGTCCTTGTTGGTGGTTCTACCAGAATTCCAAAGGTCCAAAAGTTATTATCTGACTTCTTCGACGGTAAGCAATTAGAAAAGTCTATTAACCCAGATGAAGCTGTTGCTTACGGTGCTGCCGTCCAAGGTGCTATCTTGACCGGTCAATCCACCTCCGATGACACTAAGGACTTATTGTTATTAGATGTTATCCCATTGTCATTAGGTGTCGCCATGCAAGGTAACGTTTTCGCTCCAGTTGTCCCAAGAAACACCACCGTTCCAACCATCAAGAGAAGAACTTTCACCACTGTTGCTGACCACCAAACCACCGTTCAATTCCCAGTCTACCAAGGTGAACGTGTTAACTGTACCGAAAACACTTTATTAGGTGAATTCGACTTAAAGAACATCCCACCAATGCAAGCTGGTGAACCAGTCTTAGAAGCTATCTTCGAAGTCGATGCTAACGGTATCTTAAAGGTCACTGCTGTTGAAAAGTCCACCGGTAGATCCGCCAACATCACCATCTCTAACTCCATTGGTAGATTATCATCTGACGAAATCGAAAAGATGATTGAAGATGCTGAAAAATTCAAGTCCTCCGATGACGCTTTCGCCAAGAGACACGAACAAAAGCAAAAGTTAGAAGCTTACGTTTCTTCTGTCGAATCCACTGTCACCGACCCAGTCTTATCTGCTAAGTTAAAGAGATCTGCTAAGGAAAAGATCGAAGCTGCTCTTTCCGACGCTTTAGCTACCTTAGAAGTTGAAGACTCATCCGCCGATGACTTCAGAAAGGCTGAATTAGCCTTAAAGAGAGCCGTCACCAAAGGTATGGCCACCCGTTAAGTAAATGAAAGATAATCATATTATTTGTACAAAAAATCCATTGTTTATTACTTCATTTAAATAAATACGCACTAGTTACCAAACAACTGAAATTGTAGAAGTGTAGTCTCCTGTCAAACAGAGACTAAGCGAATATAAAAGTGATCTACAAAAAGTGATCTACAAAGATTGAAGTATATGACCTTATTACTATTCAGTAGCTAATATTATACAATTCTATGCTTATCAAGGTGGATTTACTCATCTTCCACTAAGATATAATTTCCTAGCTTGTCCATCTTCAATTTTCCGACGCCGCTAGACAAAGCTTCTACGATTTTATCGTTTTCGGCCTTAGCATGTTCGTCTTCTTCATTGTCTTCAAACTCATCTTCTTCGTCCTCATCATAGTCATCTTCGTCATCGAATTCTTCGTCATCTTCCTCTTCATCTTCATCGTCTTCTGCTTCTTCCTCTTCCTCCTCTTCATCGTCTTCCCCAGTATTATCTCTCATGCTTCTGACAGCCTTCTCTAAATCTTGGGCTTCTCTGTTTCCTGTTAATTTCTTTGCATAACCTGATGCCTTTACTATGTCATCCAATGACTTAATTCTTTCAACATCTCTCTTGAAATCTGGGTATGCATATTTGTAACCTTCACCATATCCTTCAGTATCAAACATGGTGGAGTCGTCCTTTGGAGAATATCTGAATTTCTTACTGAAGAAGTCTCTAACTCCTTGAACATCTCTGTCGAAGTATTCCTTTGCGTCGACGTGCTCTATGGAGACACACTGTGGGAAATCAATAACCACAAAATCATATTCGTACTTGTGCTTTTTCATCTCCTCTTCGTCTCTGATGATGATGTTAAACTCATTGAAATCACAATGGATCAACCCATGGTTTGCCAACTTTACGATGAAGTTCATCAAGTTAGAGTATAACTGCTTGTAGTTATTGTGCTTACGTAAATGCTTCATAGGAGTACCCTTGATCCACTCCATCTCCACACAATGTCTTGAGTAATCGAAGGGTTGTGGCACAATGAATCCGTTGGTGTAAAGAATACACATAAACTCGTATTCTTTTTGTGCAGCCAACTTGGACAAGTACATCCAGTTAGAAGTGTTTCTGTGCTGCAAGTAATCTCTATTGTTTTTGACGGTACGGAATGAGGTTCTACCCAATCTATGGATCTTGACCACCTTTTGCACTCCATCGGCGTCACTAACTGAGTAGATATCAGATTCTTTTCCGACACCAATTATAGTTCCAACTGAGTACAACGATTCCCTATTAAGCATGGACTTCAATGCAAGGTAATCATAACCAGAAAACGTCAATCTGAACCCATCGTACTTGGCATTTCTCAATCTGGAGATGAGCTTTAACTTAGCCAAGTCACCTATGCAACGGTTTGTACCTGTAGGAGATCTCAATCCACCTAGATTGTGGATCAAAGTGGTGGGAACTAACTCGTGATTACGCGTACCTTGTTCCACAGCCTGTAACACTTTGAAGTCGTCCGAGGTCAAGTACCTCATATGGGATGTATCGAGCTTCATGGTGGATCGTTTTTATGTAGAAATTATACCCTTTTGTGCTTATTGCTTTCCCACACTAGGTTCTAGTATTTTTGCAGTAAGTTAGATTTTATGATGAGATGGGATGTAAAAATTTCAGATCACGTGCAGAATCTACAACAAAAAAAGTGCTGCACAAGAAGCTGCAGTATCAACGCAGGCAGGCAAAACAGATCCATATCAACTGTCAAAAGAAAGCAGAAGCCGAATCAAGACAGTAGCATTGAAACCAAAAAATCTTATGTCTGAAATATAATACCATATTAGGTGATTAGCGAAGCATATGTTCACTTCCGCAGCGAAAAGAAAGTACCCGAGTAAGGGGCGGAGCACGCCTAGGAAAAGAAAGACAAAACAACATGTTAGTAGACGCAAGAAATCAACCCGTAGAAAGAGTTTCGGAAGAAAAAAAGGTGCTGACTTTGTGCTGACGAGCCCAGTCAATGCAGCTGATAGAAACTCATCTCGAGAAGGCCATGTTATCGGATCATCTGACTTCTCTGATATAAATGCATTCACCACATACAATTGGGAAATGAAGCAGCCAAGGTCTACTTCTTTCCAATCTCTAGTCGACAATCCTGAGAGCAAGAGACTAAAATCTCTTAGACATCTCTGTGCAGAAAAGATTGCCCTGAATACTGCGCTATTGCATCCATCATACCTTGAGTCTTGGGAGCAATGGAAACATGTTTGGGCAATAATTCTTCGTGAAGAGCTAGACTCACCTGCTGTATTTGGCATGTTCGCCAAAAGGTTTTGCGATGAAAAATCGTTCAATTGTCATCCCAACTCTCCTAATCAGAGCATTGGCCCTAATGGAAGGCGGCAAGAAGCAATCCAGGTATCCACCTTGAAATCAGGGTCTTTCCATCATCGTATTGAGAATGTCTTTTCAAACTTTTCATCAAGAAGCTTATCATCGTATTTTCATCAAAATGGGTTCAAATTGGCATTAGATATATCCATCTGCCCAAAATATGATTTTCAGTCCATTTTCCAGTTATCCAATTTGACAGCATTGGATATATCTGGCCATAGGATAGATGATGGCTTCATCAAACAGCTAGCGAACTCAATTGCTGAATCACCAAGTAGATTTGCACATTTGAAAATCTTGTCAATCATGAAGTGTGAAGGAGTCAGCAAAGACGGAGTCAAGTACTTACTCGCGAAGCAATCGCATTTGAACTACCTAGAAACAGATCATTTCTTGGTCGAGTCTGCCTTTGTAGGCGGCTTACAAGGGTATAGGCTGAGTTCAGAGAACGGAATAGAAAGATTTGTACAAAATACGAGATACAAGTACCTTCCAATGGAGACCACGTCCATTCTCAACTTACCACTCGGATTGAAACTTCTAGGGCTCAACATGAAACAGAACCTCGGGCTAAAGAGGACAGAC
Source organism: Dujonia boleticola (assembly GCA_029581775.1). Classification (NCBI taxonomy): domain Eukaryota; kingdom Fungi; phylum Ascomycota; class Pichiomycetes; order Serinales; family Debaryomycetaceae; genus Dujonia; species Dujonia boleticola. The sequence continues at coordinate 412,292 of JARGRU010000006.1, read as the reverse complement.
GTTGTGGTAGATGTGCTTGTTGATCCTGAGAGTTTCACAGGTGATTCGCAGAAGACTTGGCAAAAGCGGATAGCACGTAGAAACACACAAAGAATAGGATTCTGCTACATTTTAGACTTAAACAGAAATATTGATAGTAGACATAGTGATACAACACAGAGGGAAGTACCTCTGATTAAAGAAAAAGGGAGGAGTGAAGGGTCCGTTTTCAAGGTAAGAAAGCGGGAACCTCTGCAGGCAGAGAAACCACAAATGAAGGCATCCTTGAAGCCAAGGCTTAAGAACCTTGATGTCAAGAAATTTTTTGATCTACAATAGAATAGACGGATCAACTTAATATACACTAAACTTTTAATATACACTATTATATAATCCTAGAATGCAGGAGAATGTGGATGATTGTTTGCAGATGCATTTCCATTGTTGTTACCTCCTTTAAGGATGTTCAACAAATCTCTAGCGGATGAGTTACCAATCTGTTGAGGTTGCGTTTGGTTTGGAACCTGGTCGAAATTGTGACTTGGAAGGTCGTTGCTTTTAGGCTTAGGATTACGAAGTAAATCCAAAAGCGGATTCGACGGAGCAGGAGGTGAGAATACCTGGTTTTGGTTCTGATAAGGTGATTGATAATTTAATTGCTGCTGTTGGTTTTGTTGAGGCAACTGTTGAGACCGCTCTAGACTTTCAAGCGAAATTGGATTGTGATGAGTAGTCTGCTGTGGTTGCTGTGATGGGCCCTTGCCGAGCAAGCTCAACAAGTTCTGAGAAGCGGATTGATTTGGAGTCGACGCTGGTACATTCTGGCTGCTAGCGCCATATACATTATTGGAGTACTGATTCGTAGGGTTTGGTTGATCAGCGAGTGAGATACCTTGAACAGAAGGAATTTGCGGGTTTCCAACAGGTGATGTGACATTTGCAAAAGGAGAGGATTGATTCACATTTCCTTTGCTCAATATACTCAAGAAATCTTTGCTATTTGACAGCTTCTCTTTGTGACTAGGTTCATCTCTGGCGGATGCACTAGCGAAAAGGTCGTTGATAGAGTTTAAGTGAATACCTCCGTTGGTTGGTTGAGGAGGTGGAGCAGAAGTGTATTGATGCGATTCATCAGTAGGCTGATGGTATTCATCATCACTCTCGACTTCGAATTGTGTATGTAAATTTGCTTGATTATATTGATGATTGCTCTCATCGAAGTCAGCAAAGTCTTCAAAGTTCTCGAAGTCTTCAAAGTCATCTGAGTTTGCTTCTGATTGGAAGTGTGGCTCTTCCTTGGAATCCTTTACAGGCACAACTCTATTCTCCACTGAATCTATATTAGTGTTTCCAGTTGAGAAATCACTGAAACTCAGAGTTGTAACTGACGAGTCAGGTTTTTGTGGTATTTTTTCTGCAGCAGGCTCTCCACTTCTCAATAAGCCAAGGAGCTCATTCGATGCCTTGGACGAATGATTGATACCGGAATCTTTTCCAGGCTTACCAAGAAGTTGCAAAATATCCTTAGCAGGTGATAAGTTTTCATTTTCATTTGCTTGTCGTTTTAAGAGAGTGATCTTTTTCTTCTCTGGGACGGGCTCTCTTGTATGACTTGCTTCAAGCTCCTTGCTCGACAGATGCGTATCATAATATTCTCCACCACTCGATGAGTCTTCAAGAGCTTCTTCTTTGATGGTTTGCGATTTCAAGGTAGATGGTGAGGCAACCTCGGGTGTCACCGACTGTTCGGGTCTCTTCAAAATTTGAATCTTCTTTGGCTTCTCGTCAGATTTTTTATTAACTAAATCCAACAAGAATTGAGCTTTAGATTTGTTTTTGACCGAGTCTTCTGAGGCTGTTCCAGACGCAGGAGTTTGCTCTTTCTTACTCAAGGCGCCACCCATGTTCAAGATAGAGAGGAGCTCCTTGGAGTTAGCTTCCGAAGATCTCCTTGCTGATGTCGGCTTCTGGAACGACTGAGGATTTGGCTGCTCAACCGAAGAAGGATATTGTGGTGATGAAATATTTTGCTTAGGCGTTTGTTGTAACAGGTTTTGTTGTTGTTGCTGCGGTGGTTGGAGCTGCTGTGGAGGGAAAGCTCCATTAAGGAACCCATTGTTGCCTTGTTGTGGAAATGGGGGAATGAAAAATGGTTGGTTTGGGATAGGATACCCTTGAGGGATATTACCATATGGGAATTGAGCATTTTGAAGATATGATGGGATGCTTGCTTCTATGAGTTGTTGGTAAGGCGTTGCCAATGAGATAGAAGGATTGAAACCGTTATTAGACGATTGTTGATTAGTCGAGTTGGGTGTCGTGCTTGTAACTTGACCCAGAGTTTGCGCCACATCAGTGGCCTTAACACCTTGCAAAATGTTCAATAACTCTCTTCCTGCATCATTTCCAGTAGATTGTGTCACTTTATCCAATCCTAAAAGGGCCTTCAATTTGATTTCCGCCTTGATCATCAATTCTTGTTCGTTCAATCCACCCTTTTGTCTGTTGATCCATCCTAGCATAGGCTTTAACACTGCACTAACGATGAAGTAATGATTTGCGTTACTTTGGCACTTCTTTTGTACACCCTTGATATCATGCCACTTGATTGAAGATATTTCATGTCTTGCAATTGGCTCGAAGTTGTAGTCTTCAGGTACATTCTTAGCAAGAAAGATCTTGTAATTCTTGCCATGAATAGTTCTCTCAATTACATCATCTTCACTGATGTATCCTGTCGCGTCAAAGCCAGTTTCTTCTCTAACTTCACGAATAGCACAATCTAAATCTTGCTCATCCTTAGAGATCTTTCCTCTTGGAAAGGACCATGTTGAGGACTCGGTTCCCTTCACTAAGAGAACTTTGGTTAAGTCCTTGTTGAATAATGCAACTCCTCGTACTGGAATGGTGGACTTGTACTTGCCAAATCTAGCAATGGCATCTGCAGGTTCTCCCCATTTCCAAATCAAGGGACATTTCTTTAATAACTTGGGGGCGAATGATTTCATTCTCATAGATGGTAGTGATGGGTTTAATTGTCTTATGAAGTCAGTATAGAACCATTGAGCTTCTTCAACTTGGAAGAAAACTCTTTCTATTGATGATAAGTCTTCATCGGGCACATTCACGAGAAATCTCGCTAAAAGATCTTCAAGAATCTGATCGAGCGGCTGATTCGCCAAACCATCTCTCAATTGGATTGACATTATGATTTATTTTGTATAATTAGTCTAATTAATGATGGAGGATTTCTGAAAATAGAAATGATATGCAAAGTAACTAATGTATGACGGAAATAGTAACGTTGTTAAACTTGTAGAATGAAAAGTTTGTCCTTGTGTTGATGCTAAAGATTGTGTGCCTTGCAGAATAAAGAAGTCGATTGCTTGTTTCTGGTACTAGAAAGAGCGTATTATGCGGACTTCTACAAAGCTATTGCTTTTTCAATTTAGAAAAGGAGTGCTGGTTGCTGGTTGCTTGTTGCTTAGCTTGTGGGGCGTTGACTCCACTTTATGCTGTGAAAATGAGTTTTGATTCATATTTCCTTTCATGCTGGACATCTAAATCCGGGTAACAATATATTTTGCAGTATCTCAAAATCATGCACACAGTAAATGCTAATGTAGAGAACTAGTTAGAAACACAACTAGTACCCATTATATATCAGCTGTACTTGTATTACCGTGCCTCGTGGCTAATGTACAAGCAAATCATACGATCTTACTCTACGCCGCCAAAGGTTCCGAGATTTGCGGTGACTTTGAAAGAAGCTGCAAAACCTGCAATTAAGAGTTCATTACTGATTACCAAACCATTCGGTCTTGATTCCCCAGTATTAGTCAACTCCTCGGACCCACATCAATATGATTTGCTGACGATAAAATATCAAGTGTTCAGTAAGGAAGCCAGAGAAAAGCGTCAAAAGGTCTTGGACCATGACATCGCACATTCTCCATTCTACGAATCGAAGTCCTTTTCAAACGTTCAAGGTAAGATCTTTACGCCACCTATATCATTTTTCAAGAGGGATAAATCGAAGTATTTCCCTGACTTCATTGGAAACACTTTGGTGGAAAAGGATCAAAGATTATCTTCCTTATTAAAGGGAAAGGTCAGTATTGTGCGGATCTTTTCTACTATATCTGGTGACCAGGTTTCACAAACATATTTCGATGGCCCATCGCAGCCAGATGGAAAGGGAAAATTGAGTTCCAACTATTTGGTTGGTGACGGTTTCAAAGAATTTGAAAGATTGTACCCAGAATCTCAAATTATCGATTTGAATATGCCTCAGACAGCTGTGAAGAGATTCTTTGTGAACATGTCCAAGGGAAACCTTAGAAAATTGACACCAAAGGAGAGACTCAACAACTACTTCATACTTCCCTTCAAGACTTTCCCCTTACAGGTGAGGCAAGCTTTGAATTGCGACAATGTGTGCTCGGGCTACATCTATTTGCTCGATCATGCAGGCAGAATAAGATGGGCAACTAGTGGATCTGCTAACGATGCCGAAAGGTCGTTGATGTGGAAATGCGTTGCTGGATTAGAAAGGGAACTAAAGTCATTGAAGGGCACAGAGCAGTAGTGCTACATATATCATTTTCATGTACATAGGAAATTAAAACATATATATCATTTTTTGGTATGCCGTCCCACGTCTCTATCCTGCTCGTAAGTTTCCTCCGGTAATCAGGCATTGTCTAATTCGAGATTTTCATAAATTGCCCTTTTTGGAGAGACTAGCTGTCACTGCAAGCCGATGAATAATCTTTAAATAGAGAACGAATCTCCTCCAGATGCGTATCTGCTAATTTTCTTCTTTCAGCACTATCTCCTATAAAGTATGAAGCTTAACTCTCTGTTGCTTTTTGTCGTTTTAGTCGCAAAGTTGGCTCTGGCCGCTGACCGGTGGCCATCACAATGGTGCGATAAAGAATGTATTGAAACCTGCTTGTTTGCCCAAGGCTGTATCAACGCTGAGCTTCCCTGTAGATGCTCATCACACTTTCAAACCAAGTTGAACAAATGTAAGTCTGATGGCTGTGATGAAAACTACGTTAACAAAAACTGGGCAGAGACCGTTGATCCTATGCTTGAGGATTGCACTGGTAAGTATTACGATGGTCCTATCTAAGATTCTTGATAATACATTTGAAGAGAATATGAAAGTTCATAGCTCGAGATCATTTATTTAAGTACTTGCTATATAATCTTTTAGCTTAATATATAATGTTCAAATACCAGAGCCACGTTTTCAAATGTAGCTTAATTTGCAGCCAAAATCTCCTAGAGGTTCGACTCCGTTACCACACCTTGCAATTTTAGGATCTTTTTGGAATTACTGGCCATTTTGTACAAGACAAGAGCAGGTAGAAGATTATGAGTGGCTACCGCGGGAGTAGAGAGGAGAGATGAGATGAGATGAGAGCATTGAAAACCACCTATATCAACACCTTCCAAATTGGTGAGGGCGCTTTAGGTTGCAAGAAAAGCTAAAGACCTAACTAAACTTCATTACACAAAAGCAAATGCATCTCAATTCTCAAATGTATAAATATGTCAATTTCTGCAGTTTATTTCTGTAATCGTCTACTTTTAAGACCACTGGGATACTTTCATCTTCTGGCAAGATGGAACACAAATGATGGTAAGTACTTATTAATGCAAACGCTGTACATATAATGATGAACATTTCAATTGGGAATCTCTCTGACAATCCAAAACAAACTATGGAGAAAACCTTAATAATTGATTTCTGATAATACAAGTACCACTTGCAATATGAAGTTGAACTCAAGACAATTCCATCATGGAGTTGGCATTACATATATCGAATTTAGATATACTAACAGATTAGAACAAACCACGGATCTTGAGAGAGATAACTATATATCAAATGTTGATTGAAGAAAGTCACCTACATAATAATGAATGAACGATCATGAGCAAGCAATACTTAAACTGTAGACCATATCACACTCCTCCTAGTTTTACCAACAATTAACCTTGGTAACAGGATACCCATACACTTTGATACCTTACGCTGTAGCTTCATCAAAGCAGTAAACCATCGCTAATCAACTACTATCAACCTCATTGGTCACGTGATTACCGAAAACATTTGTAGACGATCTTAGGGCTCTACCCCTAACCATGTTTCCCCATATGCACTCCAACTAAGCTCAAACCTCAATTCGCAGAATTTTTCAATACTAAAAAAAATTTCGGCTTCACTGAAAAAAAAATTAGCTTTCGACTCTTCACAACGTCTAACAAATACATCCATAATGTCTGCTCCAATCAACAAGGAAAAGGTTCAACAAGAACAAGAAGAAATTCACAAGATCAGAATTACTTTAACCTCCACCAAGGTCAAGCAATTAGAAAAGGTCTCCACCAACATCATTAACAATGCTGCTCAAAACAACTTAGTTAAGAAGGGTCCTGTTAGAATGCCAACCAAGGTCTTGAAGATTACCACCAGAAAGACTCCAAACGGTGAAGGTTCTAAGACTTGGGACACTTACGAAATGAGAATCCACAAGAGAGTTATTGACTTACAAGCCCCAGCTTCTACCGTCAAGAGAATCACTCAAATCACCGTTGAACCAGGTGTGGATGTTGAAGTCACCGTTGCTGTCTAAGCGACTTTAAGTTAGTAGTACCAAAGACAGTCATATGTTATTGCCCAAGTATGAAGCTTGAAGGAGGATTTCAGAAACGAAGAGGATTGATGTTTCTAGATCAAAATATCTCGGGTGTGCTTTACGTCCAAGTGCTCTAGGCGTGCCGTGTATTTATTTATAGCATGATGGTGTGAAATAATGCACAGACGTTGCGGTGTTAGCTATCAGGATTTGGCGTGAATTTGGCTTCGTATTGCAATAGCAGAAGGTTTTTGAATTAGCTTATGTATTTTAATATTGAAATCTTTTTCATACAAAAAACAAAAATAAAAATTGTAAGCATAGCTACAACGGCGTATCAAACCTTTCGTTGTATTACAATGTGTCCCAGGATTCAGGAAGGCTCTCAGATTCACTTAGTTCTATTTCACCTATAAAGTTACTATGTATCAAGCACGCTTCCTGGCTCTTACTATGCTAATGCTTCTATGTGCAGTCCCTTGATTTTCTTATCCTCGCTTGTTTCTTTTTGCTAATTCTACACTCCTTATATCCATTTGATTACACAAAACTCAAATAGTGGAGCGAACTATAAAATTAAAATTAAAAGTCTATTAAGAGGGAAAAGGTGAAACCGGGCAATAAGTCTCTCACCGATTCTAGTAGACATAAGATAAAAACCACCTCTCGTTACACTTCTAGATACGGCACCAATCATTGTGTACTATAGAAAGCGGAGTACATAACCAACATTATCCTTTTTATTATCTACATAAGAAAGTATAATGGTGTACGTTTTGGCAGTGAGGCCAAGGCTTTTCTATGTTAGCAATAGACACATTCAAAATAGCAGAAGATTGATATCCGGCTCTCCAGAGCGGTTATTTAGAGGCTCCTCAGCATCTCAGATCACAGCTTCTTCAGCCAGAAGTAGATCGCATATTCTCCCTAATGTCAATTCTACCTCCACACACAGCAGTTATAATGGATCTGCCTCAAAGGGCAACAAGTTGTTCAGAAAGCGCAATGTAGCTCTAGTCACTGGCATCATAATAATTGGCTCTTACATATCGTTCAATCAATCGTACTACTACAACTTGGATACCGTGCCTCCACCGATTGGTGGCAGCAATGGAGCTCCTGGAAACAATAACAACCTCAAAATAGCTGCTGGGATTGCTCCTGGGAAAGGGTTTTCTTTGCCTTTAGCAGGCTACAAGCCACAAGGGAGTGGCACAAGTACTGGAACTGCCTCATCTTCTGCAACATCGACTACCGGTGGTGCTGTTGCTAATGCAGGATCCCCCGCCACAGCCCCCTCTGCTGCATCTACTCCATTATTCGGTGAAGACAAAAAATACTACTCAACCTCTACTTCATCCATGCAAACAAACTCAATCGGTAGCCATCAGCATAAGGAAGGTATCTTCCTCTTGAATGAAGAGCAAGTCAGTAACAAGTTAAGACAATATGAAGAGTCATATCTCGTTAACAGAGGTAAGGGTGTAACCAGATACGATATTTGTCAATTACCGCTGAACTCGCCTATTGAAGACGATAGAGCGGAAGAGATAGTCCAAGTTCCAATAATACAAGATAACAACGTTAGGACCTCCACAGATTGGATGTTCTTCGGTGTGTTTGACGGCCACGGAGGTTGGACCACTTCAAGCAAATTAAGAGATCAGTTGATCAGCTACATTATAAGAGAGTTTGGCACCATTTTCAAGGTTGCAAACAAAGATGAAAACTTGAGATATGTTCCTAACAGTGCCACAATTGACCAAGCCATCAAAAATGGTTTCCTCAAATTGGACCATGAAATTGTAAACAAGAATATCGAAAAGTTACTAAATGACAACAACAAGGCCAAGGCTGCCGAGTTGTTGATGCCTGCATTGTCTGGTTCATGTGCTTTATTATCATTCTACGACACCTCCTCCCAATTATTGAAAGTTGCAGTCACTGGTGATTCCAGGGCCCTCTTGGGCTCCTTCAAGGATAACCGTTGGACTGTCAAGCAGTTATCTATTGACCAAACTGGCTCCAACCCAACCGAAGTTGCAAGAATCATCAGTGAACATCCAGATGAACCCAATGTGATTAGAAACGGAAGAGTCTTGGGAACCCTTGAACCATCCAGAGCCTTCGGTGACTGTAGATACAAGTTGCCAGCTTCTATCCAGGAAAGAGTTTACAAGCAGTTCTTTGGCAGAAGATTACCTAACAACTTGAAATCGCCACCGTATGTCACTGCCGAACCTGTCATTACCACTACAAAAATTAACCCCGAAAACAACGACTTCTTGGTCATGGCATCAGATGGTTTGTATGAAATGTTATCAAATGAAGAGATCATTGGCTTAGTGGTCAAATGGATGGAAAAGGAAAAGATGATTAAGCCCCAGAAATCCTTTTGGAATTATTTCGGCTCCACGGAGAATAAATTGCCTGAAGTGGCAGATGTAACCAACGACAAGTCTTCCTCAAAGCAGCCATTTAGAAAGTCGAAGCAACTGACTGGTTATGGTTCCTACTTGCTTGAAGATCGTAACGTTTCTACCCACTTGATTCGTAATGCATTATCGAACGGTGGTTCAAGAGAACAAACATCGATGTTGATTTCGATTCCAAACCCTGTATCAAGAAGATATAGAGATGACTTGAGTGTTACCGTGGTATTCTTTGGAAACGAAGGAAAGGAGGAGAATGATGCAGGCAAGTTAGAAATCAACTCTGTGGGAACTGCAGGTGGTCAGTCCGCCGCCAAGCCCAAATTATAGAATGTCCCATATTCACAAAACAGGTAAAACGTCCTAATGATTTATTCAAGAAAATTAACGATTTAAATAAAAAATTATAAAACCAAGGAAACTAAAAATGAAAGGCTAGGTAGATTCAAAATAAAACCTAAGAAAAGAAAATCTAGACTGCAAGTAAGAGAAGTTATATTCACTTTATAATGAATATTCTTCAATAAATATATTCAATTCAGTAAGAAATTACCAGGTGCGATCCAGTACTATTTGTAGCAAGTACATGAGTATTACAGAGACCGTTCCTTCTTTTGCCTGAAGGAGAACGATATGTAGAGAGGTGTTTTGGAGTACTGTATTCTTCAAAGTATATTATGCAGGGATGGCTTTGGCTATTATGGTGAGAGATCAACTGCGAATTTCGATGTAGCCATATTTGTGAAACTGAGCAACTTGTGTCTAGAGCCCTACCATCAAGACTCTAATTCACTTTAAGAATGACAATTAACGAAGGCGAGGAAGTATACGAAGGACTTGATCCCTTCACGAAAACAAAGTTTCAAAAACCAACACCTTCTAAGGAAGAGATCAATCAACAGCTCAGCCATGAATTACTAGAACCAACCAACCAGCTACTGTGGGATTTATTGGACTTGCTTCAAGATGTGCCGACGACAAACCATGAAAAGATATATGAAACGTTAATGGGAGTTCCAAAATCAATCAGCAGAACCTCTTTCAGATTCAAAAGGTCGGGTATAGAAGGTAACATCAGTGGGTACCAAGAAGAAATAAAGTTGGGTGAGATTGATAATGCAACTGCCTCCAATTCATTGTCCGTGAACAGAAAGTTTACCCCCAAGGGAGATGCCAATCTGGCTAGATTCTTGCCATTCCAACCAGGTGGCTTGGTTCAGCAAAAGGCCACTAGTTTGAACAAGAAAGATGAAACTGCATTTTTACATAGAAATGAAGAGACCGGGTTGTTTGACATACCGCAAGGTTTTTCAAGAGGTTTGGACTTGGGCTTAGTGATGGGAGACGAACAAATCATAAATCAACTCGAGAACGATAAAGAAGAAGATGAAGACGACGGAAATGAGAATGACAGCTCGGTATCCCAAAGACCAGAAGGCGATGCTATCCTTATAGAATCTGAAGGTATTGTTCAGAATAATGCCACTTCTTCCAATCATGCATCCGACGAAATCGATGGAATACTTCCTGCGGACTTCAAGTCATTAAAGAACTCAATTGCTGCAAACAAAGCTGAGGCCAAAAGAACGTGGGCTCACGTGGTTGATTTGGACCACAAGTTGGAAAACTTCAAAGAGGTTGTTCCAAATATGGCAAGAGAATGGCCGTTTGAGCTTGACACGTTTCAACAAGAAGCAGTGTATCATTTAGAGCATGGTGATTCTGTTTTCGTTGCAGCACATACTTCTGCTGGTAAGACTGTGGTGGCAGAGTATGCCATTGCAATGGCTGCAAGAAACATGACGAAGGCAATTTATACATCCCCAATCAAGGCGTTATCAAATCAGAAATTTAGAGATTTCAAGGAAACTTTCAAAGACATCGACATTGGATTGATCACAGGTGATGTGCAAATTAACCCAGAAGCCAACTGTTTGATTATGACCACAGAAATTTTAAGATCGATGTTATACAGGGGTGCTGATCTTATCAGAGATGTGGAGTTTGTCATTTTCGATGAAGTACACTATGTTAACGATATAGATAGAGGTGTTGTCTGGGAAGAAGTGATCATTATGCTTCCAGACCATGTCAAGTATATTTTGTTGAGTGCTACCGTTCCTAACACATTTGAGTTTGCAAACTGGGTCGGGAGAACAAAACAAAAGGATATATATGTCATCTCAACACCAAAGAGACCTGTTCCCTTAGAGATATTTATCTGGGCTAAGCAACAGCTTTTCAAGGTTATCGATTCACAACGTAAGTACAACGAAATTGAATTCAAAAAGCATAAGGAAGCATTGGAAGGGAATAAGAAAGGTGGTCCACCGAATGTTACCATGGGTCACGGTAGCAGAGGTGGAAGAGGTGGCACTGCTAGAGGCGGTAATAGAGGTGGTAGAGGTGGTGGTGGTGGAGCTCCAGGTAGAGGTAACTTAAAACCTCAAGGCGGGTTCTCTAGGGACGGTCCAAATAAGAATACTTGGGTCCAACTTGTTCAATATTTGAAAGGAAACAATTTGCTTCCAGCAGTTGTTTTCGTTTTTTCAAAGAAGAAGTGTGAAGAGTTCGCTGATACTCTTTCGAATGTTGACTTCTGTAATGCAAGAGAGAAATCTGAAATTCATATGTTTATCGATAGGGCAGTTTCGAGATTGAAGAAGGAAGATCGTGAATTACCTCAAATCTTAAAAATCAGAGATATGTTAAGCAGAGGTATTGCTGTGCATCATGGTGGTTTATTACCCATCGTAAAGGAGTGTATCGAAATTTTATTCGCAAGAACCTTGGTCAAGGTTCTTTTTGCTACTGAAACCTTTGCTATGGGTTTGAACTTGCCAACTAGGACCGTTGTTTTCAACACTGTTAGAAAACATGACGGAAGAGGTTTCAGAAATTTGTTACCTGGTGAATTCACCCAAATGTCAGGTAGAGCTGGTAGAAGAGGTTTGGATGCTACTGGAACAGTCATTGTCATGTCATTCAATGAGCCATTATCGCCTTTGGATTTTAAGGAAGTGACACTTGGTACACCAACAAAATTGATATCACAGTTCAGATTGACCTACAGTATGATCTTGAACCTCTTGAGAATTGAGGCTTTACGAGTTGAAGAAATGATTAAGCATTCGTTCAGTGAAAACAGTACTCAGACATTATTGCCAGAACATCAATCTAAGGTTCAGGAACTCACAAAAGAGCTTGACGGTGTGAAGATTGAAGAATGTTCAACTTGTCATTTGGAAAAGATGCAAGAAGCTTATGATTTAATACAGGAGCATCAAGACTTGTATGTTAAGATCATCGAGGAAATCCTGAAGCTGCCAACCAGCAGAACAACTTTATTAAGGCCTGGTAGAATGACTGTCTTCCGTGATCCTGCTAGTAAAGCGTTGAAGTTAGGGTTCATCGTGAGAACAGAAGTGAATACCAACTCATTACTCATTTTGACCTTCGACACTGATGCTGCATTCGAAGATGATACTATAAAGTATATGATGCCTTGGATTCCTTTACGTTCATATACTTCTAAGTTCTTCTTGAAGATGAAGACAGTCAAGAACCTCAAGGTTGTCCTCGTTCCGTATGAAAATATCAATTTCATCGGTAGGTACGCCTTGAGGGTTAACATAAATGGGATCATTCAGAACCAAAAGGAATTGGTTAATGAAGCCATCGAGCAAATCCAAACTTTGGTCAGATTCAAGGATAAGTGGGAAGAGATTGGATTTTATCAATCCACTCAATTAACATTGCATGAGCTCTTGGAGAAAAAGAAAGCCATTTTGCCTCAGTTGTCAGAAATTGAGTGTTTCAACAAGTGTGAGCATTTCAAGCGTCATTACTTGGAATTCCACAAGCAGGACCATTTAAAGAAAGAGATCCTTTCATTGCAAAGACTTATTTCGGATGAAAACTTGGAGTTGTTACCAGATTATGAACAACGTTTGAACGTCTTGCAAGAGTTAGGTTTCATCGATCACAACCAAAATGTGGTATTGAAGGGAAGAGTCGCTTGTGAAGTCAATTCTGGATGGGAGCTTGTCATAACCGAGTTGGTCTTGGATAATTTCTTAGGAGATTTTGAGCCTGAAGAAATTGTTGCGTTACTTTCGTGTTTCGTATATGAGGGAAGAACTAACGAAGAAGAAGATCCATGTATCACTCCTAGGTTAGAAAGAGGAAAGACGAAAATCTTGGCTATTGCTGAAAAGCTTATCAAGGTCTATACCGATAATCAAGTTTCATTAACTAGTGAAGAGGAGGAGTTCTTAGAAAGAAAGAGATTCGCCTTGGTTAACGTTGTCTACGAGTGGGCAAGAGGAATGTCTTTCAAAGATATCATGGAATTAAGTGTTGAGGCTGAAGGTACTATTGTTAGAGTAATCACAAGATTGGATGAAATCTGTAGAGAGGTGAGAAATGCTGCATTAATTGTTGGTGATTCCACGTTGCATGCCAAGATGACAGAAGCACAGGAGAAGATCAAAAGGGATATTGTTTTCTGTGCTTCATTATACTTGTGATTGAAAGGAAAAGTTTCGTGTGATTTTGGCTTACAATATATAAAAAGTTTTATAGAATGATAAATTCAAAATGTGCTGATAACTATACACTATTGAAATAAATATTTGATGCTAAGCTTAGTCTACTATGTACAAGATGCAAGAATGTCTTTCCTCCTGCTCTCCTCTCCTAATAATGTCAAGTGTGTGTCTATGAGAACTTATTTGATCTCGAAAGGTTTTCTGAAAGAATATGAATGATCCCATTTCTACCAGACATGATTTTGTCATTGATAATGTCCTCGGTGACTTTTGCAGTTCCGAACTTTATGCATAGCATCCCGAGCATAGTATAAAAACTGGCTATTGCTGTTGAATCTTTGATCTCTTCCTTTCTCTTTTCGATATGGTACTGTTCCTCTAATTCTCTCTCTTTGTTGGTACCTGTGAACGGTATAATGCATTCGTAAATGAGATTTTTTTTCATGAATGGTAGTATGGTCAACTTCGGATCCTTAAAGTCGTCCAAGCTGGCCTGGATATCAATAGTGGACATTGAAAGATGGTTGCCTTGGAAAGTTGTTTGTAGGCGAAGTTGTAACTCGTACACTCGCCTTCCCAATGACCTAAACTGGTCACTACTGTAAGTCTGAGAAACGTTGAGTGCCTCTCCTGGGGAAATGGAAGACGTCAGCCTTTGATAATTTGTTATGTTTGATGGTAACTCAGTTAATCCACTAATTATTTGCATTTTTTCAGCAGTCAGCAAGGGAAATTCCAGTCCCACAAAAGTTTGGATCGGTACAGTTCTCAGTTCAACTTCCTCCAAAAATTCGGTTTGTTCGAAAACGTCCGGCGATTGATAGTACGCGATTTCTGGTTTATCTATTGAGTTATGGAACGGTATTTTACTCGCTATTTCTGCCTTCCGGAAACAAAGATCCATGTAGATTCTGTATATGTCTCTGCTCAGGATCACTTGCGGATCTAAGTATTTTGCAGTTGGTTTGAATCTTCGTGAAATCCTAGTTAGGTTTTGGAGGTGTGTACGTCGCATCTCGATACTATATGTGTTTATGTGATATTTTTTCTGATGAGTGCAACGCTGCTATATTATAAGCCTATTCATCTAAGATTCTTGCTGGGACTGTGGTGTGTTAGTAACACTATTAGAAGTTAGTTCATCAACGTAGTGAAATGTCCTAAAGCGTTGGGATATGTACTTGAACATAGTCGCGGTATGTGCAGGATTGATATCGATCATCTCATCTCGTACTCATAAGCGGTTTACTTGCCTAAGGCAGCAGGCAGTACACAGAGGAGAACTTACACCAACCTGTTTGTAAATTGAAGTACATATGGCACCTAAAAGCTCAAGTGCCTCTGGAAAGGCTTCTTCTTCTAAGAAGACCGAGGATGCGAGCTCTTCATCTGCAGTGGCCAAAAAGGTGAAGGTTCCTAAGTCATTCATCGCCAGACCTTCACGTATATCTACAAACAAAGGTTGCCTCAAAGTGTACATGGATACCTCCATCTTCAATGCCATGGAATTTCAGAGTGGTAATCTTGTGAGAGTTTTCAATTCTGATACCTCGGGGGCATCCTTATTGGCAACCGTGCATCCTGATGATGAATCTCAGGATGTTGAATGCCCTGACAAGAATGTACTCTTGATATCAGACACATTGAGAAATTTAGGAGGAATCTTACTTGGGGACAGACTAGAAGTTGTCAAGTATACGAAGCAACCAAAGTATACAACCTCTGTAACTATAAATACTGGTGATCATAAAATAGACTTGGAAGATAAAAAAGTGGTTTCAATATTGGAGAAAGCTCTCGATGCCGTTGGGATACTATCCCCCGGTTTGCAGATCCCTCTGGTTCTCATACCGAATACTGAGGCAGCTGTCAGCGAGCTGGGTGAGGTCTCTAAGATCCCAGTCAACGTGACAATTGTGGATATCAATGAAGAGTCAGAAGCTGACCTTTCCAACATGATGGATAACTTGTCGCTAAAGCAAAAGGATACAACGGCTACAGCTCTTGAAGAGAGTGTAGTAACGAATTTCCAATTCATCTCCACTCCTTACATCTTCAAGAAGGACTCGACATCGTTCAAGATTTCTCAGTTGACTTCTCCCTCGAAGTCCAAGTATCCTCAGCTACCAAATACCCCCAGTTACAATGCTGTTGGAGGACTCAGCAAACAAATTCAGCTTTTGAGGTCGACCATTGAGTTGCCCTTGAACAACCCTACTCTTTTTTCCGACTTTGGAATTTCGCCACCTAGAGGGATCTTATTACATGGACCACCAGGAACTGGTAAGACCATGCTTCTCCGCTGTGTTGCGATGAACACTGCAAATGCGCATGTGTTGAGTGTGAATGGCCCCTCTATTGTCTCCAAATACTTGGGTGAAACCGAGAATGCGATAAGAGAAATCTTCCAAGAGGCCAAGAAGTATCAGCCAGCAATCATCTTCATGGATGAAATCGACTCCCTCGCCCCAAATAGAAACTCCGATGATAGTGGTGAAACGGAGTCGAGAGTAGTTGCAACATTATTAACAATGATGGACGGGATGGGCGACAGCGGGAGAGTTGTCATAATAGGTGCTACCAACCGTCCAAACTCTATAGACCCGGCATTAAGAAGACCAGGTAGATTCGATCAGGAAGTGGAAATCGGGATTCCTGATGTGGAGGCAAGATATGAAATTTTGGTCAAACAATTTGAACGCATGAATTCGGCGAAATACGAGGTGACTGAAAGCGAGCTTTCAAGCATAGCATCGAAGACGCATGGTTACGTCGGTGCCGATCTAACTGCCTTGTGCAGAGAGTCTGTAATGAAGGCAATCAACAGAGGTCTTCTTGGTGGCATACCACAGCGTGATATCAAAGTCACATTAGATGACTTGGAAACAGCTCTCCCGGATATCACTCCATCAGCAATGAGAGAAATCTTCTTGGAAATGCCAAAGGTGTACTGGAGCGACATAGGTGGCCAACATGAATTGAAGAAGAAGTTGATCGAAGTTGTTCAATTGCCTTTGGAAGCGAGCGCAACCTTTCTCAAATTGGGTGTTCTGGCACCAAAGGGTGTTCTTTTGTATGGGCCTCCAGGATGTTCCAAGACCCTTACTGCAAAAGCATTAGCCACTGAGTCTGGCTTAAACTTCCTTGCCGTCAAGGGACCAGAAATCTTCAACAAGTACGTTGGTGAATCGGAGAGAACAATTAGAGAAATTTTCAGAAAGGCTAGAGCTGCCTCTCCCTCGATTATATTCTTTGATGAGATAGATGCCATTTCTGGTGATAGGGAAAATGCAAGCACGAGCGCTTCGCAACATGTCTTAACGTCTTTGCTTAACGAAATTGATGGGGTGGAAGAATTGAAGGGTGTTGTGATAGTTGCAGCAACTAATAGACCAACAGAGATTGATCCGGCATTGCTTAGACCGGGTAGATTGGATAGGCACATCTATGTGGCTCCACCAGACTACGAAGCAAGATTACAAATCTTAACCAATGGGTGCAAGAAATTCAACCTCCAACAAGGTGACGTGGATTTGGCCAGTATTGCAGACATAACAGATGGCTGCTCTGGTGCTGAAGTCGCCTTGTTATGTCAAGAAGCTGGTTTGGCTGCAGTAATGGAAAACAAGCAGGCTGAGAAGGTCGAAAACAGACACTTTGAACACGCTCTCAAGGGTATCTCTAGAGGTATCACTCCGGACATGTTGGACTACTACAACGAGTTTTCCAGCAGAAGTGGTTTGAGCTTATAGAACACAAATCTACATAACAATAATAATAGTAGTACCATAATATAATAATAATAGTTTGTAATATTAACAAAAAAAACTACGATAAAGTTTTGGCTGTATATATAAATATTGGAAAGCGATCCTCTAAGATTGCTTCTCAAGTTAATTAATCGTAATGCACATAATTAAAAAACACAAAGTTGGTTGACACCGAATATCTCTCTTCAAGTTTGCTTACAACTTTCCTCTAATTGCTTTTCCATATCCTTTGGTAAGTCTTTGTCGTTAAAGTCCATGCCCGGGAATCCTCCTGCGCCGCCGGATCCTCCAAGGCCAGGAAATCCTCCGAGACCTCCAGGACCAGCACCAGCACCGAATCCTGGAATTTCCCCAGCATCACCGACAAGCTCAGTTGGTGGTTGTCCTAACTCTTGCAAAGATTCCAATAAGGTGTTCACTTGATCTCTCTTGACCTTATCATTGTCGTCGTATCCAGGCGCGTCAAAGATGGCCAAAATTTCATTAGTGATTTCGTATTGTTTTGTGTAGTTGTTGAAGTCCTTTTCGGTGATACTGTCCTTCTTCTCTTTGAGGTATTCTGGGAACTTGGTGTTGAGGTCCTTTATTGGTTCGTACAAGACTTCCTTGGAAGATAACTGTTCAAGCATGTCCACTAACAACTTGGACATATCGAGATCTCCACCTTCGCCACCACCCATACCTGCGAGTATTTGAGTTAACATGTCTTCTGGGTTGGACGAAGATTGGTCGTTCTTGATTTGCTCATCGATGTTCTTTCCGGACTGCTTCATTCTTTCCATTGTGTCCTTCATAACATTCTCAAAGTTCTGTGGCTGGGCAGCTGCATGGGCTTCCGCTTTGTGAGTTTCGTCAAATTGCTTCACCAATTCCTCGAATTGCTTTTTCGTTTCTGGATCCTCGATCTTGAGGTCTTTTATAAGTTCTTCGATGTTTGTTTGAGAGATTTCGTTATTGAGAGGATTAAGTGGGTTAACATCTGAGGCAGATTGTCCCGGAGCGACACTTTCTCCGCCAGCAGCTGTGCCGCCATCGACTGCAGATCCTGGAGGCTTGTTTAAAACGTCATCAGCGAAATCGTCTAAGAGATCGTCAAGATCATCAAGATCATCTTCGTTGGCTTCCTTGGCAGGTGCCTTGGACTCTGCAGCAGGTGCTTCAGCAGCAGTCTCAGCAGGTGTTGACTTAGCAACAGGGGCAGCTGGAGCTGATGATGATCCAGCATCCTTTTCAACGTTAGCGTTGACTTCTTTTTCAACAATTCCCATATTCGTAGTGTATTCCTTGTATTACTGGCTCAATAGAGTTTTCTTTTTTCCTGAAGAATACCCTACAGATTATATAGTTTTCAGTTTACGGAATTTATTTCTTTGTGAACGAGGAAAATTGCAAAAATTGTGGGGCAAAACCGAGGTACTGCATCTCGGCTCAGTCATATTCTCATGCACGGTCAGAAGATGCCCAATCGTTGCGAGTGTCAGTGGGGTGTGGTTGGACGTACTGAAAGTAAGACTTATCCCACTTCCCTCCTTTCAGCCTTACCTTGTTTATCTTGCTGCGTATCTATCAAGACTCTATTCAGGCGTTCACGCTTTATCAAGTGTTGGCTGGTGGTATGAAGCTGATACGCTCACCTTTGATTTGGCTGCGAAATCAAAAGCGGGGAATACAATATAGGCGACTCAACTGCACTATCTGGTGACAGTTGGATACTTTCGGAGTGGCTCTCACTACTGGAGCTTCCCATAACTGCACTGCAGACGTACCTTTGCGTACATGATGCAAGACATCTGTCCCGTTTGAATGTTCAGTGTAATTTGCCTCCGTCAATTCCTAGACGTAGAAGAACGAACCATTTCACCGCTATCTCCATACAAGAATATTTTGAAAAATGTTGAGAACCTTGACTTAATGAAGCGCATGACTTGAAGAAGACTTGAAGGCTGTTATAGAGGCTCGTGAAAAGATAGCTAATCTACAGAGCCTGTGATTTACTGGTTGTTAGCCTAGGACCGTCTCTTTGCTGCTGATCTGTCTGGTATTCTTCCAGTTAGTTGGGGTCGTGTGTTCACCGATATATGTGGTCTTGAGATCTCTATATTTTTTTTGGTACTCTTATTAATTATTTACAGTCCGGATACAACAACTTCTTACACTTTGTACTCCTAAGCATATAGCGGTCATGTCCCTTTGTAAAACCAGGTTGCAAGAAGAAAGAAAGCAGTGGAGAAAAGACCATCCATTTGGCTTCTTCGCAAAGCCAGTGAAGGCTGAAGACGGATCTTTGGATTTAACCACTTGGAAAGCTGGAATTCCTGGTAAAGCAAACACTTTGTGGGAAGGCGCCACTTACCCAGTTTCCATAACATTCCCTGAAGAATACCCGTCCAAACCTCCAAAAGTGAAGTTTCCAGCGGACTTCTACCATCCAAATGTTTATCCTAGTGGAACAGTGTGTCTCTCCATCTTGAACGAAGAACAAGATTGGCGTCCTGCTATTACATTGAAGCAAATAGTGTTGGGAATACAAGAGCTCTTGACTAACCCTAACCCTGAATCCCCAGCACAAGAGCCAGCATGGAAGGCATTTCAAAAGGAGAAGGATGTGTATGAGAAGAAGGTTAAAGAGCAGGCTAAGAAGTACGTATCGGCAACCTGAATCTCATCCCCGTGTGAGAGGTTTGTGTAGGATACCTACATATGTATAGTAAATTAATAGAAACAAAAGTTTAACTAGATCGATCTATTCCAGCTGTAGGAATCTACCTGTTTTAGTCCATTAGACTACGCAATAATCCTCCATTCCAAACCTCTTTTATATGCGAGTATGTATTGTTTCTTTTGCTCTACCAAGTATATAAGTTTGGTTCCATAAGAACTTAGTCTTACTACAAACAACAGTGTTTTCGGTTGCCAAACGCCTCTATAAAAGAAAGAGAAAAAAATGAAAGTAAAGTTTATATACATACTAATCCCAATTCTGATTTTAAAACCTTCTGCTTGTAAAATAAATATTAACCAACTGAAACCTCACTTATCATACGCACTTGCTATCCTTGATAAGATCTCTACTCTTGGAACTAGTGGTATTCTCTAGTTCGCCTAGTTGCGAGGTTCCCTTTTCTTTGTATGTGCTAACAGCAGGGATGTCGGCTTTAATTCTGCTTACCAAAGTCAGGTATGCTCTTGGCTCCAATTTGATCAAGGTGTGCAAGGGAATGGACATCCACGGACTTTCCTCCTGAGGAACATTCATAAAGTAGGCGTAGAGACATCTCAAGACGGCCTGATGGGTGATGATTAAAATGTTTTCTTGTCTTTCTAACTCCATAATGATTGGCTCTAATCTGATAACAATGTCACGGTAAGACTCACCTCCTCTATATCTGTACTCGTACTTGTTGTCATCTCTAGCCTTGAAGTCTTCTGGGAACTTCTGTTCGATTTCTTCGTATGTCATACCGTCACATTCACCAGCGTCCAACTCATCAAGAGCTTTCCATTGGAGCTTCTTCTTGTATGGCAAAAACGATGCGGTCTGTTGCGTTCTATTTAATGTCGATGTCCAAACAGTCAAGTTTGTGTGTTTGTTTTCCTCACCAAGTGACTTTAAAACCAATTCAGGCAACTTCTTTGCATATCTCCAACCTCTCTCCGACAAGTTGGCGTCACCGCCTATTTGCCCAGTGAGATTGTACTCCGATTCACCATGCCTGGAAAGCCAGATACTTCTAGGCTTGATGTGTAAGTTCATGACGTAGTAGACGATTCTGCTTTCCAAATAACTTTCAATTTTGTTCAAAATGATTTGCTGGTTGACATTAACAAGTTTAATGAAAGTTAAGTCCAGCTCGTCTCCCTTAGACTCCATGGATTCGTATGTTTCTTCGTAAAATTTGATTCTCTTGAGGAAATCTGCCGTAGCAAACTCCGAATCTCTGTCTACATAGTCAGGCGACGTGGTCTTAACGTCCTGGATGTTCTGCAAGACCAAGTCCTGGTCGTTACACCAACTTTCCAAGAACATGGGTTCGATATAGTTGTCACGACAAAGCTTCAAAATTTCAGATCTTCTCTTCTTGGTAGAATTAGTAGCGTCCAAAATACCAACAACACCATTTTCATTGACAAACCAATTCATCATATCAGTGATAGCATTATCAACAGCTTCTTGTCTATATTTCAAACCTTCTGCATTCAGAGGATCAAAGAAGTCTGCGGTGATTTCTCCAGCGCCAGAGTCTATTGCTAATTCTCTTCTGTAACCGCCAACATTGAAACATTTTGATTTGATGGACAACCACGAGAGGTATCTTACAATTTTTTGAGCGATTAACGACTTCCCACGGGCTGGCAAACCAACCATGACAACACATACTCTAACATTCTCTACATGAGAGATTGAGTAGACTGGCATTGTGGGTTACGTTTGTTGATGGACAGTAGGGTTTTCGGTGAAAAGGATATGTAAACTTTTGCGAGACGGTGTCAGAACTTTGTTACGTTTTATTCAAGAATGGAGGTTCAGATGTATTTGGGTCAAAGTTGGTATCACCTTCCTAAGATTTTCACGCTTATATATGTATAAACTGGGGAATCGATAAAGGTTGGAGTGCAAGATAAAGAAGAGAGGACAGAATTTTTTTTTATGAAGAGCGAAAATAAAAATAATGCGGAGAAAATGAACACAAGAAGCAGAAAGTGGCTACGCAATTTGGCCGGGAGGGCTTTATTTTTTTTTTTTTTTTCTCCCACTAGAGATTTTTAGCGAGTCAAATCGCTGTGAGTCAGTGGTGGAATGATTTTAAAGGTTTGGAGACACAGCATATCGCAAGTTAACTTCCGACAGCAAGTGTACTACACTAAGTATCTTCAATCTTCTGGTCTACCTTCGACTGTTCAAGAAAAGAAAGTATAGCTCTTCCATTGAAAAACATCAGTCCCCTGGAGGAAATCGAAAAGTGTTGCTAAGAGGTTCAGAAGTTTTCATATTTTCGATTTCCCCTTCCTAAACACCGATAGACGCAGACGAAAAGTAGTGGGCAAAAAAATAATTTTTGTCGCAGTTCTCCCCTATGGGTGATCTCGGGTGGTGGCCAGAATTTCGGTACTACAACTGAACAGTGTTTGCGGTTTTGAACCGACGCTTCAGTGGTGTGATGTATGTCTTGAAGACTACATCCGCCAGCTGTTTCCCTCATTTCACAGATCGTACGAAGCACCGTAATCTGCTGCACACCGGTAGTGTGTGTCAGGCACACGACACGAAAGTGTGCCAGAGTTGCCGCCGGGAGAAGAGAAAAAAATAACTGTGAGAAAGCTCAAACTCTGGATCCGCTAGATCACTAGATCTTCAGCGATTTGGTGAGACCCACAACACCAGTAGTCTTTTGGTTATGGTATTCCTTTTTTTTTTTTTTTTTGGCACCCCCACAAAACGTCACTTCGGACTAGCAAACTAAATAAGCTTTACGTATTTACGCTTCGAAACAGTATCCTTCCTTTCTTTCCACTTACATTAGAATACGGCATTTCCATTTTGTTTCTTTTCTTTTCTTTTTCTTTTTCTTGCTATTGGCACCAGTAAAGACCCCTATAATGGGGGGCTAGTAGCTTAAATTTAGAAATGGAACATGCGAAAAACTATGGCCTCTCATTAATATCTCCACTTAGTGTGGATCCGAAACTCAAAAGCTAGATTTCAGGTGCTATGTGCCGGAACTCTGACCGTTAAAAATTCAATTACCTCAAAAATGCAAGTAATTTTTTTTTTTTTTGTCTATCTCACTGTAACTGTTTATCTCTACCTACAGATCCCAAAAGTACCCACGATATAGGTTAGCCCAATATGAAAAAGTTCTTGGGAAGATCTAGGAAGGAGAGCGAGTCCAAGAAAGGAGAAGATGCTTCGTCCTTGGGCGGCGCTCAGCCATCCACTAAAGCGTCACTTGAGCTCGAACCAACAACATCAAGAACCCCAACAGTAGACTCTCAGGATTCTATCGGAGCTTTAAAGCCTATGTTTGCCAACACTCCAGACGCAGTAGCATCCTCTTCAAAAGACCTCCATCTTCCTCAAAACCCGTCGACCAGTTTCACGAACGATCCAAATCTCAATCTTAACCCAGTAATTCTGAACCCTACCACAACAACAAACTCCGTGTTTACCAAGGATTCCGAAGCGTTCGGAAAATCGGTGTTTTCCAAGTCAGGGCGTTCGTTCTCAACCAAGCAATCATCGTTCTTCTCCAGAGCTGACCTGAGCAGTAAGCGTAGAGGAGGACTGACTCTGGAACAGGACTACGATGGTCAACCGTTAAAGGTTATGGACATTCCAGAGGAAAGAAACGAAGAGAGACCAGCTGCTGAAGTGCTTGGTGATAAGATTCATGGGCTCTATGAGGACATATCCTACATTATGAGTCAGTACAGCAATAGTTTGGCTAACTTGACGACATCCGTTATAAACACTATTGACTGCTTGAAGACTTTCGTCGGGTATGTCAAGACCCATTTCGCCAACGGCGAAGATAACTGGTATTTCGATACTTACAATAACGTCTACTTGAGGAAAATTATGAAAATTTACTTGAATTTGTACGACAACCTTTTGAGAGACGAGGTGTACATCAAGTTGAAGTTGCTATTGATAAAAAACTTTAATGATTTTGCCTATTCATTGGACAGCCAGGTATTCAGAAGTGGCAGAAGAGGAAGCGACCCTCTAGGATCAGACTATTCACACACAATCTTGAAGCCACAAAATTACTCAATCGGAATCAATAATGGGGAGTCGTTACCAAATGAAGACGTGTTGACAAACATCATTCACAAGATAACAAACACGACATTGTCCATTAAGGAACAGAATGGTTCGTTTATTGCACCCATTACTAGAGGTATAAGCAAGCTGTTGAACATTTTGTGTTTATACTTTGGTCACCCCAACCCAACTGATTATCACATGCACTTGATACAACGCTTGCATGATTTGTATGATGATATTCATTTCATCAGCATTAGAAATCAAATTGATTTGGCAAGTGCAAAGACCCAGCAACAACCTGAGCAGCCACAGCTTTATGTCCCCTCTCAGCAACAACAATACCAACATAAGGGCCAAGAGCAAGTTACTGGGGGCGACGCCGGCCTTGTAAAGCAACCTCAAAGGTATAAGTTCAAGTTACCGTTCAGAATACCCTCAGATTTGTCCAAACCTCCAATGTCACTTTCTCTTTCAGTGGAAAACTCTCTGAGAACTTCTGGTACGCTCGGTGGGTTCATATATCCAATGATTGACATCAAAAAGCAGCCTGAGTTTGCCAGCTACAGTTCATATTCGTATGCCATCACCTGTGGTCATGTTTGCCTCAACAACAACAATGAAGAAAACAAAGAATACAGCAACATTTCTGTTCCGCTGTCTGTTTTAATCTCCTTATACAAGCAGGCTCTTTTATCTCAGTACAAAAAGTTTGAAGATCAAAGCGTTGGCTCCGGCCCAGGTTCCCACCAGGCAAACCCAGGATCAGGGGTTGAAAGCAAGGTTGCTTATGGTACCGTTTTGAATCAGCTCGATGAAATATTCCCAATGAAGAGAATAAAAACACCAAACAAGCTCTCCACTGAGGTTCGTAATTTACCAATCCATAGATTTGGCCAAATAATATGGGGTGAAAGAACTTTACTCAAGTTAGATAGCAACGGTAATACTGGAGGACCTGGCAACCCGCTTGGAAACCTTAGTAGTAGCAGTAGCACTGCAAGCAGTGAAGAATTTGTTGAGAAAAAATTAAGTGACTTAGCCATCATCAAAGTGAACAAAAATCTCAGATGCGATCAAAACTTTTTGGGTGACGACATTGCGTTTAACGAGTTTGATCCTGCCTTGATGTTCGATAATTTGTACGTTAGATCGATCATCGATTTGAACAGAAATATCAACACCATTGATATCAATGACGTGGACTCCACTTTGTCCTCAGACAATGATAACCAGAACAACCATGGGTTGCCAGTATTCAAATACGGTTCCACCACCAAGTTCACCAAAGGTACATTGAATGGAATCAAATTGGTCTACTGGTTAGATGGCACGATTCATTCGAGCGAATTCGTCGTGAACTCTTTGGAGAACAACTCTGCGTTTGCTGCCGGCGGTGACAGTGGAGCTTGGATCTTGGCCAAGTTGGAAGACTGCAAGACAAGTAGTGAGAAGAAGGGATTAGGTGTGGTTGGTATGTTGCATTCATATGACGGAGAATACAAGCAGTTTGGTTTGTATACTCCAATGTGCGAGATCTTGGACAGATTGGAGCAAGTTACGAATATCAAGTGGGGCATCGTTGGGGTCCCCGAGAAGGACAATGACGTTCTGGCTACAGAATTTGACGTTGAGCTGAACATCACCAGCGATAACGACCATGACGACTCCAGCGACTCCGAGGACAGCTTAGATGATGCCTTCCCACCAGAAGTCGATTAGCAGTGCTCTGATGCCTACAACTACGAGATTTGATGTTTTTCTTTTTTTTTTGCTTTCTTTTTGTTTTTGCTTGTTTAAATTGGGTACTATCGAAAATGGTAATATATATTTCAAATTCACATATACACGAAAATAAAAGTCAATATGAAGTTAACGTAAGGAATGGATAATGATATAAATATAAATAATAGTGTAAACGGTATTAATTAGAAGGGAAGTATATTAAGGATGGTGCCAACCACTCACTGAAGCACCACTACTGTATCAATAGGGTTGCATTTTGTGTACCTGTTGTTATTGTTTTTTTTTTTTTTTTTGAATTTGTTTTTCTATGAAATTTTTGAGGCGATCAGAGCAAGTATGCTGCAACTGCAGCAAGAGCTCCTGCTCCTATGGTGATCTTACCAGCAACATTAGACTTGGAACTAGAGCCGGCGGCAGCTGAACTGCCACTTGCGCTCTCAGAACCAGAACCAGAGCCAGAACCGCCAGCACCGCCAGCCTTGGTAGTGGCAGTTTCAGAGCCAGAACCAGAGCCAGAACCCTCGGTTGAAGTAAGTCCAGTGGTCCTAGAGTTGTTTGACGCTACAGCAGTTGTACCGTTGAAACCAGTAGTGTTGTAGAAGGCAGATGTCGACAACTCAATAGTAGGTGAGGTGAATGTGGTATTACGGAAACCGGTTGGAGCAGCTGTGGTGTTGAAGAATCTGGTGCTTAAGGTGGCGTTAGTCAACTCAGTGGTTGAGATGAGGCCACTGTCAGTGCTGTTGGAGCTGTTTGCAGCAAGTGCAAGGGCGACGAGGGAGACGAAGGGAGTCACAGTTGAAAATTGCATTTTGGAAGTATCTATAGTTAATTTTCTATCTATCTAAAATGAAGTAAAGAATCTTACTAAGCTTTCGTTTAGACATGGAAAGGGATAGTCTAGTATATATACTTTTTTGTTTGTTGTATAGGACACACTTTTTTTCACTTTTACACTTTGTATTGCCACATAAATTCGTACCGCCTCACCATAAAAATTCCCGATTCGGCTAGGGTACTGCTTCTTTGAGAAGGTCGGTACAAATATTGCTTCGAAGTCTGTGTGCAGTTCCACGTTTTTTAACTTAATAGGGGAGTATTCTTGTGCTGTTTAGTGTAAAGAGGCTTTTGCTTCTGAGTTATTTTGAGGGTCTAGCACTAGTTTCGTTATACTTTAGGCTACTACACCTCATATAAAGTTAGCCAGAGGTGTTGAGGGGACTCCAAGGTCTCGAAATGTTGAGAAACAAGTGGTATTACGACCTGTATCAGGAAATCGCAGTGTCTGTAAATACACCTCGTAGAACCGAGGGCGCTCTCATTATTAAACTTTGATACCCTCAAGTGATCTCTTAGGGTTTGCAGTCTGCAATGTGAACCCACGTTGAGATGTATCTTGGAACCCTCGATAAAGTGTACTATATTTAGACATTGTGCTTTAGTTTCTACCAAAAAGCAGGTACATTCAAAATAAAGATTTTTGTTTCTTTTTTTTTCGGCATCCACCGAAAAAGGAAAAAATCGGGGCCTTCATTACAAACCAATACGACATGAAAAAAAAAAAAAAAAAGAATTAAAGTGTTAAAAGTACATATATTTGTATTATCTAATTTTGATGCTAGAAATGGGGTAATAGAATAAAGACTTGTACTACCAGTACATTCTTATAATGGTGGGGAAAGAAATGAAGGTATCAACGAACTTATAATAAGAAAGCGGCAGCGGCGACTAAACCAGCACCTGCGAAGGAAGCGACAGCAGCAGCATTGTCAGAGGTGATAATTGGTGGAGCGGCGGTTTGGGTTTCAGTGTGCACTGGGTTAACAGAAGTTAAGGTAGTGGCAGTTTCAGTGGTGGTGGTGGCATTGTTGTAACCAGAAGAGGAAACTGGTTCACCAGCCTTGATAGCCTTGATCTTGAGTGGGATACCACCGTCACGTTCAGTGGTGACAACGGCGAATCTGGTCTTGGAGTAGCTGTATGGGTCGTTAAGGTTCTTAGCAGCCCAGAAGTCGGAAGAGTTACCAATGGTGACTTGACCGTTAGAGTCAATGACAGCCAGTTCTTGACCAGCGATGGCGTTAGAAAGGATACCTTCTAAAGAACCAACTTGGAAGTCGAGGGTAGTCACATGCTCGGTTAAGGTGTGTGCTTCGTCATCGTAAGTCAAGGTTTCAGCTTGTTGGCCAAGGAAGAAGTAGTTGATACCTGCACCTTCGTGGATAGAGGATAAACCTTGACCGTTGATCAGTTGGTCGTCAGAGACAGCCCAAAGTTGAACGTCGTAGACCGCACCTAAGACGGCGTTGATGGTAGCAGCAGATAAAGCGAGGGTGGTGAATTGCATGATGTAGTAGAGTGGTGATTAGTATTAAACTATGTTGTTAATGATAAAAAGAAAAGAAACAGAAAAAAAGAGAAGGGAAGTAAGGGAATAATACCCAGTTTTATATTAACTGGAACTTGCAGTGGGGCCAGTACCAAACAGTCTTGGGTGCAATTGTGTGTGGCATTAAAGCCATCGTTTTTATTCTAAATTTAGAGTTTCTGTGCGCACAATTTCCAAAAAAGGTATTTGCATGCATAATTACTCAATTGTATGCGGCATCATGTAATATTTTACCTTGTTGCAAGCAAATAAACTTCGGGGAAAAAAAAAAAAGAGAAGATACTTCTTAATGTGGAGTTGGAATCGATGAAAATTGCTAAAAATACAAAATAAGCTACACGAGCACTGTGAGCGCTGACCTGCCATTAAGGGGTTATGAAAGGAAAGGGAAGTGAAGAAGGGTATTGTGATTTCGTAAGAATCATCGTATCCTCCCTTGAATGTGATCCCTGTAGCATAGCGTTATATTTTTTGACATCTTACCACTTTCCTGGCTACAGTCATGCAGTAGCGAATATAAATTAAAAATAGGACAGCAATAATTTTTTTTCTTTTTTTTTTTTTTTTTTTTTTTTTTTGCCTTTTTTTTTGCTACTGAGGTTGCAGTTTTTTCGTTTGACTATGACATAAAGTTTCTTTTTTCAATTTCTTGATTTTTTTCAGCCATATTTCACCTAAGTTCATCATGTTTGAGATGAGAATCCCTATATTGGTACATTGCTGAACAGAAATAAAAAGGGGGTAGTGTTGGCATCGATATTATTTTGCTGTGAATGAGGAGGGCCACACCTTGGTGGAGAAAAGTTCCTGGTAGTAAGCATGTCATTTGCCGTTTTAGTACTGCCGCCGCACCAGAGTGAAAAAAAAAAATGTTGTCATTATTTTTCCAATTTCTTTTTTTGGTTTCTTGCTCACAAACTGGTTTTGATGGGGTTACATTATTATTCATTTCAATTTCATCTAACTGTGGGACGTTCGTCTATTCTTAGAGCCAGCTTGAAATGGCTATCAGCTTGCAAGAGATCGAGCACCGTGGGCAATCAAGATTCACACATCTGGGAGATGGCGCTTGCTAAAATTAAAGTGGCGCCATACATTTTAACAATAGATCCTCGAGATCTAAGTATGAAAGGCTCAAAATTGCGATTTCTTGCAGAAACATCTTTTGCAGGCGGCCTCCCTGGCTTATGCTCGTAAAAACTCCGCGCTTGTACCTTGTTCATGTTACGAAAACTTTACTTTTGTCATACTGAACTGTTTTCGAACAGAGGACCGACTAATTTAGACGAAATCATAATGTTGCCAATTGTGGAAAAGATGAGTTCGAGGCAGAGAATTCCAAATCCACATATTTTCGCAGCTTTGGACTTTGCTATGCCACCTTCCTTTTGGTCGTCTTGTATTATTGTATTTCCCTAATCTGAAATAAGCCACATCGGTAAATTTTCGCTACCTCCAACGTTTTCTCGAAGGAAGAAGAGACGCTTGTTTTCTTGACTTCGGTCAATGCCACACAAATCATTCCATGAACAAAGACAAAAACAAGAAAAACAATATTCAGTGCAACATCTTAGCAATGTTTTGAACCTTATATTGTTTGCTAAGAATAGGTCCACACTGTTCCCTAGCTCTTTTTTGGGTAGGTCTTCTCTTGTCTGTGTTCCAGGGCCATGTGGTTCCTGCCTTACCCCATGCTATTGCGAAAATACGACAAAGCAACGTGCTCAAGGTACATACGTCTTCTATGCGTCGGTATGCAGGATTCAAGTCCACTATTGAACTGCATACTTCAAGTGCAGTATGCAGCCTGGCACAGGTTCCTAATCGCTGTATATACATCTTCTTCTAAGTAGGCTCTATGCTGCCTTTTCCTTTGATTAGCTCGTGAGCTTACATCTTTGTTCGGATAAGAAAAACTATGTGTCTATTTGTGAGAAATATCTATTTATATGCTGCGTTTACCTCTCTCATTTCCTTTCACTCTCTTTGTACTGGATAAATCTGTTCAAATTACCCCATGCATCCTCTCCCCTGACCTTCAATTCTTTGAACTTGTTCTTGTCGATCTTTTTATACATCTCCTTGACTTGAGGCTCCACTTGTCTCAATTTGTTCACGTAGTCTCCTTGAACGAAAACAGGGAAATCGTGAGGATACTCCGCATCTCCAAAGATGTCGTAAATCAAATCCATACTCTCAATGACGATTGTGTAAGCTCTAGACTTGTCTTCAATGGAAAGACTGGAACCTGCGATGAACTCCTTTGTAGTGAAACCACTAATCAATGACAACAAGAATTCCGCGATGGATCTTATCAAGTCAATGTTTGGAATGACTGAAGCTGCAGTGCCCAAAAATCCAACAGAAGAGAGTATGAAGTCAAATTGATCAGTTTCGTTCCCGCTGCTACCACTGGATAAGAAACCATTGCATTTTGTGATAAGCCCTTGCAACATTGCAGGCTCGAGTCTGTCATTTCCGATTCCTGGGGCAGAAGTCTTGATGATGGCCCAGAGTACATTAAGGACATTCTTTTGCACTTGCAACGATTGGCTCTTAGACGAGATACTCACCGCCAAGTCCCAGATGCTTAACGATATTTCAAACCATTCTGTGGGCAAGGAATCACAAGATAACATGAACCAGGATAAATTGTTGAAGCAAACAAGGATCTTATTAGATAATTGCAAGATGTGATGGTTGTTGACGTCAAACTGGATCAATTCGTGAAGAATAGGGTAGACAGACTTGATGATGACCTGAAGAATCTCATCTCCCAGTTGAAGTGGATTTTGCAGGTTTTGCATTGCAAGGTATTCCCAGACTGAGGTGAAAATATCGACGGAAATCTCCAAAAGTTGAATGTCATCTTTTGCTTGTGTTTTCTCAGGAGTGTCGCCCGCTATTTGCTGATCGATATCCTTGGGCTTGTCGTCGTCTGCCTTTGTGGCAACAGGCTTGGTTATTGGTTCATTGGCATTATCAACTGTTGTGAGAAAATTGGTTTTGATGCTCGTGAGATCAATCTGAGATACGATGTTGGAGAAGCTAACAAGAGTGTCAAGAACAAACTTGTTGTCGCCATTTGCACTTGATTGAGATTGCGTTTCAAGTATTTGATACTTGATGCCTTCGATATACCCCTTTCCTAACAAGTTCTTCTCAGTTCCAGGTGACAATTTTTCAAATTCAAACTGGTCACTTGAACCAAGTTTCTCTATGAATTCAAAAGACTCAGTAGAAAACTCGTAGATGAAATCGAGTAGCGTGTTGTGAAGCTTTAATGAAGTCTTTAAGGTTGGGTAGTTCCAGTTGATCAAGCTAGTGACAACGTTTAACACCGGGTCTATTCTTTGGAATACGTTTTCATATATCTCCTCTGAGCCACTAGCTAAAACAAGAACCAATGAAAGGATGTTTTCTGTGAAATCATATAATAACTGTAACTTGGCCTTCTCATCAACCTGCTTTGCCAAACGCAAAGTAGTGGTAGAGCCTTGCAAAGACTTATTTTCGGCAAGATATTTGAAAGAACTTTCAATCTTGCGTATGCCTGCTTCGATTGCAACCCAAATGTTTTGTCTCCAGTAGTATGCAATGACATCGTAGCCTTCTTCGATACCCAAGTTTCTCAATAAGCCAAAGGACTCAACCACAATTTCATCATTGTCATCGTTGAGACATTGTTCCATGATGATTTGAACTAACTTTTCCTTCAAGCATAGTTTTCTCATTCTTGCATCTTCACAAATGACAGTCAATGCACCCAAAGCCATTGATTTTTCATTTGGGATGGCTGACTTCAAATTGTTAATCAAGGGCAAGATCTTGGATTGTCTTGTGTTTTCGTCCTTTTGTTCATCTTTTCCGAGCTTTTTCTCACCGAGAGGGTTGACTCTGGCCTTGCGGTTATTTCTATTACGCTTGAGCTTACCCATGTTGACAATATAAGCTTATGTGTTGGTGCTGATTACAACTTGGCAGGATTGTAAGTTACTGGCAGTGTTAAAATTTGAAAAAAAGTTAGCTTGATGCGATGTGTATGTATCATATGCAGGAGAGAAGATCTCCTTTAGCTCTCACGATATCCATTACATATAAGATTTTACAGATAGAAGAAGGATGCAATAATCAGCATTGAACGTTGCGAAATGCTTCCTTTCCTTCATCACAGTTTGGTTTCTTCCTACTACAATGATTTGCCTTGTATGTGAAAAGATCGTGTATTCATTTTGGTTTCTACTATGTACAAGTTCATTTACCCTCAGTTGCTGATTTGGCCGCTTCAAACTCTTTAACTAACTTGGGATCTGTTTGTGAAGGGTGGAGGGCCTGGTTCACCTTTTCTTTAAGATCTGCCCAAGACTGAGGCTGGTCTGTATCTGGAACATACACTCCCTCTTTCAAATTTCCATCTTTCTTAAGCTGGTCTCTAAAAAAAGGAAGGTTAGTATTGGACTCATTTTCTCTAGTAATTATGTCACTGATACATACATAACAATCGGTTGCCAGAACTTGACTGCACCGTACCAGCTCACTACACCAACAAACAAAAGTGTGAGACCTTTTGCTCCGTTCGAAGACATAGTTGCTAATATTGAGTTAGCATATATGGAGTATCAGTTCAACTGCAAGATATTTTCGTAGCTTGTAGATTCAGTAAAGATATGCAGGATGCAGGTTGACCAATTCGATTGAGAAACAAGCCGTCTGTACGATTGTGTCACATATATAACGTACCAAAAGTCAAAGTTTTAATATATAAAATTATCTATACAAGGCGTTTAATGTACGAAGGAGTACTTAGTGAGAGTGATTTACATGTAGCTCTGCTGGAACTGTTCCGGAATGTATGGATTTCAACAACTTTGGTAACGTCAATGCCTTTCATCAAAATATGAATTTTGCTATCAATTGCGAAATTTGCAGCAAATAATGTTTCCAGTACGAGTTCGAAAGTATTCTGTTATAAGCTTTACACACCATAGGTTTTATGTATGCGCAAGAAGCGGAACGCTTCACCTTCGGATTGAACTACTTAACCTATTGACGATATATTTTTACTTTCTGTTGCAGTTTGGCTGCTACCTTTATCTATAATCAGCCTGTAGTAGAGCACCCTACGTTCGTGCGTCCGGGTAAGCACTTTTTTTTTTCCTCAGTTTTACTTTCCCATCGCTATAAATTGAAAAGCGAAATTCAGCTAAACTAAATTCAGTTTAAACCTTTTCTTTCTTCAATCAAAAAGCTTATTAAAGCACGGGAGTATTTGCCACGACGGGATAATGTAAATTGTCAAGTTATACTCGTTGCCATTTATTATTATAAATTGCACTCCCTAGATTGAATGTCCTTATAGGAAGTTTGGATTCCTCTGGGTCTCTTTAGTGAGGCGATGGGGTCTGAATGTCGAAAATTTTGGGACACATTGTAAACTATTACTCTATTTCTAGGCCTTGGTTGGTCGATTTCCTTTGTAGAATGCGATGAAGAGAGAACTTACCATTTCTCTCCTCCTTGCTCTATCAATATCTAAGCTACACCAATGTAAGTGCTGAAATTACCTTCCTTTTAAGTTTTACGAATACCAGAAATTGATCGTAGATCGTTTCTTACACTGTCTACCATTGTTCACAGGATAAGTAGAATTAGTTAGTCCTCAGACTTTGCGTCCTTCTACGGCATGATTTCATTCCATTTCTTTCGATGCTCTGGTTTAGATTCATACCTAGTCCTCTACATCTGCTTACGAAGAACAGGTAGCATCTTCTACTGGCCTCCATGTTCGTCTTCTCACAATCTTTTTGTAATCAATTTCATTTTATATTTGAGCAAAGCTCCTATAATAACCTTTAATTATACACAGAAAATAACATTTTATTTAAATTAATATTTGTTGAGTTAATTCGGTAGCATAATTTAACGGTACTTGTGGAAACCAATGTCAGAAGCTCTTTCTCTGAAACATTGACGACAGATGTCTAAACCGTACTTTCTGATTAAACCAGTGTGGGAGGAACAGACACGACATTGTCTTGAACCTTTACCGAACTTTCTTGGGTGGGAGAACCAAACGGATTCGTGAGCCATGTTGCTAAAGAGATGATGTTAGTATTCAGGGTTAAGTATACAATACAACTGAATGGAGGAGCCAACAAGAAAAATGATCGAATCTTTTGTGATGACTGAAAATCAATGAGATTTGTAATTGGCAATAGACTTTGATGATATTTCAACATCTACGGGTAGATCTGGCTTGAATTTTAAGTAGAATATTCGTTGTAGGGTAGCCATTTGTTGTCGCCATACTCTCGACTGTGGATGAGCTTGGACTTGATTCAACTTGAGTTTCGACTCATATGTGACGAGAATCAGCCCTGGTATAATGGTCCTTAATCCTTTATTGAAGACGTTTGATGATGATTATGTTATGATGGTATGACCTTTGGGGGAATTTGGGAATCGTCCATAATGGTTTTTCATATATTATCCACCAGTTTGATAGATGTGTTCTATTTCTCTGTATTGCTTCTTGGGGCTCGTTCCATTCTGTCATTCACAGGTAACCTATATATACATACAATTATATAGACTTGTTTGATATGATGAAAGAGGTCTTAAAAGTATTTGCTTGAACCTTTTTTCAAGAAACGTTATTATCGACTGTTCCGCTACTGAGTGGATTGGGAGTGAGTAGCAGTGAGAATGAGACTGTCTTGAAAATTTTGTAAGTTACACAAAAGGCAACATTTTTCACGTGAATAGCACACCAAAACAACGCGCATATATGCAGAAAAGCTGGACAGTGAAGAGTCGCAGATCACATGACTAGTCTTCTAGTCTTTAGGGCTGTAACCCTGTATCTCATCTCATCACTCACTATGCGATATGAAAATTGATCTTAGAACCGCAGAAATGTACTGGAATACGAGATATCTGTAACGAAACCCTAGCCTTCCAATCAACAATACACGAAGTGAATCATGGCAGGTGGTCATTCCCATAGATCTACCTTGAAAAATGATCATAAACCTTTCAAGTCAAAGCATTCCACTAAGGGTCAATTGAAAAACCAATACAAAGGTAAAGTCGAAAAAACGAATGGATCTGCATCATCTAAACAAAATAAACCACTTTCTAAGCTCGAGAGAAAGAATCTTGCCAAGCAATTGAAGAGCAGTAAGATATTGGAAACTAAGCAATCCAGAAAGTTATTCGAAGGTAATAACGGTGCAGAAAAGATTGTCACTATTATCACCTTGACAGATGACATCTCATCGTCAGACATTGCATCCAAATTAATAAATTCCAGTAGCGCTGAACAAGCAGACTCTGATCAGGTTCTTTTTGAAGTTCCATCAGTGACTTCTGTCAAGGTTGCTAGATTCAAGACCAACTTGAAAATCATCATTCCTGACCCATCCAACTTTTTGGCCATCTTGGATGCAGCTAAAGTATCTGATTTCGTTGTGTTTGGTATCTCAGCCGAGAAAGAAGTTGAAAAGGAATACGGTGAACAAATCTTGAGAGCAGTTATTGCCCAAGGTATCGCCTCGGTTATCGGTGTCTTACCCAATGTAGTATCGTCATACCCAAAGAGAAACCTTCAAATGGATATTAGACAATCCTTACAATCATTCTTCAACCATTTCTTCCCTAACGAAGAAAAGGAAAAATTATTTGCATTAGAACTGGAATCTGAATGCCTCAACTGTATTCGTACCATAAGTCAAAAATTCCCAAAATCAGTCACATGGAGAGACCAAAGAGGATGGATAGTGGGAGACGAGGTATCGTGGATCCAAGACGAGGAATTGTTGTGCGTTGAAGGTATCATTAGAGGTACAGGATTCAATGCTAACAGGTTAGTACATATTCCAGGAGCAGGAGACTTCCAAATAGACCGTATCGAAAAGGTTGAAAGCATAAGGAGAAACGCCATGCAAGACGAAAACCCGGTTCTGTTCCGCCCTGACCACAACCAAGAAACTCTCGATGAGTTAAACAATGAAGATGAAGAGATTGACATGGAAGACATGTATGATGACAATATGGATGAATTTGGGGTCAGAATGGACGACAAGCACTATTTTGATGATGATGGAAGTAGAAACTTACATCAAACCAAGAAATTACCCAAGGGAACTTCCGACTACCAAGGAAGATGGTACTTGGATGATGTGTTGGAAAACGCATCTGATATTGAAGATGAAGAAGAAGATGCAGCAGAATTCAAGGGTATGGATGTCGAAAGTGACTACATTGGCCAAAACGGCGTTTCAGCACCAGCAACCGAATACGAACCAACTGAGGCTGCTGAATCTGAGATGTTTGTAGATTTGACACCAGAAGAAGAATCCAGACAATTGCGTGAATTCAGAGAGGCTGCACAAGAAGACCTTGAATTCCCAGACGAGTTGGAACTCGACCCTCAAGAATCAGCAAGAGAAAGATTGGCTGCATACAGAGGTATCAAATCCTTAGGAAACTGCGACTGGGACTATGATGAAGCCGACAAGGACTGCCCAAGTATTTGGAACAGACTATTAAGAATCAACAACTTTAAGGCCACTAGAAATAAGGTTGTGAAGGACTGCATTAAGGAAGCACAATTGAACGTCGGTTCAAGGGCCAAGATCTACATCAAGGCTCCCTTCTACCTCATGGAAAAGATCAACGCTTCCACCTCTCCATTTACCGTATATGGTTTACTCGAACATGAGCACAAGTTAGCATTAGTTCATTTCTCATTCGAATCATGGGAAGACTACGAAGAACCTGTTGCTTCTGGTGAATCTATCATTGTTCAATACGGTCCAAGAAGACACATCATTCAACCCACATTCAACCAGGCATCCAACAACTCGAACAATGTACATAAATATGAAAGGTTCCACCACCCGGGAACTTTATCTATAGCTTCGTGTATTGCACCAGTTTTGTTCAATAATGCACCAACCATCTTCTTCAAGCCACTCAAGACTGAGGGTGAAAATGGTGAAGAGATCGAAGGAGCAGGCTTAGAGCTCATTGGCCAAGGTACGTTCTTGAACTGTGACCACACCAGAGTAGTCGCAGAGAGGGCTGTTCTTACCGGTCACCCAGTCAAGATTCACAAGAGAGTTGTCACCGTTAGATACATGTTCTTCTCGCCAGAAGATATCAACTGGTTCAAGGCCATTCCATTATTCACCAAGTCTGGTCGTAGTGGGTTCATTAAGGAGAGTTTGGGTACGCATGGTTACTTCAAGGCAACATTTGATGGTAAATTGACTGCTCAAGACACTGTTGCAATGAGTATGTACAGACGTGTTTGGCCAGAGACCTCCCAAGCATGGATTGAGTAAATAGAGAAAGACTTAGCACATTTTGTAAATTAGATTAATACCAAGTAGAAATTTTTTCAGCAGCACATCTTTGTAAAGTAGAGATTCCTAAATCCAATACGAGGTGATTGTCAAGCACAAGTGTATACTCTGTGCAACCTTGGTGTCAAAAGGTTCGAAGCCCGCAGTCCTGGCTTTTTTTTTTTTTTTTTCTCTTTTATTTTTGATGACAAAATGAGCGGCAAATCCTGAATTGCTCCACTGAGTGACTCTTATCTTTAAGCTTCTATTGCAAAAATTTTTATACCTCTCTTTCTTTTGCCAAACCTTAATAATAGTACACTGAAATTAGAAATGTCTACTACTACACCCTCTCGGCCGGCAGCGGCTGACTCATTTATGCCTCATGGCTCGACTCCTCTGACTTCATCGTTCACTTGCAACACTTGTGGTATCAAGTTCCCAACGGCCGAACTTCAGAGAAAGCACATGAAGACAGAATGGCACAGATACAATTTGAAAAGAAAAGTTGCTGAACTCCCAGCTATCAGTTCATCTACATTTGCAGAATTGGTTCTTGCCAGACAAGACATCGATGAGACTGTAGACGAAGACGAATATGGATTTGCCATCAATCACAAGAAGACGAAATCAGGAGTTAGACAATTGACTAAGAAGGATTTGAAAAGACAACTGAAGGAAAATAGAGGAAGACAGTACACTATCGACGGAGTGGAGAGAAACATACATCCATCATCAGGCGAGAGATCTGTCTCTCCTTCTGCTGCTTCCATACACTCGGAGTTCTCGGAATTCTCTATTGGAGAAGGTGATCACCACTCAATTGAAAGGAATTCGACCAACTATTCCGAGTACGCCTCAGAAACTGACAAATCGCACACAGAGTATACCTCTGAAGAGTCTGACTTTGATCACATCGAGGACGATGAAGACGAAAACGACGACGACGACGCTGAAAGCCTTGACACTGAGTCTTACGACGAACTCAAAGAAGAAATTGCTACCACGACATGCTTTTACTGTGGCTTGAAACATAGCGAAAGGGAAGAAAATATTAGACATATGTTCAACAAGCATGGATTGTACATTCCAGAAAGATCATATTTGACTGATCCAGATGGACTCTTGCTCTTTATTGGAGAGATCATCGTGGAAGATCATGAATGCATGGTTTGCGGCTTTTTGGGTAAGAATCTCGAAAGTATCAGACAACACATCAAGTCCAAGGGACATTGCAGAATTCCCTACGAAACTAAGGAAGAAAAGGCAACAATTGGAGAGTTCTACAACTTCAATGTAGATGTCAAGAGCAAGAACAACAAGAACAATAAGAGCAAGGGCGTGGCATTTGATGAAGAGTTTGAAGTGATAAATGAAGATGAGCAGCTCGAGAACTCTTCTGAGAAAGAAGACGATGAAGAAGTCGAAACTTCTGAGCACGATTCTTCCAACTACTCCGTTGTTGAAGTCGATCCAAGTGGAGTAGAACTCACTCTTCCAACTGGATCGAGGATTGGCCATAGATCGATGACCAGGTACTACAGACAAAACTTAGCATTGCCCAGAGACTTGAACGAATCCGAAAGGACGGTGGCCGTTGCGGACAGAAGATTTGCTCCTGGCTTGACTGTGAAAGAGGTTACCAAGCAAGAAAAGCTCACTAGAAGAATCGAGCAAAAGGCTAAAAACCAATTCTACAGAAAGGATAAAGGTAGTCAAATCAATTACCAGCCACATTTCAGAGATGAGCTCTTGGGACCAATGTAAATACATGGGGCCAGTTCTTATTATGAATCATCATACTTTTTAGCATTTCATCGTCAGTTGGATATTCGACTACTTTTCTTTTCCTTTTTTTTTTTTTTTTTTTTTATTTTTTTTAGATATTTTTTCTAACTAAATCGTTTTTTGTATGTCTTAATACAAATATTATAGAAGTATGGCCGACGTGTAGTACCAATTTTTATTTTTCTCCGGTCGCTATTTATTATTGGCAAACACTAAATGTGGGGTGAGGCACTGTAAAAGCATATAGAATCATTATTTTTTGTTCTGAAAACCTGCATACACCGAGGACGCATCAAAAATTTAGTTAGCATTGGAAGATGATGGAAACTTTTCGAATTGTCTTCCTGCAGGATCGAAGCTTATCGAAATTTGTAATAGAGAGTCAATAATTGGGATTATTATAATAAAAAAATCGGATATAGCCTTGGAAATTCTGATTTCATTTCGTTTAATTGCTTACAATAGATATTCATTCATACCTTACCACATAGACGTAAGAGCCAACTATTATTAACAGGTGATATTTCTACATCACGTATATTATCATTAAATCAGCAAAATCTCACAGAGGGAGTCAAAATAGGGAAAAAAACATTATAACGAATAAGGCAGCCTACCAAAATTATATAAAACCAAAAACATTCATTCGAGAAAATGGTTTTAGAAACTCGATTGTACAACATATTGACAGTTCTGGTGGACGCTAGCACTGAAGAGATCTCGAAAGCATATAAGAAAATTGCATTAAAGTGTCACCCTGACAAGACGGGACGAGATCCAGCCCTCACGGAAAAGTTCAAGGACGTGACTAAGGCGTATGAAGTTCTTCGGGATTCCAAATCACGTAATGTCTATGATCATTATGGTGAAGCAGGTATTGAAGGGATAGAAAACGGGGTGTATCCTCCAGTAAATCCATACCATCCCGGAGCTCCTCCTCAGCCTCCACAGCCTCCACAGCCTCCTCAGTCTTCGGGTTGTTTCGTTCCTTCTCCATGCAACATAAGAAGAGCGGCAACTGATTTATTCTCTCAAGTGTTCAGTGACTTCCAACAAGCATTTACCCTGCAATCAGGTCCATCATTCCCAATGAATGTACACATGAATATGATGAACATGATGGGGTGTCCACTGCAACGCCAACAACAACAGCAGCAACAGCAGCAGCCGCTGCAACAATTTCCATTTGAACAATCCCAAGAAGCATTTACAAAAGTCGAACCCTTCGCAAACCCTAGCATCGAAAAGCCCAAAAGAGGTAACGACATACATCACGTCTGTAATGTGACACTTTGGGAGTTATACAACGGTAAAGTTGTTAAATTCAGATTGCCAAAGAATAGTAAATGTCCTTCATGTTTGGGAGTTGGTGGTTTCAACCCAAAGCTGTGCAAAAAATGTGAAGGGCAGGGCCAAGTTCTCATTACTATGTACAACCAGACATCCCAGTACCAGGAAGTCAGCCTGTGTAGAGAATGCAGTGGGACGGGGATGTACTTCGATCCAAATAACAAGTGCATGGAACCTGGTTGCCAACAGGGATATATGAAGATTAGCAAGATTATAAAGGCTAACATTTTCCCTGGTTCCAGACAAGGTGATAAGATTATCTTGCAAGGAGAAAGTGACGAAGGCCGAAATATTGTTCCCGGGGACGTGATTATTCACTTGCAGGAAATACCTCACCCCACGATTGTGCGCAAGTTCAACGACTTGTACATGGAGCATGATATTAGTTTGAAAACAGCACTCTGTGGTGGACAAGTCGTAATCAAAGACTTCATGAAAGTTGGGCAGGACTTAACCATTCATGTTAATGTTCATGGTTACGAGAATCTAAACAGTAAAGAAGTCCAAAGCGGTGAGGTCCTTGGGGTAATTAAGCTGGGCTCTCCTAAAATGGTGAAAGACCTAGGTATGCCTATCAACGAAGCTTCAGTTGAGGGGACCTACTTCCAAAACAGTGATGAGGTTGAAGAATTCGGCGATGTAATATTTGACTTGCAGAGATACAAAAAGGGTAGCTTGTTCATTAAATTTAATGTCGTCATGCCATCCTTGGAAGAATTTATCCAAGGAGAGGAAGATATGATGCTCTTGCAGAAGATATTTGCGGGACGTGAGGCTGACAACAATAATATGGACATCGGATCTTCACCAACCAAGACAGGTTCCGCCTCTGCCAATTCACTCAGTGGCCATTTGGGTAATGTGCCTGACATCTTAGCAACAAATTGTCCCCTTTCAGCTCAGGAAGCCCATGCACACATCAATTTACAGCCACCAGGATACACTCCAGAAGCCCAACCTAACTCCAGGTTTCTGAAGAAGAAGTTGAAGAAATCAAACAGTTTTGTCCAAAGAGAGGAGAAGTACGACTACAACGACATTGAGTTAGATGGAAGTGAAGGTGAAGAGAAAGAAGACGAAGATTTCTACACCAACGAATGGAGTGAGGACAAGAGAAAGACCAGAATTAACGGTTTATCAAACTTTGTAGCAACATGATTGACATTTTTATTCAACACGCACACTACAAAGTGAACGCATACACTACATCGATCTATGCTTTTGCTCAATTTTTTGAGCAGACATATCGATAAATGTTATATTATACAATTTTTGCATGATGATGAATGTGATGGATACTTTATTTATATTTTATATACTTTTTTTTTTACTTTTTTTTTGATCATTTATAGTATTTGAATATATATACATTGTGAGTACATTACCTTATCAGTTTGATTGTATGATTGTATGCACTCCGCAAATTAGTTGACGCGGTATTAGTATTTTGAATCAATGGCATTCCAGTTCGAAATAAAGACGACAGAAGACCACACTTAGTAATCGGGATTGGTGCCAATAAGACCTCGCCTACATCAATTTTCAGCCATGGAAGACAAGGTTCTTGATAATTCCCTCATAAAGGATCTTTCGAACCATATCTATGAGAAGCGTAAGGCGACTGCCTTCCAAATCGAGAGTTTTACAAAGGCTGCCTTGAGTAAAGAAGATACCCAAACTATTCTCAAGATCATCAGGGAACTTACAGAACTAACAACTAATGGGACCAATTCGGCTAAAATGGGGGCCATCACAGCGCTAGGAAGTGTCTCTGTTGCTTTGGGTTCGATCTTTATTGCCTTCTTCTTGGAAGAGATTGTCAAACCAATTTTTGCGACATTCAGGGACACTGACGCACGAGTAAGATATTATGCTTGTGAATCATTATATAATATAGCCAAGATTGCAAGGGGGGAGATTTTATTATACTTCAACGAAGTCTTTGATATTTTGTGCATTTTGGTGACCGACACCGAGTCGTCAGTGAAAAATGCGGCAGATATCTTGGATAGACTCATAAAGGATATTGTCAGCGCCAAGTCAACAAACTATGTTTCAATTTTGCAACAGCCAAAGGGTCCTAATGGCGATGAGATTCCCTCTCATATTGTTGACCCCACCAGTGGGATTGCATTTCAAGTCAACAAGATCCAGGACAGCAAAATGGCATTTTCCCTCCCAAAGTTCATTCCAACCTTGTTAGAAAGAATGTACACGATTGACCCATTTGCCAAAAAATTCTTGATTAGCTGGTTGGAGTTATTCGATGACATTCCTGCCTTGGAAATTATCACATTCTTGCCCAACATTTTGGAGCCATTGATAAAATTCTTGACCAATAATGCCCCCAGTGAT
Organism: Dujonia boleticola; assembly: GCA_029581775.1. Lineage (NCBI taxonomy): Eukaryota > Fungi > Ascomycota > Pichiomycetes > Serinales > Debaryomycetaceae > Dujonia > Dujonia boleticola. The sequence continues at coordinate 369,173 of JARGRU010000006.1, read as the reverse complement.
GTCCGCATTGAGACGCAAAATGTATTGAACACATTCTTAAAGGAAATTAAAGGCATTCACAAAGTGAAGATTGAAGTTAAAAAGAAGGCCATTCTTGAGGAGCAGCAAGAGAACAGAAGAAAAAGGGAAGAAAAGATCACCTTTTCAGAAGGTGTGGACAAAGATGGCGAGATAGGTACGGACGGAAAGGTAGCCTCAACAAATAAGAGCACAGAGGACAGTTCTTCAAAAGCAGATGGTGAAGGCGGACCAGTATCTACAGGTAAGGTGGACGGAAACGAGGGAGAGAAACTTCCGTCACTTCATGATGAGTTAGACGAAATTGATAATCTCTCTATCAAATCCAACAGCACAACTATTGTAAAGGAAAAGCCGAATACAAATATTGCTGGTCAATTGAATAATAATCAGTATGAATCAGTTGATAGTGAGGGTGACATTTTCTTGAATGGCCAAGATATCTTTATTGACTATCCCAAGATAATTGACATCCTCCTTTCTTTTATAAGATTCCCTAGCAGTACTAAGCCGGGAGATAAGATTAATGATACCAGAAAAGAAAACCATGAAATTTATTTGGAAATTCAGTTTACTATTTTGAAATGGCTTCAAGAAATCTTAGATATCAATCCTACAGGGTTCATCAAGTTCTTCCCTGATTGTGTCGCCATCACATTGAAAAATGTCGAGGTATCTGACAAAAGTAAAGATTTTGAATTAAGGAACGAGTTTTTGAAGTTCAATTTGGAATTGCAGGAGTTTTTAATTGATTTGAATGCAGCTGCTAAAACCAAAAGCAAAGATTCTTCAAATTCTAATAAGGAAGGTGATCAAAATGGAATACCCCTGGAATCTGATGATAAGAAGGACACTGAAAAACATACTGATACAGGAGTAACGGCTCCATCCGACGGTAACGATCATGCAGATGATGACCAGGATGATTCATTCTATACTTCAGATGCCTCGCTAAAAGGTATTAACAACGAAATGTACGAGGAGTTTACCGAGTTTCAATTGAACAAGACTCTTCAAACGATAATGAACGAATGCTTTACATCTATCAATGAGCTATCCAGATTAACAAGTTTGGATTGGTTAATATTCTTGTATTCAATCAATCCTTCCAGTTTCTTTGAAGAAGTTGAAGGTAATGGTAAGAACAAAATTGACCTTACGGCACTTCTCAGGTCATCGACAGACTCATCCAACGAAGTTATTTTGAAAGTCTTACAATTATTGAGTAAAATTTCAGAGACAAACCAAGATTTCTTCAAAAGCTTTATGGTTGAGTTGATAACTTTCTTCGAAAGAGAAATTGTCGATAATGAGTCTACATATTCTCATTCCCAACACCATTCTCAATACTCTCATACACTTACTAGAGACAAAGTTGAATTTATTATTAGAAAGTTATGCGTTACATTAAACTCTGAAAAGATTTTCAAGACGTTAGCGGAAGTCTTAATAACCATGACCAACTTGAATCTAGACTTTTTGAATATGATTACTGTGACATTGAATAATATCTTATTAACAACACAAGAATTGACCACATTCAGAAAGAAGTTGAAAAACTTGGACTTCTATAAGCTTGAGGACTGGTCTTTGTTTGCTACTTTGTTTCAAAGTTGGTGTCACAATGCCCCAAGTGCATTATCCTTGTGTTTACTAACCTCCAACTATGAGTTGGCGTTCTTGATAATCAAGAGCCTAAGTGAGCTGGAAATAAACTTCCAGTTATTAACACAATTGGACATACTTGTTCAGTTATTAGAATCCCCCATCTTTGTTAAACTTAGGCTACAATTGTTGGAACCAGAGAAGAACCCTTATCTCTACAAAACTTTGTATGGATTGCTTATGATTTTGCCACAATCCTCAACCTTCACGTCGTTGAAAAACAGATTATCAAGTGTATCTCACATTGGTAGTTTGTCTGGCGGAGGATTAACTTCAACTCTTGGAGGCTCACTTTCGACTGTGACTCCAGGCGGTACCCCAGGACAGGTGGTTGGTGGTGGCCCCAGTGCGTCAGCAAGTTCAAGTTCAAGTTTGAATAACCAGCTTTCCATAAAAAGAAAAAGAATATATGAGATGTTGGATAAATTCACGAAGATTCAAGATAGCCATGAACTTCAGAGTGCTACATCGTCTTCAAATAGAACAAGAGGTGGTGTTGGAAATTGGAGCACTCCTAATTCGGTCGCGAATTTAGAGAATGAGAATAACAATAATAGTAGAAATAGAGATTATGGAAAAGCTCGTGACACCAAAAAAGACAGAATGATATCATACGAAGGAAACAAGAAAGACTATTTTGGCAATGTTGCTGAAGGAAAGAGGAAATCGAGCAACAGATTATTGTCGAATTTCCATCTGTGATAGGTTACTTTGGTATATTTGACTCGTATAACAATTTAAAATATCTTATACCTAAAAGTATACATACATGTATAAACGAACTTGATACTTTCACGAATTTATCTAATGTAATTTCGCAGCTATTTTTTTTTCTGCACATAAAACTACAGTCTAAGGATTACAGGTTAACCAAAAACTTACAGGTTATGTAGGTCTCTTACAAAGCTATTGTCAAGTTTTTGCAGCCAATGAATCAACTTTTAAGCAAATATGACCGAGAGGGTATTATTGCTTCTGCGGAAAGTGAAGTCACATCAAAGCAGGAACTTCACTCTTCAGCTGAGGTACAAACGGATGTGATATTGAGCTCAGTGAAAATTATGAATCAAGATAACATTCATCTCTTAAGTAGCGAACAAGTCCATGCACACACAGGGGGTGAAGTCAAGGAACATAGACGAGGAGATACCCATAAACAAAGAAATCATCCTATCCATGAAGAACATTCTAACCCAGATATAAATACACTCCGGAGTGATACTCCCGCCCAAAATGAGAGAGAGGGTAATCGAACACAAGGTCATATTATGAATGAATATCAAAACAACGAACGGACACTGCCTGAAAGCTTGACAGATGAAAGCCATCACATTAGTCGTAGTCCTAATGAAGGAATACTGTTGGAAGGCATTCGAGAAAGTGCAAATTATAGTCGTTATCCGTATTCTCAGGGCAGTGAACGCATAAGCACACTGTCCCTGGTGCACGAGAATAAATCAAAAAATTCGAAGTACAAACGATGGACCCCACGAATGGATCAGTATTTGATAAAATTACTTTCTGATGTAGTCCGGAAGCAACCGAAGGACTCTTCACCTTCAATGACAAAGAGAGACTGGCTCTATGTTTGTGGTCAGTTACGAAAGGCGAACCCAGAGACTGTGTACTCAACGTACACGAAATTTTCCTGTCAACAACATCTATTCAATGTGAATCACAATAGGTATAAAATGTGGGTTCTATTATTGTCACACTGTGATTCTAATCGCCACAAAATGCTGGACGAAAAGAGAGCAGGTACTCCAGAAACAGAGCCGGCTCGATCGATTGGATCGTATGCTTCTTCTACTTCTGCCCATTTGGATGCATATCTGTATGAGTGGAACGTTGAGGCCGGAAGATTGCAAATACTTAACAATGAAACAAATGAGATTGCAAATGATGAAAGAGAGATAAAATCATTGATTTACGGAAGACTATCCTTACCAAGATTGACTTCTTTTCACAACGCCAATATCTTGATTAGCGATTTCTTTCTCACAGATAACTTTAGATATATGACAGTTTATCATAATGAAGTTTTACCATTACTAATAAAGCTTGACTCGAGGTATGCAGAAGATATTGGTGACATTTACTCTATCATACCAAAGTTTCCACTGGCTGGGGGTTTGGATAGCATATTTCCTGAAACAAACGGAAATACTGTGGAAAGGAGTGTATCTCCACAGCATATCAAAAAGCGAAGTAAAAGCAACACCTTGTCCATCTATAGCGACTTTTCGGGAGATGAGGAGCCTGTTGACGACGAACTTATCGTGGATCCTTCATTAAAAAGATCGAGACCAGATGAAGGACTGAGGTATTTCCAGCAAGCACATCATCAACACCATCACCAAAATCCTTCAACGGTTCACCCGAGCCATGGAAGCACAGCAATCTCTAATGATTTTGGGAGTAATTTGGCTAATGCTGCAATAATTGCCATCAACTCTACATCAGTGCTGACAAACAAGGATGGTATTCCGCTATACATTAAAGATCGTAAATGGTTCAATAAACTCATGGTACTATGTGAATCAAATCTTCTCACTTCTCACGAAGTCTTGGGGATATGCATTGCAGTGAGGGATGGTAGAATCCCAACATTCATGCTAAACATCCTAGACCAGGAGTACTACGAAGGCACTAATGAAGAAGAACTCTTGCCAAAAGATATGGATAGTGATGAGGACATCACCAAGAGAGTAAGAAGTTTTATGTTACCTCTTATCTACCATTAGGGTTTTGTATCTGTATACCATTTATTATCTAAATATCTTGTATATTTCCTTTACTCCGATGACGAAGCATATCTACTTGAAGTACTGTAGGTGCTCTTATTTGAACTGTGGTACCCTTTGTTAAACTGTTGGATGATTCTTGCTTCGCGTTCAGGCGTAGTCAATAAAGCTGCGACGCTATAATCATCTCTGTCTGACTTTAAGGAGTCTTTGGAAGAATCTGATTGCGGACCAGCCACCCTGATTGATCCCTTCATTGACTTTATTTCTGTTGGATGATGCGAATGCATAATAGTATATGATGTTGGGTTGTTAAGAATCTCAACGGACAAATTTGAGTTAAGTGCATATATGTAATTTGGTGGATGGGATTGAGATACGTGAACCCTTGGAGCAATTGGCACAATGGATGGAGAAGGTTCTATTCTTTCCTTCATTTTTGGTCTGAACTGAGGCTTTATGGGAACTTGAAATTGGATTGGAGGGGGGTGATTAATTGGGCTTGTTTGCTTGGTAGTTGAAGCTGGAGAGCCGTGGCTCATCGATTGAGGTGTACTTTCTCTGTCTCCTAGTGGGAAAGCTAGAGGTTGTAATTGAAAATGCTCTCTCTGAGGCGATGGGAAATTGAACTCCTCCTTCATAAAACTTGAAATTTTACTTGCAATGTCATCTAATTCGTTGAGAGCTGGGGAGGATATACCAGAAGAGATTGACTTTCTGTTTCTGTTGTGACCTGAGGAGGCCGTGGTGTTTGCACTGGTGGTATTTGTTGTATGTGAATGCGAATGTGAGCGCTCGGAGTTTGAGTTTGAGTCACTGGAAGAGTGAGGTTTCAAAGCTGGTTGACTATCTGAGTTAGATGACGAACTAAGCGTTTCAGCAGAACGGTTTAAGGGCTTGAGCTGATACATGCCCGATTCAACTGCATTTGAGGCAGGCTTTAAGTCGTCCCTGGTGTTTTGATTACCGTATTGGGCAAAATACTTCTTGTTGAAATCATTAATGAATAATTCATCCGAAGGTATCTTGTTCTGACGGGTTGCAGAGGGCTGCTGGAAATTCGTTGGGGTGGTCGACCTGGATACAATAAGTGTCGAGGGGGCGATTGGAGCGATGCTGAGATTGGAGAACGTTGGGAAAACATTTCCTGCGGGTCTGGAGCCTCCGAGTTCCAGAGCTGTGACAATACCAGCAGGAAGATTAATCGATTTTTGCAACTCTTGCCTTTCCTCACTAGGCTCTCCCGCTTGGGGTGGAGAACCATCCGAGGCTCCTCTTTTGAATAAGTCAACGGAAACATGCGATTTTTGCAGTAGTTGATCTAATTGGGGCAATTCAAATGCACCGAGTTTTCCAAACAAGTCTGTTGAGTAGGATATTTGAGGGGATGGTAACAACTCAGATGATAACAAGGAAGCATTGTGTTCCATAAGATCATTCGTATCGAGTGAATCATTGTCAGAATCCGAATCGTCGGAACCGGACAATCTGGGGAGATCATTCAGATGGTGATGTCCACCAGCGCGACGAGCCCCACCCTTCTCATTTGAGGAGCTGGTATCAGAGCTATCCAAGTCTGAAGAACTTACTCTCTTCTCGTCGTTGTTACTCAAACGATATGCAATCTTGGCTGAAATAGTTCTTCTTAAAAGAACTTCTAAAAACAAAGTTCTGTTCATTTGGGAGATCTCTTTGCGGCCGAGTTGAGGATTAGTACTAGCTGCTGCGTCTGGAAAAAGGGATTTATAAGGTATTGGTTTCTTAGTTTTGGAATTGTACAACGCATTTCTGAAATTAACATAGGGATTGTCCGGTACTGATGGTGATAACGATGGTGGCTGAGTAGGTGGAGGTGAGGGTGATGAATGTAAGGATTTTAAGCCGGCAGCTGCAATGACTGCGGCAATTGTTCCTGGTGATAACTGAGTCAGTGTCCTATCCAACCCGGGCATTTTTGATGTTGGATCTAGAGTCATTGGGATCAGATCCGGGTCAGTGTGTGAAACGATATCAAGATCGATAGGGTAATCTCTTTGTTGCCTTATTTTTATGGGAGAGCCAGTAGCTGCCGCCGCAGCTGCGACTGCTGCCTCTGCTGTCGTTGTCACGTAAGGATTGTAACCATTGTGTGTAAAGGATTCCTTAATTGGTGCTGATATTTGAACTCTCTTACGCTTCACAGACTTTTTCTTCGACGGAAGAATTGACTTGAGCTTAGTTTTCCTTTCCGATTTGACTTTTGAAAGTGATTTGGACGTCGATTTCGACTTGGGCTTGATCTTGGATCCAATGGGTACAGGCTGGATTGGTGCCACTTTTGCTTTCAACTTTGGTGGTGGCACGATTGGAGGTGCGAGACTTACTCTCGTCAACCCTTCGGACTCCAAAGTTCTGTAATTCCCTATCATTGATGGTCTGTGTGGTGCATAGAGTCCATTCACTTCGAAGAATTTCATTGCCTTTGGTAGCAATTCGGCTAACACAGTGTTTGAATTGGAAATGCAGTAGTTGTAGAACTCATCCATATCAGACTTCTTGCGGAAATGGGGCATAGACTGACCTACAGCGTTATATCCATATGGTTTCCTTTTTAAAGACGTTGTACGCCTCACGGGAAATTGAAAAAATGGTTTGCTCTTCTTGGTGCTTTCGTCCTTCGAGAAGTTGCTCTCGTCAAAGGTAGTCTTCTTATTTGCACTTATTGGAATTTCATGGTGGTCACTAGAGTATCCCACCAAGTCGTTTTTCTTTGCCATTCTCATTCGATTTTTGATTCTGTTCCTGCTTCGTATGGATGCACTTGTTGAAACAATCGATGGTGATCTTCTCAACGCAGATGTGTCAACCAAGGTGACTATTGGGTGAGGCTCGTTGATGATGTTCGGTGCAGCACGGTCATGTTCCTGAGACAGTGATGTGTTTTTCAAAGGGCTTGCTGATTTCGACTTGAATGGAGATGGAGATTTGAAATTGGAAATGCTATTTTCTATATCTTGATAGATTTGAGAGTGTCTGATGTCATCGTTCACAGATTGTCTTTTCACTGGGGTAGAACCGGTCGAATCATACAAGTGATCGAAGGGATTGTGTTGTCGCTTTGGAGTCTTGTCAGGGGAGCTATTAATCCGGCTTTCTGCCGAGTAAAACGAGCTTATTGACATCTCCGTATGTTTAGTGCAGAATGTATATGGACTCGAAACTTTGGGGCGTTTGGATAAGCTCTGAAGGTGGGTAGTTCAAGATGTGGACAACTATTTGTTATATGATATGAATAAATGAAGTAGGAAGCGAAAGGATAGGTTAGCGAAAGACTGAGGGATAAGGGAGAAGAAATAGTGTAATAGCGAAATAAAATTAACTGGAGAGAAGACGAGTATTAGAATGAATTAAATTGATTTTTGCCTCGACTCCTTGTTTCTCTGCGTTTAGCTTTTTTCCTTTTTTTTTATATATATTTTTCACCCTTCAACTTAAATTCGTAGCAAACCCATCTCGTCGACAACAGGATTGAGGCTTTATTCATACAAATTGTCCACGAATTCGCCTACTTTGAAGACATGTTGCATGGTGATGCGTTAAGGCTGGAATAAAAATTCTCTTGAAATGGCTGGTTAACATTCTCATAATGGATGCAAATAATTTAGCGAGAAAAAAAAAAAAACCTGAGAAATTGCAACACACGAGAAAATGCCTGCATAATACAGAGCGATCTGAAGTAGGGGGTCGCGCAAATAATGTTATCTAGGAGGACTGCACATACTTCCCCGTGGCCCCTTTTGTGTAACTATTTACCTGAGGTTTTTTCTCCCTTTTGACGAGAGGAAAAACACGAATCAAAATTCAAAATCGAAAATCCATTCGCTAAATTTGTTTAACAGACACGAGTGACGTATCAATAGTTTTCAATTAACGGAGTAACGATGGATAAGCTTAAGGAAGTATGTATAAAGATGTGATATAATTCGAATAGCTAAGCAGAGAATTGGCAATGGTTACAATTACACGCTTGTAACTATGATTTCTTGAACACTACATAGATCCCACCGGAATACTAGGAAGCCCAACGAATTTAGTGGCCACAAATAGAACAGCCGATAAAATCGAATGAAAATTGAAAATGACGATTGATCAAGACATATTTGGCAACATACGCTGTCATATATAACTACTTTGAGTTTTGTATTCCTATCGGTATACCTGGGATCTTTGCCTTCACGATATCATAGTACACGTATATAATTTGATCTGAGCCACGAATTCTACTAAATTGGGTGTGCGAGTATGCATTGCAATTGTTTTTGGCGTCTCTTTTTGTGCTAGATAGACATGTTAAAACACAAAAAAGATATTACCCTATCTATCGGCGCCTTCGGGCTACTCCTACGATAAAGGAACTTAAGATATTTAGAGAAGTTAATGATCAATTTACCTCGCCTCAAAATCTCATTTGCCTCACAAAATTACAATAGGAAAAATTAGTTCTACATATTTCTATTTATATTTTGGTATTGGATCCAATTTTGATTTTCTACGCGTTTTTACAAGTTACTAACATTAAACTATAGAAAATTAACAACTTGAAGTTGGATGCTGAAAAGTGGCAAGAAAAGTCTGACGAATTAGCAGACAAGATCAAGGAATTGGAACAAGAAAACTTGGAAAAGGATCACCAAATTCAATCTTTAACCAGAAAGAACCAAGTTTTAGAAGAACAAGTTGAAAAATTAGAATCTTCTTTAGATGAAATCAAGCAAACCGCTGATGAATCTCACTCCTTAAAGACCACCAATGAAAACTACACCAAGAAGAACCAAGTTCTCGAAGAAGAATTGGAAGAAGCCGACAAGAACTTGAAGGAAACTACCGAAAAGTTAAGAGAAACTGATATCAAGGCTGAACAATTAGAAAGAAAGGTTGCTTCCTTGGAATCTGAAAAGGAAGAATGGGAAAAGAAGCATGAAGAATTGACTGAGCAATACAATTCTGCCAAATCCGAATTAGACGAAATCTCTCAACAATTAGAAGCCATCTAATCAACACAACAATTATGAGTGAGAAAAGTGAAAAATTGAGATAATCTACATGAAGCGTCAAATGAGTGAAAGAAAATAAAGCATGAAGAAAATATAAATGCACAACATAAAGTTGAAACGAAAGTGCCCCTTTTTGAAACTTGGACTAATGAAGACCTGACTTGACTGTCACCTGGTTGATAGTATTTTCTTATCTTTCATTCTATTTCAATAAAATAACAACAAAATACTATATATTTCTTTTTCATTTTCGTATGGCTCTTTTTAATACCATGGTTTTATTATAAAAGGAAGAAATTCTTGTAGTTACACTGGACTGAAAGAGCATTTTACTTGTGGATGCATTTGCCATTTGCAACACACATGCCAGTCGGACTTCGAATGCAAACTGCATGATTGTTGCATGACATCACAGAAGAGTCGTAGTCATATTTTTCAGTTAGCAGACGATAAGCATCTGACAATTGAAGTTTAGCACCAGACTCGGATTTTGCAGGAATTCACGCCCTATTTACAGAATGTAGAAGACTAAGAAGCAGTAATGGAGAAAGGTTGTCGAAGTGAAGGGCAAGGAGGGGAAAAAAAAAGAACGCTGGAGAGACATGTAAGTCTACCTAAACATAGGTGGCTGTCTTACCACTGCGGACCACGGTGTAGGGGTTTATCCATTTTGCTTCTTAGTGCTCGGCACTATTGTTTGAGACTTGTGGTGTGTGTGGGGGGGTCCGCCATGAGGGGCGACAAAACTGTGTTAGCTCGGAGAGATAAAGTAAGATGGATAATCCAAGATACGACGATCCTTTTGTTTTTTTAAGCTTTCTTAGTAGTTAAGCAAAAAAAACTGCAAACTAGGGCATCAAGAATGCTTGTGTTGAATCGTTACACTTACGAGAAACTGGAACACATTCCTACAGCAGTGCATATTCGTACATATGTGGCATAGAGGATCAAAAAAAAAAAAAAAGAGTATACATAACTGCTACATATGAATGAGCCTCGATTTTGTAAACTCCGTGTGAAGTGGGGGTGTGATTATAAGGGGTAGCACATATCTTATCAAATGTAGCCGAAGCAAGTAAACAATATGATCACTGCAAGAAGGCAAGACGCAAAATATCAAAAAAGAAAAAAAAAAAATAGATAAATAAAAATGAAACATACAGAAAAAAAACGCACTTGATTACAGCTACACTCCCACAGCTCGAAATTCATGAAAATAGCAGTTCCGTTTTAGCCTAAGTGACTATCCTTGAAATCAATAAATAAGCTTTCGGATTAGCCTAAATTTAATTGGTGTCCTTTTTATGTCATTGTTATCTTTCTTTCGCTTGAATTTTTGAAACACTTTGTGATTGTCTGCTGGTTAGATTCGATACTTGCTTCCCTATAAAGGACTCTTTGGTTAGGTATAACTTTACTTGTGTTCTGCTGTTGCTCGATTTGGCTCTACATTACACATAGATAATAATCTGCTACGTTTTTTTGTCTTAGTTTTTTTTTTTTTTTTTTTTTTTTTTTCAAAAGTAGGAAAATTGAATTTTCGAATATCAATCATATGAAACACATCCTAGGGGATCACAAAAATACATTGACCACTTCACAACAATATAATAACAGATTGGTGCGCGGTATCCTTCCTCCTACTGCAAAGATGACAAGGAGACTATTGGATCCTGAAGACTATGAGCCTCCGAGGTCAAATTCTGTGCCCGACTTGGCCTCGCTCCCGTTCGATCCAAACGAGCCCGTACCCTCATACGAATCATCACAGCTATTGCATAGAAGCAGCACTGGCGCAAATACACCTAATCTTGCCAGGCATTCTTCCCTACAGGCTGACGGCTTGCCTGTACGAGCATCTCAGGATTCATTCAGAGAACAGCGCCGTGTGTCTCAGGACCTCCAGGCAGAAGCAAGCGCACTCAACCCGTCATATCTACACTCCTTCATTGCATCCCTAGTACAAAATAATAACATTGGTCAATCTGCATTTGGACTGGCTCCAAGTCCCAGCGTGGGTTCTGGTTCCGGCTCGAGCTCTGGCTCTGGGCCTGGATCGGGGTCCGGATCGGGATCGGGATCCTCGTCTTCGTCTCGTGGCGACAAGAAAAAGTCTCTCAAAAGGCTTGGACTCAAATTCCTCAACGCAAGACAGCACTTTGCACTCGCCTGCTGCAGAGATCTCTCGTTGATTCCGTGTATATACGGGTTGATACAATCGTGGAAAAGAGTGTTTTTCCAGGAACAAACTAATTACGTTATCATCAATGGCATTTCGAACGAATCCTTCACAGGAGCAAGAATCTCTGAACATTTCTTGACTGGTGTCTGGTGCATTGTCGCTGGCTACTTGTCCTACTCTGTCTTGGACGGCTTGATGGTGCGTTGGATTGTGACGTATCTGACATCAGCGGCCATCGTGAGAATGCTTTCAATGTCCACCATTATGGTTACCGTCGAACAATACTTGGTAGCCACCTTTTCAGCTCAAGGATACAAGTATGGTTTACACATATGGATACTAATAAGTTGTATACTAACGATCATGTTCATTATTCAGAACTTTGTTACTCTGAATTTGGATCTCAAAGGTGGGAAGCAAAGAGCGAGATTTTTCGACTTTTATAATATTGCTGTGTTTGCAGTGGTGCCTGTTGGTTTGGCTAGTTTCCTTACTATGATCGGCCTCCTCAGAAGCTTGTTGATACTCAGGTTGGACCTTGAAGTATCTGGAAAAACAGTTAGAGGAAGCTAGAAAAGCTGAACATTGCTGTAGTAGTTGAACGTTGCAAAGGACATTGTATTTTTGGGAGACATGTATGAAACGAGAGGGTGTAAAGACATTAAGGTCATCCTGAAGGTATGCAAGATTAATAGTGTTTTCTGAGGATGCAGAAAACATGTACAAACGAAACTTATAATATACATTAATTTATTGGGAGCACCCACTGTAGAGTAGGGCTTACTAACACGCTACCCATGCATACTTCCGAAGGAGAATTGCATGAACTCGACTGATTAGGCTGGATCAACATAGTGGTGCTACTGTAGAACTTGCATAATGGGGTTGCAGTGGAACTGTTATATGCAGTATCCACGGTCATGTTGGAAAAGGTGGTGTTTGGTCACATTTTAAAGTGATTCGTGCCGAAGCAACATATAGATTGCCAGTACAGCATTGGGGTACAGCATTGGGGTAGAATTCAGTTACTGAAGCTTTCATCGTGACCAATTTTATACTCATTACATGTTGCTTTGGGTTTTCCAGTATCTTTTAGTGTACTCTCTTTGTGTAATTAATTTCTAGCGAAAAAAACGTACTGAAAAATCAAAGATTGAAAACCTTGAAAAGTTTGATCAGAGAGGAGTACCATCACACCAGAATAGCCGATTAATAGGGAAAATCGTAATAATGGCTGTGCATATTTTCGGTAAAGCAATCAAGCACAATGCTTTAGTAAGGGTATGTAAAAATCAAGAACTGATGTCTCATCGAATGAGGTGAGCCGGTTGGAATGAAAGCGAAGCACGTACAAAGGAACCTTCACTTGAAGGACCATCAGTACCAAAGGCAGGTGAAGGATCCCTTGATCAACCCTGGGTATAATACGGGCTAGCCTTTTTGGGATATGACTGCTTTTTGGTCGAGGTTGCCTCAGGCTAACCTATGCTCTCACCGTCGACACACGTTTTAACATCTTACTAACATGACACAGATTGGATTAGCTAAAAGAATATTTGGTGTAGGTTACCAAACAGCTGAAAAAATATGTGCTAAAGTCGGCATTTATCCACAAATGAGAATGAACCAATTAAACGAGCCCCAAATCATGGCCATCAATAAGGAATTATCAACCATGACAATTGAAGGTCATTTGAAGCAAAAAATGCTTGACGATATCAAGGCTAAGAGAAGAATGGGCTCTTACGCAGGTATCAGACACTCCTTGGGATTACCTGTTCGTGGACAAGGTACTAGAAATAATGCAAACACAGCAAAGAGAATGAATAGAATAGATAGAAGATTCAAATAAGGAATTGGAAATTCCCACAAAATTGAAAAGAGGCTATCTCTCTTGTACATAGAATCATAACAATACATACAAAGAACTCAGAAAGGAACCCTTTGTAAAAATAAATGGTATTATGAGGGCTTTGGACTGCTGACAACTTTCAACAAGACGTCTACTACGCTAGGTGAATTTGCAAAAAAAATGGACGAGTCCGGAGTCGAACCGGAGACCTTTCGCATGCTAAGCGAACGCGCTACCAACTACGCCACACGCCCGTAATTTATAGTTTGAAAGCATCCACTATATAATAAGAAGCCATCCTGGAATAGTATCTAATCAACATTCTTGTGCTGTTTGAAAAGACAGGACACAACCGTCTCTAAAAAAACGATTTGTGATAAGCAACCACATCTAATTGCACTCCCTTGGCCAGGCAGTGAGCTACTCCTTACTGTGTCTATTCAACCTCAAATAATAAGATCACTGATCAAAACTTCTCCTTTGCTCACGTGACGAAGGCTGATATGGGCTTGGATCTTAAATTTCCTGTCTTTTCCTGCACCTCCGGTCGGCTCTAATCATTTTGGACTGGAGTCGAAGAAAAGGGCAAAAAAAAGGATTTGACAAATACACACAGGTGGAACCTCAAGAACTCCAAAGTCCTACTCAAGATCAAACACATTTTAACTGTTAACTTCACTTTGAATACTTCAATTCATAACTCCTCAAATTAACAATGCCAAGGTTGGAAGATTGGGAAATCAAGAAGTACTGGGAAATCTTTCAAGGGTTGTCGCCCGAAAATGGTAAATTGACTGGGGAAAGAGTATCCCCGGTATTGAAGAACTCGAGATTAAGCGACCAGCAATTATCAAAGATCTGGGAGTTATCCGACATAGATTCAGATGGGAAGTTGGACTTTGAAGAATTTTGCATTACCATGAGATTGATTTTCGATTTAGTGAATGGCAGTGGGTCGTTACCCAGTGAATTGCCTTCATGGTTGATTCCAGCATCTAAAGCACATTTAATACAAGCAAACCAAGCTGTTGCCACTGGTAACAACAATTACAATGACTCGTCGCTGCAGAGACAATCTGGTCCAGGTAGTGATGATTTCGATGAAGATGAATCACTCTCGGATGACTTTGACTGGTACATTTCGCCCACTGATAAAAGCACATATGAGTCTATTTATAACTCCAACTCGGACACTTACGGTAGAGTTCGGTTTGAGTCCTTAAATGGATTATATGGAACTCTTCAAAAGGTACCCAAGTCTGATATCTCCTCTGCATGGAATCTCGTGAACCCAAAGTCATTTGAAACCATCGATAAAGATCAAGTATTAGTCTTTTTACATATTTTGAATCAGAGAGAAAATGGTAAGCGAGTACCAAGAGGAGTTCCATCGTCATTAAGAGCTACGTTTTCTAAAGAGCAACCCACTTATGACTTGAATCAAGTAAACCCAACATCGACATTAGCCACGTCTGCAAACGATAAGAAGTCTTTCGGTACGAGCTACTTGAACAAAATTGGAATGAACAATAACGCCGTCGCTGGAAATGACAACAATGGAACTGATTTCTCGTCAACAAAGGATAAGGACTGGGAAGAGGTGAGATTAAAGAGAGAATTAGCCAACTTAGAAGACTTGTTGGAAAAGGCAACGAAAATATCAAAAGGAGACGATGAAGAAGACAATGAGCTGGTACTTATAAAACATGAACTTACACAATTATTGAAATACAAAGAAGAGAAATTAGCCAAAAGTAAAAGTGGAGGGAACAGTGACAAGGATTTGTCTGACGTTAAGAACGATATTGAAGAAATTGAACTTCAAGTGAACACCCTTGAAGAATTTTTGAATCAAAGAAAGAATGAATATGCCAGGCTCCAACAGGAACTTGCTGAATATAGGTGATAATTGTATGAGCATATTCATTCATATGTATGCCCATTTACGGAAGCAATCAAAACTACAAAAAGTATAGATAAAAAATACAACAGTATATGTAAAAGTGTTCATTCTGAGGACATTGTTGTCTTGTAGACTGCCGAACGAGTTTTGTGTTCCAACTACATTAGGCTACGAACCTTATCGGTAGCCGCTACACGTTTTTCAATCAGATTTGTGTATGTGTATTATTTTACTTTTTTCCTTTAGTTATGCAGGTTGTCTATGAATTATTTCTTGTCAGTAGCATCGGCTTCTGGTTCAGGCTCTGGGGTAGGTAATTTGAAAGACTCTGGGGTGTCATCTCTACCTTCACCAACTTGTTCCCAAACAGAAGAACCGACGGTGAAGTTTCTCCATGCTTGCGTTAATTCTAATGGTTCGTAAACAACTCTCTTCTTTTCTTCATCGTATCTAACTTCTGTGTAACCGGTAGTTGGGAAATCTTTTCTTAATGGGTGCCCTTCAAAACCGTAATCAGTCATGATTCTTCTCAAATCTGGGTGACCTTCGAAGAATATACCAAATAAATCATAAGTTTCTCTTTCAAACCAGTTGGCACCTTCGAATAATGGGACTACGGATGGAACTGGGGAAGTTTCATTTGCGTAAGTCTTAACTCTGATTCTAGAGTTATGACGAACAGATAATAAGTTATATACGACATCAAATCTGTTGGTTCTTGATGGGTAGTCGGCAGCTGTAACATCCATACAGGCCTTGAATTGTGATGAGGTGTGGTTCTTTAAGTAAAGCAAGGTAGGTCTTAAAGCTTTTGGTGACACATAGATGGTCAATTCATCCTTCCAGACGGAGAATTGCTGGATGTACTTTGGCAAACTGGCCATGATGTAACGACCGAACTTGTGTAATTCTTCAACTTGTTCTTTGTATTTGTCGGCTGGGTTTACCAATGGAACATGGATTTCTTCTGGTTGCTTTCTTGGCAAAGTCTTCAAGTCGACAAGCTCTTCCTTGTCGGCTAATGATCTACTAATAGATGATGATTGGAAGCATCTCACAGAAGATGAGACAATAGACCTTGAGGCCACGGAGTTCTTGGTCACAATACTCTTAATTGATCTTGAAAGCATTTCTAGGGCGATTTATTTTGACGGAAGCGGGAGTAATGAACGATTCTCAAAATGATCAAAAGGACGACGAAGGAATTGGAAATGTGCAATATATACTGTCCAATGTGCTAGTAAGCTCCGATTCACGCAAATAGATAACCTTGTTAGTAGGTACTCTTGTGTATATTTTTTTTTGGACTGGGTTTTTTTTTTTTACTTTCATTTCGAGATCCTGTCTATAGTGCAAACTCACTCTTGATTATACTTGAAAATTTCTTGTTCTACAATTGGTTGATGTTTTGGTTGGTGCACTCCTAACATTGAAAAACAGGGAGAGGTTGTGAATCTATGCTCCGCTTTCTCTTGCACTGTACCGCTACCAATTTGGTGACGGGGATGCGAAAAATACATTTTAGACGAATATTTTCATGTGTCAGCAGATATGCAACATGACAATTGAATACATAGTCGATTCTCCCCCTTTAGGCGAAATTAGATAAAGCGATGGAATAATTGCAATCGAAAGGGAGCTGATGTGCCTAGAATGTGAAAAGATTGGGTCGTCTTTCAAGATGGTGTACTTCCATTTTAGCATGCTCTACACCAATTTGCAATTTCATGCTCTGCCAAGCTTTATGCAGGATTTCCACTAAAGTTTCCAAAACTGGGGAGTGTGAAATTACGGTTAAAGGGGAATATTGATGACAACAAGATTATTATAAATACGTTGGCTACAACTTTCGATTTTGCTCTTGTCTAATATCTACTTATATCAACCAAAGACCACTAGCTTGCAACTTCAATTGATCTAACATGTCTCAATCAAATTCCAACAACCAAGAAGATCTTCAAAAGAAATTAGGTGAACTTGGTGAAGTTATTCACAATAAGTTATCAGAATCTGGCAGAGACACTTCCCAGGCTGATGACACCATCAAGGGAATCCAAAACTTCATTAGTGAATCGCACACAAAGGTCGAAAACGCTGATGACAAGGACAAGGCGCAAAAGGATATTGCCCAAAACCTCTTGGAAAAGTTTGAACAATACACCGGCAAGGGTGAAACTAATCAAAAGAATAACTAAGCGTTCTTGTGAACAAACCCAGCTTATATTTAAATATCTATCCATCAAATTACCCGATTTTGAACCATTGTAGAAACTGTTTGGTGCCTGTAGATGTACATTGATCTTTCGAAGCTTGAAATTTCATCTTGAAAGATCCTGTCTTAATATTTTCATATTCAGATATTTTTGTCTAGGGTGCTCTGATCCTTTTGTGCCACGATTTGGGGGCTTGTATATTTGGTAAAAAAACTCCAAACCTTTTCAAACAATCACTCATAGGGCACGCAATGCAAAGCAGAAAAAAAATAATAAAAATACAAGATATATCGAGAATCTCTAGCAAGTGAATGATACAGCTATATAAGATTATACTTTACTTTGGTGTAGATTACATTCAATTTTTCAAAGTAATGGTATACGCAAAATAGCATCTACGAATTTCATGTTGCGTAACTCCACATCAAATTGGAGTTGTATGGAGGAAAATGGTGAACTTATTTCACGAGGCAGTACTCACGAGTTTGCAGCCTTTATTGCATGATCTTGTTCGTAGCTGCATGCTCAAGACGTAATATTCATGGCTGAATTGTCCGTAAGACCACGCCCCCCCCTCACCTCATTAAGGTTCCCTCCGTATACCTGACGGCTCCTTTAGTTGCCTGAAGGATGCACCGAAATCGGGATCAAATATTATGCCGGCGTATTTTCTCATCAACTTTTTGACAATGCAGCAATGGAATTAGTGGATATTTTCCGCACGTTTCTAGTGAAATTTATTCTAATCTAATAGTTTCTATTCGCATAGATGAACCCCTATACGATACCAAACGAAGTCTGTTAACGAAGTAAAGAGTGGCCTCGCAACACTATAAGATCGAATTGTTGTAAATGAAACGTAGTAGTCTTCGTTCGTTCTCGTTGCAACTGCTATTGAAATAGAAACGCAACATAGACGTAAATCCTCATCATTACCAATGTGCCTTGCAGGCTGCAGAAACTTTAAATGGCATGTCAACTAGTTGAATTAGCTACCATGGAGTCATTAGCCGTGATTGACTCGAGTCCGACCTCATGGGCTGAGACTATCGAAGATCAATAGCAAGAAGTTTCGTTTCTTTCTGGCCCTTTTATTTTTCTTTTTTTTTTTTGCTCAATCGCAACGGCCGATTGCGGCTTCGAAGAGCCTGCCCATCACATTAAGCTTGCGGTATGACACCATATCGAGGTATCCTCAAGGTAGATGGCAAAATTAAGGTTGGCTGGGAAGGTGCATGCTTCCATACATCGGATATTGAAATACACGTGGATTCCAATCTGATAATTTATCAATTAAACAATTCAGGTTTAGACTAGCTAATCATGCATGATTTCTTTTTTTTTTTCATGCATGTCATTATTTAGCCTCTTTTTTGCATCTTGAAATCCCATTTGGGTTGCAATTCCACTCAATTTATCGCAAAGAACAAACCATTCGCTAGTTGTTACCGACAGTCAATGGGAAGAGAATTTAACTCGAGTTTCACATTGTTGACTAATGTCCGATGATCTCCACAAATTAGAATTAAGAGCCCCTATTTACTCTTCGGAAACGAGTCAAGCGTATGTGGATGAGCTAATTAGCGTAGTATATATATAGGCGTATATGTCGTCTGAAGTTGTATTCTTGATTCAGATTGAGAGTTTGTTTCTTCAGAAGGTGAATCGACTAAAAGTCTACTTTGAAAATGGTTTCTATCTCTAAATTGATCAACAATGGCTTCATTTTAGCTACCCAACAAATCTACTCTGACCTTGCTTCTCCTGAGCAAGCTGCTGTAGAACAGTACAACATCCTTCGCTACTTGGGAGGCTCCGCTCCTTACATCCAAAATACCGGTTTCGGTATCTCCACTGATATTCCCGACCAATGTACCTTGGAGCAAGTTCAATTGATGTCCAGACATGGTGAACGTTATCCATCTGGCAGTAACGGGAAAGTATACGAAGCTATCATGGCCAAGTTCAAGAGTTACAACCAGACATACAAGGGTGACTTGAGTTTCTTGAACGACTACACCTACTTCGTTCCAGATCCATACTGGTACGAAAAGGAAACCACCGCTGCCAACTCTGAAGGTTTCTTCTCTGGTGCTTCCAACGCTTTGAAGCACGGTGCTGCCTTCAGAGCTAAGTACAATGCATTGTTCGACGGTAGCGAAACTTTACCAGTTTTCTCGTCTAACTCTGGAAGATGTTACCAAACCTCTAACTACTTTGCTAGAGGTTTCTTGGGTGATAACTACACTGAAAGTGCTGTTGAATACGTTGTCGTTGACGAATCTGCCAACCAAGGTGCTAACTCTTTGACTCCAAGATATGCTTGTAACGCTTACAATGGATCAGCAGCTTCAGCCGTTACCCAGAACTACGACTCTCAATACTTGAAGGATATCTTAGCTAGATTCCATGCAACCAACCCCGGATTAAACTTGACCACTGCAGATGTTCAACAGCTTTTCTCCTGGGCTGCTTTCGAAATCAATGTTAGAGGTTACTCTCCATTTGCCAACCTTTTCACCAACGAGGAATATGTTAAGTACTCCTACTCTCAAGATTTATCAAACTACTACAACAACGGTCAAGGTAACAACTTGACCAAACCTATTGGTTCCACCTTCTTAAATGCTTCATTAGCTTTATTGAAGGACACTAGCGCTAAGAACAAGGTTTGGTTGTCATTCTCACACGACACCGATTGGGAAATCTTCAACACTGCTATTGGTTTAATCGAACCAGATGCTCACTTACCAGTTGATCACGTCTCCTTCCCTAACGGGTATGTTCATTCTCAATTAGTCCCACAAGGTGCTAGAATCTACACTGAAAAGTACAAGTGTGGAAACGAATCCTACGTCAGATACATTCTTAACGATGCTGTTATTCCATTGAAGAATTGCTCGAGTGGTCCAGGTTTCTCCTGTAAGTTCAGTGACTACGAACAATACGTCGCTGACAGATTGAACGGCGTTGACTACATCAAGCAATGTAAAGTCTTCAGCAATGTATCACAATCTCTTACATTCTACTGGGATTACAAGACCACCAAGTACAATGCTTCATTAATCAACCAATAAGCGTACTTATGTTGAAACCATTATACTTCTACTCCGTATTCTTACTTTCTTTTCTGATTCAAAACTGAAATTTTTTGAAAATTTTTTGCAGCCACTCGGTAGCAGAGCTACATGCAATTGACTTGCTTGAAACTTTTGACCTAAAATTAATACCCTTCTATCTTTATAGGAATCGCTTACCTTTTTAGTTATGTAATGAAAAAAACATGGTTTGAAATGTTTTGCAATAAAAGTTATTAATGTCTCCACAAGCTTGCCCACTTCTAACTAAATCATATGCAATTTGCAACTCTACCTGTATATAAACAGGGTTGCTTGCAATTTGCCGTCAAGTACCTAGCCTTCTTTATAAACCCCAGTTGGGAAAGATAGAGTAGTTTTATCCCGTTTATTCTCAATTATCAACAATAAAAGATGGTATCTAAACCTACATCTAGTACAACCTCGGACACAAATTTGAACAATGTGGATGAGAACTCGCACATCGATGGAATCCCGCTGCCTGCGGAACAGCAATCGTTAATGGCTCTCGCCAGACGTATTTTGAATCCTAACGGCGATAACCCCAGAGTTGACGAGTATATCACTGCTACCTTCAGCTACATTCTGAGTGCTTTGTTCAAGGTAGCTACTTCAGGCGACAGAGAGAAGGCAACTAAGGAGATTGTTGAAGACTTGAAGACTAGATTTGATGCCTGGAAGGTGGCCAGGAAACAGGAAGAAGAGGAGAAACAGAGGAAAGAAGAGGATTTGAAAAGCAAAAAAAAGTTAGAAGAGCTTGATTTAGACTAACCAAGGATTGCTACTGCACTAATTTTATGTCCCAAATGATCAAAAGTTGAGTATTATGTTTTATGAATAAAAGTTGAACCATTTAGCCTTACAGCGTTACAATAATTTTCAGTAGGAAATTCTCCACAATTTCATTTTGTATGCGCGAACTGTGGGAGAGTCACAGGCTGGCTGCTGCACCACAATCCACCCGCGCGATTAGCATTCTTGAAATTACTTCTTAGCTATCAGCTACTTCTTTTATCGCTGAAGTTTCTCTCTTTCTTCACCAGTCTTTCGCTTAATTTCCTCAAAATGAGACTCTCATTTTGTACTCAATTCTTCTTGATATCGTCAGTGCTTGCAGTTTCTGTTCAGAACTTGCAGAACACCTTGGAGGTTGCTTCTGAAGGGCTTCTTGACGTTTTCGGAATAGAACATAAATTGACCGACTACGAAGTCAATGGGTTATCGTTACTCAAATTCCATAAGAAATTAGTCGAAACTCCCTCAATTAGTCAAAATGAACTTTCTGTGGCAAAGTATCTTTCCAAGTACCTTGAAAACGCAGGATTGACTGCAGAACTTGAGAAGGTTCCAACTGAGGATGGTAGCCTTAGGTACAACGTTTACGCCTACCCTGGCAAAGTAAGGGACACCAAGGTTTTGATTACTTCTCATATTGATACTGTGCCCCCTTACATTCCTTACCATGTTGAAGGCACTAGAATCTACGGACGTGGTACCTGCGACGCCAAGGGATCTGTCGCTGCGCAGGTGTTTGCCGTTTTGTCCTTGATTGAAAGCGGTGAGTTGAAGGAGGGTGATATCTCATTACTTTACGTTGTCGGTGAAGAAAAGGACGGCTCGGGCATGTTGAGAGCCAGTGACGATTTGAAGGCAACTTGGGGCTCGGCCATCTTCGGAGAACCAACCGAATTGAAGTTAGGGGTTGGACACAAGGGAAACTACCTTTTTGAATTACATGTGGAAGGTAAGGCATCGCACTCAGGCTACCCTGAACTAGGCATTTCTGCTACTGAGATCTTAGTTCCTGTTTTGCAAAAGTTGTTAGATTTAGATTTGCCAAGCTCAGATATCTTAGGTCCAAGCACTATCAATATTGGCAAAATTGACGCAGGCGTGGCTGCTAATGTCATTCCAGCACAGGCATCTGCCCTTGTCTTTATTCGTGTCGCCTCAGACGTGGAAAAGGTCGACAAACTTGTCAAAGGAGTCATTGATAACGTTGAGCACCTTGAATACAACTTGCATCAGACTATCGAGCCTCAATACATTGACTACGATGTTCCTGGCTTTGATTCAATTGTTTTAGCGTATGCAACGGACATTCCAAATTTGATCGGACAAAAGTTAGCCAAGAGATACCTCTACGGCCCAGGAAGCATTCACGTAGCACATGGAGATAACGAATACGTTGAAAATTCCGATTTGCTTGAAGCAATCAAAGGGTACAAGAAGTTGATTCAACATATCTTAGAGAACGAAAACTAACAGTACCAATTGCAATACTATAGATTCAACTATATATGAAATTTCACAAAAGTATTAATAAAGAGCAGAAGGAATGTATACAATCTCTATATCTATTATAAGTGTAAGTTCTCATAACAGACTCAAACCATGTATTTATCAATATAGCTGAGTGCTTTGGTCAATTAATTAGATGATTTCAATTAATTGGTTTTGAGTGCTAGTAAGGCTCTCACACCCGCAACAAGGAAGAGAAAAAAATAAAAAAAAAGGGGGTTAGAGCAAGTGGCACCGTAGGAGCCACTCTGGGTATCTACAGGTGGTTAGTTAGTAAGGTGTTTATTAACTAAGTTAGTAGTCGTCGGTTGTTGTAATAGTAGTATTGGGTCAACCAGAGAAGAGGATTCTTTCATACAGCGGAAAAGCCAAAGTATTTATACTGGGCAGTAAACACCAAAAAAAAAATTCATGGTGAGAGTTATCTGCAGTTCTCGAGATGGGAAGATCGAGATGGAGATGCCGCTAAGCACAAGAAAAAATTAGGTCTGCGAGATAGACAGTCAGACAAGAGGCTCTAAAGCCAACTAATTCAAATAGCATACTCCATAATATATAATAGCCCATGTCTGTGCCAGCTTGGAAAAAATTAGGGTTAAAGATCAAAGATCAGCCCGCAGCTGATGAGGACTCACTCTCAATAACGCACTTAGAGAGTGCAACCATAACGAACAAACAAGCTAAAAAGCTTAACAAGCAGAAGAGAAAGAATGAAGAAACCGCAGATGGCGAGAAAAAGGCACCAAAGAGAGTCAAAGTACCTAAGTCTGAAAGAGCTCCACCACCAGAAAAGGATCAATTAGTGTACTTGCGCCAGTATCATACCGACAAAGACAATTGGAAATTCAGCAAGCAGAAGCAAAACTGGATTTTGAAAAACATACGAAATATACCCGAAACCTATGAACCTGCATTGGTAGCCTACTTGGAAGGCATTCAGGGCGGTTCCAGAGACAGAATCATAGAAGATTTGAAGAAGGTTGTGGGTAAGTGGAATGACATTCAGTCCATTGCAGAAGCCAAGGTGATGGCCGAGTTGGAGAGGAAAAGGAATGGAAGCTCTGCTGTTGCCACAGCTCCAGCTGAAGATATAAGCAAGGATGAAAAGGAAGAAGAAAAGTCAGCCAAGAAGGGCAAAAAGAAGGCTGCTGCTCCAGAGGAAGAAGAAGCTCCACCCGATCAAGACTACGCAAAGAGATGTAGAGCTCTCATTACTGCATTAACTGACGAAGTCGTTGAGTTGCTAGGCGTGGAAGATGACAGTGTTGAAGATGAAGCAGAAGCACAACCAGAAACGGAAGAGGCTGCGGAGGCAGATGTACCTGAAAGCGAGGCAAAGCCTGAAGAGGATTCTCCATTATCTGACAACTTAATTTTTGATAGCGTTGAAGTGTCAGGGTACCCAGATGAATTTGAAAGGGCCAAGAACCCACACGGAGAAACTAATGGGGACGAGAAGAGTTCAAAAAAGTCGAAAAAGTCAAAGAAGTCCAAGAAGTCCAAGAAATAAAGCAAGCTTGGAATGGTGTAAGCGGAACCTTAGCTTATATATATTTAAGTATGTAAGTAACAAATGCATAAATTATACAGGTCAAAATACCTACCAGACAGTTGCATGCACGTATCGTATCCGGAGTAACGATTTTTTTTTGGCGCGCTCTGAATTGTCAGATTACATATTAAAACCGAACTTACGCACACACTTTTACACGGAGAGTATCATATTTGTCATAGTTGTGAGTGCTTTCTATTTCTCAAAACAGCCAAGAGGTAGTAATTGATCCATAAACTGCTATCATGAACACATTGGCTTCGGTTCAGAACTACGCCATGAACGTCGACCCAGACATACGGTTCATGGCGATCAAGGACTTCCAGAAGTATCTAGTACTGTCTCCACAAATCTCCGTAAAGAACGTTGAAAAGTTGATACCAATATTGTTTCATTTACTAAACGATTCCAATGCTGACATCCAAAGTCAAACCGTGAAGACTTTCGCTCCCATGATTGTATTCATGTCTACATCGAAAACCTTGGAGATTATCAATAAGCTTTATGATTTGGTTGAACAGGAGAACGAACAGGCTAAGAACAAAAAGATAACTATATCAATCCCCAACATGGCATTGCGATCCATTTTTTCATCTAATATCAAATTTTCTTACGAGACGTCGAGAAATGTGTTAGATTCGTTGTTGCCTAAGATTATACAAACGGCTTCGAAAGATGGGATGACATTTGACTCCATTGAAATCTTGACTTACTTGATAAGATCCATTGGCGAAGTGTTGACCCTTGACGAGATAAGAAATTTGGCTAACTTTTTGATTGGGATTGTGTACAATGAATACGGAATGATATGCAAACGCTCCATAATGGTATTGGACAGCCTACTCTTGAACTTGACCGAGGGTGAAGATGCAATTCTCAACTTTGGGAACGACGACGAGGTGATCGAACTTTCAGATGAAACGACACCAAGCTCGTCTTCCTCGAGTAAAAACAAGCTTATCAATGAGTTGGTCAGTAACATTGATGAGCACAATTCAAAGGCAACTAGGAGTGACAGAGATAACTTATCTCTTTCCTTGTACTCTATCTTGTTGAAGAACTCCACCCCAGCATCATCACAGTCTACGGCATCATCTTCATCTGCTATATTGAATATTGACTTATCATCAAGCAGCGATTATTCTTCACTTCTTTCAAACGAATCTATTGCTTTCATCTTTCACAAGATAAATCAGTCTTTGAAGTTGAAGGAAATAGAAATTGAGTTGGATCCAAATGATTTCGATTACGACCTACTTGTTCTGGAAAGTTCGAATAGAGAAGATGGGCTTCTTGCCTTGAATTCTTTTGTGAGTGTTTTGCCCTATGACTTGATCGTGCCATTCTGGGATACAATTTTTCAAAGCATCACGACATTCTTAAGATATGATCCCTTGAATTTTGGGGACGATGAAGACGACAATGAGTTTGCTGATGACTTGGATTCAGAGATAGAGTTTTCAGATGATGAGGTAAACGAGGGATACAATGATGAAAACGTGAACGATTGTACTTGGAAATTAAGAAAACAATCAGCCATCTTGTTACGGGTTATTTGCAATAGGTTTGGTGCACAATTATTGTCATCGATATATTCCAATGTCATCGTCGATGGTACCTTGTTGGTATCAATTAACGACAGAAATGATGTAGTTTCAGATGAAGCAATCTCCACTCTCATTTCTATTCTTAATGCGACACTCAAAAGCAAGAAACAAAAACGGGTAGTCAGAAGATCTTCTGACTTCAGTATGGTGAACGAACTGGACCCCGCAATTCTCTTTGAAGAGATATTACCTAGACTTACGACAACTATCTTTCAAAACCTATTTGTTGAGAAGAAGATTGCAAGGTTCCCAATTTTTCTTAAGCTTGTGGAAGGTATTGCAAAAAGCGACTTTTCTCCCCTCCCTGAGGAGTTTTTGGGTGACTTGTACAATGTTTTCAAGACATTGAACATTAAAACGGGTGGTAATTCTGAGTACTTAAACTTGTATAAGGTGATATTAAAGACTGAAGGAGATGGTTCGAAGAATATCCCTAGAGACTTTTTGATTCATATTATTCAAGATTTAACAACTACAATCAAAAGTGAGAACTCATATCATAATATAATTATGGAAAGTTTATCGACATCAATCATATTATTCCAAGGGTTCAGAGATCAGTTGGAAGTCGATGATGTCGAGGACATTCATGAGTCGGTAATTGAAAAATGTCATAATAAGCAGTACTCCGCTGACTTGAGACAAAAGGCAATCTACTGTCTCACCGAATTGTTATACAATATCAAATTAACGGATGGTTTAGTCAAAAAGAGTGTTGAGGTGCTCGAAGAAAGTTTGAATTATGAAGCAACGGTCAAGGTGGCATTGCAATGCTTGATTAAAGTGTTTGACAAAGAATCCGTGAACCAAATTGAAGAAACAGATGACGAGACATTCGAATTGAATCTACTCAATAAGCTTGTTCTGTTCATCAACTCTCTTGACGATTCTTTATACCATAGTACTTTGAAAGCTATCACTGTTGTTAGCAAGAGAGTTAAGAAAGCCGAATCTTTGAATGCCTTACTGGGGTCGCTCGTTCCATCGCTTCTTACATTCTGTAAAATAGCTGACATGAAGCAACTCTTACTTTCATTCAGAATCTTAACAAACTTGATTGAAAATGAAACTTCTGGTGAAGGTATCCCAATTGACAATGACCTTATACAATCCGTTGTGTCAACCGTAGATATAAAATTCGAAAAAGATCAACAAATCGAAACAGAGTATGATATCAACGACTACGAGAACTTCATCAAGCAACTATGCAAGAAGGCGAACCCATTGGAATTGTTCAATGAATTTTACAATAATTTGAATCATGAACTATTCATTTCCGCTATTACATTGTCTATCATAGCCATTGAAGGGAAGTTATACGACATAATTGAGAAATTTGAGATTGAATTACAAGACAAAAAGAATGTTTTGTTCAACATCCAATTTTTGGGTGTAATTAGTTCTACTTTGGAATTGGAAAAGACTACTTTGGCTTCCTTTCTGAACTTCTTTGATCCTTCATATCCGGATAATATTAAGATTGCTAGTGCAAAATCCATTGGGTTGTTTACTATTAGAGATATTGGGAAATATTTACCACCCTTACTTCAAGAGTATAGTGAAGAAGGCCAGCAAGAGCGTGAGTTAGTCCTTGTAGCCATCAAGGAGATATTGTTGAATAGTGAATACTTGAGTGATGAAGTTATAGAACAGATTTGGGAAAAGGTATGGAGGAAGCAAGAAACTAGAGTATTCTCGAATGAAGATAATGAAACTGCTACTACTACCATCAACACTGCTGAAGCAAAATTTGTTGGTGATATTCTCTCCAAGATTTGCAGCTTGAAGAGTTTTTACATCAATGAACTCATTTCTAAACTCAATGATGAAAACGAATTGAATAACTCGGTAAGATACATTTTAATAGTGGTGTTAAAGCAACTTTTGTCTGCATCAAGTTCTAGCGGTGTGACTTCTACGGAGCTGTATGATCCTGTTGAGGTTGATGATTCAAGTGATTTCTTAATAGTTGAATACTTTCTTAAATGTCTCAGTTTCTTCCAAATAATGAATATTCCAATCAAGCAAGCTCTTATTGGAACTTTATTGACGGGTCTTCATAACAAGCCCTTGATGTTTTATCCACTTTTGCAATCGAAAATCTTGCCGTTTGTTTACGATGAGTTGGAAGCAAAATTGGAATTCAAGAAAACCATTCCAATGGGCCCATACAAATACAACATTGACGAAGGGTTAGAAATCAGAAAGTTGTCATATGAGTTTTTGTACACAATTCTATCTATTGACGTCGACTTGAGTATTTATGATGTCAAATACATTGATATCATCAACAACATTTTAGAAAAAGGTTTCAAAGATTCGGAGAATGATATCATTATTCTCTCATCGGTGAACATTTCTACGTTTATCAATAAATCTCCTGAGATCTTGAATGAGCAGGATATCTTAGAACGGTTAATCAACCAGATCAAGTTGGTGTTGGGCAAAAAATTGAAAGCTAAACCAAGCAGACAAGAGAGCGAAAGTTACGAGGAATGTCAAAAATCTATTTTAAGTTTGTCCAAAATCATAAACACAATATTAACAAACTCCTCAGAGAATAAAAACACAAGGAAGATTAATATTCGTGGGGGACAACTACAAAAGTGGAATTCATATTACATCAACGACGTTAAGAGAAATTTTGAGCTCTAACCAAAAAGTATTTAGTTTTAGGAACAATAAGTTTTTATGTTTTCTTCTCTTTCTTTTTCCATAAACACGCATTTACAATAAGATCTTAGACATGCCTTACGTAAGTTTTCCGAAACCTAGTTCTTCATCAGCACGCTTATTTATGGCATCGTTTCACCGGAGTTGTCCACTAGTTATTGTTTATACTTTTTTCTTAAGCTATTGTATACTTTTTTCTATTCTCGTCTCCATACATTTGAAACGCGGGGTAAAGCAGTCATCGAAGAAATTTTGATCCAGTTAGCGCAGTAAAAATATTTACGAAAGCGCAACAGAAGAAAAAATACAAATAAAAAACGTTGCTGTATTCTTCATGATCACGAGAGGGGTACAAGAAGGGGTAGTATCAAAAACTCCGTTAGTCCCTGAGAGCTGATCCACAAGGAATTCAAGTCATCAAGAGTTTCATAGGAATAAAAAAAAGATGCCATTACAACCGCATGCAAAGTCTGCCGGAGTAATGTCTGAGTATTGACATGTACGAGTGACCAAAGTAAGATTCTTCAACAAAGAAGGTCATGAGCCCTCCTGCCTTTAACACCTCTGTATGTTTAGAGTTAGTGTGAATGGAGATTAGCGTAGCTTAATTTCAAAGGAAAAAACCACGCTACATTCCTTTTCGGTGGGGGGAGTTGCAAAGTATTGATTTTTCTTTACCGTGAAAATCCCGTTTCAATTGTGTTCTGTTTGCCAAAATGCATGAGAAATCCCGATTTACGTACTCCACCCTATTGTTACCTTTCTAGCAGAACTTTAAGCTACCACTACACCTACGATGGTGTGGGAGAATATAAATAAACAAGCATTGCGCCTTAAGCAGTCACTACAAAGTTAAAATAGCTGAGATGAGCGGCGGTTCCTACTTTTCTTTTTCAACTGCCCTTTGGGTGGTCGCAATGTTTCTTTTTCTTGCTTCCTTGTTCCAGAGGACTAGTTTAGGAAACTTTTGCACATGCAAGTTCCGTCATTTTTTTTGCGCATTTAGTTCCGGACCCGTTTTGTCCTGATAGTAGGAGTTTTCTTTTGACCGTTTTCATGACATAACACCTATAACCTTCACTTCTGTGCTGCCTGCCCCTCCTTTGTTGCAGATAAATCCAGAAAGAAGGAAAAAAATAAATAAATAAATAAATAGAAATGATGTAAACGCATGGTTCGGATAAACGAATTTGCAAGAATAAGTATAAGTATAAGCCGGGCGCCCCCAGATTATCAGTTAATCCCTCCCAATTGATTTCGCTTACAATTCATATTTATTTATTCAATCAACTTTATTTATTCCTAACCCAAACAGAACCTTTTGTTTTAACTACATCTTTTCCTGCCGTCATAACTCCACACTATATATACACAATGGCTGATTTATTAGACGAAATCTACTTATTAATTGACACGTTAATCTACTACATAATGAATGGGGTAATGCTAATGATGAATTTTGCAGACACGGTGACAGAAGTCTCCAACAAGGTGCTGTACAACTACCAGATTGTTAGCTCTTCGTTCAAGCACAAGATGTACAACAATATAAATTAAGAAAAAAAAAAAGTAAAAACAGGTTGGGTTAGACACGGGATAGAAAAGTAGCTTCAAGCAGAGGAAACAGAAAAACATTAGAAACGAAAACTAGAGCCATTATGCGTATTGAAAAAGTTGTTGCAGGCAACAGAGAGGGTTAAGCAGCAGGAGAATTTGTCATTTTTTTTGCACAGCCTACCTTAGAGTGACCTTCTCAAGGGAATGAATACCATAGAGTTTTGTCATTATAATTATTATAATTAGATTAGAGATTATTCAGTAATATATTAAGTATATTTGAGTATTAAAATTTTGACAGTATTAGTGTATGAGGTGCAATTTTGGTCACTTTCGGCCCGTCTCCACGAATTGAGGTGAAATCATCCTGCTTTTGCAGCGAGGCTTCCAAATGAAACACTCAAGTGCACGTGATGTGATCTGCACATAAGCGGAACAACATTCATCCCTCAGCATGATTATGTCATTTAACCGAGCGAAAACGGTTGTGGAATTGCAGTTCTAGACCTACAGCCCTGTTAACCTGGGAAAAATTTCAAGTCGTACAAGCAGAAAGGTGCAGTAGCTCGGTGCAAGGAAAATTTCGCTTGGAGAAGGTACATGCTCTTTTGCGCTTTGGTTGGTAGCAATCTCACTCAGAAAAAAGCTGTAGAGAGAGGAAGTGGAGCTCATTTTTTCGCTTATGCTGGTGCGCGCGTAAAGTTTGCAACCCCCCACTTCACTATAGAGCAAAATCATCTTCTGAATTTTTACATTGAGAGGTACTCAGCAAGCTCCGAATATGGCCATGATGTACCTGAGGTGACCCAAGTTGATTGTTATGTATATTGAAGCTTATCAAACATACCAAGTCGCATTCTTATCCTGGTTTATAAGGTGTCATCAAAAGCGAAAAGGTTAAAGTGAAAATTTTTCAGGAACTTATCTTACCCTTCGGCCTAATTCCTGCGTATATTTCGGAAGCTTTCAGTACTAGGCGTAAACTGTGTAAATCTAGTTTTGAAGAGCCCTGAGTATGTAGGTGAAAGCCTGCGCTATTTCCTGTGAAATAAGACTGCTAGTTATTTTAGGTTTCATTTAACCGGCAACTAATTAAGTAATTCTCCATCCCTACAAGAAAATAATTGGCTCATGCTATGTATTCGAACTTGCTATAGCTCTTGCTCCCCTGCCTCTCTAATATTACCCGAATTCTACATCAAACCGATTTCCCCGTCTTGCGAAAAGTTACGGTCAAATTTTATTCAATTGTAGCTCTTTGGTAGAAATCTGTGCAGCCTACCTAGCCATTGGCTTTGTCAAAGTTTCAAGCCTCTTCAAATACGTTCATGCAATGGCAGAATTAGGTGTATGGATGTTTCTTTCTCACTTTCAGATTTAAGTGGTAGCGAAAAATATTCTAACGAAAAGAAGGGCGTGTGGTCTAGTGGTATGATTCTCGCTTTGGGAAATTTGTTAGGCAACTATCAAAGTTATCAAGCATGCGAGAGGCCCTGGGTTCAATTCCCAGCTCGCCCCAATTATTTTTTTTGCTTCTTGAATGTATACCTTTTCAGAGCTAAGTCCTGACAATAAATTCTACCTCTGTATTCGGTTCAGGGTATGTAGTGAATGTGCAACTCTGAATCTTTATCCTCTCTGATCCACACTAGCTTACTCGAAATTTATGTTTTTCCGAAAAATTCGAAATCTAGGACTAAGAATACTTATTTGGTACAATCGAATTGCATAAAAAGATAACAATTTGCAACATAACTGTCAACTTTATTTTTACACTCGATCTCTACAGATAGAATTCTTTGTTTCACTTGTTTCTTTTATTTATACATGTTTTTTTTTTGTCTATTTACTTCTGTAATTCGGCCTTGACCCATCCTTCTAAACCGCCCTTGACAATGATGTCTTGTAAGTTTGTACCTAACTCTCCAACCTTTTGGTTTAATACTTCTTTGCCTTCTGAATCAGTTACAACAACTTGAGCCTTGGTGACATCCCACTTTAAGAACCAGCCGGTTCTGACGGTCAATTCATTAGAATCCTTGTAGATAGCTCTCAACTTGTTAATCAAGTCTGGGATTTCTAAAGTCAAAAGGGCATTGTTGATCGAGTTTCTGGAGAAAATGTTACCGAAGGAACCTGCAACAACCAACTTCATGCCTCTTGCGAGAATACAAGTAGCAGCCTGTTCTCTAGATGATCCTGTACCAAAGTTGAAACCAGAAATAATAATATCACTTGGCTTGGTCTTGGAGTTGAATTCCAGATCGTAGTTTTCCATACAAACCTCAGCCATCTTTTCCTTTGGAATATCGTCCTGGTAGGTGTACTTACCAGGATAGATACCATCGGTGTTGATATTGTCTGCATCACAGAGGATAAGTTCACCTTCAATAGTCTTTGGGAATCCTTCGATAATGTCGACTGCGGCAGAAGCATCTGCAGTCTCCGAGGCAGCAGTGTCAGTTATTTCAATGCTCTTGATAATTTCAGAAACGTTTGGAATTGGCTTACCTTCTAATTCCTCAGGTCCTCCAATCTTACCCAAAACGGCAGATGCAGCAACAACCTCTGGAGAAGCTAAGTAAGCCAAAGCGTCCTTCGATCCCATTCTTCCCTTGAAGTTACGGTTAGTAGCAGAGATACCAACTTCTCCGTCCTTCAATAACCCAGTTCCAAGACCGATACATGGTCCGCAACCAGCTGGCAATGGCTTAGCCCCAGCGTCAATGATATCTTGCCAAGCACCAATAGCTTCAGCGTCTTTCTGAACGTTAGAAGAAGCGGCAGCAACGTAGAATTCAACACCATCAGCAACCTTATGACCTCTAATCACATCAGCAGCAGCCTTAATATCAGATAATCTAGAGTTGGTACATGAGACCAAGTATGCCTTGTTGATCTTGATTTCTTGAGCACTCAAGTCGTACAAGGTGTTGGAAACCTTTACCGAGTTTGGGCCAGAAATATTGGCAGATAATGATGAAAGATCAACAACAAGCTTCTTAGCATATACACTGTCCAGGTCTGATTCCTGCTTGTTGTCAATCAATGCCTGGATGGTTTCCTGATTGACTCTAGGGTGTGGTTGTGGTAACTTTGAGATTCTTTGCTTGTACCAGTCGATCAAAACATCATCCACTGGGAACAAACCAGACAAAGCACCCCATTCGGTGGTCATGTTAGCAATAGTTAACCTGTAGTCAACTGGGAGATCCTTAACACCCTCACCAGTGAATTCAATGGCGTGGTTTAACACTTCATCCTTGTTGAACAATCCACAAAGAGTGATGATGATATCCTTACCAGTGACACCCTTAGGAAGCTTACCAATCAATTCGACCTTGGCAACAGGAGGGATCTGCCACCAGGTTTGGCCCGTAGCCCAAATGGATGCGGCATCTGTTCTCACGATTGGAGTTCCCAAAGATCCAACACCACCATAAGTGTTGGAGTGCGAGTCCGATGCAACAGTCAAGTTCAATGGGAATGAATAACCTTCTTCAATCATGATTTGGTGACCAATACCCCTTCCAGCTGGGTAGAAGTCGATTCCTTGTTCCTTGGCAAAGTTTTCGATGTTTCTGTATTTCTCAAGGTTCTTATCGGATTTATTTTGAACGTCATGATCTAAGGTACACACAATCTGTCTGTTGTCTTTGACCTTCTTGGCACCAAGACCCATGAATTTGGTTGCAACCGGCCACGAGTTATCGTGGGACATACAGTGTGCTGGTTTGATAGACACGTAGTCACCCGAGAAGACCTTCTTGTTAGCAGGGAGATCTACAGCATACTTTTGCACAATCTTCTCAGTCAAGTTTTGTCCCCTAGCAAGTACTGAGGAAGTACTCAAGAATCGTTTCATAACCATGTTTGAAAGGACACCTACTGACACTATACTAATGGACTGTTACGTGATTAAGTGAATTCAAAGAGAACCTTACAAGATCATCTCTACATTGACAGATTTTCTATTGTGTGTGGTGAAAAAATCTTTGCCGGATTTGTTGCTCCTGTTCATCTCACGTGAATTTCTTCAAAATCTAAAGGCATTTCGAAATGAGATAATGTGGAGAATGACTCACTCCGTGCGAAGTTCTATCTCACTTCACCAATGAAATCAGATTCGAAGTAAGCTGCATTGTGGGAAGCTGAAACCAAAGGAAAAATAAAAACGAAAACTTGAGCTGGTCACATGACCAGATATGTTACTCGAAAAGACGAGAAACTTGAAACAGCACCGTGGTCGTGATTGAGATCTCCTTTCTTTATGCTGAAGCAGAGCAAATATAGAGAAGCATTTAGGCAAAAGAAAAAAGAGAAGGATAGACATATATGTACTCTGTATCAACTGCTAGCATCATAGCAACGGGTGTAGCGATCTCCTATGTGCTAGTTATATTTTTGGGGCAAAGACTTAACGAGGATAGAAATGATCCTAAGGTCATCGCAGGAAGAATGACTAGAGTTTCAATACTATGCGTGTTTTTACTAGGATTCATCCCCATGCTACTTACCAAGTACTTTCGTGTATACCCAGATGTTGCATCGAGCGTAGAGCAATTGAAGCTTTTCAACTTCTCCAGGAGTGAAGTGATAGGTGATTTGCAAAGTCTTGCACAAATATGTACATTATATGTAGGTCCACTTTTGAATCACTTTCACAGCATCAATTACAACCCAAGAGTATTGTTAGAGGATACCATAGAAGAATTGTCTCTGATATGGGGGATCAGAGACCTAGTTTTCGCTCCGATCACAGAAGAGTTTGTATATAGATCGCTAATTCATGCAATTTTCGAACCGTTGCTCAAGAGCGGTGGTATTAGCCAGAGAGCATACATTACCCTCACACCTTTACTCTTTGGGATCGCCCATATCCACCATGGGTACGTCTTGCATAAATTCAGAAAAATCGAGTTGCGAATGGTGCTCTTCAACGGAGTAATCCAGTTCACTTATACTACGTTGTTTGGCATACTAGCAAACTACTTGTTGGTGAAGAATAATAGTGTCTACGGAAGCATATTAGTTCACAGTGTTTGCAATTGCATGGGGTTCCCAGATCTCGTGCCAGAAATGCCTGAATTGGTGTATTATCCGTTACTAGTTATTGGTTCGATAGGGTTTTATGTACTTTTATAGAGAGGAATCACACGAGCTCTGACCTGACAAAAACAAATAATAGCGCTGTTGCTCCAGAAACGTAGCCAAACAAACAAATAAGCTATTCCACTTTTTTGTTCGCTTTTGTGTTTGCGTCTCCTCACCATATATAAACATGTATAATCGCTAACATGCACGTACGCAACAGATTAACAGTATTATGTACTACTAGTGAGGTGTAACAGGGTAAAACTCAAGGTACGCGTAAAAAAAGATTATTTCCGTTCCCAGAATTAAAGTTTCTCGCTTTTCTCTATCAAAATATATGCTAACCGCCTTAATTTTTCAATTTGGTTTCATGTTTTCTCTTGCATGGTAGACGTTTTATGCCAACCTCTATTGGAGTTAAAAGTCTGAAACACTGGACAATAGTGAAAAGGTACATTGCTTGTGCTCCATACAATATCCTGTCAGTGAATATGAAAACTTGAACGCCCTCACGGTAACAATATGATAAAAATCATTATCGCGAATGATTGTACCTTAACGGAACTCAGGCCTCGTAAACACGTAAATTTAGGTTGCATTAACAAAATACGTTAAGGCACTTTTCTCAGGCATAATTTTTTTTTTTCCTGCGCTGTTTGCTGTAGTGCTCGCACCAGTCTCTAGTAGTTACATGTTTATTTATATTTTGAGGTGAATCGACGCCTTACATTCAGAAAATTTGCAGAGGTTGGGAGTTTTAGGGAGGAACCGAAGCTGCAGAGCAACGTGAAGAGCCAGACCCCCAAATGAATCTAAACGGGAATAGGAATTGTTTCAAGATCCAAGAAAGTTGTAGCAAGAGACAAGATTTTGCGTTTACTTCTTCGTAAACTCCTTGTAGCGTTCACCATACAAAAAGACTGAAAGTTGTTAATTTTTCAGCTGTCGAGAACCGAATATGCCAATATATGTCACAGTTGCAAACGCAAATTCCATGGGACATAGCACCACTTAAGTAATTATTCTTTCAGGTGAAATGACACACCCCCATCGTCGAAGAAAGAGAAGTAGCGCCCGTGCTTTCTCCGAGCCCTTCTACAGAATAGCCGTTCCTATATCTCATATCTTATTTTCCCGTATCATTGTTGCGTAGGTTCCATTTCATCTATATTCGCTTTGTATTTTCCTAATATTTTTTTTTTTTTTATTTCTTATTTTTTTTTTTTTTTTTTTCTGGAAAATAAAACTTTTCTGAAAACGTAGAAAAAGTCGAAGAAACCTACCCGCTCCCCACACCTCCATTGCCCTGAACCCACACCACCCATCAAATTCTATATATCAGGCGTTAACACAGCAACCAACACTCGTTTCCACCGATATATAGCTTTACCAACTCACCTATACTCTCTTTAACTTGATTCATTTTTCCATTTTTTCTTACATACTTTTCCTTGGCCAGGTTTCCATAACTCCGTATCCCAACAACTGTCGATTTTTAGTCGTTAGTACCTGATCTTGGTTGTTTCATACCATTCACATAAATACATTGCATCACTGATGATTCACCATGTCTTCCAATAGTTACGAAAATGCTGCGAAAGATATAGAGCAGGAGAAGAAGATGGTGGCCGCCTTAAAGCGGTTATCTATTGGGAACTTGATGAACTATGATCCCGATCTTCCACCTGACGAGTTCGAGTTTCAGTACCAATACGACGACCTCAACTTGGGAAATGACTTGAGTTTTACGAACCTCAATGAGAATAACATAAACACGAACAATAACGGTACGCAGCCCATGAAAGAGGCCACCCTAACGCGTGGGAAGTCGCTCAAAAGACAACCGACAACAAGAAAGAGCTCAATGAATGAAGAAGTGAAATTCGACAACGATGATAAGGAAAGACCTGCATTGCCTAAGCTATTAACAAGGTCCATATCTGGTTCACGCTCCAGGACGTCGCCATCTCCAAATTCATCAGGCAGAAATACGCCAACTTCAACCCCTTCATCCACCAAACACGAGGATAATTTGGGAGCTAACGAAATTGACAGCAGCGATGATGACGAATTTGAGGACTCTGTAACATCTCCATTGCAGGAAAACCCATTGTTATGGGTTCCAGCTAACCTACACCCTGAGGTCGACCCAGAACAATTCAAAATGCATTTAAAGACAACGGTGGAGGATATGCTTGAAAAGAAGTTGCATAGAAATAACTCAACTTCCAAGAGATCTTCTTTGTCATTCAGTAGCAACGGAGACTCTCCCATAATATCAAGTCCGCCAAACGAAACTTCATCCATAACGGCATCATCCATAAGAAATGACATGAACGAAAAAAACGTATCCACATCGCCAACCAACAACAAAACGATAGAGCCTTCTCTCTCCTATCAGAATTCTAAGAGATACAGCAATCCATCATTGAGGGACTTGACGAATGAGTTAGAAAAATTATCTAAAATGGCGGGAATGGATTCGAACGACGCGGTCACCTTGGCAAGAACGTTGTCGAAGACTTCGCTAGGCTACACAGAGGTGGAAAGACAAGCATTTGATGAAATGACTTCGCCTCCTTCATCTAAAAATGATCAACCTCATCAACTCCTGCAAAATGGGTCTAGTGGAGATACTTCTCCAACTTCAAAGACGCGTAGAGCTATGCGCCAAAGTGGACAACAACAACAGCAACAACAAAACTCATACCAACAACAAAATTCATACCAGCTGCAACAATACCCTACGCATCAACTGAGTCGCCAGCATAGATACAAACAATCACAGTATCCTCAGACCTCCTCTTCCTCTCTGTCTCGCCAACAGTACTATGGCAACCAACCACAATATCAAGGACAGCAATACCCAGAAAAACAACAACAGCAACAGCAACAACAGCAACAGCAGCAGCAACAACAACAACGTGTTCCCGGATCCCTGTCGAGTGATTTTGC
Organism: Dujonia boleticola; assembly: GCA_029581775.1. Taxonomy (NCBI): domain Eukaryota; kingdom Fungi; phylum Ascomycota; class Pichiomycetes; order Serinales; family Debaryomycetaceae; genus Dujonia; species Dujonia boleticola. Next base: position 330,726 of record JARGRU010000006.1, on the reverse strand, counting down.
CTTAAAGAGAAGCAGAAGATTGGACTATAGGAAATTGCCATCTGCGGTTGCAGCAAGTGGGTCCAATTTACAACAATCTAAAGCTGATAAGCTCAATGAGTTAAGATCAAACCTTAATACGGGATTAACGCCAGAGGTGCCACAACAGTCAGGACAAACTAGGAAACGTAGTCAGAGTTCCAAGACCAAATCATATTCTCAGCAGAACAGCCGTAGTTCGCAAGTTTTGTTTAGTTATCGTAACCCCAACCTCCCACAAAATGCTTCGGCTCAACAAAAACAATCCAGGGATTCGCCATACCCAGTATCATCACAAGGTCCACTTGATAACCAAATGCATTCGAACAAGCATACATCTGGAAGTTCCAGAAGATCCTCTCCCCTGTCTTCTCAACATAAATATGCAACTGCAGAACAAGCTGGTACCCAAACCACACATTCCGGGGTTGCTGCAATTCCTTACATCAAGGAAAATGTCCGTCAACGTCAAATATCACCAAATTCATTGCAACAAGAACATTCTCAAATGCAACAACAATACCAACCTCAAAACCAGCATGGTAAGGTTTCTTCTTCATCTCACAAATCAATCCAAGGATACCCAGCAAAAGCATATGCCTCACAATCTCAACCAAATTTGAGTGGTCAAAGCAGAAGTCATCATTCAAGATCATATCCCAAACATCAGCAACAGATGCAGCAACAAATGCATCCACAGCATCCACAACAGCAACCACAACCACAACCACAACCTCAGCAACTCCAACCTCAACAGCAACAGAAACACCCTGTTCAGCAGCAGCAGCAACCTATTCAAGCTCATGGACAAGGCTATAATCATCCTCAATCCCAGTCAAGAAACTATTATCCGGAACTGAAATCTTCACAAAAAATTAACTCACAGGGACATCTTTCTATGAATTCTTATGGCAGCTCCAAAATCAATAAATCCAGAGAATTGAACCAAAACTTGGATTTATTAAGGTCCGAAATCAATGAATTCAAAGAAAGTTTGAACAAGAGTGAACCAGTCACCTCCAGAAAGCAGGAGCCTAAGAGCGAACCTGTTAACGTATCTGAGCCAATCAGTCAGGAGCCTGACTTCACTTTTGATGTTTCCTACCAGGATATTAGCTACGAAGATTCATTGGGAATTGAAAAAGATGTGCTCAAGGAACTTGATGATGAAAAGGAAGTAGAAGACTTGACTGATGAGGAAGATGGCGAATCAAAAACATTAAAGCCAGTGGAACAACCTCAGCATACAATTATTGAGGAGCTTGAGAGCTTTGAGCAAATAACTTCAATTCCGGTCACTTCATACGCTGAAGCCAAGGGGCCAGAATTTGAAGAGTTACCCTCTCCAGTTGAAGAAGTTCTCACGGACAACAATGCTGATGTACAACCATCTAGCAGTAGCGTAAAATCACCAAACACTTCTCCAACTAAGAAAAAGAAAACATTTGGATTGCTCTCAGCAGGTGCAGTGGCAGGTGCAGCTACAGCCGTGGAAGAAAAGCCCACCACAGCTTCCAAGTCTACTGAAGGAGCTGTCAATGCTAAGTCTTTGAAGAAAAAGAAGTCTTGGCCATGGTTGAAGGAGAGAGCAGTGAGTACCTCTGCCATCGAATCTTCCACGCCTCAAACGCAAGACGTTCCTTCGAACCAAGTATCTGCCAGTCAAACGCCTAGTTCTAATGCGTCATCGACCACGAAGATTTCATCCAGATCTATTTCAAATCCCGAAATAAGCGAGAATAGAAAAGTGAGCGATGAAGTTATGCAAAGAAAGTCTAGTGAAGCTGCAAGCGATAAAACCAATAACAACTCCTCCATGGGCAAAGAAAACATGATCACCAAGTTGTTTAAGAAAAAGAGATCTAATTCTACATCTTCTGGAGTGGCTCCTATAAATGGAACCATAATCGAAGAAGAGGCAGCACCAGAACTCTCAAACCCAATCCGTGGCTCAGGTGTGACGGTAGATTACGAATCTGATTCAGAAACAACCACAAAGAATGGAATAAACGCAGTCAAGAAAGACAAGGAAAAGAAGAAGGCAAGTGGAATCTTCAAGAAAAAGAGTAAGAAGGAAAAGGGACAAATGTCTCTGTCACTTTCCAGTGGTTCGATCAGCTCATTTATGAGCTCCAAATCAAAGGATGACGAAGAGAGTGGAACTGAAAAGGCTCAAAAATCGTCAGGAAAGAAGTTGATAGACAAGATAAAGAGCAGCCGTAAATCTGAGGATGAAGAAGTCTTATCTGACACAGAAGTCAATACAGCAACTATTGAACCCATCAAGGAGGATGTCGCGGGTGAATACGATGGAAATGAAGCTAAGGCGGCAGGTACTGGCGCTGCGAATGCGGACGCAGGAGAAGATAAACCACTTCAAACAACCCAGGAGGTTCAAGAGAAGTTGAAAAGATCAATCAAGAGAACATCCAAAGCGAATCAACCACTTGAGTTCACCGACTCTGCATTTGGATTCCCATTACCCCCACCATCTCAGTCAACGTTGGTTATGCTTGATTACCGTTTCCCAGTGCATGTGGAGAGAGCAATTTATAGATTATCTCACCTCAAACTTGCCAACCCGAAGAGATCTCTTAGGGAACAAGTGTTACTCTCCAATTTCATGTACGCTTATTTGAATTTGGTTGATCATACCTTACACTTGGAGCAACAACTCAGCAATTCCGAGGAAACTGGGCAAGAAAATGGCGACATTCCTGAAGAAAGCGGAGAGAGCAATGACGCTATGAACGAGGAACAGGAACACGTCTTGTACATCAATGAAGATGAACCAATGATTGGAGAAGAAGATTTTGAGAACGAAGAGGCAGTCACTATTGACTTAGACGTTGCAGACGTTGATAACATGCAGCATATAGAAGTATAGGCATATATTTTTGCATTACCAAAAGAATTTACTTAATAGTACAATAAAAACGACAATATTGGTAAGGAAGAACTGCGTATATTTGCAGCAAAACCGAGAAAGGCAATCGTTTGCGCTCAGGTTCGTTTCTTTTTTTTTTTTTTTTTTTTTCTTCATTTATTTATTTCTGGATTAACAGCCATTTTTCAGGTCACCCGAAGACCGCTTAACCTTAAGTAAGTAGAGCATGAAGGTCGTTGCAAAAAGCGATTTTGCTACGCATAAACACAATTGCAACGAATTGCTGTACGTGGCTGAGGCATTGTAATGCAAATATAGAAGCGAGCCTATCAAAATCGTATTATTGACAATACCAAATGGAATCAAATGATTGTAATCGACTGATATTTATCATCCCACTGAGCATATTTGCCGCGGTAAGCAGAAGTTTTTTTCAAAACACTGCCCCTATATAGAATGCGAAAACACGCAAACAAATAAAATGAAATGAGAAGACACGGGACAGAGCGGAAATTTGACGTACTTCTTTATTTAACTACTGTTCTTTTTTCATTATTTCCATACTACCAAGTGTTTATAGTTCTTGAAGTATACAGAAAATGTCAAAGAACTTGCCGCTTCTCTCCTCTACTGAGGTATCGAAGCATAACACCGAGAAAGATGCGTTTGTCACGCTTTACAATAGAAAAGTTTACAACATCACTGATTTCTTAGATGAGCATCCAGGTGGAGGCGATATTCTTATCCCATACTTGGGTAAGGACGTCACGGAAATCATGGCTGATTTGGTCTCTCACGAACACTCTGAGAGCGCCTACGAAATGCTTGACGACGAAATGCACGTGGGCTACTTAGCAACCGATGAGGAAGAGAGAGAATTATTAAACAACAAGAATAAGACTCCAGTGGAAGTCAAGTTAAATGACAAGGAAAACCCAAGTGCACTTGATCTCTCCGAGTTCCACAGCGAATTACCCCCAGAAGAAGTCATGTCTATTCAAACCGATTTTGAGGCAGACAATAAGAAACACAAGTTCTTGGACTTGAAGAAGCCATTGTTGTTGCAAGTGCTCTTCGGAGGGTTCAGCAAGGATTTCTACTTAGATCAAGTCCACAGACCAAGACATTACGGTAAGGGATCTGCTCCCTTATTTGGCAACTTCCTTGAGGGACTCTCTTTGACTCCGTGGTGGGTTGTGCCAACTATTTGGTTGCCTCCAAATATGTTCTTCTTCTACCTCGGTTGGGTTAACCAGCCTAAGTTGACTGCTATCAGTTTATGGATTGCTGGTTTGTTTGTGTGGACATTAGTTGAGTATTGTTTACACAGATTCCTCTTCCACTTGGACAAGCATTTGCCAGACCACCCAGTTGCATTAACCTTACATTTCTTATTGCATGGTATTCATCACTACTTGCCAATGGACAGATACAGATTGGTGTTACCACCAACTTTGTTTGTCGTTTTGGCTTATCCATTCTACCGTGTTGTTTTCAACATCTTCCCTTACTACATGGCCTGTTCAGGTTTTGCTGGTGGTACTCTCGGTTACATCATGTACGATTGCTCCCACTACTTCATGCACCACACCAACTTGCCTCTGTACTTCCAAAGAACCAAGAAGGTTCATTTAGAACATCATTACAAGAACTACGAGGCAGGTTTCGGTGTCACTTCTGACTTCTGGGATGTTGTCTTTGGAACTGAAATCACCAATACCTTTTCCAAGCAAAAGTAAACTGCTGGCGTTGCGGGTCGAGAAGTGGATAGAAGGGAGAACAAACGATGAAAGTAATCAATATGACTTATTAATTTCTCAAGGGTATTTTTTGGGCTCAGTCATGCTGCATCTCTGTGTTTCATGCTGAAGCATACATAGGACCAAAAAAAAATAAGTTCGCTAATTTATCTCTAGGTATACTTTTGCCAGAGTTTACTCATATGTACATAGTGCTTTTTTTTTTGGGAGGGCAATCTAATTTAATCTAATTTAATCTAATCTAATATATAATTTAATTTACACAATCTAATGAGAGATACGATTTGTCACCATGATATCGTTTATACTATAAATGTATTTTCATCAATTGTATTTGTTAAAATGCGTAGTGCTTTTTCTTCATCACGACTGAGCAAATAACCATCTGGCACATTCCAAGACAGCCTGCTTTTTGAGGAGTACAGTTTGTTCTCATAGCTGATGCATTGAAATCTCTCTTGAATCTCAAGAGTCTTCAAGAAGAGGTTTCTCTTTGCTAGCATTCCTGCTTCATAACTCAGTCTCGCAAGTTCTACATGCTCCTCATACGACTTTGGGTCACTCACGCGTCGTGATTTTCGTTTCTTTGGTAAATTTGATGATAAACGTTCGCTATCACTGCCAGCAGGAGTGGAACTTTCACTATCTTCTTCTTCTTCATCTTCGGCCTCCTCTATATCATCATCCTCATCGCTGTCATCTTCCTCGCTTACAACATCGTCTTTTGCATATCCGTCTCCTCCATCGAGAATGTCCGTCTTAAGACGTTTCGATTGAGGCCCGTCTTCAGTTTCATACTTGTAGTCGTGCTCAAACGTATTACTTAACTTGGAAAATATTTCTCTGTACCATCGGACATCCACGGCTCTGTTTGTAGATATGTCAGCATTGAGTTTGGCTATCAAAATATCAAGCCAGTTCATGAGTTTCTTCGAGTGCCAGCGTAATGCAGCCTTAGTTCGTGTCTCTATTAACGTATCCAAGACTTCGTCTACCTGAGACTTTAACTTCGATACGAGAATGTCAAGAATATCTTGTTGAATTTCCACTGCAGGCGAACCTTTCTTCATTACTTTCAACTTGTCATGCACCTTTTCATATATTTTTTTTTCTAAAAGAGCCTTGAGCTCGAGTTTTAGGTTTTCAGATGGCGACGTTAATTGTTCTGTAATCTTCACACCGAGAATACTCTTGTTTCGTACTGCTACAAAATCAGTGTCAGGGTTCGTGCCATCCGATACTTCTCCTCGTGAGGCGCCAACGGTGCTTTCGAATTGAGGTGAATTCACGTCCATATAAATTTCTCCGCTCCTTGGATCTGGAACATCGTTGACTGGCAAGGGCCAGCTCGACCACTTTTTCCCAGGAAAGTAGGGATTGATGTTATGAAGTAAGTGTGTGGAATATAGGTGAATTGCCAAATCATGGGTGTACTCTTCCTCTATCCCCTCTAGGATGTTATCAATCTCCCTTTTATTGGCCATGGCAGAAGCTGTCAAAGAACTGAACTAAGCTATATGGGTTTGAAAGTAACAAGGTAAAGTGTTCTGCTCGTTCCAAGACTATGTGATTCATATACGACAGCCATGTTTACCTTCTAATGATCATGTGACCTATACCATCGCGTACTTTATCTAGTACATTTTTGTGACTCAAAATTTTTTTTCCTCATCTTCCATTCTATGGATTGGCTTTCATATATATTTCTATTACACCTTCTTTTATTCTTCTTTCTCCTTCTTCTTCTTTCTTCTCTCTTCTCTTTTCTTCTCCTCTCCTCTCTCTTTCTCTCTCTCTCTTTCTCCTTGTAGCTTGTAAACACAAAACCTCAAAATGGAATCATACCAAAAGTCCTTTCTTGATCTGGCTCTTGAGTCACAAACTCTTAAATTTGGAAGCTTCACCTTGAAGTCAGGTAGACAGTCTCCATACTTTTTCAACTTGGGTTTCTTCAACACTGGTAAGCTCTTATCAGAACTCGCCACCTCCTATGCTCAAGCTATCATCAAGTCGGGTCTCAAGTTTGACATCCTTTTCGGACCAGCTTACAAGGGTATCCCTCTTTGTGCTATCACCGTTGCAAAGTTGGCCGAATTAGATCCAGAAAACTACGCCAATGTAGGATACTCGTTCAACAGAAAGGAAAAGAAGGACCACGGTGAAGGTGGCTCTATTGTTGGTTGCTCATTGAAGGGAAAGACCGTTTTGATTATTGACGATGTTATGACAGCAGGAACTGCCATCAACGAAGCCTTTGAAATTATCAGCAACGAACAAGGTACTGTTTCTGGTTGTGTTATCGCTTTAGATAGACAAGAAACCACCAAGGACTCCGACAAGTCAGCCACTCAAGCTGTCCTGGAAAGATACCAAATCCCAGTCATTTCCATCGTATCTTTGAATGACATTATCCTCCATTTAAAGGAAAAGATTTCCCCAGAAGAATTAGAGTCTATCAAGGGATACAGAAAGCAATACGCTCCAAAGGATTTACAGTAAGCTTGAACTATACTATGCCTGTCGCCTTGGTTTTATAGGAATAACAATAGTTGACAATACTTAGATGTTTAGAAGTCGCCTTTCGTAAGTGAACGCTTTTGATCTTACATCAATTCCGTCCACGACTCTCCTCGTTAGAGCACTACAATCCATTCTGACTATTCGTAGACACTTACACACTTAACCGTTTCGTGAAAAGAATCCTGAAATTATATGAAACCTGTAGATATATGTACACTAAATTAGTATGTAATTTTCCAGTGATATTGACAAGTACTTTGTAGCAGCATGGCAACATTTTCAGACAATTAGCTTCATCCTCTGATCTTCATAACCTTCTTCTTCATTTGTTTTGGGGTTGGCGCCTTTACCTGAGGTAATGGCTCTGGTTCTGGATCATATATGCTCTTGGTCATTGGGTGTTTTATACTGAGCGGAGAATGCACCGGCACGATAGTGTTCATCAGGAAACCCTTAACCTTTGGTACTTCCAGAGGCTCAAAGCCCTGCTCGTATTCTCTTGGCAATGGGATACCACTCTTTGGTCCAATACTATCCAAAGTAGTTGGATGTGATATCAAGTAGTCGGCTATGACATTGAGAAGCTCTCTCTTTGTTTTGAACCTTTGGTCTTGTGGAGTTCCGTCGTCCTTAATCAACACTCTTACTCTACCTGGGTTACCGAAATCTTGAGGGTGAGACTTATCTAATTCCAACATACATTGGAGGAACAAGTGACGGCATGCATCTGATATGGTTTTGGCTAACGGATTGGCGACAGCCTTGTTTGCGGCGACTCTTCTTCCTTCTCTATGCGATCTGTTTTTGTCAAAGTAACATGGGTAGATAAGTTGGAACTTTTTGAGGTGGTTACGTTCTTCTTCAGTGAATTTGCTTGGATCCACAATTGGAGTGTTGGAGGAGGAGGAGGATGTAGCAGGGGATGGCTGTCTTTGAGCTGGTGCCGCTGATGGTATCGATGAATGTTGCACTACATTACTCTGTATTGGGGCTATAGGTGTTCTGAGGTTTGGGTCGAACTGAGCGATATCCATGTCCATATCGATATCGTCATCGTCAACTTCTTCAAGGATCGGTCTGTTTGACATGATGTATATGCTTGTTTTTCTTGTAGGATATAACAAGTACCTGAAGTTGTTTCACCTTCCTTATGGTAGATCTACGTTGAGCGTTCATTAACAATCGACGACTGCACTAACAATTTTTTTTGCCAGTTGAAATCCTGCACATACACCCACGACAATCGGAGCTTGTCAGCTACAAGGTGCTGAGAGAGTGATCATTTTCAGATTATCTTCACTTCCTGAATTACTGGTTCCTCAATATGCAGTATGCATGCCAATCTTCTTTCTTTTTTGCTACCACTCTTAATCATTTTTCCTATACATTGAGCTGGCCATTGCCCCACATTTCGACCTATATCACGCCACTCATCGCTCTACCTCGAAATTAATTCCTCACCTTTATAACACTAGCTGCAATTGCACACTCAGTTGAAAATTCAGTTTGGAAAAATGTCCAAGCGTGTCTCTTCTCACTCTTCCCATTCTTCCCACACTACCCGACTGGGGGGACACTCTTCGCAGCACCACAGCGCTTCTAGTATCCATGGTAGCCACAACGCATTATCGCCTGATTCCTTGCAACAAATTGTTCCCGAACCAATCACTTTAGAAGAAATAGAGAATTCATTCACATTGACCCCACTTGCTTCATCCTCCTCATCGCCCCAAGACTCTGACCCATCGGCACCTGCAGAAGAACAACTCAAGAAAAGGGTACCGTTCGAATCACAGCAGCAATTCCCAACTTTAAGGAAAATCATTCACTACTTGGATAAAGTACAAAAGTACACCGGTTATGCATTCACCACTTTTGTAGGTATACATATTCTGTCGGTGATAATTGCTCCTGGATTGGGGGTGTCATTACAAAAGTCCCAAGACTTGTTTGAATTGGGCAGAGCTATCTACCAGCAGACTCCTGGAATGGAATTCTTGTTGGTCACTGGATGTTCTATTGCACATATCGCAAGTGGAATTGGTAAAAGATTACTCAGAAACCACATCCGTCATCAGAATAGAGTCGTCAAGCCAAAGGTCTCCTCGAAATTGCTTCACGACACTCCCATACTCACCGAGCTGGAGAGAGACGATATTGGGTTGGGCGGGATAACAGGTTTGATTGGATTAGGATATAGAAAGTCCTGGATCTCGCGCTTGACGCCAGAATTAACCCCATTGACATTTTCCGGGTACGTCCTAATTCCTCTTTTGTTGTATCATTATATTAAATTCAGGCATTCCCCCGTATCAGTCGACGGAGACTCAAGCTTAGTGACCTTACAATACATCACTCACATGATAAATTTCGACGAATTGTTCCCTCGGTACCAAAAGGTAGTCAACTATTTCGGCTTTTTGCTTCTCGTTTGGGTAGGCCTGTACCATATGGTAAGTGGCCTTTGGAAGATCAGACGGAGATTTGGCGCCAGAGACAAGAAATTGGGATACATCATCATTAATGGACTCACGCTTTTGAGTGCTATCAGTTTGTTCAGATTCTGGAGAACACCGCTCGACACTGGTTTCTTAGGTAAGCTGTTTGGTAAATATATCAGATACATACTTTGGTAGCTCTAGACCAAAAGCCGCTGCCCAAATCACTCGTTCGGCTAACAATCTCTCCATTGAACAATAAGTACGGTTCTACAAACACAACACCAAGAATAGATGGTAGGGGGTATCTACAATTATCCTCTCACTTTGAGATATTTTCTTTTTATAAAATTTGCATCAAATTTCCTATGTTATATGCATATGGTTGAATATATGAACGAAGCTTAAGACACATAATATGCATAACATAAAGATAAATAAATATATAGTATATACGAGTTTGGGTACCAATTAACCAACCAGTCAATTAATTGTGTTTGGGTTCAAGACCATCATTCATTCTTTCAATGTAAGTGAATGCATGATCTTGGTAGTGTATGTGTTTGTATGGTCTCTGTGATAGATAATTTCTTGCTTCTCAATTTTCGTTCCTTTGAAAATTTTTGATTTCACTTCCCGATCCGAGGCCTCCTTAGGCAGCAGCAGGAGCAGCGACGGATTCAGGTCCGAGAGTTGGCTTTAAGCTGGCTCTCTTAGTTCTGTAGTCCTTGACTGCACTCTTGATAGCATCTTCGGCAAGCATAGAACAATGCAACTTAACTGGAGGTAAAGATAATTCCTTAGCAATGGCGGTGTTCTTAACCTTCAAAGCTTCGTCCAAGGTCTTACCCTTGACTAATTCGGTGACATATGAGGAAGAAGCAATGGCAGAACCACAACCGAAGGTCTTGAACTTGACATCCTTGATGATACCGGTCTTTTCGTCGACTTGAATTTGAAGTCTCATAACATCACCACAAGCTGGGGCACCGACTAAACCGGTACCAACATCTTCGGAGTTCTTATTTAAAGTTCCAACGTTCCTTGGGTTGGCATAGTGATCAAGCACCTTGTCGTGGTACAGTCTCTTGGTGGTGATGTTCGATATGGTAGGCATCATTGGTCTGTATGAAGACTTTAAGGCAGTCTTTGCGGTGGTTAAACCGGTTCTTCTCATGGAAGCAACAATAGATCTTGAAAACATTTCTATGAATATATTATTTATTAGGTATCAAGAAGATTTTTATTAGTTTTCAACTTCTGAGCTATTATAGTAATAGATTAGAAAAAAAGCGTGTATCAAATTTGTATCTTTGCTAAGTTGCCTTCTGCTCCTTTTAAGTGTTTGTAAATTTTTCCAATTTATCTTTTTCATCTGTTAATCAATGATTGCCTACTTGAGGGGAGTGATGGTTTTGGGTTTTGCACACCCCGGACCGGACATCGGAGGAAACCTTATATACCGTACTATCTGTCATCAAAGTATTTGTCTAGACATTTTGGAGCACCCGGTGGAAAAATAGAAGGTAAAAGGAAAAAAAGTCTCAGTGATGATTGGATATTGATGGCCACGTGACTGAATGATAGCGTTTGTAGCGCGTAGTATTATGTACACTTACAAGGCTGCACTTTATTTTTCTTTCCTTTTTCTTCCCTTTAGCTTTTGGTGTTTCACGTTTCGAGTGGACATAAAAGTGAGGATGGACTTAATAGTAAGGATGGAGATAAAACGGCGATTAGAGACACAGAGTTGCAACAAAAAAAAATCGCACACAAATTATAGGAGACATATTAGAGACCTTCTCTAATAAGAGGACAACGTTCCATGATATCAAATATGATAGTGATCTACCAGCAGTAAGCATGTTGGAAAAGCTTAGGCATGTTTTATTCGTTGTTTACGCGAATGAAATCATTTTCGTATTCGATAGCCTTGGATCTGCTGCCTTACTTATATTTTAGGGATGTTTATTCCAAATACGCCAAATTTTCAGCCATTCAATATTCACCAGCTCTTAATAGGTTGTATGTCTCCTTTTTATAACAGTTTGAGGAGCTCCTTGAAAGGGAAGAGGGGATATGAAAATGTTTCGGAGTATTTTTCATCTTTTAATTCAAGAGGAATGAAGATGATATTAGAAGGAGCTTCAAATCATGCATTTTATTGTGCAGAGGAGTCCCCTATTTTTGCGAGGATGAATTCCAGAAAGATCGTCAAAGACTTGGAAATAATCCGAAGTGCAGCCACTAATTGTTTGAAGTCACAATGGCTTTCCAAGAACAAAGAATATCGTATGAGAGAACCGCACTCAAGGTATTGGTAGAGAGAACAAGAATATTTGCATTTCAGGCATCGCTACAAAATAAAAAAAAAAAAAATGGGGAAGCAAAAAGGACTGGGGCCACCAAAGGAGTTTGACGTTGGTGGTGTGGGGGTACATTTCCAATTGCTATGTAGATTTACTTTTGACCTCCCAAACTTACACCCATACACTTTTTTCTTTTTAGTAGTCATTACATACATGGCGAATCCCCATCTCCGCTTCCACATTCGAAACGTTTCTTCTCCTGTTGTTCTATTCCCTGTTTACGTATTGATGCTATGACGAAAGCATACATATTAGAATATCTCACTGGGAGAATAACATCCTATAATCGCACTATACAGGACTCCCCCGTCCACTTTTCTATGAATAGGTCAAGCTTTTTCTCTTGTACTTTTATTTTCTAGCGAGCATAGAAGAATTTCGTAGTAGATAGTGATTGAGAGATTCTGTTGTGAGTTGCGAAACTTTTTTTTGCATGATTAAGATTCCCAGATCTAGACACCACCTCGTAAACTAATATTACAAGTGTCTACCCACTCCCTTAGAAAAAGGTACTGCTCTGGCATCAATTAGTGAATTGGTGGCATTACAAACAACTTTATCAAATTTCTCAGCTCATTGCATTCACTAGGGAGTTGAAAAACTAGAATCCATACCCATATTGACTGGAAAAGCGCAAGTGGTACATGACAGATCCAACCTCTGCAGACCCGAGTGTGCCCATCGAATATGACACGGGGGTGTCCAATGGTGATGTTGACTGGCTATTTCGGGGCAAATCAAAGAAACTCACAAAAAAGATGAATAGCCAGAACCCTGCTGCCGCTGCAGCTGCTGCCGGGAACGTTGCATCAGGTGAGGCCGAACGCAAGCGAAGCACCGATGAACAAAGTGGCGAACGGAAACACAGCAACGGCGAGGGTAAAGAGGTGGCGTCTACACCAAGAACTAGTTCTGCATCAGGAACAAAGGTGCCTGAAGTTGGCAATGTCGAAGACAAGGCTACAGATACAACCAAGCTTTCCAAGTTAGACACCGGGTCAAGCACCCAAAGGAAATCTTCCATCTCCCAATCAACTTCCATATCCCCATTCTCATCGACTCCTTCTGGTCTGCTCCCTAAGGTGGGCCAGCAAAAACAGGACCAGCAACAACCGGAACAACAACTGCAACAACAGCTGCAAGTGCCTACTACACCTACCAACACGACTTCACAAGCACCCCCACCGGGTCAAGAAGAGAAGGCATCATCCAAACTCGATATATTCAAGATTGGAAGGAGTAGATCTTCTTCGGAATCGTCACAAACACAGCCAGGTAGAAGAAGGAGTAGTTTAGGATTCATACCGTCTACTCCTCCTGCACTGAGCAACAGTATCTCGCCCAAAAATACTCCCAGTGTACCACCAATCCAAGAGTCAAAAGAATCTGGTCAAGGATTGTCACGTTCCGGGTCTTCAAGCAAAAGGTCACTCTTCAGTTCTATTTCTTCAAAATTCAAGGGCTCGAATCAATCACAATCGTCACTGCAGTCCTCAACCTCAAGTGCGAATCCAAATGCATCATCAAGTTCAACATTAGTACCTGAATACTCGTCTTTCATGGAACCTTCACTTACAGCATTTGGACCACTGAAACCTCAGTTGAACTTGCTTGGTGTTTCGGGAAACCACTTACCAGAAAATCAAGACTTGGCGTCCTTGATAAACAAGCCACCAAATGGAATTCCAAAACGGAGAAACAGTAGTGTTAGTAGCTCCAATAGCAACAAATCCTCGTCCCATCATCACGCACATCCGCAGCAAGCAAGTATTCCAGAATCAAAGATCCCAAGTCAATTACAATCGCACTCGGAACTTCTGGGCCTGCCACAGCTGAAATATGTCGGTAAGCTTCATGATGCTCACAAGAGGAGAGACTCATCAGTGTCCTCCTCATCGCTGGTTCCTACCAAAGTTGTCAGCAACGACTATGAAGCTATCAACTTCCGAAGAGTCACATTTGCTATTGACAAGTTGGCTTTTGACCCACAACAACAAATTCCTTCTAGACGTCCGAAAAAGGGAAATGTTTTAATACCAGAAGATTTGGTTGCACCACCACCTCGATTATCTCAAGGTATTTCGTTGAGCGATGGTAAAAATCCCATGCCCACAACTGAAAACAAGTATAGCGAAAAGGAGTTGAACCAAGCTATTGAAGCCCAACGGAGGGCTTTGTTGGAAGCAGAGAAGCATGCTTATGAAGCTCATTTGGCAGCAAAGAGAATCGCTCATGAAGTTGCCCAATATAAGGTGAAGAACTCTTCAACAAAAGAACAGTCTAGACTCAAATCAATTGAAGATGAAGAAGAAGAGGCAGCTGAGAGAGATGCAGAAAACGATAGAATAAATTACTCACACCATGATATTGAAATCGATAAACCAATTCATGTGCACGAAAACTATTTCGAAGATGAAATCACTGAAGATCCTAACAACGAATTGGATGATCAGGATATAATTAACAACTTAACTTTGGAAAGTATTTATACCAGATGCTGTCATTTGCGTGAAATTTTACCAATACCGGCCACTTTGAAGCAATTGAAAAACAAGAGCAAACCTCTTCAAGTCTTGAAGTTGCTCAATCCAAAACCCACTTTGATTGATGTGTTGTCATTTTCCGACTTTATTGCCATTACACCCATAAACACTGTCATTTTTGATAATGTCACAATGACCACCGAAATGTTAAAGCATTTTTTATCATCCTTAGTCTACAATAAGTGCTTGGAAAAGCTATCATTAAGAAACGTTGCCATCGATGAGACTGGATGGAAATATTTATGCCAATTTTTGTCACGGAATGGAACTATAAAAAAATTAGACATCAGTCAGCAAAGGATCAAATCAGACACTCCACCCTCCTTTGTGAGATCTAATATGAATTGGCCGAACTTTATCAAGGCTGTGGTCGATAGAGGAGGTATAGAAGAGTTAGTCATTAATGGTTGCAAATTAAGTGACAGCATATTCTCAGAGTTGATTGAAAAAGCTGTCAAAATCACAACCTATAGACTAGGGGTAGCAGCTATCGAGTTAAACTTGTACAAGGCTGGCGTGGTTGCAAATTGGATTGCAAGTCCTACCTCTAAATGCGTTGGAGTTGATATCGCATTCAACGATCTAAGCGGCGGATTGTTACGTCCGTTTATTGAATCATTCAATAAAGGTAACAATAAACTTTTGTTCTTTTCATTAAATTCAACTAAACTCCATGACATCGATGAGTTTGGTGAACTTTTGAGGGCCTTAACTAAGGTAACTACATTGCGGTTTTTGGATTTACTGTCCATTCCTGAGTTGTTCCCAGGTATTATTAGTAGACTTAACAAGTATTTGCCCATGATGAAAGATTTAAGAAGAGCTCATTTTGACTTGAATGATTTAAGTCCACAATCCATAGGAGCGATTGCAGATATATTGCCAAAGTGTCGGGATTTATACCACGTTTCCTTATTGGGAAATAGACAATTGAACCACGGAGCAGCTGGTACTTTATACACTGCCGTCAAGTTGTCAAAGACGTTGTTCACTTTAGATTTGGATTATGATTTGGTTCTGGATGAACTTAGTCAAAGAATTGCTTTCTACTTAATGAGAAACTTGGATAAAACAATGAACAATGATGCCACTAAACTCTCCCTTGCTGGCGCTGATGATGATGAAGAATTGATGTTTGATGGTTCATTGTTGATGGAAACTGCTGAGAAATTAATCGCTGCAAATGATGAAGAAAAGAAAGTGGATCCAAAAATACAGAGATTGATTACGAACGCGTTGATTGAAAGAACTAGAGCTGTTCGGAAAGATATTCATCAGACTATTGACACATTATTCTCGAGAAGAACTCAAGGAACTTTGACTTTAGAAGGAAAGGAAACGTTGTTAAGATTCTGTTTGCTCGATAATTCTTTAGAGAAGGTTGTACATATGTTCGAAGAACATGCTAAGGTATATGCGGGAGCAAATGGTGGAAGTTTGGCACTCTCACCATCACCTTCGATAGAAGCTGATAATCCGAACACAGCAGTGTCAAGTACAGGAATCGAAACAGCTTCTGCTTCATCCAGAAAGCCAGCTACTTCAGATAGAGAAGCCGCAAAGGAATTGCCAACCAACAGTATAGCAAAGGTCTTCAATTCCATTGGTAACGCAATAAATTTAACTGTACCACCTCATGATACATTGCACGAATCCTCATCTGAGACCATCACAGCAGGGCCAATATTGTCACCTCATAATACCTTGAACAACCAGCAGGGGTACTTTCCTGACAACAATACTTTCCAGCCCCATCAGGTTGTAGTCGATTCATCATCTGATGGTAAAGATGTTCCTATTGACTACTTAACTGGTAGACCAGTCTTGATGAGGTCCATCTCACAAACATCCGTCCATGCCAAAGAGCAAGAAGAAGAAGAGGGGGAGCTTCACAAGTTTGGGTTTTATATGCAACAGAGAAATGCAGAGGATGAGAAGGATAAGAAGAGTGTTAGAGATATTCCGACCCTTACTGTCTTACCTTCTGGGTCTGAATTGAGAGATGCTATTATCACTGCGAAAGGAATCGAAAGTGTTACCGATTTAATTGACAATATCAACAATAACAGAATCAGTCTTGATAGGATTATCAATGTCCCAAGTGCCCAAGAGGGCAACGGTGGACATTCCTCACAAACTGGCGTTCCTTCATCCAGTAACAAACAAGCCTCTCCAACTAATTTACATCTGCCTCAAAATGAAAAGGAGGCGACAAGCTCACCAAAGAACGATTTAGAAGACAATACTTCCATCGATTCTATGGAACTTCACGAATCCCAAAATGGTCAAGTGGACGATCATTCAGTTAATGCAGTAGTCGATGAAGTCTATGAAAAGTTATTGAACGATGCGCAGAGAGTTAGGTCTAACAAACAAGAGTAGGTGCATATAGTACTTGGTTTAAATATTGAGAAACTTGAAAATACATACATAGTTATTCCTTAATAATGACGTAGAATTGAATGAAGGGTTCGAGTCGAGTTTAGAACTAATTTGTACATATGTTAGAAATTTTAGTCTACCCTGTCATCTATATTAGATAAGGGAATTTGGTTGTAGGAACCGAGTTCGTTCTCGTCTTTTGTTTTTGGACTGCTGGTATTTGCGATCCAAATAAAATAAACCGCAAACATAGTGAATATTGATGATAGATAGCCAACCCAGAGCAAGTGAGTATTTCCATCGAAATACAATTTTTCATCTGCTCGAAGAATTTTTCCAATGGGACTTCTCCATCTGTAATCGCTATCAAACGATCTTCCAGATGAGTTTATCTGCCTTATAGTCAATGCGATGAAGGCAGTTCCAGCTATAATTGGTATGATGAAGATGAAAATGATGGATAATTTGAATGATCTGATAGCCTTCACGAGCTTGACATCATTGGTTGATTTGAATCTTTGGATTGTCCAAAATGTCCTAACATAATAGGCTAACCCAAGTGTAACCCAAAGTAGTGGGAAAGCAGTATCCACAAAATCAATGAACGGAGTTATGAAGTAATATGCACTGATATGATGTGCTTCAATGACACCATCAAAGTAGTCAAAGAGGCGATGAGCAACTCGGTCATACTTACTCAATAAAGATCTAATTCCATGAAACACTATGTTTGCAAAGAGGAGTACCAATGCTCTCGTCTTTAGCCTTGCTGGCAACTCCCTACCTTGATCATCAGTGTATGAATTTGCTATATTGTTGTGATAAAGACTTCCAATTCCCATGGCTAGCAACAAGAAGATAAATTCACTGATAATTCGTTCAATTGAATCCAACCAACTTAGTATTTGTATGAAGGTAGGCTCTGCCCCTTGTCTGTAGAGCTGCTTGTGATTTGCTAGGAGATTAAAAGAATACCTCAATACTGATATAAGAAATGTCGGTAGCATAACTCCAAGAACATAGTAAACAGGGATGATGTTGCTCGTTGATTTCCTTATAAGTAAGGAAAAGGCCGATGTACCAGCTACTATCGAAGTAATGAATATATAGTAGCGAAGTTGGGTGTTTTCAAGATAAATAGGTAGCGGCAAATGCCCATACGAGTTGGTGGCCTCCATATCTATCTTTACTTTCTTCACACTCTCTTTAAGCAAGATGCAAGCACAATATAATCCGGAATGGCTCACATCTAAGGATACCAGTATGTCACTCTTGCGCTCCTCCCTCCAAAGACTAGATTCCAAGATTCCATCATAGTATTCGATATTCTCATTTGCATATTCTTCCTTGATGGTTATATTAAATTCATCAGGCTGGTCTTCAAAGTAGTCTCTCCCAATACTAATATAAGGTGTTTCATACATGAAGAAATGTGAGGCTATCGTATTTTCGAACATATGATGATCTTTCAACCTCAAAATAAAAATTGGAACATTTGGGATTTCGCTTGACGTTTCGTTCATGGTTATTGAATGTAAAGATACACTTATTTTTCCCTTCTGGCCATCGGTAACGGATACGGGTGAGCAAGCTATACGAGAGTAAATAGACAACCCTGTACCCCCGTAATGACCAGGAAACTCACCTAGCGCATTCACTAGAGCAATGACAAAAAGAAATGGAACAATCATCTGCACAGGTGAGTTCTTTTAATGTATCAATTGGCTTCCATTCGAGCTTTATGTCAAATTCCTCGAAATATATACCTCTCCTTATCTATTTTTGGAGGCAAATAGGTATTTTTTGTATTCTCAAGTGTGACATCAAATCCCTCATAAATATGCATTACGGGGAAATAAAGTGGAATTCCAGGTTATGCATGGTGATCAAATGGCGAGATTGCAATTGCAAAAAATAGCGTAGGTAACCACTTTCGTGCAATTGGCTATATGGAGACTGCTCTATAACGATAGGTGTACTCTTTATTTTCAACTAAGAATGTCATGTAGATGAATGCATGGTAGCTTTAAGCAACGAAAGGAAAGGAAGCATTTTCAGCCCTGATTTTGTCAGTCACAGTGGAATGAGCCGCTCAGTTCATGCATGCACCATAAAACTGGGGAAAATAAACTAATGCGATAAAAAATAAATCCAGCGTACTACGAAAGTCCGGTTGAAAATGCATAGAATTGGTTATATAATACTATAGTTTGCTAAATATGTACATAATATTGAAGCCATATCGAAACTCAAACTGCATGAACTAGCAAGGTGAGTCATCATAAAAATGTTTTTCATCTGGTAGAGACTCTTTGTGCATCTGGATTCGCAATGTATTCCATAGTCTTTAGAGTTTGACATCTGCATCAGGTGTTAGTCATTTTCATCCTTCAGGAACATCTCAATTTCCTCTGGTGCGATCTCGTCCACTATGACACCAGCGTTATCTTTCACCCAAATGAAGAAAATCATTATTGAACTGAGTAGGTAGAGTGAGTAATTTGCGCAAACAAGTTGAACTTGGTACGACTGGTCAAAGTACATCCTCTGGCGTTCCTCAGCCACACTTTCTCTCGAAATGCCATTCCTGCGGAACGACACACTGTTGTTGAACTTGTTTAGACTTTTAATACTGAATGCAGCAATGACACACGCAATTATCAACGGTAATATAATCACGAAGCTGACCGATTTGTAATAGGAGGATGAAACAATTTGCCCTCCAGGAGAATTGTTGGAGAACTTCCTAATCGAATTCAAAGTCTTGAAAAAGTATATAACCGATAAGAAATACCAAAAGTAGGGGAAGGCAGCATTGATCAAATCAAGAAATGGCTCAATGATCCTTAGGGATCTAATCTGTAGGATAGGATTGATATTATTATCGTGGTCGTAAACCCTGGAATCGCCTGCAAAACGCATTCTGCCGCCACCAGTGGCTCCAGGAATACGTGCCTCCATGGGTAGAAATCTTGTAAAGTCAATAAAATAGTCTAGCCATGTTTCCATCAAGGATTTTAACGTTACACTGAAAGTGTTGAAAACGAAAAGATTAAGGGCTCGATTCCAGTATCGGGAGGGAATTCTTCTGTACGTGTTCGAGTTCTCCATGCAATAGATCACACCGTACCCCATTGTAAACAAGAGCATAAAAAACTTCACACACACATTGAACACATCTTCAAGGTAGAGAAGAAAAGTCACAAAGGAGGGTCCGCTGACGTCATTGTCATAGTAAAGGCCAGCCTGAATTGGGAAGTATGAGTTTATGCTCCATAACGTGAGGCACTTCAATATAGCTAGCATCAATCTTGGTCCAAGTACATAGTAGAGAAACACTTTTGAAATGATTGACAAATTCCTCATCGCCAGGCGGTCCTTTTTAGGGTCATTTCTGCCATGCATATTGATATACCAATATACCCCTGAGGTGAGTACAAACGATATAGCTGCAAAGTATCGTTCTAGAATCATTTCGGTATAGACTTTTACTGGTAGATATCCGTATGAATTCCGAAATTGAATGTCAATTTGAATTCTCTGATTCGTATCTGGGGTAGCGCTTGCTGGTGGGAACGCTTCGACGTAATATACACAGTACGAGCCTGTTTCCGAAAGTGTCACAGAGACAACTTCACCAACTTTTCCAGAGAGAGCTCCGTGATACTTGGACGTTGACGAGGACGTCAATGCCTCTATGTTTTCGAACACTTCTTCATATGATTTGGTGGAAGCGACAGAGCCAGGTCTCCGGTTCCCTCGGCCGCCAGATGGGGCCTTATTTATCAACTTTTCATCAAATATTGCAATTGGTATTTCGCTCTTCTCCCATTTTCGCTCATAATTCTTTAATGTTGCTGATATCAGAGCACCTTTTCGGCCTTTTTGTACCTTCAAAAGTAAGCATTCTTTCCTTATTATGCCATTAGAGGTTATTTCTTCACTCTTCCAAGCCAATACAGCCATGAAGAAGAGAGAGAAGAAAACTATTGCCTTCATTCTGTAAAGTAGTCTTTACCGCAGCCAGTATATCTAATCCTTGTCGAATCGCTTTACGGAAAACTACGCTGTCTTAATTTATGGTTGTAAACTTTGGCTGAAACTTTTGGCTACTCCTTCAGTGAGGCTTAGGAGAGATAGAATATTTCCGTTTCCTTTTTTTGCAGGCTCAGATTTAATTTTCTCCATATTGAGAATGCCAACTACTCATGGAAATGGTGTAAGGTAGTCCCTGCCAAGTCTTAGTCTTCGAAATATGCTTCACCAGCAGGGTTAGGAAGGAATGTCGTCGAAGCAGCTTTCTGGGTTTCGTAGTCTATTTTGAATGCTTAAAAATTTGTTACAGTATTCTATCTCTTGTGCCAATTAGTCTCGTCTCTATTCTAACAACTGTATACTTGCGAACATATCCTTATCTATACACCATCAAATATACCGGGTATACTTCTTCCCCCTGCCCTATGTCGAACTTGTCAACTGTTTCAAAGCCGTAATGTGTGTATATGTCTTTAGCATGCTCATCGATGGCTTCCAAAACAACACTTGCCTTTTGCGATTTGGCTAACTCTAAATATGGTCTTACTAATTCGCTCACAGCTCCCTGTCCTTCACTTCCTTTCTTTGGGTCCCTAGCTATTGTATTCAAAAACCAGTAATTGTCTCCAATGACATGTGAGTTCCTGGTCTTGGTCTCCCTGGATTTCTTGAAATAGTCTATAAACGCTGGAGTGACCACTCCTTCAGGTGTCCTTCCTGCGGGGACAGTTACTTTTGGCGGGAACCAAATGGCAATTGCTGCAAAATCTTGAGATTGTAGAATTTGGGCTCCAGCCTTGGAGAGCTGTACGATCCTATCCTTGAAAGTATCCTTTCCGTGATCCTCAAAGGTTAAGGACTTGCCGCTTCCATCGATTCCGTTTTTAATTCTGAGCTTGTACTTCACTAAGGGGAGGGTGAAAAACGCTCTCTCAATCACCTCCCCAGCCAAGTTTAATTGATCTGCTCCTACCACAGACATGTTGCAAGAAGACTATAAAAAGAATATTAGTAGTTAAAAAAGCACTCTAACTAAATATCGGTTATATCAATGGGTCTGCTTATTGGCATCTACAGTAGAAATTACGTTTCTGAATACTCTGACTTCCGGGGCGCCCTAAAACTGTGGAACTTCGGTGGATTACTGCTAAGGTGTGGTTGATTGCGATAGCGAGTGGAACAAGAAAAAAAAAATTCATAAAGCTTCCTATGCTTAACCTCTACGTTGTCTTATACGTAAGCTCAATGCATGTTACAACGTAAAGGAGTATCATAACATCTATAGCATGCTGTTTGACCATGAATTACTGCGCTGAGAACTCTTCATGGAAACGTAGCTGGGGTGCTCCCACTCTACATTCTACAATTTTCTTGCATGTTTTTTTTAATTAGTGCAAACCATTTTATTTAATATAATTATCAGTAAAACAATTAAAAAAATTAGTTAGAAGCTTGGAATTCAGCAATCTTCTTGTCAATCTTAGCTTGTCTTTCAGCCTTGGTCAACTTAACTTGTCTGTACTTCTTAGATTCAGCAGCGTATTGTTCCTTGGTGAACTTAGATTCAGCCTTCTTGGCAGCTGGGTCTTCTCTGATCTTTTCGTGAGCTTCGACGTAGATTTCTTCAATGTCTTCAGCGTCAATTTCATCGTCAATGTAAGACTTGAAGATAGACTTGTATCTTTCTTCATCATCATCCATTAATTCTTCCATGTATTCAGCAACGTGACCACCCATGATGTACTTTCTCAATAATTCAGCATCTAATTCTTCACCTTCGATATCCCAACCTGGGAATCTGTTTGGAGAGTGTGGAACGTATAAACCACCGTCAGAAGCACCCTTTAAGACACCGAAGATTCTGGCACCAGTGGTGGTTCTTTGTAAACCAATGTCTAAGAAAACCTTGAATGGTCTTGGTCCGTCTTCGACAGCTTCAGTGAGTTCGAATTCACCTTCAACTTCTTCGACACCCTTGTAGGTTTCGTCTAAGCCTAACTTTTGTAAAGCTCTTCTGGCGACTAATAAACCGGTAGCGTAAGCAGCGGACCAGTTAGTTAAACCGTGCTTAATACCGTATCTTGGTAATTCATGGGAGTAAGCAGCAGTTAAGACAATGTCACCAACGATTTGAGAGGAGATGATTTGAGCAATGATATCCTTGTTAGTGAATCTAACGACTAATCTGTACTTTGGGGTGTTGTACTTAGCCTTGTGTTGAGTGACTAATCTCTTTCTTTGGTAGTAGTCAGTCTTACCTTCGTGTCTTCTACGGAAAGGAGTTTGGAAACGGGAGTGGTAAGCTGAGGACTTTTCGGTCTTTTGGAAAGGCATTTTGAATGATGTTTAGCTAAAGAGAGAAAGAAGAAAGGGAGAAAGTGTAAGAAATCCTTTAAAAAAATTTTCTCTTCTCAAGGTGAAAAATTTTGTGTGAGACGATGCAGAATTTCGAAAGTGAAAAAAAAAAAAAAAAAATTCATGAAAAAATTCTAAAATACCAAGTATTCGCACGACCTTTAGGAGGTAAAGTAAAGGTCATGTACTAGGATTTACTATAAATGGTCTCAGATGTACTCAGCAATATGAATAAGTATAGATTTTGGAGGGTGTGATGTAGAGTAACTATAACTTATTCACGACAACTTGTGGGTAGTCCAGGTGGACCACTAGACCTCAAGTGTACTCGAACAAGTACCCTCAATTTTTCTACATCTCTGACTCAATACAGAAATTTGATTCTATAATGTGTAACATTCCTAGACTATATGTAAATATAATGATAATCTTCTTGTTGTAAAATTGTTACTTTTTGCTCTTTAAAGCCAGCTTGCTTCTTTTCTTTATTTCAAGTCTTTTTTTATTTTAGAATTATTTTTTCGGTTTAACTGTTTGTGATATCGTCATCACCTAATTATGAATGTTATCGTATCTAGGTACTTTTCTTAGCAGTTGTGGCAGCATCCAAAACTCCTGGTAATGGGTCAGAACCAACAGAAACTAACAATTTGATACCACCTGCGATCAATACAATTAATAAAATGGTAGTCCACAATAATAAGTTGGCTTCAGAGGAGATTTCCTTCTTGTGGCAGTCAAAGCCTGTCCATCTTGTGGTCTTTTGCTTCTTCTCGTCAAAGGTAGGAGAACACAAACAAGACCAACACTTGGATGACACCTTAGAGCAAGCTCCGTGAGAGTTACAGTTAGAAGTGGAGGCTTGGCAATCTTCTTCGGTGCTGAAACAAGAAACACCAGAAGATGCTAATCCACTTCCAGATGTAGTCTTCTTCATGAAAGAGTCGATTTCCTTAGATCTCTTGTTCAAGGAGTCAATGTACTTGCCTGTCAACTCCTTGGAGCTAGGAATAGCAATGACTGTAATATCGTAGTCCTCTGATAATTCGACAAAGTAATCAGCTAAAACTTGAGAAGAAAATTGGAAAGTTTGAGAGTCAATGCCAATCTTGTTTCCTAAGGAAACCAAGGAGTCCAACTTTAAGAATAACAAATCGTTTTCAGCATCAGCTAACTTATGCTCCTTCAAGTGGACCAATTGAGACAAATCATTAATAAATAATCTATCGTTGATCAACTTCAAAGTGGAAGGGTTACGGATTTCCTCATTAGAAGTTTGCTCATGGTTAAAGGCAAATTGAGTTTGGAAATTTTTCCAGATCGTAGCTAACTTAGCATTGAAGAACTTGAAATGATGAATCAAGTCTTTTTCAGTTTCGTTGTCAGTAGCTAATAATTTTGCTGAGGGTGCTGCCGATGCTGATGATACAAACTTCATTTCGTTAGTTAAAGAGTTTAACTGAACATCCTTGCTGTTCAAAGAAGCAAAGAATTTTGGGAATCTATTGAAGACTTGGTGGATTAACAGCAAGTTTTCGTCGCCAGTATTGCTAATCTTGAAGGAAGGGTTCAATTGGTTCTTTGAGAAGAAGGATTGAGGGCTTTCTAAACCATTAACCACTGCCACCACTCTTGGTTTGTTGAAGGCTTGGTCTTTGATTTTATTGTACTGTCTCGAGATGAAATCTATGGTTTCCTGATAGCTCTTGTCGGCTTCGTTACCCAATCCGTAAAAATCGGAAACGTCAAACTTGTCGGATAAGTACAACAATGCTTCTTGATTGTTCACGATGGGTACTCTTTCAGCATCTGCCACTGAATTGAATTGGAAGACAGCGGTATCTTCAATTGAAGAGGCGAGGACCACGCTTGAGGTGAAAAGCGAAGTAACTAATGAACTAACCTTCATATTATTGCTTAATCAATCAATCGGTCTAATAACAATTATGAAAATGTTCTTCCTCTTAGGATAAACAATTCAAAAGAAATGAAAAGGAAATGGAAATTTGATATGTATATAGATACAATTTAGGACACACCACTAGTTTGAGGCAATGGGTCGAAATATGTATCAGTCAAATTAGATTGAAATGAAATGATTCCCTATATGCAAGAGAAGCGAAGTATCTAAATGATTCGGAGCCGGTTGTTTGCTTAATTGCCTTCGGTATTTCAAGTGGTGTCTCGACTATTGATAAAGATAATTTCGCTCCCCGTTTCATTATATTGGGAGTTTTGGATGGAAAGATTTGGAGGTACTGTGCAGGCAGTTACACAAAACATTTGCTAGCCAATTTGCTAGGATAAGCTCTCTCTAGAGGAGAAAAAATAAATCCTGTAGCGAAAACGTGAGCCAGGCGTTCTGATAGCGATAGCGCGGTTATAAGTTAGCAAAAAAAAAAGGGTCTGGATATGGAGATATCCGAACACTCATCTCGAGGGGGGACGAAAACGTACTAATACGATATGCACAAACTGAAGAGCAACTTGGAAAGTAGAATACGCTATTATTTACATTTCTACAATTGCTATGTCAGCTTTTTTTTTTTTGTTTTATTAATTCTGTTTATTCTCCTTTTTTTGTGATTATTTATATTATTTAATTGAATACCCTCTTACCTTACTCTTATGAATCAGAAACTCTCATCTAATGTGATCGTAGGACTTGGTGGGATATCTTGAGTCTTCGATGACACTTCAGTTTGGATCTTCAAGTCTGGTTTGAATAAAGTCTTGGTTAATGACCTAGTTCTGAGTAATGGTGGAATTGTGGGGCTTGATTGCAGCAGCTCCTTGAGTTCGGTAATTTGGTCTTCGTTGTTGTAGGCACTAAGATCTATGCCCATCTTGGTCAAATCTTCGTAAGCATTGAAAGCCCTCGGCTTTGGCTCCACATATTCCCCAGAGTCAGTCACAGGGGAGTTGGATCCGTCATCTGTGTCGCTCCCGCTGCTGCTGTTGTAGTAGCTCTTGAACTTGGTTAACACCGTCAAAGAGTTCTCATCTTCTTGACCATCAAGGCCCTCAAAGGACTTCGATCTCTGTAATAAGTTTTCTTGCAAAGATACTCTCACGTGGCTCTGGTCCTTCAAGTACTGCTGTAAGAACAGGTAGAGATTCGAAGCAACTTCCTCGCTTGATAAGATAATGATGACTCTGCTTAAGAACGGTAAACTGGACCAATGAGTGATATTGGTCAAGTAGTAATCCGTGCTGTATTCCGTGCTTTCTCCAGCTGGAGTGCGGAGAGAGTTGTTCAAGATATCGAGCTTCAATCTATCAACGAAGGATAATGTAGCAGCGGATTTCTTAGATGCCTTTTCCTCAAACTCGGTGTAAGTCCTGTTATTGGAAAGGAAGTCCTCCTTGTTCAAGTTGGATAAAATGATGGTAGTCTTGTTCATGTTATGATATGTTGTAAAATGCGATGTGTGTGTGTGCGTGGGTGTGTAATTAGATGCTATATGATTTGTAATAAATTAAATATTTTGTCCCTGTAGTTTTTGTTATCAAATTGTCGTGCTATAATAAAATTGTGGAGCAAAGGCTAGAATGACGTAGGTTTTAGTTTGATGAGAGTGTGACTTTATGATAGATAGAGAGAAAAAAGAATCTTTATCAAAATTGTTTAATTGAAAGGAAAAAGAAACTTATATATATACTTTAATTTTCGGATCCTGAGTATCACGGAGGATAGTACTTACTGCCTCAGCTTAGCCCATTTTATTGCCATTTTAGTGTTTTGTCATTTCTTTTGTGGGAAAATTTCTTGTACTTTTTCGCAAAATTCCGCTCATGCCTCACTGGTGCGCGGTTGCAGTGCTAGGAGTGCTTGCAAAATCTCATAGCCATGGTTGCATTTCTCCTTGCTCCACTATGAATTTTTTTCTTGTTGCGCGGTGTACTGGTGTGAAGTTTTTTTTCTCCCTCTATGTCACTTGCCTACAAAGCTCGACACAGCCTTCAGCAAAGTAAAGACTATAATGCAATGAACACTTCGGGTTAAACAGGGCGGAACATTCCGGACATTGACTTTTGCAAGTCAAATACTCTCTGATGGTCAATAGATTTTTGCATTCGCCGCAAAGGATTGCGAGTACTTCTGTATCGTCTTTCTCCCATACTTTAGGAGGATATCCCTTATCCTCCACATGGCACTTGTAGCACCCATAAAAATCGTCGCAGCATTTACACTTTATTGCAATGATATCTAGCGTACTGTGGTAATGTGCACATCTTGTTTTGTTATCTACGATGTTTCCCGATACGGTTGTCATTCTCTATCTAGCCAAGTCCTTTTTCTTGTTGTTGCTTGCCATTCTCAATTTTCAGTTGACTCCCAATATTTTTTCTTGAGACAATAAATATATTTCATGACTCGAGCGGAATTTCCGAGAAATATTCTAAGCCTCAGTAACGCTAGGGATGAGTGAAGCAACTAAATTTTTGCACCCAAACCCAGCTGGGGTAGGGGAGGGAGAGAGAAGGGAAAAAAAGAATGACAATATACAAGGAATACAAGAGATCGCCCGAATGACGATCATCGTAACTGTAGTAATGGGGGGGGGGGGGGTTGATGTTTCTCTCTATAAGACGTTGTTCACAGGAGCGGGAAGCGGAAGTCGGAAGGCAGAGGAAAAAAAGAAACTTTGGCAGTGGATGAAGCAGCCGGAGAGTACCGCAGTCATCAAGTTTATTGAAAGTCACACATCTACGAAAGCGCTACCAAAAGCAAAGACCTCTTTACACTTTTATAATCAATGCTGCGAACCTACGGTTGCTCTTCTCTATTCTCTCTTGTAAACAATAAACAAAACAATACAACGAAAACAAGTTCCTATCTCACCTGAAATAACCCATTCACATTGAAAATCTACAAAAAAGAAACGAAATGCAGCACAGGCAATTCAGATGCCGAAGAGAAAGACAAGGCTGCATAGTTTTCCGCTCTATTTCCGTATCAAATGCACCGAAAACACGTCTAGGATGAACACATAGCCGATTTCAAATGGCTGCATCTTTTTCGGGGAATATTTCAGATCATAGTAAGTATGAAATTTGGTTACGTCATGGAAGTGCTCAAAACTATTTACGTTACTCCACAAGTCGATGAGCAAGGATGGGCAAGGATGAGCTGCAGATACAGGTAGACTCCGAAACCTAGTCGGTCATCTTCAAGTACCTTCACAGCCAACTTGATGCAATTGCCCAATTGCCTTACATGAAAACTTTTCACAATAGTGGGAGGTTACACAGGTTAATACGGTTTTGCTACCAGCAATGTAATTTCTTGTGATACTGTGGTGATTCGTACTGATAGGCCGGTGATAGACGGCGTTTGAGTTATTAATACCCCATTTATGCTTTGCTATCTTGAACTTCCTAATTGAGCCTGATTTTAAAGTATTATTCGAGTGGCAGTTTTGATACGGCAGCACGGCGATATCAAATTCTCTATTTTAGGATTGATGGAAGTAAGGTTTAACGACATCCGCGGCTTATTTATCTACTTCACCCTAGTAAATATGCAAGTGAACAAACAACGTAGATCCTATAGAAGTGTTTATATTTAGAACTGCCCAATAAAATGATACATTCAGTGACAATGATAACGTCATTATTGTTTTAAACCTTCAATTCATGTGTACGGCACCAGAATGATTGGTCAATTGCATGGAAGAAGATTTTTGTAGTCATTTTTCCGATCAATCTAAGCCCCATAGCCCCATCGCGAGGGTGAAATTGCGTTAGCAGAAGTTCGCGAAATGTATGAGAAAATACTGCACCGAACAAAAAAGTTAATGCAACTATCGGGAAGACAATAGGTGAGGCTGCGGCTATGAAATTTTTAAGCTGATCAACCGCAAACGGTTTTAATTATAGCGAACCTTGCAGATACTTTGACATAGAAGATGCCCGAATATGGTTTAACCCTCCATCCGAAGGATAAGATATAAGAATGGCTCCTTTTTCCGAGTTCATGAATTTGAAAAATGGAGAAACGAACAAACCTAGAAAGGAAAAGAATTTTAGAAAAGTCACCGAGAAGCGTGATTAACTAAAGAAAAACACATAGTAACTATCAAACTACTATACTACATTCGCTACTAACATAAAGGAGATATTGGGGTCCAATAACCAAATTTTCCCTCGAACAAAAAAAGCTGGCAATCCCCACATTCCCATCTCCACACAATTGGTCGTTATTCACATTCTCAACTGAGCAATTGAGTCAGATCTATCTAGTCTTGTATTGGTTTACGAAACATTTCTTCTTTCCAACCTCATCGAATATTCGATCAGATCAGAAAAAAAGAAACGAAAAAACGAGGCCGAAAAAAAAAAAGAAATTCAAAAAAAGAAATTTTTCGAGCATAATTCCGACAAAAATTGTCGAAAGCTGCAAAATACGGGGACATTTAGCTTATCAAGATACCGTCCTTCCTATCAAATGACAGAGAAATTATTGGCTCCTGTGTGCATTGCACCCGAGCCCCACACTGAAGAATTGCTTATACGACTCCAAACTACAAGAAAAAGATTGATAGAGGAGGAGCATGTGCCAAAGCATCTCATTCACGACTTGATACAATTAATTGACGACTCCTACAACTTTATTGCTTGCTGCGAAGTTCGTGAAGTTCTGAGTTCTAGCCTTGCTACCCCAGAAAAGGAGAGAGAAAAATTGGTGTATCCGGAAGTGTATGAGGTGGAACCGGATTCCTCAGGAAAGAGTAGACGCAAGACCAGAAGCGAAAAGCTCAGACAGTTAACTGAGGATGCGAAAGTTGAAGATGAGATGGCCGAGCCGGAACATACTTCGAAGAGAAGCAAGACAAGAGATACACACCGCACCCCTCAAGATAGACAAACCAAACCAAACAATGCTAAACCTATACAAAGGCATCTACTGGATAGACTTGACGAAGAGCCAATTGATTTTTGAAAGAAAGAAAGCAAAATACTAAGAAAAAATAACATATCGGTATTCATAATTAATAACAACCTTACCGATATCAACGAAACTTTCCTTTACTTTAACTCTTCATTAGCATAAACCTAATTATTACGAATATCACGACTTACATATACGATTCCCAGCGTAGATTGCATGCAACAATTCAATGGCCCTTACTTGACACCGAAATCGACACAGGAGCGCTTAAAAGATATGCCAATGATTTCCCTTGTGCATAATATACCGATAGATGCTTTAAAAGAATGTAGCATGTGAGAGAAGTTATCCATTCAGCCTTTTTAGAGGGTTTATTTTTTTTTCTCTCCACTCTCTCTTGCAAATGCGTTCCTTTGTCCCGTCCACCTTTATAGATTTTTTTCCCCCCGTCATGGGTGCAAATCCTAAATGCGATGCAATGCGAACCAAAACAAAACAAACCGAGAAAAAAATGGGAAGATGCTTCACACTGTAGCCGCGAATTTCAATTTTCATGGTTGTCCAGACAAAACAGGGTTGAACCAAATGTTTACCTGCGAAAAAGAAACAATGTTTATAACCCCAGACTACATTAGAATACACGGCAAACTGGAAATAGTGGAGGTAAAAAGAGCTTTTTAGACTTTGGAATTGTTGGGGGGATATCTGTAATATAGTGCTTCTTTACTTTTAGAAGTCTATAGAAAATCTTCTAGTAAAAAGCTTCGATTCTGATTGCCCTCTTATTGTATTTCCTCTAACTCAGAAACGCTTCTTGTTGATTTTAGGGACATTTCATTGTGTACCTTACTGGTAATCTTCACGAATCTTTTGCGGTGTATTTATTTTTTTCCCACTATTTTTTTATGAATTTTTTTTTTTTGTTTGTTTGTTTGTTTGTATTGCATTATTTTGGTTTTTCTCACGCACACACGCTCACAAAGTTTCACAAACATAGTGAGTTTGCTTATGTAAATTTATGTTTTCATAACTTCAACACAGCGTTACACCTTGTTCCGCTTTCTTTCGTTAGCACGCTTTCGGTTGACTCTATACTTTAGTAGTGCTTGGTATCTTCTCACATTCAGCATAACCTTACCACTTACCAAAGCACCATAAAGGACGAAGACTCCCTGTACTTCCCTTTCCCTCTAACTCTATTCAAAAACAAACACAAACAAATACATAAACAAAATACAAACACAAATCCACCACTCCAGGGGGAAACACCAACAGAAGAAATCAAACTTGTATTCACACACTTTACTCAAAAAAGCAAATACATGAATAACAGGGCCCGTTAAGCTAGAAGAAGATCCTATATACCAATCGTTTCTCCATCTACACCACTACAACTAAAACACAAAAAAGGGCAAATACATCGCATTCCTTTGACAACTCACAGTACTAACCATACCAGTTTAACTTCTTTATAATATCAGTCACTCGCTAAACCCATTCCATATTATTAATAGTTACATACGGCAGTATTGAATTTTATCACTCCAACAATTGTCAAGCATATTTTCATTCTTTCTTTCATACACATAACGAAAGCTGTCTAAAGCATACTAAGGGGCAATATTCAGACATATACTCCTACAAATTACATCCTTAAAACTTCCAATAACTCCATTTCTATATTAAACTTAAGTCCAAGTCACCATGAAGAGCAAGTCTTATAATGATGAAAACATCGAAGTCAAGCAAAAGAAGTATCTTAAACCATCAAGAAAATTGCTGCCCAAAAGAGAAGTACTCGGTGATGTTACTCAATTGAACGAATTCAATTTGAGGAAGAAGACCGCCGATGCTTTGAGACAAAAGCAGCTGAAGGAGCCACTGAAGTCAGATCATTCGCGTGCCCAACTGCAGAGATTCCCAATCTATAAATCTACCAAAAAGCCACGATTAGAAAAGGAGGTGGTTGATGTAGAAACTGATGAAGAAATTGAAGAAGATGCAATCAAACAACATTTTGATCAAGTGAGTAGTGACAATGTCACTGTTGAGCAACAGCAACAATTATTCCATTTAAACCACAAGCGAGACGCATATGCAAATGAACTTATTGATGTCGACAATGAAGATAGAGAAGAATCCATTCAAATCATTGATGGCAAGGAAGGAAAAAAGAGAAGAGAAATCATTGATGTTGACGATTACGAGAACGAAGAAGCACAGCCTGTCATTATCCTGGAGAAAGTTCAAGCTCTCCACCCAGAAAACTTTGGACATGTCCAGAACGCCGAAGATGAACTTGAAATAGTAGAAGAAGAGGAAGTAGAGGACGAGGAGGAGCAAGAAGAAGAAGAAGCTGACGAGGAAGAAGAAGCCGACCGTAACAACTACATCCGCAACCCCTTTATACCAATGGAACCAACTTGGAACAGAGCGATTTTCAACGAGCTACAGTTTGTCATGAGAAAGTTCTCCAGAAATACTCTTGATGATAATGATGAGGATACTTACGATGTGACTATGGTTGCAGAATATGCGCCAGAAATTTTCAACTACATGCATGAACTTGAACATAAACTCGCACCTGATGCTAACTACATGAACAACCAAGATGAATTAAAGTGGGAAATGAGAAGTGTCTTGATTGACTGGGTTGTTCAAGTTCACAGCAGATTTAACTTACTACCAGAAACGTTATATTTAACTGTTAACTACATAGATAGGTTTTTAAGTAAGAGAAAGGTGTCATTATCAAGATTTCAACTAGTTGGTGCAATTGCATTATTTATCGCAGCCAAATATGAAGAAATCAATTGTCCAACTGTCCAAGAAGTTGCTTACATGGCAGACAATGCATACAGTATAGATGACTTCTTGAAGGCTGAAAGGTTTATGATTGATGTTTTAGAGTTTGATATGGGCTGGCCTGGTCCAATGTCATTCTTGAGAAGAACAAGTAAAGCCGATGACTATGATTATGAAACAAGAACGCTAGCAAAGTATTTCTTGGAAATCACAATCATGGATGCCAGATTCGTTGCAAGTCAGCCGAGTTGGTTAGCGGCAGGTGCCCACTATTTATCAAGAAGATTGTTAAATAGAGGCGAGTGGACGGAAGCTCATGTCTTCTACTCGGGATACACCGAATCACAATTAAGACCCTTAGCTGAAGTGTTATTGGATAATTGCCGTAACGCTCAAACGCATCACAAGGCGATTTTTGAAAAGTACCAAGAACGTCGTTATAGAAGATCAGCCACTTTTGTACAAGAATACTTTCAAGCTATTGATAGTTAGAGAGAGCATACAAGACCTAAGATTAAAAGATTAAAAAAGCAAAAGAAAAAAAAAGATAACCAGATCAAGATCGTAAACAGAGGAGTATGGAATATGAAAGTATATCGATCAATAGCAAGGCTATTTGATTTTGTTTCCATTTCCCGAAACCTTCAATCACAACTTTCATCATTTTTACCACATTCAAATTTGAAATTATAACACATGTTAATTTTCGTGTACACTAGATTTTTACTAGCAAACTTGCTAAGTCACAAATATAATACAATAATATTCTAAGACACTTTGATGTAGGCTTGTAAACACTTTGTGTGGTGCGTGGGGTATAAACCGTTATTTGCACATCATCGAATCACGAGCCCTGCTCATTGCTAATATGAGACAAAGGAAAAATTAAACCCACAGTAAAAAAATCAGGACAGACCAAAACATCACCCCCCTTACATCTTCAATCTCTCCATCATTCAAAGCTCTGATTTTTTTTTAGTTAATTTCAGACTAAATTCATCAATTACTATCACAATGTCCTCAAGAATTTTAATTAACTCGTTACGTCGTTCTGCTGCTAACGCAATCAAACCGGCTGTCTTCAGAAGTGGAATCAACTTCTCTACTGTTTCCAGAGTGTCATCCCAAAGATTCTTATCTACCCCATCTATCTCGAACTTGAAGAAAGTTTTAGAATCAGAATTACTGGAAGTTGCAGAAATCGGTAACAAGTTGGATGAAGAGTCTCAAAGTTTTATTGACCAAGCTGGATTCCAAGTCAACCAAAAGGAAGGATCTGTCATTGTAGAATTAACCAAGGCTACCGCTGATAACGAAGTTGTGCATGTTTTCTTCGACGCTGACGATGTCACCAATGTTCCAAGCGATATCGGATTAGAAAACGAAGGAAGTGGCGCAGAAGAAGGTTTCGAAGAAGAATTAGACGCAATTGATGAATTGATGTGCAACGCCAGAGTTGTCATTGAAAACACATCTACCAACACTGCCTTATTCGTCAACTTATTCTTGGAAAATGAGGCCGGTTTGGTCGTCGACCACTTCAACGTTCAACTGAATGCAGCTGAATTCCTCAAGGGTGCTCACGAGGGCAAGTTCTCTGACCTTGTCAACTACAGCGGTCCTTCGTTCTCCATGTTAGACGAAGGCTTACAAATCACATTCGAAGAATATTTAGAATCTAAGGGAATCAACAACGAATTAGCTGACTTTATCACCTCATACAGTGAATTCAAGGAAGAAAAGGAATACCGTAAGTGGTTAAATGATGTCAAGTCTTTCTTCTAAGTCCTGTCCCTAATGGGGGTGTTGCAGCTACAACGCCTATAGGTCAATATAATGCCAGAAATGAGACATCAACTACATGTGACCTCAAGTTTTTATAGTGTGCATGTCAGACCCTAGCAATTGTTCGTACATGTGGTTGTTTCTTGCTTCAATCGACTAGTTGATCCAACTAACCTTGTTCATAGTACTCTTCAGTAGTAGTAAAATAAATGTTCTTGTATATAAGCCAGAATTGTATAGCTGTGACTGTTTTTTCGTACTTCACGTGACAAATACTCTCATAAATAATCTGCCATTTTTCACGGGTTTATACTTCTTCATAGTTAATTTTTTTTTCATTCCTACATAGTGGAAACCTCATACTGGTACACTCAAACGACGAAAAAAAAAAAAAATTGTTGAAAACAATCCGTAGTTAACCTTGAAAGAAGCTTAACGAAACTATACTATATCAAATATGTCTGAAGCTTCATTCTCATACGCTGCCTTAATCTTGGCCGACGCTGAACAACAAATCACCGCTGAAAAGTTATTAGCTATCACCGGTGCCGCTGGTGCTTCCGTCGAATCTTCTTGGGCTGATGTTTTCGCTAAGGCTTTAGAAGGTAAGGACTTAAAGGAATTATTATTCTCCTTCGCCGCCTCCGCTCCATCTGCTGCTCCAGCTGCTGGTTCCGGTGCCGCTGCTTCTGGTTCTTCTGACGCCCCAGCTGAAGAAGCTGCTGAAGAAGAAAAGGAAGAATCTGACGATGACATGGGATTCGGTTTATTCGATTAAGCGTGCTAGCTCAAGTATAAATCAAATTCATCACAGTCTAGATAAAGCAAATACAAACCAAATAAAAAATATAATGATTCAAGTCACAAACATATTCACAAAGTTGTATCAATAATGAAACAAGTTCAAAATTTTGTTATACTGAGAAATCACAATCTATATGTAGAAGTCTACGATTGATGAGGAAGAGAGTGTTGGAAGATACGCACAGGATGATGACGCTGCGCCTAACAGTGCAATGCTGTGGAACAGATCCAATGTCTCCCTCAAAATGTTCCATGCAAATTTGGACTATTCACTCTTCCTATCATATCGCTGTAAAGTGTAGTACCTAGCAAGGGAAATTCTTCCGTCGAGCCATCCCTGCATATAATCGATTTGCTAGATTCTCATACACCATGGTAGGCTGCCGCCGGTTGCAACATCAATATAACTCCATGCCGATGGTGTGGACCAGTTGGGAGTACAGTGCATCACCTATTCACACGTATTTCCATTGACACACGAGGCAGAACCACACCAGGGATAAATGCGATTGCATTGTGTCGAATTTCTTTTCATCGTGCATAGCAGTGACATTCTAATTAAGAGTTCGGGAACCATATAACTACATACAAAAGTGAAGCGGGTCGGAAACCAGCAGTTTGAATTCCGACATTGTTTGCACAACTGACGTACCCGGACACACCAATGCTTCGTACATGAACTTACGGAAAATTAGAGACCTCTTAGTAGCCCACCCGTGTAGGCTCAGCAATTATCTCGTGCATACAATGTCAAGGAAGCGAGGACAAGAGGGGACCAAATACAAGACAAACGGCGTTACGGGGACGGCGAGTACAAATTGGGCCTAGAAAGCCATAAATTACAGAAAATAACACCCGGATTATGTTTACATGAAATGGCTGAAAGGTGTAGTGAAGGCCCCTTCAGACCGTTTTCTTTTTTTTTTTTTTTTTTTCTTGTTTTCTATTGTATTTTTCATTTGAATGCATCTTCCTTATGCAATACTTGCTTCTGATGCGATATAAAGTATGGCCAAAATCTGGATTAAGGTTACAGAATGTGTCTCACCTTCAGTATTAGATATGCTGTCTAAAATCGAAAACGGGCAACCTTAATTAGGGTCTCTGGTATGGCTATGTCCTAGGGTTGCAATTCTTGCTTACCCATATTTTTTTGCTTTCTTTTTTTCTTTCTTTTTGCTTGCCCGTTGGTCATTTGTGACACTGATTCGTTTCAATCAACATTTCAGAATGAAATGCCCGAACAATAGTCCAGCTAATCGGGCTTTAGGACCAATTTTTCTCACCCTCACTTCACATCAATGGGGGTTTTTTTTTCTTGAAACTCAATTGCGAATATAGTATAGACCAGCTTTCAAAAGTCACTGTCCTCAAATTTCTTAATCAACAACAATTGTTTATTTGCATTGACATGCCGCCCGTCCAATCCAGACGTACAGAGATCGCAGTGTCGCCTTTGCATGAATAGAAGAATGAAAATGCAATAAAAAGAATCAAGGCAGAAGAAACCTCAAAAGCATAACTACATATATTAGTGTACTCGCATGTACAATGTATTTCATCACCTGCTTGCCCAACGCACATTACACATTCCTTCCCCCTAACGCAATTAGACGAAAGGCTTTCAACAAGGAGCCTTGAGACGGCTTCGTTACTCTCTAGAAAAACTCGTAAGGCAGAAGTACATGCCCCTTTTGTAGTGCAAACTAGGTTTCATTTTTTGTTGTTGCCGCTTCTAATATCTCTTTTTATTTTATTTTTTTTTTTCTCATCTTTTTTTTTTTTTGTTAAAAATTATTTTGTACAGTGTGCATTCATATGGCTGTAATAAGACCACTTAACGGCAGATTGGTATAAATATGTATATATATCTCACCATCCAGCTGATTTTTCTCAAAGAATCTGACCACAATTATTGATTTAGAGCTCAGTTAACCATAAACATTTTAGAGTGAATTTCATCTGTAGACCGTTGCATGGATAGTCTATATAAAAGCTATCAATATTTCAATATAAACGTCTGAATACACTGGTTCTTATATTTTAACAAGAAACCACAAAGCTAACACTACAAAATGTCATTAACCGGCACATACTTTCTTGCGCACAAAGTTCGAAGGAAGATGCTTCTAGATGCTGCTAACCCCAATGTGAACTTAAGAGTCATTGTCACACAAGCAAATATGTTTGACAACTTGGTTCAACATATCACTACTGCAGGAAACGCAAAGCTAGCAGCTACAGTAGATAAAGGATTATCAAGAGGCAAAATGCATAACGGTGATAAGAATAATGTAACAATCCCAAAGTCATCTGGCCCATCAGACAATATTGAGGTGGTGGCAGCAGGACCGAAGGAAAAGACGGCGCCAAAACCTAGGGTTGAAGTATTCTCAGGCTCGGTGGTAGATTCCAAAATAAAGGAATACGAAATGGAGGATGAATCAGATACTTCTGACTATGAAGATGACGACTATGATGCAAATACCCAGAGTAATGAGCACTTTGACTACAACCACAGTAACATTGCTTCGTATATCTACCCCACTTTGTCTCCGGCTGTGTTTAGAGGCGAAGTGCCTCGTAACAGGTATAGCTACACAGTTATAGAAGGGGAAGCCAAGTTAAACTCTGATGAATCAGATACAGATTCAGATTCAGAGTCAGATTCAGACTACTATTACTCATCTGAAGAGGATGAGGACCTACTTCACTATACATACGATGAAGTTTTCCTGTCCCCCTTAGATGGTACTGCTGGAAGAAACTCCAATTTACATACAATTTTGGAAGAAGATCCAGTCTTACTAGAATATGAACGAAACTCTCCCATAATTGTTTAATTCAAGGGGCTGTGTGTCAACATCATCTTGGTTTAGCTGGGATGTCTGATTTTTCGAATTTGCATCCACGAAGAATATGCAGGACATATAATCTCCAATTCCAATTTTTTCTAACTTCGAGTGCTAATTTCCATTCCAATACTAATTTTATTTCAATACTAATACCTTTTACCACTCCCTCTAATATAATTTATTTTTGAGTCACTAGCCAAATAAACGATTTGAAAAGAAGAATAACTGTGAATTATTGTGTACTTCAGTGTAATCTCGTATATGCAAAAAAATATGGGCGACGTAAGAAATATTTTCTTAAACACCCAAGATTACAAAGACAACAATAAAAGAAGTCAACACGACATTTGTTTCAAAGTTAAGAATTAGCACTAGGTACGTTAAAGTAATCATAAAAAGGTTTAGTACCGATTTAGATTATATCTTTGTTTGGATTGTTTTCACTAAACCATATAAGAGGTTACGCATATGGAATAGATCTATGAATAGAGTCAGAATTAGCCTTTCAAACTCGCTTTTCAAGGAAAAATTGCAAGATAGGAGTGAAACGGTTGCACATAAGACTAATCTTAGGTGTTTCAAGAGATAACATGTTTCATCTGCAATTTTAGACACTATAGAGGTTTGGCGCAAAAGTTGTTGCAAAATAGTTCGTGAAAAATCTTGCAGCATGCAAGAGTTCATCTTGAGCGTGTGTCACATGTACGGCTGCAAGTTCCTGACGTCCTGCATATCACACTATTTTTATAATACCATGGCAAGAAAGCAGTGTCCCCTCCCCACGCATGTGATTGAATCTACGGAGGGCTTGTCAACGCAGATTGTGGCAAAAATATGGCTATGTTAATGGTGTTCTAGCGAATTGTGTTGGCTAAAACCAGTAAACTTGAGTAGAGTGGGCGCAATTTTAAAGATATCTCGATTATGCCTTGGTCACTCCCTAGCGATTGCATAGTTTAAAAAAAATATGGGATCAATTGGATATGGATGACCATTCCTACGATCAAAGTTCTGAGTTTACGAGTAATATTCATCCCCCTTCCCACCCCCCCCCCCCCCCCCCACTTATTAGTTGGTATTTGGGTATATTGTGGAGTATTATTTTCTTGGTCATAAACTTTTCACGTTATGATCCATTGAAAAGGTTAGCTGCCAATACCTCTAAAAAATAAAACGGTTCTCGTATGTGGTCCTACATAAAGCAGCCTGCATGATAACTATTACGGGAAATTTTTATGTTACATGCAGGATGTCAATTATACATTCAGATTATTAATCTTGATCATAACATTAAGCATTAAGAAATACTAGGCTGATTAATAAACTACACATCTGGATAGTGAGTCATTTAATTAGTAAGGAACACCAGCAGAAGCTTATTCGAAGGGCAACTGGCAGAATTCCAGGGTCAGTGTTGTATTTCGAGATAAGCTAACCGAAATGAAAGAAAAGTCAAAAGGAAAACGAATAATACTTTTAGATACCGTACAGGCTTCTGAAACAAGAAAATTTCAAAAAAAAAAAAAAAAAAATAGAGAAAGATAGTAGGTCATACGTCTCTAAAGTTGAGCGAGATGCTCGCCAAGATTTATATGCGTTTCTTGAGCATACATTTCATTCTGCAGATGGAACCTCAGCAAATGGTATGGAACTCAACGCGTCTCGATGTGGATTAATTGATTTAACCCAAAATTGTGCTAGCTCTGCCCCAGCGAAGCTCGCAGGATAATTCTCGGAATTCGTTTGCAACTACGCGGAAAGTCAACCGGAAAAAAGAAAGAAAAAAAAGAAAAACCTAAAATGCCAAGTTATATGCACACGTCAAATTTGACGTATTACAGGACAACTGTGTTTGTAGATCTAAGTCATCATGACGACTTAGGCCAGAATAATTTGTAGATTGTGTCAACGCATATAAGCAGTCAAAACTCGGTTTGAACTTTGGAGGAAGTGGGTGAGGATGTAGAATAATTGAACCATTTTTTCAGAAACATGATGGTGGACGGCATCGACGGCAAGTGCCAACATCGTGAATTAACTTCATAAAATCGTTCACCGATGAATTTTGATGTTGCGAGTGAATCTCGATCAACCATAACCTCCCCTTGTTGAGAAGAAGAGTCGGATAAGCACGTAGCAGCCTTTCGGTAGCTTTTACTAATAGACCGAGTTGGATTAGTGAGCAATATGTTGTCAACCGAGTAAAGGTGAACTGCAACAGAACACACTTGTGGGTGTTCCTCTGCATGCGGTTTTGCTCGTTCCGGTTCCTGGAAACAGACTCCGAGGGCTTTTCATTCAGCCCTCAAGCCCTTGTGGAGAGCTGAAACCGGACAAGCGAAGCAGTAACTCGCTCAATGGAAGGTTTTGGGTAGGAGGGTAGCCAAATGGGATTATCGGAACGACAATATTTTCTCTCTTGTAGCCTATATTTGCATCAATGGAATGCACCTTCTGAGATTCGATCCGGTTATCTTCCCCGGACCTAATGTGAAATGACGGACCGTGTGCAAATCTGGCATACGTCCCGTAAACACGGCTAAGGTTTATATTGTACCAGTTCGTTTTGTGTATTCTTTCTTTTTTTTTTTTTTTTATTTATTTTCTGTAAGCCGTCTTTGCACCCTATCTCAGCGGTTTTGGAGAGGGCTGTCCGGCAGATACTCCGCGATATTTCCAATACATGGAACTTTTGGACAATGTGCGTTGCCCGGAAAAGTCAGAAAATTGGATTTTGAATTTGGTGCAACGGGCAGAATTGAACTGCAGCTTTTTACCCGTCTGACACACAATTGTGTGCCACAGCTTGGATTATGACAACAACAACACGAGTGGAAGTAAAGCAATCAACACGAAAGTGTATAGCGACAATTCTTATCAGAGATACACACAAAGAGCAAATAAAGATTAATAATGGTATTTCAAAGCAACCCGATAAATTTAAAGTTGCTTATGAATCATCGCATTTGACTTACTAAGTCGTTCCGCAAATAATGCAGATCCGAGAGATCAATGTACAGGACGAAGTTTAATAGATAGGATCCAAAATTGAAATAAAAAAAAAAAAAGCTAAAAAATATTATGGCTCGGATATTGCGAAAAACCACCTTCCGTTCCTCTTGCTATTTCAACTCCATTGAGGTAAAAAACTCGGCTTATGCGCCCGTTCCATACTCAGCCGTTTTAGCTCCTTTCTCCGCAAAAGTCAGTTATTGCCAGTCTTACGAGCGAACATTCAAAAAATTTCTGGGTAAGCGAGTCCACTAAGGTAGATCCTCAGGAAATGTATCTCTAACTTTTATCCCCGGGTTTAAGAAAAATACTCAATAATCAAGCCCAGTCTAATAACCCTTTTGCATAGCGTTTTCTTTTCTTTGCGATACCTCGTATGATTAAGTGTCTGCTGATGGACATCATAGCCCTTGTAAATTGTTCTGAAACCCCTTGCAAACTCCTCTCCGACCGGTCTGAAGTTGCGCTCTAAGTTTGCTCACCAAAAAAAAAAATGAAAAGTTCTAGAGGTATCTATTGTTCGAAGATAGCTTCTCTACAGGGCCTGGTGTTTCGGATCGTATCCGGGGTTAATCTTTTTTGAGTAATCCTGGAAAAAAAAAAAAAAAAACAATTATTTCCGTTCCGAGTGTGTCAGAAAAGAGCGCAAGCTGACAAAAAAAAAAAAAAAAACCTTGTTTTGTCAGACCGATGACTAAGACTTTCAAGCCGTTGTCTGAAACATATAAAGAAATGAAATCCTCCAAGAAATGTCAAAAGTATTTCAAGTTATCATCACTACAACACAAACATTCGATAGATTTCCTATCATATATATCTAACATCTATATTCTGGTTTACAAACTTGTATAACGTATACCCTAGCACCCTTTACTATTACTATTACTACTATAGTCCTACTATTATTGTATACAGGAACACATATAACACATACATAACACACATATATACAAAATGTCTACTTCTATGTCATTTGCCCAAACTTACATTCTTGCATCCAAAGTAAGATCAAAGCTTACCAAGGAAGCCTCGAACCCAAAGTCTAGTCTTCGTGTCTTGGTAACTCAAGCAAACATGCTTGACAACTTGATGGATCACATTGCCTCTGAAACTGCCAAGAGAAACCAAAAGTTCCGCTCTGTGGTTATCGACAACGAAGACGTTGAAGAAGAAGAAGAGGAAGAAGACTCTGAAGATGAAGAATCTGAAGATGAAGAAGAAGAAATACAAGGAAAGAGCAAGTTAAGAAGAAGAGTTAGCTTTTCCATTCCAAACAGAGGTCGTCAATTAGCCACCAGTGTTGCTGAATACGAAGTTGAATCTGACTCCGACAGCGACTCCGATGACGATGACATGGAATCCGAATCTGATTCCGACTACTACTACAGTACCGATGAAGATGACAAGGAAGAAGAAGAAGAGGAAGAAGAATCTGAAGACAAGAACATGACACAATTATCCGCAACCGAATCCCTTTACCAATTAAAGAGATCTGCAAGCTCACAACAATCTATTTTCAAGGAACTCCCATCTATCAACCTTCAATATCTTTCTGCCATCTCCGAAGAAGATGAAGAAGATTCCGAAGACTCTGAAGATGAAGTTGAAGAGATCCATGAACACGCCGAAATTCCTGAGTTGTCTCAAAGTTTGTCTCTTACAGATGATGAAGATTTCGAGCATGAACATTACAGATTGGAACACTCTCGTACCCACTACAAACCAAGATACCAAGAATCCATTGATGGTAAGATTGCAAACTTCGATTTCACCCATCACAACGATATTTCACAACATCACCATTTGGGCCACCAAAGGCACAACGCTATTATAAGCATGGAATCAATTTTATAATCCATGTTGATAATAACGATACGATGTTTACGAGCTTTACGAATTTTATGTGCATAGTTTTTTATTTTTTTTTGTCGGAAGATTATTTATATTACAACTTATACAACCTAAGTATTTATTTATAGACATATATGATATTAGATCTTTAAACCTTCAATCATCTGTAAGCCTTCAACTATCTGGAGTCCCTGTCGGGTCTGTCTCAGATTTGCATCCAACCTCAGACATCGGTACTGTACAGCAATGTGGCAGGTGCAGTGGCAAGCAAGCATAGGTGTCGGACATAAACTTGCGCCGCCGCGATGGTGACGATTTTGAAAAATAACGGCCGTGGCTTATATCCAGGTTTAAATCCGAATCTCGTTTCTGAGCATTGTCCCTCACTAGCCCCGAAATGCACGCTGCTGTATCCTCCGTCTTAAAAGCGAACTTTTCATTTAGGCGCGACGTCTTGCGACGGTGATAACTCAATTACTCCGCATACCATACACTTTTCAGCTGTCACTGGGCCTAAGCTCCGTACCGTCATCTGTTTTTGGTTTTGCATATGTAAAAGGCTATACTCCAGTAGTTACTCCATACTTTGACCTTATTTTTTACTCCATATGGGCTAAGTCACACCACGGAAATATTCTACATGTATATGAAGAATCGTGTCATGAAAATGTATGAATGCTTAGTCTCGTAAGGACCGACTGTGTAGTTTGTGGGGAAAGCGGCTTGTGATGGAATGTCGGTTAGAAATGATCGGTGAAATAGTTTGGATGTCAGCAAATACACATTTTCCGATTATGGCACCATTTATCAAAAAGGGTCCTAAAATTAGAATGACATCGGATGTAATGAGACATGTTGCTGAACCACAGTAGCAACTGCAATGTAGTTCTGGAACATCCCACTGTTTATATTACTTGCAG
The DNA here is from genome assembly GCA_029581775.1 of Dujonia boleticola. Classification (NCBI taxonomy): domain Eukaryota; kingdom Fungi; phylum Ascomycota; class Pichiomycetes; order Serinales; family Debaryomycetaceae; genus Dujonia; species Dujonia boleticola. Next base: position 286,492 of record JARGRU010000006.1, on the reverse strand, counting down.
CAGAAAACATGCACTCAATTAATATTATATCAGTTTACATCATATTATCTTGCATTATTTTATTTTATTTTTTCTATATGTCAATCTTACATTTGACATCATGCTTGACAAGAAACTTATCGTGCATTCTCCTTGTTCAAAACAAATATGTATATGCCTCTAAACTTGTCAGATTATAGAGGCAGTATCCAGTTACTCCTTTATTTTTTAAGACATCCTTTGTTTTGCAACCGGTACGATTTAAACAACGTACCTTCCCCCCCTCATAACAAATGAGGATATGCGACCAAGAAAAAACATCTACTTAGCCTATCCAGATACGCCTTGTGGATCAAGATTGGAAATAAGACAAACAATTAGTCCACACCACATGTTGGACAATACTCGCCTGAACGCGTTTTTCCAACATTAGCAGCTTCACACTTTTTTTTTTTCTCTTTTGGGTTTGGTAGCTGCACACGGAGTTGTCTAATTAAGACATAGAGTCTGATGTGGACTAGTGAAAACACCCACAACTCTTCTCTTCGTGGAAATCAAATCAGTGCTTTTAAAGAGCACTTCAGTTGTACAAAAATGGGGAAACTCGGTGACCTCAAGTTCTTGGAATATTTTCTAATTTGACCTTTCCACTCTCGATCCAGAATGGATCAATCAATTTTTGCCTTTCCTCATACATAACCTTATAAGACGTCTTGATAGTACCGTCACTCACACCAGTTTTTTCAGCAATCTTAGATGGTTGTAAGTCGGCACCAAATACTAATGCTGCCATATAGATGACTGTGGCTGCGATGGTGATTGGTGATCTACCTGCCAACACACCAACTTCCTTACATTGTCTAGCAATATATTCTGCAGCATTCGTAACTTGAGTTGATAAACCCAAGTGAGAACAGAATCTTCTAATCAAATCTTCAGCCGAAGTTTGTGTGGTTTGCATGTTGTCTTGAATAAGAGAATAGGCGTTAGGGTTGGCCTCATTCTTCTCCTGCAAGATCTTGTTCATAATCTTGAACACTTTTCCGATTTCCTTTCTGGGAACGTTGGTCAACGCCCTTATTTCCTTGAAAGTTCTTGCGACACTTGCCTTTCTACAACCGATAAAGATGGCAGCTGCCATTATAGACTCTTGAGACTTACCCCTAAGTCTTCTCTCGTCATAAACTAGCTTGTATACTTCCTTGGCACCATCTTGTACAATCTTTGGCAACTGGTAACCATCACACATTTGGGAGATCTTAGCATAAGCAGCAGATAATGCGTTATCCTTCTTGTCCACCAAAGATTTAGATTGAGCTCTATTCAACTCTCTTCCAACTCTGGTGTTTTCTGGAACATAAGAAATCATAGTTGACAAATCTTCAGTGTCCAATAATGGGTTTCCGGCATCACCCACACGGCTTGGATCATCACCATTTTGATCATCATTTGAAAATGTTCTCCATTCAGATCTTGTATCGACTACTCTATCACTTAAAACTAAACCACAACTTCCACACACGATATCCCCTTCACTAAATCTTTCAATCAAGTCTGGTGGATATATCTTACACTCGGGACAAGTGAGTGTGATATTCAAGTTTGGCCCCAAGAATGGCTTATCTTCAGCTTCGACTGAAACACTCATTCTAGTATACGAAAGCAAAGACTTCAAAGCAACTCAAAAAAAGCAAAATGTAATGCTAATTAATGTAAACCCTTATAAAACTTATACCCTCTTAGTGATTGAAAATGTCCTCTTTGTAGAGTATATGATTCCCGCTTTACGCTTAGATATACAGCCACTTATAACCTAGGCAGGGAATTATATAGATATCAAGAAAGAAGAATACTTTGAAGAAAGAAAAGATGTAAGTTACGTCAGGATTATTAATTGGAAATTTTGTGTTTAATGTATCATCTTTTTTTTTCCTCACCATATGTAGTAGGTAGTGTGTGTAGCGATTAGATCTGCAGATAGGCATCAGTCATGTGACACAAGATCAAACCCCACTATATTTACGATGGTGATTGAAACACAGGAATCCGATTATTCATGCAAATGCTTTGCCCTTTTTCTAGTATGTTAGGGCATATATTTGTAGCGGTTAAGTCTCATCCTCTTTGCAATATGATCAAATTCTCGGCTGTTTCAGATCATGAATTTTATAAGAGATGTTGAAAAAAGTTACCTTCTTTAAGCGATCTAGCTTTTATTTGCAGCCATGATTTGCGTCGCAGATGAGGAAAATAGCTGAAGTTCTGACACTTAACTGCATCTACTTCACACTGAGAGCAAACAAGTTAGCTACACTCAACCTCTAGTAATGGATATGTTGAAACCTACCAGATACAGATATCCCTCTAGTCTCATAGCATCCATACGGGCTTGTAAGATTAGCCTTTTTAGCTTAGTGGTAGAGCGTTGCACTTGTAATGCAAAGGTCGCTAGTTCAATTCTGGCAAGAGGCAACTTTTTTTTTTTTGAAGTCTTTTGTTTTGCTAATATTCAATAATTTACATGCAGTATCTCGCCACTTTTACTGAAGTATTCTAGGAGTACATCGTCTTGCTTTTGGTTTGCTTTACTGAATTATATTTGACGCCGCATTCAACTTCTGTAAGGATTGCTGATCTTAGAGTCCCTAACACGACTAAGAAGCTACAGTATGCCTGGAATGGAAATCAACAGGATTGGTCTGTTACGACTAATCTCTGGCTACATGGCACCGGGATCAAAAGCAACAAAGCGTTTAATGCTATATAGAAATTTACACATGGTTCCCCATGTTTCAAGAATGCCAGTGTCGTCATTGCACCCTCCATTAAAGCAAGTTACACTTTTAAGACGGCTCAGCTTCTTAAAAATGGCCACGAGGGTTGTTAAGTTGCCAGTATACATTGGAGGGACAGTTGCCGCTGGAGGGAGTTATGTTGCATATAAAGTGGATCAGGCATCAACTTATACGCAAGATAAATTATCAACCTTGAAAGACTTTACCGATGGTATATTTGGAAAGATCAAGGGATTGGGCGAGGGCCTCGTAGGTGAAAATGGTGCCGATGGCGGTTCTGGAGGTGATGGTGGTGGTAGTGACACGGCGACCGCGGTAGGCGCAACTGCTGCTGCAGTTGGATTCACGTCAGACGAAGATGAAGATGAAGATGCATCAAAGGAGGATGATGAGGATGAAGCAGAAGAAGATGAGGAGGTCCTCCTTGAAGAAGATGATGATGAAGAAGAAGAGGAAGACGAAACTGACAACGAGATGCTCAACCTCACTCGTCAAATGATTGAAATTAGAAACTTACTTCTTAATGTTGATCACACCGACACTTTGAGACTTCCATCAATTGTTGTGATTGGTTCGCAATCTAGTGGTAAGTCTTCCGTACTTGAGGCAATCGTTGGTCAAGAGTTCTTACCAAAGGGTTCCAACATGGTCACAAGAAGACCTATTGAGTTGACATTGGTGAATTCACCAGGTACAGCTGCTGACGTAGCCGAATTCCCGGCATTAAAGTTAAACAACCTCACAAACTTCGAAGAGGTGCAAAAGATCCTCTTCGATCTCAACATGGCAGTTCCTGAAACCGAATGTATTTCGGAAGATCCTATCCAAATCACCATTAGATCTCCTAGAGTTCCAGATCTTTCCTTGGTGGATTTACCGGGTTACATTCAAGTTGAAGCAGCTGACCAACCTACCGAATTGAAGCAAAAAATTAGAAAGTTGTGTAACAGGTATTTAGAGGCGCCAAACATCATCTTGGCAATCTCTGCTGCAAACGTTGATTTGGCGAACAGTGCCGCCTTGAGGGCTTCGAAGCTCTCCGACCCAAGAGGTGAAAGAACTATTGGTGTTGTCACTAAATTGGATTTAGTCAAACCTGAAAGGGCAAGAGATATTTTGACTAATAAAAAGTACCCATTGAAAATGGGTTACGTTGGTGTTATAACCAAGGCCCCCTCAAAGGGTAATCACAATGGTTTGTTTTCCAGAAAACAAGTTTCGTCATATCAATCATTTGTTGCTCAGCAAAACTTTGAAATTTCCTACTTGAAAGAGAACAAGCAAGATTTTGTAGGAACGACAACGGGAACACGTAACTTGAAGAGAAAGTTGATGAAGGTGTTAGAGAAATCAATGGCATCTTCATTGAGGCCAACTCATTTGGCAATTCAGCAGGAACTTGAAGAGGCATCTTACCAATTTAAGGTTGAATTCAACGATAGACCGTTAACTCCCCAAATGTACTTAGCCAATAACATTGACATGTTGAAATTGGCCACTAAGGAGTTAAGTCACAACTTTTCCCGTAAGGAGTTAAAATCATTGTTGAAGAACGAGTTGGATCAGAAAGTGCTCGACCTTTTGGCAGAGAGATACTGGAATAAGCCATTCCTGTTGAAGAAACCTCAACAGGAATATAATGAGCCTGACTTGAGAGAATTGTCGCAAATATTCAAGGTTGAAGATGATACTTACTGGCATAAAAAGCTCGACCTTGCAACCAGTTCGCTTACAAAGTTGGGTGTAGGTAGACTTTCAACCAACTTGGTCACCAACGCCCTCATCACCGAAATCGGAAACTTGGTTGACACCACTCAGTTAAGGAACCATCCGATGGCAAAGGATGCTGTGAAGGATGCATGCAAGGCAGTGCTCTCTGCCAAGTTCTACTCGACAGCAGATCAAGTTGAAAATTGTATCAAACCATATAAGTACGAAATTGAAATTGAAGATAGGGAATGGCAAACCAGTAAAGACAATGCTGTCCAACTTTTGCGGGAAGAAATTAGACAATGTGATGACGTCTTTCTGTCATTGAAAAAACAAATTGGGGGAAAGAAGTTGAAGCAAGTGATGTCTTATTTAGAAAAGTTGAACCTGCAACAAACTGTTGATATTGACTTGAATCTGAATGAAGCTCTAGGATTTTCAGCAAACTTAATCCAGAAAGGACAGTATGGAATCTTCTTGAAGGATAGATTATCTTTGTTGGAGATGAGATACCAATTTATTAAGAATTCCAAGAAGTGCAAGTCGAAAGAGAACAAATACCAATGTCCAGAAATCTTCCTTGATGCTGTTTCGACAAAACTTACATCTACTGCTATCTTATTCTTAAATGTTGAACTTTTGAGTGATTTTTATTACAATTTTCCAAGAGAGTTAGACGTCAAATTCTTCAACACTTTGAGTAAAGAAGAAATTGAATCATTCGCAAAAGAAGATCCAAAGGTGAAGAAGCATATTGAATTACAAGAAAGGAAAGATTTACTTGAGTCTGCCTTGAATAAGATTGAGGGCGTTTTGGCAATTCAAAGAACAAAGTTAGGTTCAGTTAAGAATGAGAGTAAGGGAGATTCGATATTTGGATGGTGAGCACAACATCATTCTCTTAGCAATTATTAAGTCAATCTTACATGACTACGATACATGAATTGTATTCCTGGGTCTAGAAATGACGTGTATATAAATTTTAATAAAGTGATGCAATATCTATTTAATACTCTTCATGATTTTATCGAACAATGTATCGATTTGTACGCCTTCCAAGTTTTCAAATATTGGACTGAAAGTATCAATGCTCACCACCTTAGTGTACAGTATCTCATCATTACCACCATTTGAAATTGATGCCGGTGCCGATGAGTTGGTATTCACATTTCTATTATTGACAATGTCAGCAGCAGCTTGAGCCTCAAGCAACATACTGTTCATATCCGTCGACAAATCGAAATCGTTGGCTTCTTGGCTTCCAAGTTCTGCATTTGCTGAAGAAACAACACCGACTCTACTGTCCAAATCAACAAAGATAAACAGAGAACGGAAGTGACGTATGGACGATATTCCTTGCTCATGCTTAACGCTGTATACTGGTTCTAAAGTGTCTGGCTTAAACACTAAAATCTTCGAATTAATGCGTAACTGGTTCTCGTTATCGTTATAATAGTTCACAGCCAAACAAACCAATCCATTCACTTTGTCAATCGCAATTAAATTCTTAGCTCCTAAAGTAGTATTGACTTTAGCATTCAAAGGAGTGAATGCTCCTGACAACAAGTCAAAACTAGTGATTCTTGTTTTGGAGAGTACAATTAGGTGGTTACCCAAGATAGATAAGGAACGGATTCTCGATCCTGACATTGCAGGAATTTGAAATTGAATCTCTTCTAGGTCATGGGTGTTGAACGCCAAGATGGAGGATTCATGGCCCAAAACTATAATGGAACCATCATCTGACCAACATGTGCTCACAGCATTAGACACCAAGGCCCCTGAAGGTTTAGATTTTCTTAAAGTCCAAGCAGTTTGTTGAAGTTTACCCCCATTTGGAGCTGCTGAGTTGTCCAAAGCCTTTTGATAGACTTCCTTAGGAACTCTTGGTCTCCAAACTCTCAACCCACCCTTATCATCAGCGGTCAAAAAAGCAAGACCGTTGTGGTATGTCAGTGGTGCTGGTGTTATTGACAAGATTGAGTTTGAAGGTCCATGAGGATCTATAATTTTAGTGGAAAGTTCCCAGTGTCCATTGGTAGCACTGTTTCCAACTCCGTTTGGCGTAGAGTTGTTGTTATTCGAATTCTCAACAAACTTCCAGAATTTTAATGCATATTGCTGATCATTCTTCGAGAGCAAATTATCTACTTCTGAGGTCAGAATGGTATCGAAAGTACACATCCATTGGCCATCAAAGGTGAATGACAAGCACGATATCTCAGGGTCTATTAATTTGCTTTCCGATCTGACCTTACCAGTCGATAACAATGGCGCAGCATTTTGAATGAATGATTGCTCATTCTTAATCAAGTCATATCCTTGTATTGATGCTCCTCTTGGGAAATACAACTGTTGCGTCTTTGGATGAACTTCAAAAATTGAAGTGTAGTCATGTTTTAACTTCGAGACATCGTAGTTATTTCCTAACTTGATAAACCTCTTTCTAGTTTTAGTCAAAGAATTTGTAATGTGAGCATTGGTGAATTTAGGTCTGATACCATTAATAGAAAGCCTTGAGACAAGGTCAACGGCAGAGACAACTAAGACTTCATAGGAAGCCTCTTCATCGTCTTGTTCAAGATCGTTGGTAGTGTTTGCACTGACATGGTCATTTGAGCTCTGAGTATTGCTGTTATCCTTATTTTCAGCATTGACACTAGTCAATGGGATCTTCAACATTAAAGTGTAGTAATCACTCTTGTTGCGGTCGATTGAAATCTTCTCTATAGTTCCATTCAATCTTGGCAAGAATTGAGTCTTGTCTGTGTCTAATTGCCAAAACACCAAAACCTTTTCGAGACCACCAGACAAAAGATAGTTACCTTCTGGTGTAAAATTCAAGGATCTTACTTGATCAATATGCCACTTGAGCAATCTTTGAGGCTTTGCTTCGACGATACCTCCGTAGAGTATTTGAATAGCACCGGCTGCGGTACCTATAGCAATAACGGAGTCATTTGAAACTGCCAATGAGGTGACAGGAGATCTATACACAAATGGAATGATCTCGCTATTTAACTTAGTTTCAGATGGCGATTCATCGGTTACGGCCCTCGTAATCTCGACCAATAAGCATTCGGAATTACTGGTGATAAAACACAACTTCTTTCTATTCAATGAGATGGAGTACTTGATAACATTGGAAACATCAAGTATCTCTTGACATTCAGATGTTTCTCTGTTATACTGTATAATATGGCGAGTATGTGCTGATAATGATGCAAAGGATGATGCGGAGGGTGCTGAAGGTGACGGTTTTTCCTTCTTGCCCGTGATTAAGTAGATGTAATCTTTCTGAATGGAAATTATGGATAATATATTAACAGGTGAGGAAACCTGGGATGATGAGTTAAGGGATGATGAGACCTTTGAACTCTTTGGAGACTTCTGGTGAGAAGACTTGGGTTTTGGGGAAGCTGATAATGATGCTGCGGTTGCAAATGTTATTTGTTGATTTGAAACAATAGGCTGTGAAAGCTTGTCTTTCCAGTTCACTGTAGTGATTTCTCCGCTACTCTTGAAAAGGATTATTTGGTTATTATTCGATGGGTCCAATGTGGAATCAACAACACCCGTCAAGTTAATGCTGATGGTGCGGATACACTGGCGGGTTCCTATGAAGTATACCCTGATCTCATGCGTCATAAGAACAATTGCGTATTTCCCATCAGATGAAAAACTGGTTGAGGATGCTGAAGGAGAGCCCATCCAAAGCGGTTTACCGCCCGAGGCCATGGCCAATTTCCAACTTGATGATTTAGTCATTCCTATCAGATGTATGATGCTCCGCTTTTGCCCAAGTGAAATAAGTAAAAAGGACCTAAAGAACTATTCTAAAGATTCGGTATCGAGACTAACAGAAAGGAAATCAAGTGAATGAGTTAGGGATGGGAAGTTGAGTAGAAATACTAAGACAGCGAAATATCTTATATACAACTATGGAGATTTAGATTAAACCAAAATCATAGTCTTCTCATCGTAGTTTTTTTTTCAGTTATTTTACGTTTTTCGAATTTTGTGTAACCGATGAGATCACGTGAATGTCTTAAGTGCGTGAAATATTGCAGTGATTAGTGAGTGCTAGGAAATGACAGAGAAAAAAAAAATGAAAATTGTATATCATTAAACTGACCGGAGCACTTCTGAAGGTTGTTGATACTGCTTCTTTATCAGTAAATCAAATCATATCATCACACTATGATCATTCCTATTCGCTGTTTTTCTTGTGGTAAGGTCGTTGGTGACAAATGGGAGACCTATTTAGAATACTTACAAGATGATAACATGACCGAAGGTGATGCTTTAGATAAATTGAAGTTGAAGAGATACTGTTGTAGAAGAATGGTCTTAACTCATGTTGATTTAATTGAAAAGTTTTTGCGTTATAATCCATTGGAAAAGAAGGATATTAACTAAGGGTCAGTCATCGAGAAAGCATAGTGATGGGGTAGCCCAAGGAGATAAAAGAAGAAAAGTCGAGCATATTTACCAACTTACCTAAAGAATATTGACGAAGTCTATCTTGATATTATCATTTGGAAATGTTTCTGGTAGTTGTTGAGCAATGTTTTGTCTAAACTCATAATGCAAATCAAGAGAGGAGTGGAGATGCGGGATGTGCTACGGAACATATGGACCTGAGACCTTTAGGCACAGCACTGGTGATTTTTGAAGAGAGTCACAGGGACTCTGACTGGACGCCTCCGTACACTCAAGGGAGAGAACAGAAACAAGTATTGAAAACCAAACAAATGAAGAGGGACTTGACAGTCTCATTTGTACTGTATTTTTAGATTTTACAAATAAATTACGAATTATTAGCTAATGGGCTGTAAGCATAATCTACAAGTTAATAGCCTTCGAGCACAGAATTATTATATGGAAACAATGACTATATACTTGAATAGAGTTACCAATCAAGGGTCTTTTATTAGTGAATTAGTTCCCCTTTGCAACATCAGCAACTTGGATGTATTCGTAAAACCATGCAAGTAGTTGCAAATGTCCATCAACCCTGATCTTTTCGTCCACACTATGGATGTTGTTTTCTTTCATGACATCTTCGGAGAAATAAGGTGAATATCTGAAGATGTTCTTGGTTAGGTTCCAGTAATATCTTGTGTCGGTATTAGCGGGCATGACAGCCGGAGTTAAGTAGATCGGATACTTCGTATCTGGGAAAACGATATCTTCAAAGATATGTCTGGTCACTCCAGCAAGATGTTCCCAAACTGAACCCTCTGAAGGGGAAATAGGAGCAGGTTCTAATGCCTTGCTGAAACGCTCAACTTTGAAGGAACCTTTTTCCTTGCTCCCAGTTCTCAAACGCTTACCGAAGCTATCGAGGGTCAAGTTATGCTTTTCTGCAACCCTAAACACTCTCTCGGAAAAATGTTCTTCGATCATTTCAAGATTCGACTCTACAGCAACCCTATGGTTAACAACCAATTGAACGTTTTCAGGCAAGGCATTTGCCTTTTCACCCCCAGTTAACAAGTCCAATGCCTGAGAAGTTTGGACTAAATAGCGCGTAGCCAAATCCTTTGCAAAACCCTTTACCACCAACGAATTAGCAAACTTATCAAAGCCAGCTCTCAAGATGGCCTTTCTTGTCATCTTTGGTAAGCTGTCACCAGTATTTACAGCCAAGCATTGTAAGTACTTAAGAATGGGGTTCTTGACCGATAATATTGGTTCATATGGCTCACTTTCCAAAAGGTATGCCAATTCTGAAATGATTCCAATCAGGGTGTGGTCTGGAGGAACAGATGAGTGACCTCCAGGGGTAGTCAAGCTGATTTTGACGTCTATATAGCCCTTTTCACCTGTAGCTGCAACTGCTATGATTTGCCCAGACTGCTTGTCTCTCATAATTCCTGCACCCTCATCAATGATAGCGTAGATTGAATCTTTGCCAAAGGTCGTCTCCAAGAATTTACCGATCTGGGCAGCTCCTCTGAGTCCAGAGGCTTCTTCGTCAAACCCAAAAGCTGCAATTATGCCTCTTTTGGGCTTGAAGTTTTGGTGCACAAGCAATTCCAATGCCTCTAAAATACCTATTAAGATGTTCTTGCAATCAGATGAGCCACGGCCATAGACATACTTCCCATCGTAGTGACCCTCAAAGGGAGGATACGTCCAATAACTCAAGGTGTCATGCTGGACAGGAACCACGTCTTGATGTGCTGCCAACATCAATGGCTTGAGACTTTCGTCTGAACCTTTCCAGTGCAAAACTAATCCGTAAGTGTTCACATAATGAACGTCCAATTTAGCAAATACCGTTGGGAAGGTCTTCTTCAAGTACTTGTGGAATTCCGCAAAACTTTCCCAAACCTCAGGCGCATCTGGAACATCGGGCTGGTTGTCACCAACTGTGGTATCTACTTGGACGGCTCCCGACAATTTTTGAACGGACTGTAATCTGAATTTTTCATCAAACAAAATGTCTAACACAGTGGAATTGTCGGAATGGAAACTGGCCGGTGCAATTGCTGGATAAACAGGACAAGATGATGAATCTCCAAGAGGCTGGAAAACTATTCTAGCATACCCAGGAATATTGGTTGTCAAAAGTAAAATGGAAAGCAAAAGAATAATTGCCCCTGCGACATATGCCTTGAAATTGTCCTTGACTTTAGGCAGAATTGTATTCAATAACGGGGTCTCTTCGTTAGTACCCTCGTGCGAAGGCGACGACAGAGTCACTCTGTCACTGGAATCAGCTGAAAGGGTAGCCATTGTCTGAACTGTTAGTTCCTACTGCAATTGAGTCTAGTAAGAAGCGGAAAGGAAAAGTGAAGAGGAAGCCAGTGGTCCCACATTTTTTGAAGAGATCCTTTATTGTACTATTCGGAATCCATTCTATCTAATGCGGAAATAGGAGGATATTAAAGTTTATTTTTTAGCGGAATTAAGAATTACGGTGGGTTTATCTGCGTCAAAAAAACACTACACCCATCTAAATTTTTAGCTTGTACCGAGCGGCAGCCACAGGTACAAGATGTTTTTTTGCAGACCACTGTCAAATAAACATCAACATAACTAGGTTTTTGTAGCTAAGGAATTGTTTCTGAGATTGCTGATTATGCTCTAGGAAAAAATTGCTAGTTGATTCTCCGAACTTAATTTGGTATAGCAGTATTTGTTTGAGCCAATGGCAGCATACCATGCAATTACTTCCTTATTTTTTAGCACCCATTTGTTGATGAAATACCACATTTGAACGGCGACTATTAATAATTATACACCATTCAATTTAAGCATCAAAGCTAGTGCATAATGCTCAGGTCATTGCAGGACAGGTCACGAGTGAGAGTGTTCAAGAAGTATGCCGTGCATGTTTTTTTTGTCGGGCGAGACTAAAATACTACTTTTCAAGTATAATTTTCAGCCTCAGTGAAAAATTCAAATTGGGCTTTGAAATAAACAGTAGGAAACCCTTACCGAGAGAAAGTTAGAGTGTAGCATTTTAAGAAGATTTACATTTTGAAATTGTGATCAAGCTTCGGTACTGGTTTATGCAATTCAAAGTAAGCTTCTTGGTTTAGATGTTTGCATATAATTGATGCAATTCAAATTGTCAAGTACGCATTTTTATTGCAACCAATTGCTTACCAAATCTTACGAAGTTACACATCCATTAATTAAGTAAAAATATCATTGAATCTGACTTTTATGTATCAATCTAATAGTTTCTTGGAGGAGAGGAAAGACCCTTTTGAACTTCTGGAATAGCTCCAATACTGTCAACCCACTTCTTGACCAATGGCCATTCATCAAAGTCGAGACCAGTCTTTGGTAAGAAATGAGCCCAGGAGAAACTTGCAATATCAGCAATACTCAAGTGGTCTCCGACCAAGAACAAACCGTTTTCAGCATTTCTTTCCAAGTAAAGTTGAAGAACTCCGTATAATCTCTTGGTTTCATTGGAGTATCTCTCAATTGGGTAAGGAAGCTTTTCCTTGTAGAAAAGCTTAAAGTGGTTAAGTTGACCTTGCATTGGACCAAGACCAGCCATTTGGAAATATAACACTTCCAATTGCTTGTAGTATAATGGAGAGCCAACCTTGTAGGAGAACTTGTGTTCCTTGTCGTAGGTGTCAACAAGATATTGTAAAATAGCTGCAGTCTCTGAAAGAGTGGTGTTGGTTGAGCTGTCTACCAAAGTTGGGATTCTACCGTTTGGATTGAGCTTGATGAACCATTCTTCCTTAGATTCGTTCTTAGAGATGTCCAACTTTTGGATTTCGTAGTCAAGTCCTAACAATTCTAAGAGAATAGAAACTTTGTAACCATTTGGGGTTGGAGCGGTGTATAATTTTAAAGCTGAAGCATCAATGTTAGTATAAAAGCTCAGAAAACTCGTACGGGAGCCATGACTCTGCAATTGCTGTGAGAAGAGTAGCAATTGCATGTACACAGAAGAAAGATATCCAACGAAAAGCTGTGCCTGATACCACATGATTCAATGGCATGAGAATTTGTATTTGCAGTCGTTGCAACAGCCTCAATGTACAGCCACACTCTTTGCGTAGTGGAACATACCCATTTTTGCGATGTTGAGAAGAAACGTAATCTTAAATCTTGAGTTGCATAAACTCGGAAGCGTACTTTTGAATTGTTTAAATAGTTTTCGAAAGAACCCAGGGGGCTGCAGGTGCCTCCATGCAGAGAATGTCGAGGAGAGCTTAAGTGTGCGATTAGTAATTCAAGAGAGATATTACAAAAGTTAAATTTCGCGAAGGGCACATAATAATTAGACTTAATTAGGTTCGAAATCTTTGCGACATATGTTTCGTTATATACGTTTGACGCCACGGTTTTCGCCAGCTAGCACGCCCAAGAGAGATAGTGCAGTACGGGACAGATATAGTTATGCGAGAGGGACGGCTGAAACGAGGACGTGAGGAAGATGCCATCCTGATCCTATTTTTTTTTTTGCCACGAATAAAACCCTTTGGAAATTGCTTGAGAAGGATAGAGTGGGTGTTAAGGTGATGGAGAGGGGAAACGAAGCGAATACCCTGTTCATGCAACGAATTTGTAAGCATGTATTGCTGTTGTTATAAGCCACCTACATAGGAGACAAACAAAGAGGATAACTACTGAAGAAATGAAACCAATTGCAGTTAACATTCCGTCTTACAAAGTGGCTATCGCTGCAAGGAAATTGATAAGTCCGCGACGTCAGTACCGTTTTTCACTGGCTAAGCTGCAAGAAACATCCGTGATAGTTTAGTGGCTAGAATTACCGCTTGTCGCGTGGTAGACCGGGGTTCAATTCCCCGTCGCGGAGATCTTTATTTTTTTTTATCCTCTGATCTTCCTGGTATAGGAAAATGCACTTGATCAAATCCCTTTTTTTTTTTCTCAACCCTGCATTCTAAGGAAGCATTGATAATATACCTTTGCAATTGACATGGTTACTCAGCGAATGTCTTACAAAAGATCTCCCAAACCTCTGCGCCTACAATCCTTTTCTTTATGCCATCTAGCATAATTGCCACAATTTTAGGGTACCCAATTTCAGGAGGGTTGCTTGCGCCGTATGGCTTGCTGCACGGGGAAGTTATCACGTGAAGGTGGCAATTCAGTATCAAATAATTCTGATACCTATAAAACTGCACGATCCCTGCTTCGGTATATCCCTTTTCTTTTCCCCCCTTTCTTTTCTTCTCTTTAAGAATACAAAATAAATACTAATTTTATTACTCAGTTTCGAAGAAAAGTTACTACAATGTCAGGATTAAAGAATTACATCATTACCTTAAAGGAATCCAGTACTGACTCTGATGTTTCAGCTGTCAAGGAAGAAGTTTCCAAGATCGGCGGATCAGTTGTCGATGAATTTTCATTGATTAAGGGTTTCACTGCAAAGTTACCAGAAGTCCACTCATCCTCAATTGGCTCCCACCAACACGTTGCCTCCATTGAAGAAGACGGTGAAGTCAAGACTCAACCAATTTAAACAGAACTTAACACTGGTTTGATTCACAAAATATATATACTACTGGTAGTATAGAGATAAGGACTAACATTTTTTCTGATCCTCTAGCTTTCTTTTTTTGGTTATTAATTTAGGTTACAATAGATATTTTAGAATGTGCTCAGTAGTTTATAGATTTAGTTTACAATAAAAGAAATGATGAACTCATAAACGTGTAGGGTGGATACCTTCCTGGAAGCCCACTATCGATCAATCACTGTTGCCCACCACAGTGATTTTGGCCTGCCTGTATATACCGCTGTCAATTGATTCTTTTTTTTTTTTTTTTTCTTTCCCTAGTGCCCGCTTATCGACATGGTCAGGTATTTCCTCTTCCATACTAATTTGCGCATGAATCTGGGGTCAATATCCAGGAATGAGGCAACACGAATATCTACCAGCCTCCAGGCACACAATCTAGATTCGGTGGAATAGTTGGGCAAGACACAAGCAGGAAACTCAATTGACAGTATCTGGTGTTATCAGGCTATGTAGAGCCTTTTTACATGAAACGGGGGTAATTTAACCCACTCCCCTTAAAGCCTTCACCATATATACACCATGGTTTTATTTGCTTGGGTTTGTTCTTTTCGGCCCATAATGTATGACGTACGGTAGTTCTCCACGTTCCAGAATTTTTTATTTTTCAGACCTATTCTTACTGCACAAGCCTAAAACATCCCCCCTTTTCTATAAATTAAAGGCACAGCCATTACACTTGTCTTTTTCTTTTACTACATATTTATATATATATAAATACGATATTTTTTTTTTGTGAGAAACGCATTCCTTATTCCATCCACTAGAGTAGTATTCATTTTTACTTCCCTTCCGACCTAATTGTTTCACAGACACTATGGAAAGTTACTTTGGAGCAAATCCTTCTGGAAAGGAGTATCCGCAAATTTCCTTGCAACCGAATTTTAAACCGGTCGACAGTCTTTTCGAAAACAGATTGAGACAATTCATTGACAGAGGTGGCCAATACCCTGACTTAAACTTGCCTCGTTTCTACGATAGAAGCAGATTGGATACCAATACTGAATGGCTTAACATTAAGGTGTACCGAGTCCCAGACGATAAGAATGGTAAGACCCAAAGACCGCTTTTCAAGGATATCGATTTCAAGAACATAAAGTGGGAAGATGCCAACAAGGGAATGTCGTTTGGTCCCTCTTGGAAAACTTTTTGGTTCAAGGTTGAATGGGAAATTCCGAACGACTGGCTCTCTCTGGAAGAGATTCATTTCGAATGGGATTGTGACAATGAAGGTTTGCTTTACACCACTGACGGAATGCCATTGCAGGCATTTTCAGGAGGGAACGAAAGGTCTACATTCAAGATCCCTAAGAAATACAGAGTTGGTGGAATTCAAAGATTCTACCTTGAAACTGCTTGTAACGGTATGTTTGGTGTTGGTGACCAAGGTAATCCAGACCCAAACAGATACTTTTACTTGTCCAGGTGTGAAATTGTTTTACCAAATTTAAAGGCAAGACAACTTTACTATGACTTTTGGATTCTTTCCGATGCTGCTAGAGAATTCCCCGGTGATTTGCCTCAAAAATGGCAAGCCAGTTCCATCTGTAATCAAATTATGGACGTTTTCGACCCTGAAGACGAATCTACTTTGGACAAGTGTAGAGAGTTAGCCAAATCGTATTTGGGTGAGGATATCGATTCAGATGAAGTTTTCCACACTAAACCGCCATTGAACAGAATTGATGTCTTTGGTGTCGGTAATTGCCATATTGATACTGCTTGGTTATGGCCCTTTGCTGAAACAAAGAGAAAGATTGTGAGATCCTGGACGACTCAATTGAAGATTGCAGATGAATATCCGGAATACGTTTTCGTTGCATCTCAAATGCAACAGTTTAAGTGGTTGAAGCAATACCACCCAGAAATCCTCAAGAAGATTCATGGTAAATTTGCAACTAACCAATTCTTACCTATTGGTGGATCTTGGGTCGAGAACGATACCAATTTACCTAATGGTGAATCATTGCTTCGTCAATTCCTTTTGGGGCAGAATTTCCAATTGGATGAATTTGGTGTTAAGGCTGATATCTTCTGGTTGCCAGATACTTTTGGGTACTCTTCCCAAATTCCTCAAATTTGTCAACATGTTGGTATTAACAAATTTGTGACCCAAAAGTTGTCCTGGAACAACATCAACCAGTTTCCCTTGTCAACTTTTAACTGGGTTGGTATCGATGGCTCCCAGGTCTTGGTTCACATGCCTCCAGCAAACACTTACACCGCTGACGCCAATTTTGGTGATGTTGTAAGATCTCAACACCAACACAAGAACATGAGAGACGTCCCAGCGGGCTTATTGTTATATGGAAAGGGAGATGGTGGTGGTGGTCCAACTGAAGAAATGTTAGAAAAGTTACGTCGTTGTAGAGGTATTTCTAACACCTCCGGATTGATGCCAACTTTACAATTGGGTGTTACCCCAGACGATTTCTTTGACCACGTTATGGAGAAATCTAAGCATGGTGCTATTTTACCAAGTTGGGTTGGTGAGATTTATTTGGAGTTCCACAGAGGTACCTATACTACCCAGGCGGATATCAAGAAGTACATGAGAAGAAGTGAAGAAAAGTTACATGACTTGGAATGGATTGCCACCTTATTGTCATTAAACAAGAAGTACCATTACACTTATCCAAAGAAACAATTGCAAAAGTTATGGGAAGATGTTTGTTTGTGCCAGTTCCACGATGTTTTGCCAGGTAGTTGTATAGGTATGGTTTACTATGAAGAAGCTAAACCCATGCTCAGAAAAGTGTTGGCCACAGCTGATAAGTTGATCAAGGAAGCTGTTGACGTACTTAAGCTGGGCGGAAAGAATGAGAAGAAGAAGAGTGCTGAAACAACCACTCTGAACGTTGGTTTTGTCAACACCTTGCCTTGGTCTAGACATGAAATTGTTGAAGTTCCAAAGGCCAAGTTGGGCAAGAGCGTTTCTGGGCAAGCCTCTGCAAGTAGTGATGACTCCACATATGTTTCCCTCAACACAACCAGTGATGGAGTTTCTGTCAATCAAATCAGTGATATCAAATTTAAGGCATCGGTGAACACAACCGATGACGGTGCATTTATTTTATCCAACGAACTTTTGAAAGCCACTGTTTCCAAGCACGGTGTTATCACTTCTTTGTACGATACCGTCAACAAGAGAGAAATCATTGACTCAAGAGCAACGAAGCAAACTAGCGATGGATCAAATGCCGTTGGTGGTAACCAATTTATTGTTTTTGACGATCAACCTTTGACTTTCCCAGCTTGGGATACAGAATTGTACTCTTTGAACAAGTTTAAGTTCTTGAACGGTGGAGAAGTTTCCATTTTGGAAAATGGACCATTAGAGTCCTCGCTTTTAGTCAAGCATTCGATTTCTTCTAAATCATCCATTGAAACTGAAATTTCCATTCAAGGTTTGACCGACGATAAGGACATTGTTCAAAACAACTTTGTTAAGTTCTCAAGTAATGTTAAATGGCACGAAACATACAAGTTCTTAAAGGTTCAATTCCCAACAACCATCCACACTGCCCAACAGGCCAACTACGAGACCCAATTCGGTATTACGCAAAGACCTACCCATTTCAACACCTCTTGGGATGTTGCAAAATTCGAGGTTTGTCACCATAAGTTTATGGATTTATCCGAGTTTAACTACGGTGTATCCATTTTGAACGACTCCAAGTACGGTGGTGCCATCCATGGTAACTTGATCAGATTATCCTTATTGAGATCTCCAAAGGCACCTGATGAAATTGCGGACATGGGTGACCATCACTTTGAATATGCCATCTACCCACACAAGAACACATTAGGTCCCGACACTGTTAGATTAGGTTACAACTTCAACCATAAGATTCATAAGGAGAGTCTTATCGAGGATGTCAATGTGGAAGAGTTGAAGACTTTCGGCCAATTAGTCACTTTAGAAAGCGAAGGCAAGAGTTTGATTTTGTCGCAATTGAAGAGAGGTGAGTACGATGAGGACTTGTTACTTTACTCCAACCTCAAGGTTCAAAACAAGGGCAAGCAAGCGTTTGTAACCAGAGTTTACGAGTCGTTAGGAGGATCAGCTAGTGGTGTATTGAAGGTCAACCTAGACAGATTACCAGTTTCCAAGGTGTTCAAGGTTAATGGGTTAGAAGAGGAAATCGAAGAGGTTGCAATTCTGTCGGATGGTGAAGTTGAAATCAACTTGAGAGGATTCGAAATCTCCACTTACAAGTTCGTATTATGAACCAAGCCCCGACAAAACAAAACAACAGAAATGAAATGATTTTTGGAACATGAAAAAAAAAAAGAAATAACTGATACAAGAAGCTGAGTCTGTATAAGTTTACAGCTATAAAAAAAAAAACAAGCAATATTTAGTATATGAGAAATTCAAAACAAAATCTAACAAACTCAACAAATAAACAACAAACAATATACGATTGATATCCAGAACCCCACATCAGTAGCGGAGGTTGTAGTTCAAAACAAAAGTAGTGGAGATGATGAGCTGAAAAATGTGTTGCTTACGCAGCACACACACACACACACACACACACACGCACACACGCGGCTCGTGAGTGTCATGGAGGTTAATTTGAAACAAAGATCAAACTCCATGCAAGCAGCCAATTAAAGCGTAAGCCTTCCTCTGCGATGATATCCAAACATTAGTCAAGATTTCGTAAATAACAAGTTATGCATGGAAAAAAGCGACCAAATTATGTTGGTCAACTAATCTAATGCGAGTAACGGTGAGGCTCAAGTCAATACTTAAATTTAGCTCCGCAAATTTCTTGGGTTGTTTTCATTTTCGGATTGAAAAACTTTTCGAGGCTGAAAAGATGCAAGCGTCACCACATAGAAAATAGTCGGCCATTACACTCGATGATTGTTTATTTGTTCAATACCCCAGTTTTCTCGATGTAATCTCTTTGTAATGCATTAAAAATATTTGTCTTTTGGCTTTCGCTTTTAACTATTTGTTTACCTTTAAGAAACCGTGCTCGAGGAACATCAAGATTTCGCGTTTTTATTTTGTTGATTCGAAAAAGCGATACCAAAACAAAAGATAGAGAAAAATAAACAAGAGCGCATGATTTTGCAATAGGAGGTGACGATATACTACCGTATCTATTGTTCGTGTTGTGTTCCATACACATGGCAATATATTGAACCAAGTGCAGCTGCAATGTCCGAAATGAGACTTTTAATTGGGTGCCTTAAAATATCTAATTACTACATCATCAGATTCCCCAGTTCCATGGAAATAGTGTACACTTACTTGAAATTCTGGGTGGAAATTGATCGATTGGCATGCAATATGACGAGAATTGAAGCGTTTCCCTATTGTATTTTGGCAAAAGATCCCGATATCAGGCGTAATCTAATTTTAAAGCTTATTATAAAACAGTACGATACGAAAAATAAGTAGTCTGTGAATGTGATGGAAATCGAGACCATTGGGCTCATAATTGTATATACATTCATAGGTTTAAAAATAACTAAGGGGGTAAGTGATTACCATGTTCTGTTTTCGTCTATATTATTATTTTAGATTTTTTTTTTTTGTATATTTATTTATTTTCTTTACTGTAAAAAAATTTTCTCACAGAGCAATGCACGAGGATGTAGGCATGAAAAATCCTCCATTTTCGCGGCAGACGGCAACTCCACTAGGGACATTACCGAGAAGTTAGCGGAGAAAAATAAAAGGTTTGGAGCCAGACGCGCTAGAATTCCAACACTTTTCCAGTGTATGGTTGAGAGCTGCAGAAGAGTCATACTATTTCACCTTCAGAAGCTACCAAAAATAAATTTTCAACCTCTTTTAGATTAGTGGAAAGAAAACAGTATCAAAATTGGGACTGAAACAAAAAAAGAAACTACAATTGATAAAAAAAGACGCTGCTTCTACACGGACATGTTATCAACCAGCAATGAAAAATTCTCTATTTTTGCCTCTTCAATTGAACAAACTTTTGTTCCTCGAGATTTTAATCATAGGTTGTAGTTCCAACCAAAGCAATAAGCTTTGTAACTGTCACCCCATTAACCTTGTTGTTTATTTGACATAAAGTTGTGTGTAAGCCCTTTTGTATATATTCACCACTGCACATCAGGGGGGAAACTCTAACAATGAAAAAGGAGCATAACGATGCATGCTGCCGTAACCCTGCTAATCATGACGCTAACAATGCGACGGTTTTAGTGAATTGAAAAAAAATATTCACCAGTAAAAAAAAAAAAAAAAAAGGCCAATTCCATTATTAGAAACAACAGCAGCTAACGACAAAATGGGAAAAAGGAGAGACAAAATCAGAAGAAAGTCAATGGAAAATTCTTGCAGAGAGCGACCGGACTCCGGCAACAAGAAAAAAAAAGAAAAAAGAAAACAGGCAAAGATTCGGGAAACAGATCTAATCTAATTTGGGGCTTGCAATGGTATACTAAAATTCCTGGTTTGTTTACCTTGCCTCTCGCACGTTCGCTAATGCTTGCTACCTCGAAACTCGTACTTTATTTGGGGCCTCGCCATTTGCGGTCATTGGACAACTCCCCCCCAGTTTGTTTATCTTGTTGTCGCTCTATGGTGCCCAGACCTCCTCCCGTTGGTTCACCATACACATTTACCACTGCGCGTAAGTGAATTGTTCGGTTCGAACAACAGAATGAGGAGATGTATTGTTCCATTTTTCCCTCTTTGATAATTATTTTTTCCAAAAGTTTGTTCTTCCTCGATTTTTTTTCGCGCTTCGGTTACGAGCACAATAACCTTGCATATGAAGAGCCGCAAGGGTTTTTGCAAAGAAAAATAAAAAAAAAAAAAAAAAACTCTTCCATATCATTCTGTTCTATTTTAGTCTTTCGGGTTTTTTTTTGCTCAAAACTCTACTGCTTTGAAATTGTATAAAAGAGGGCCTTTTCCAGTCCAGTTTTGCAAATCTTTTTTTCCTTCTTTCTTCTATCAGTTACATTTTAACCCTCACTCTCGCTTATTATCCTACTATTACAATGAAGTTCTCCACCGCCGTCGTTGCCGCTGCCGCCGCTACCCCAGCTTTAGCTGGCTACGCCAACTCCACTGTCACTGACATTGCCACCACCGTTGTCACCATCACCTCTTGTTCTGACAACAAGTGTCACGAAGTTCCAGTCACCACCGGTTTAACCACCGTTACTGAAAACGAAACCGTTTACACCACCTACTGTCCATTAACCGACGTCACCACCTACACCGCCACTGACCTCTCCACCACCGTTGTCACCATCACTTCTTGTTCTGACGACAAGTGTCACGAAGTTCCAGTCACCACCGGTGTTACCACTGTCACTGAAAACGACACCATCTACACCACCTACTGCCCACTTTCCACTGTCACTCTTGCTCCAGTTCCAGAAACCACCACTGCTGCTCCAGCTCCAGCTCCAGAAACCACCACTGTTGCTCCAGCTCCAGCTCCAGAAACCACCACTGCTGCTCCAGCTCCAGCTCCAACCACCGCTGCTCCAGTTGTCACTGAAGCTAACGGTGCCATTGCTAACGGTGCTCCAGCTGTCTTCGCTGGTTTATTAGCTGTCTTATCTTTCTTATACTAGATGTGTAATTTAGGTTAATTAAAATTTACAGCTTTTAAAGTTTCTATTTGACACAAAGTGTAAAATACACGGCAAGTATCAGTAATAGAGGATAACAAATATAAAAAAAATGTTAAAACCACAAAAAAATAACTGAGTTTTTTTTATAATGGATTTATTTTTGTTTCTTCATTTTATTGGATGCTTTTCTCTTTCTATATCATCCATATATATTTCAATTTAAAATACATATAATTTTGATTTTAAAAAGCTGGAAAAGCTGGGAATCCAAAAAATGTAGCTTCAAGTCGCGGAATGCATGTTTTCTTTTTATTTTTGTCGGAACCTGAAAAATATTTTTACCGGAGGCTTAACTTTTTTAGCTTTAGGTTGAATTCCGCAGGGACATGTTTGAAACTTTTGTGAGGGGAACACATGGTTACTCGGTTGCCGTAAGATTTGCGAAGTACAAAACCATATGTTAAAGTTAACGCTTCGGGAACCCAGTCTTCACAAGACCATTGGCCCACGAGAAACGTAAACAAAAAAAAAAAGAAATTACATTCTTCACTCATCAAGCATCATATGTGTAAAATCTTTCCATTAAAGTGTTACTATATCGATATATAGTAAGTTTGGTTGTGCTTGCTTGTTTGTTTTGACGCAGGGGGGATGCTTTGTGAGACCAGGGCAGCTTGACACCACCTTGAAACCGGGTTCATTCTCCGTCCTTTCAAAGGATAAGTTCATCACTGCCTAGAACACTGGACTCAAGGTCTCCAAGAAGCTCTTGCTCGTAAATGTATGGGTTGTTCGATTTGTCGAAGCTCAGTTCTGTAACTGCCTCTTCTTCATCTTTTTGAGAATTATGGATATTGTCAAATAACAATTCCATATCGTGAGTAAATTTCTGAGAGTTATACTCGGTGATACCATAAACGTTCACTGAATATAATCCACAGGTTCGTCCTTCATCGCATTTTAATTCTAAGTAGATATCTCTCACTGGTGCCTTCAAGTTGATTAGCGTTACTGGGAACTTGAGTATATTCAATGACTTCGATGGGTCCAATTTGTAAGTCTTCACCTTGATAAATTTCTTAAGGTATTTGTTTTCTCCCACGGATGACGATGAGGATCCCAGTGAAGCAGTGTTCCGGAATTCTGACAATTGCTTGAGTACCGTTTCCGCCTGGTTATGATTCTTGGGCTTTATATAGACAGTTATTTCCGTTGGGGTTGAGACTGTTTGAGATGCTGTTCCTTGAACGGACCCTTGAACAATTATATCCGTTACGATGACTGGATTGAAAAGTCTAATGCCAACAGAACACACATTGGATAAACATTCCCATACGCTGCCCCCGTTCACTAAAAGTGTATTTGCATTATAGTTCCAAGTTTTGGGACCCTTCAAGTATTCGTACCAGCCAAAAAATAACTTCCAAGTAAGAGACACTTCAGCTTCCTCCTTTCCTAGCTTTGTCAAAAAGCCCAATATTCTAGCTCCAAGTTTGTAGTCAGCGTAGTTTATCTTGACTGAACCCTTTGAAAGTGTACTCAACAAGTCATCGAGGAGAATTTGGTTCGTAGTCTTTTCGAACAATTTTTTGGTGTCACTGTCAGTTACCGAGGTTCCGTTTAAGGTAAGGGTAAGTCCATCAATGAAGTTAGTTAATTTGTCCCAAATGATGTTGTTATTTTCATCAAACTTCTTCTTGAGGAACAACTCAAGCTTATCTTTGGATATCGACGATGGAGTTCCAATCACTGAATTGTTTCCTGCAACAATACTTTTCTTCACCTCATTTGCAACTGATGAAGCAAACTTTTCATTGAATCCCCTTCTTTCCCAGATTGGATTCTCCTGTTCAAACTTTTCAATAAAAGAGTACAAGAACTCAAGAAACTCAGGAATGAAGTGAACCTTCTTATCTTTGATGTACACTGGGATTCGGTCTGGCAATTGATCTATCAATTTGGCTAATATTTCATCTTTCGTTTGTTCTATGTTATCGTTGATGCTCGTCAATTTATTGAGCTTTGTAGTGACGTCAGTGAGTTTCTCTTCCAAATGCTTTGTATCGGTGTTGTCTAGCATTGAAGATATGGAGATTTTCAAGAGCTTGAACTCTTCAAATAGATGTTCGATATTTTTCAGATTGATGTTTAAGTTTTCAAATTCGAGGAACTTCTTGGAGACCAAGTCAAATTTCTTATTTAAACTTGTGGCCATTGAATTCTGATTCGATTCTAATGCTGCCTGTCTTTCTGTGAGTAAATCTGTTTTCACTTCAAGCTTATTTATTCTAGTACTTATTGATTTGAAAGATGATGAGATGTTTGACGGCAATCCCGAAATGGGTGAATTGTTTGACTGGGCAACGTACAAGAACAACAGAAGGTAGAATATGAGTGCTATTACCACAAATGTTATAGATCCCTTGGAAAACCATTTAAGTGTGCCAAATTGTGTAGAAGTAGGGGATGATGGGGAAGGTGCATCTGAGGACACTGGAGTTCCATCATTATCTTGACCCTCCTGGTGCGAGGCCTGGCGTTCTCGAGGACTTCGATTTATTTGTTGCTTGAAACTTGCTAGGTCATTATTATCTTCTTCCACCTCGGTATCTTCCTCATCATCACCGACGCCATCGTAATCGTCATAATCATTGGTATCACCAAGGTAGTTGCTTGTATCGTCTATTTTACCTGTTTCTTGGAACTCTCTAAACTTTTGATTGAAATTTAAGACTTGATCGTCATTTTCGTCCACTTCTTCATTGAGTATCTGGATTATTTCATTCTCATATAGGGTATCCTTGCGCTTATTGAGTGGTTTGGCAGGCCCTACCGTGTTATATAAATGTATGGATATATCATCGTCAGTATCACCCGTCACTTTTGGTAGTTTAGGAAAAAAAGTAGACATCATAAATAATCTCGACAGAGAAACAGGGAGACGAAACAGACTTTAAATATTATATTCAACACCAGCTTATTATCGCGCTATATATCCACAGTTGTTTTGACGACTAAAGCGACGACAACAACAACAACAAAATCTGCAATAAACTGTGGGTCTTGCTAACGCGACTTGCAACCACATCTCAGGGAGGTGTATGCAGGATGTAGAATCATATTAGCATTTGGTTGCAATTCTCAATAGCTACACTCCTTGGGAGATTACAGGAAACTTTACTTTAGGTCCCATATATTGCCTCTGGGTATGCATCTATTGGAAATAAGATATACTGGTAGCAGCCGCTACTTGGTGCTACCGTTTACGTTTCCAGGGTGAGTGTCGTTGTGAGCTTGGGAACGCAACCGTGATGGGCAACGAACTGTGGATACATTCTCTTTACATAACCCACACAAAGAGATAAGCCAGAGCTGGAATTTCATATAGAAAATATGTGTAGACTAGTTTGTTTTGATTGAAGACTTCCTTACACAGGGATAGCCACTGCTTCTACAGAGAAGAGTTTGACGATGCCATTGATTTGCTCGTGCTCGTGCTCTTTTCTATCTTTTTTTTTTTTTTTTCTTTATTAAATCGTTAGCCATATCTTGAACTATGTACTTTTTTAGTATTTTTCAATTCCAATTACAATCTTGAAAGGAGACTTTCAGCCTTGGTGATATCAGTGAATCCACCTTCATCTTCGTTTTCCAAGAACTTGACCTTTCCATCTTCAACAATGGCAGCGTATCTGTTAGTTCTTAAGCCAAAGCCAACCTTGGATAAGTCAACAACGTAGTTGTCACCCAATTCCTTGGATAAAGCACCATTTGGATCAGTGGCAAAGATGATGTAGTTTTCTTCGTCCAAGTAACCTAAAGCCTTACCCCATGCAGCGTTAACAAATGGGTCGTTGGCGGTAAGGACAATGATTTTGTCGATACCCTTAGCCTTGAACTTGGCAACGGAGGCAACGTAGCCTGGAATGTGTTGTTCGGAACAGGTTGGAGTGAAAGCACCCGGAGCACCTGTGATGATAACCTTCTTGCCTGGTAATTCCTTAGCCAAATCTAATTGGACTGGGTTACCGCATGATGCGACGGCACTGTGGGCCTTGGAGAATGGGACATACTTTAACTTAATATCGACAGGGAAGGCGTCGGAAACTAAAAATGTGTTAGTATTTGAATTTCAGCAAAACTAGAGCAATGAATTGGGGAGATCAATGGAGGAAAATAAACTGGTTATTCAACGGTGTGTGAAGATAGTCATAATTTTTCACTTCATCACGGCTCAATTGAGCAATTACTTACCATCAATTGGAGACATTGTGTGGAATGTATTATATTAATATGAAAAGGGCTTATAAGAAAGACTTAGCTGAGTAAAAACGAAATAAAATTTCAAGCAATTAGAAGAGGGAGACTTTCAAGGACTTTTATATCCGTGAGCTGAATTTGTAATCCAATTTCTAGAATACGGAGCTACATCAAGGTACATAATCGTTTTTCGGAGTTGGGTCATTTATTTTTTTGGCACATTTTGGCGGGTACTCCGAACTGTGAGAATATTATGAACAATGTGTCTGAGCTGAGGAGACTTACGATTACGGAGATTGGATAGGGATATACACATCCGTGGAGACTAACTATGACAAGAATTTCGTGGGAAGCAAGCGCAAGCCTGGAACAATCTTTGACGAATTAGATGGCGCAATTGACTCACGAATTCAATTAAAGTTACATTATTGATTCGGGTGAGAATGAGTCGTCGGAACAAAGCCAACCATGAAAATGTTAGTGGTTGCTAAAAGCCAGGGCTGCCCCACTACCCGCGTGGGCTCACTGGCACTACCGCACACAAAAAAAAAAAAAAAAAAAGGTTAAATGTGGGGAGAGGGAGTCCTAAACACCAGAGATTGCCCATGGGCAGTGTAAAGGGGCTAAATCACTTGACTCGCAACTGTAGATCTCAATGGTTTTCCGTACGAGTCATAATGTGGGACGCTGTGCAGCTTCTTGTTTTAATTTTATTTATTGTTTTTTTTTCGGTGTTGGTTTTGGCCTTGTAGTGTTAGGATTCCCACGGCCGCTCTCGTAGTGTCTAACCGTTAAGGTGAAAATGTAGCGTATTCGTATTTTTTTCTCGCTGGCAGCAAAATGTATTGACTCGGCACTTTACGGACACCCAAAAGTCTCTTACTCCCCCCCACTTGGAAACACAATATGCAACACACTAACTATCGCTTATCCTGATTGAGCTATGGCGCAACCGGGGGAGGGGACCACCGTAGATAATGAACTAAAGGATAATTTCTTGTTATGTTTTTGTTTTTGGCTATTGCGCTACTACATTCAGATTCCACTGTCGTATGACAATGTCCTTCTCTGTTATCTATTTATATTGTTTCTATACATCCTAAAATTAAAGCTTTTTTTTTTTACTTTGCACACAACCTCTTCAAAGTCTCACTCTCTCTCTTTCATTCGCTCAATGGCAAACTGATCACCCCTCCCAATAATGAACCCACGTAGCCTCCAATTAAGATTGTGATTGGCCACTGCTGCCAATCTCTGTCCCAGTCCAAAGGAATTGGCAAAACACCAAACCATGCGCCGAGCAACCCACCAATTGCAGCAAAAACTAGTTGGTTTTTGTACAATAATGGATAAAACTGATCTCCGCTTCCGGATTTAAACGTGCTCAAGAAGCTGGTAAGGTCCAACTTGTATGCCACTAAGGTTGGGAAGAACAATATGAACGCCAAGTGAACTGATAAAAGGTAGGTTTCAAGCAACAAGCCGTATAATGGAGCGCCAAATAAGATTATCACAACAAATAATGGCAATGATAACAAGAATGAAATAACCACAGCACCCAATAATAAGATGGGGATATTATTTTCAGATTTGCTCTTTTTCTTGGATGCCTTCCTATCGCTTGAAACTATCACGAATCCGTACGCAAGCTGCGCAGCTATTAATGTGGGTATACCTTTGACTAATGCTTTGCTAGGGTTTTCAAGGAGACCCGAGTATAAAAATGCTAGGATGAGAGGTAAGTGGAATGGCACCAACAATATGGACAGCTTAAATGGTGTAACCACAACATTTGTCACAGCGGGCTCGGCCGCCTTCACTTCACCAATGGATGAGGATTGGAAAGAGACTGATTTCCTACTCTTTGACTTGGAGGACATTGAATAGGTGAGTCTGTAGTTGTTCAAGACAGCTTCCGACAACAAGAACGGACCAAAATATCACGTTTCCATGCAGATTACGATTTTGGCGTTTTACAATAAAAAGAATTCAGTACTGCACACGAAGTAATCATCTATATGCAGGCAACAGAGATGTGTGGTACTTCTTCTTTGGCAACAATCAACGGTCAATACAAATTCTCTGAATTCTCTATCTCTATATGTATATGATGCAGATAAACTATGTAGAAGCGGTATGCTAACGGCCTCACATATTTTTGAGGACATTTTCGAACTCGATCAAATCCTTCCACACTTCTTGGTAGGTATTGGAACCTACCTTAATCAGTAGATTTCTCTTCCTGTCTTCATTCAAGTTAGCAAATAATCTTATAACCTCGTAATCGAGCAATGGTTTCACGTTGACATCGTTAGCAGTTACAGCCAAATCACCAAATCTGTTCAACCTTGGGTTTAACCCACAGTAGTGATACTCCTTATCAATAATTTGTTGTTGAATGATATACATTCTTCTGTACGTAGCTTCACTCACTGGGAATACGATAAAGAACGAACCATCGATTGTAGAACCTATCGTTTGGAAGTTTCCAGCCATAAATTTACTATTGCTGTTTGTTTCTTCGTTTTTAGGAATTGATCTCATGCATGTTGCATTTGAATTAATATTGAACGATGCCTTTTGCAATAATCTTTGCCCGTTAGAGGAGGATGGATCATCCGGATCGTATTGCAATAAGTGCAAGACATTATTCAGGTCCGCAACAAGTATATAAATCTCTTCATCTCTCACAATGAAGTCGGCGCAAGTGACATCTAACGCTTGCAAATCCTTTCCCAACATAATCATTCTGAATGGTTCCGCATCAAAACCTGCTAACCAGATTGATTTCAATGTGTCCCCTAAGATCAACAAGTTACCAAACAGCTTAGCTTCTGATACATACACAGATGTATCCAAGAACGCTACTGGAACTGTCGAATTATCTTGTAAATCTCTAACGATGATCTTTTGACCTTGACTGACTAAGAACCTTCCACTAACTTCACATATGGACGTCACAGCACCACGCGTATCTTCTTTGCAGAACTCCTTGAATTTGTGATTTGTTTCCGGTCTACCTGGTTCAGGAATAATGTCAATAATTTCATAAATTCTGAATGAGCCGTTAGCAGCTAAATCCTCCATTCTATATTTCCCCGTCCCAACCACAATAAATTCTCGCTTCTGCTTAAATCTCTTCAGTGAGATACCAACGTCCAACATCATTGATTTCACACTCATTCCAACCTCATTATCTTGCAACTCAATTGTATCAATAATAGTCCAATTGTACGTGGAAAGTAACTTGATGTAACCTTTGTAAGATACGGCAGAAGGCTTTGATGGGTCTACTCCAACAATAGGGTTCCCCTCTTCGTCAATACAATCATATGAGATCTCTTTGTACGTGGATATGACAAAGGTGTTTGAAGCTTCATGGTATGTGATTGATTTAACCGTCTCCTTATCAGCCATTGGTATCTTCTTCACTGGCCAATTGTTGTCATAGTTGAAATCTATTGGCAACTCACATATTCTAGCATTCTTTTTATTATCTAAGAAAGCAAAACCATTTTTCACCGTCTTATTATCAGAGTACGACGCAAATGACACGGAAGGTATAGAGGCAAACTTGAAAATCCTAGGCACTGATTGATACGTCTTCGTAAGCCAATATGAAACATTTCCTGTGACAAAAATACCGGAAAATCCGTTATTATTCTTAATATACACCAATCTCCGTTCAATGATCGTCCCTGCTGAATAAGCATTTACAGGTGCACCAGTGATCTTGAGGTCTCTTTGCTTGATGAATTGGAAGTTCTCGCCATCAAAATAGAGCTTGTAAACTATAACCTCTCCTCCAATAGTCAAGACGGTTAAAAATTCTTCATTATTGCTTGCAGTGTTCCCACTAGGAGTATTCCCCAATGGGTTTAATATGATCTGCTTAATCATAGGGTCAGGGAATGTTTCCTTTGGCTCAAAGAAACCAATCTTCAAATGGTTTGAGAATTTATCGAAGTCATTTAATTGGAAACACTTTTCCTTATGAAATTTGTTGAAAACCACCAATCTATTATCACCAGTAACAAGAATAAAAAGCTTAGATTTAGATTTGTTTGCAATGGCAGCCTCGGTGCTATTTGCTTTAGCGTCACCAGTTAAACTGCTGTGCCTTCTCTTGTTATTCTTGAATAATATACCCACATCCTTGGTAACTGAGTTGAGCAACGACGAATTAGATATATAACCAGTGGTGATGATTGTATCTTCCAACACTTTTGGCAAGTTGATCTTAGTGAAAGTTGAAGTATAGGTATTGATCTGGAAGATCATAGCCTCACCATTAGATAATGTGATCAACAAGTATTCATCACTGATTGTACCGTATATAATGACATCATCATTCAAAGTGGCAGACAACTCGTCATCAAGCGAAGCCAACTTCTTGAAACGCTTATCATACAAAATTACTGTCTTGCTAGTAATTTGCACAGAGTAGTTTTCGCCAATCTCAAAAATGGAAATGGTGGCTTGGTCATTGATGAAATCCTTGGAATCAAGTCTTGCAAAAGATTTGTGGATTTGAAAAATTTCCGATTTAGAATTCACATCATCCGAAGTTATCAAATATTTGTTTGAGACTGTCCACATTCTATTGATTTGAGAAAATGATAGGGATGACTTCACGATCGGTTGGATCGAAGGTGTCATAATATTGATTGCTGAGGTGCTATGGGAACCACAATTACTCACAATAGAAACCTCCTTGAAGTTGGGGTTGGAAAGATTTGCCTTAAACTTTTCAGTTGAATAATGACCAAGAGTGAAACTAGATATGGGGCCATTATTGATAAGAGTATCCAATTTTTTGAATGAAATGGTACCTTTATTAATAGCCTTCTTGATAGAGTCCTTATCGTCATCACCATAGAGAGAGTCGTCTTCTTCATCGTAATCGAGATCTGGTTTGGATGTACCATTAGCACCTTTCTTGTTTTTCTTATCTTCCACATTGTCGTTGTCGTCGTCATCGTCTCCATAGATGTCATCATCGTCATCATTATTATCATTGATTTGCTTGTCATTATCGTCGTTATCACCGTTCACTTCATCTTGTAATGCTTCGTAGTTAACTCCAGCTAAGATATTGTCACCATTTTTGTTGCTCAAAAACATGAGTCCTCCATCCAAATTGGAAATATCACCAGGGAAAGATAAATCAATACCTTCGTATTTTTCCTTGTCGACTTTTTCCAAAAACACCTTTTTGATCGACTTACCGTCGATTTTGAAGTTTACAAGATAGAACTCCCCGTTTTCCAAAACCATCAACAATCTGTTGTCACTTTTGATTGGACCAATGGA
Source organism: Dujonia boleticola (assembly GCA_029581775.1). Classification (NCBI taxonomy): domain Eukaryota; kingdom Fungi; phylum Ascomycota; class Pichiomycetes; order Serinales; family Debaryomycetaceae; genus Dujonia; species Dujonia boleticola. Next base: position 254,821 of record JARGRU010000006.1, on the reverse strand, counting down.
ACAGTTCTCTAGTTTCAAGTTCAATTCCTGTTGATCGAGGTAATTCTTAATTGAAGAGCTTGTGATCAGTTCTGAGTACTGGTTTACTGCTATCCTTCTGGTAATACCACCGTTATCGATGTGAATAAGTTCGTTGCAGCCGATTAACAAACTACCATTGAATGGAAGTGGCAATGGTAGTATTCTATCTATATCATACGGTAAGTTTTCAACCTTCAACACAGTAGTAGTTGATCTTGTTGCCAAATCCAATGACAATACCATAAAGTTAATATTATCCTTAACTTTTGGTAACATACCTGCCCAGGTTGAATTGCTTGTGTAGATAATGGCTAATGTTGGCTCTCTATAATTGTAAAGGAATTGCATGTCAATAATTTCCCCTATTGATGGGTCCAAAGACTGAGCATCTAATTGGAAAGATGAATCGAACAATTGCGCATCACGAGCAAGCAATTGCAGCTGCTTTGAGTTCTTATTGGGCTTAGCGTCAACATCATCCATGTCATCATCCTCATCTGCATCATCGTCCGGAATCTCAAACTGCAAGAAGACTAATATGTTCTTGAACCTCATACAGGAGCATGAGTTATTATTAGGTTCGACTATCAACTGCGTTCTAGTTAATTTTTCAAAAGTTGAGTCTCTGATTGAGTTTTCATAGTAATGCAAGGATACGGTGGAGATGGAATTGAAACGGTGATTCCATTTGATTAAGGTCATTTTGGCAAACTTAGTTGAGACCAAGATGAAATCCAAGAACTGGTTCTCTACTGTTCTTATTGGTTTCAAATCAGTGATCATGCCATGGAGTTTGAACTGCTCCACAAGTTTCAAACTGGATGTATCATTGTCCTTTGTAATTTCGAAGATCTGGAGTAAGGTGGACTTGGCTACCACGAGATGTTTCACATCTGGAGATATGAAGTTACATGCAATAGAATGCGATACCCTTGTTGGCTCGATAAACTCATGATAAGCATCCATTTTAATATATATGAATATGCTCGAAGAAAATGGATTCCAACGCTTCGTAAGGGTTCGACTCGATACTTGTGTCTACTGTATATTTTGCACCATTTGGAGACTTTGAAAATCTCGGATAGTGTGTGTAGTTTTTTTTTTCTCGTTCATAGTGAGAGCTCACTACATGCAGGAGAAATAGATAACTACATGTGTATGCTGCTGCTACCAGAGCGTATGGGATACGAATAGATAGATGTATTCTCTTTGCAATATGTTCGTAAGATTCAATTCAGAGTTATGGAAGTAGTCCAAGTCATTATCTTACACCAAAAATTAACAGTACCGGGTCAATAAAAATCCTGAATTGGGTAAACGTTTTTCTCTTTTACCTGCAAATTTCGCTGGTGCATATAATGGCATACGCTAATTTCTTATAGTCACCTTTTTCTATGTTAAAGCAAGAGGGCCGTAAAGCCAGCCAATTTTGACCTATTGCTACATTGCTGTTTAAATGCCAGAAAATGCATGATTTTAGATGCTCAGTGGATTTTTCAGGTAGCTTTTCCTAGGTCACTTTGCTTGCCAGTCAGGAGAGACAGCTGCAAGTGCTACATTTTTAAGGTTGTCCATCTTTCTCGTGCACCTCCACTTCGTGACCTGCGAAAACTCATATGTGATAGTTTGGGGAATTGTCAGATGATGACGTAGTACCAAATATAAAAACTGGTAAAAATCTGAAAAATTTGTAGCTCACACAAATTATTGGGATATTGTGAGTATAATTTGTTAGTTGTATATAGACTCAATATGGCTCAATAAGGGTCAGTCAGGAGAGCTAATTAAGGCTTACTAGGTACTAATGAGGATCTGTGGTTTTTCTGTACCCCCCCTTGGTTGTTCGCACAAGACAGTTATCACGTGAGTCACGCCTACAATTATTGCTTCTACAATTGCTGCTAAAAGAGGCTCTTATGCTAAAATAATACATTATTAAGTATTCCTATATCCATGTGTGTACACATGTGTGCCTGTATGAGTAAACATTAAGTAACCCATATATGAAATGACCATACCACTTCAATGGAGAATCTTTGTTGGGGTGTCTCCGGTGTTCAACTACTTGTATGTAACTTAAGAGTGCAACTACTCGATAAACATCTCTAATTCTTCACATCGAAAAACGAAGGGCCATTTGATGACTATTAAAATTTGAAAATTGAGTTTTTTTAATAAATGAATTGAAAGTCTTTGTTCTTGGGGTGTTTTTTTAGAATAAGGCTAAGACCACTGGAATAAGGAATCCTAAAATACCTGCGCCTTGAACGGAGGTACCCTTGTTGAAAGATGTGATAACCGGTGGTTGTGGCACTTCACTCAGGGTAGTGGAAACCAGTTGAGTAGTCAAGGAAGGAGTTTCGGTGACAATGTTATCAGTAATGACATTAATTGTAGTTTCTTCGGTGCTTGACTCAACAGGGGCAACAGTAGTGGAAGTTGGAGATGGAGCTGGTGGAGTGACAGTTTCAGTAGTCTTAGTAGTAGTTGGCTTTGGTGCTGGAGGTGGAGGTGGAGGTGGGGTTGAAGTGGTGGCTGGAACAGGAGTGGTTTCCTCAGAGGAAGTCAATGGACAGTAGGTAGTGTACTCGGTGGTGACATCATTGATTGTGGTGGTGACAACAGTCACACCAGTAGTCTTTGGATATCTGGTACAGAGGTGGTCACTACAAGAAGTGATAGTGATGACTGTGGTTGAATCGATAGACTCAGTGACAGTGGTTGGAGCTGGAGCTGGAGTAGGGGTAGTTTCCACTGGAGCCTCTGAGCTGGCAGTAGTTTCAGTAAGAGGACAGACAGTGGTAACGATAGTTTCAATACCGTTCACAGTGGAGGTGTAGGTGGTTAAAGTATCCTTTTCCACGGTGGTGGAGCAAACATCATTTGAACAGTGGGTAATTGTCTTGTAGATTATCTGGTTGTCGCTTATGGTGTTGTAAATGGTAGATGGAGGAATCAAAGTTGTGGAAGTGAGTGGAGAGTCATCTTCATCAGCGGTAGAGGAGACTGGGAGGATTGTGGTTAAGACAGTCAAGATACCGTCAACTGAGGTGGTCAAAGTAGCTAAACTTTCAACATCGGTGGTGGTGAAACAAATAGAGTTGTCGTCACAAATAGTCTTGGTGACTTGGAAAGTAGAATCAACGATATCGGAGTCAATTTCGTATATAGTGGATCTGTGCTTTTTGGAGGTTGAAGATGGGTCCGCAGACGTTGGAGGAGCAGTGGTGGCAGGAGCCAAGGTAGCATCACCGGCATCTACCAAGTCAGCGATTGTACTGGATGAGTTGGAGTATAAGAACGATGATGGTGCAATAACAGATGAAGATGCCTTACAAGGGAAAGCGCAAGTGATGGTAGACAGTATTGTGCTCAAGGTGTCAGCAGACGCTATGGTGGCCATTGCCAAAGATATTATAACTGAAGGTCTCATAATTTAGGTGGGTGTTTTCGATTTCGCTATGGGGAGATGAGTGGGAAAAGAAGAGGAAAAAAAGAAACGTAAATATATCATTAAACTCTGAGCTAAATCCTATCTCTTTTATAGTTATGTAGGATGTGGACATCAGTACTTGCTACGGATCAACTGGGCATCGTTCCAGCACTTAACGAGAGGTCGAGGCTAAAAAATTTCTTCGCCTGGGTCTTCCGTGACGTTTCCGTAGCATTTCCTTGCTAACTTTGCTGGACCTCTTTCTAGTTTGAGACACCCCCCAGCTATTTCCTGTAGGGTCTTGCAGAATAAGCGAGGCCTCTATCCACCAAGGTGAAGTGTGCCTATGCCAGCCATTTTATTTTTCGGCTTTTTGCAGCTAAACCAGCAGAATCTGCAAGAAAATATAACCACATGCAGGATCCCAAACTGGTTCCACACTGGAAAAAATTTTTGGGTGTGCATATTACCGCTGGATTTCTTTTTTTGTCTTGTCAAATTTTATCTATTTGATCAGTGAGGATACTGATAGAAGGAATGTTGAGAGCTTAGAGTGCAATTTGCTTTGATCCAATTTGACAGTTGAAACATATACCCCCAGGTTTTTTGCACTTTAGTTTGTGGCTTAGATAGACCTGTCGTGAAATATTTCAAGGTTGTCTTGTTGATCTGCGCCCTAAAATACATTGAGCTATGAGATTCTTCTACATAGTATGGTGTGCAGTGCTAATGAGGCAGGCACTAGGCTGGGGCTTCAGCTTCCCACTAAAGACTTGGCTTCCTGGCAACGCAGATGCGTCCGTAGCAACAGATGAATTTCAGCTTGAAATAGACGATGCCAAGATAGAGCTAATTTTAGCCAGAAAGAAATTCCTGTTGATATACTTCTACACAACTACTTGCGGTTACTGCAATAAATTCAATCCAGACTTTGTATTCTTGAGTCAACTCTTCAACGATAGAGGCAACACAGTTAACCAGGAAAACAACTTACAAATATTGAAGACGAATGCAAAAGATAACAAGAGGCTCGCTCAGTTATTTGCCATAAGCTCCTACCCATCGTTGAAATTGGTAAACTTCGAGACCAAGGAAATATTTACATTTGAAGACAAGAGATCGGTGGATAACATTGTCAAATTTCTCGAGTACCACACAGACTCGACACCAAACTACGACAACTACAAGTCCACAGTGATAAATGTTTCAGACGACAACATGGAAGGATTCTTGGAACCTTCCACAGCGGCATCACCCAGATTCAAAGTGATTGCATTTGCTGCATCTTTCCATCCAGACTGGGAGAAGCCCCATTATCCCCAGCACTTTTACCAAAAGTTCACCCAGCATTACCCAAATCATGAATTCGCGATCGCAAACATTGAAGACGCAAACACGGTAAAGTTGCAGAGACAATACAGGGTGAGCAATTCACCTTCGATTGTTCTAATTGATCTGGAAAGAGGCACCATCAGAACATACCAAACGAATAGTCCAAGCTCGTACTTGAGCTTGTCGGAGAGTCAATGCAAAATGTTCCTAGACAGCCTCGACGACCCAGTCGAAGGGTTTGTCGTGGACGTATTTGACAATATTGACAACCTACAGAGTGGTATACTGAACAATGCTGCTGACGTAAAGGCAGGATACCAGCAAGTCAAGGCGAAAGGGTTTAATATTGTGCATAGTCCTAGTAGCGACATGGAGGAAAAGTCCACCCTAGAGCAAGAGTATGAGGAGTTGCTCAATGAGTTGCATATATAGATCCCACGTAAAGCAACGAAAAATCCGCATTAATAGAGCTAATTTATATCCACAAGAAGCACCTCCAGGCTGAGAGGTTCCATACTTCGTATATCAGCACTCTTATTTTATTTTTCCTGTCTGCCTTGTTCGTTATTTTTTTTTTTTTTTTTTTTTTTTTTTTGATTCGCTCCTCATTATAAACTCGTCTCCATAGATTTCAGTACTTTTCGTTATACGTGTTTGTTCCAAAATTGAAACTCAGACCGCACTACAAAACAAATACATCAAAATACATTCTGAAAGTTAAATTCCAATAAAACTCTTTTTGCTCTTCATTCCACAGTACCATCAATTATCCCACCATGAATCTTTTTCGTATAGCTGGTGACTTGTCGCACCTTGCTTCGATTCTCATTCTCCTTTACTCAATTGAACAACATAAATCCATAGAGGGTCTTTCGTTGAAGACCCAATCACTCTATGTGCTTGTTTTCGTTGCCAGATACTTGGATCTTTTCACCAGATACGTTTCGTTGTACAATACCTTAATGAAGATCTTTTTCATCGCATCTTCTGTGTACATCGTATACATTATGACCAACAAGTACCAGAAATCCATCAAGGGAGACATCGATACCTTCCCAATCCGTTACTTGACTGGGGGTGCATTCTTAATGGCCTTGATTTTCACACACAAGTACTCCATTGGCGAAGTGTTATGGTCTTTTTCCTTATGGCTCGAAGCCGTTGCAATCTTACCCCAATTATTTATTTTACAGAGAACCGGCGAGGCTGAAAACATTACCGTTCACTACATCGCTACTTTGGGTGCTTACAGAGCACTCTACATCCCTAATTGGATCTACAGATACTACGCTGAAGGAAAGTACGACTATATTGCAATTTTGGCCGGTATCGTGCAAACTGTGGTGTATTCCGATTTCTTTTATATTTATTACACCAAGGTATTGAAGGGTAAGAAGTTCTCGTTACCTGTATAGACGAGTTTATAGAGGAGACATCACAACAGACAAGAGGAGACGGACGATCGAACGAAAGTAATTATGATGACAGAAGAATATAAAAGAATACGTTTCAAATCCCTTACATCAACTGTAGACCCCATAGGAGGGCGAGTGTATTCTCTTGAATGCAATCATCTGTTCTGGTGAATTGTCGTTTTTTTTGCAAATCTATCAACTTGCTAAGGACCCTACAATGTGCTTCCGCGCAGTCGTATAATATATGTTTATTATTATTTCCCCTCTGTACTTTCGTTTACTTGTTCTGTTTTTATCAAAGCGTTTTCACGTATCTAATCATTAACCATCGAACCCGCTTAATCTCTCTTCAATGGATAATACTCAACTCTAACACCTTCCTTTGTGACAATGAAGATCTCTAACCCGTCACCAACTTGAATGTGTCTTTCTGTGGCAGAAGAGAATGCATCCTTCACTAATTGTAAAACTTCTTCCAAACTCAAGTATCTCAAAGGTCTCTTCTCCTTACCATCGGTGCCAGGCACGTATTGGTTCTTAAAGTTGACTTGGTTATCCAAGAAGGGCATGATCAAACTTGCGGCAGCGCCTCCAGCTCTACATTGCTCCCTTTCGTATGATCCAACAGGATCGTAGGAATAGACAGCACCCTTACCTTCGTCGTCCAAACCTGCAATCAACGTACTGACGTAGTATGGGAAAAATCTCTTTCCGTATAATAAATGTTGGATGTATCTGGCGGCCAGCTTGATGCTCAATTTCTTTCCGTTGTGGTCGAACTTGTACCATTTCAACTGGTTCTTGAACTTATCTATTAATGCAGCACCGTCGGCGGCGAAACCGTTGGCGGTCATGACTATATCATCCCCGACGTTGAAAATCTTTGGTTCGTAACGAGAGTTAATGGAGTATCCGACAACTTGTCTGGTGTCACCAGCAAGCACGGCGAAGTCCTTACCCGCAATTCCCAAGACAGTACCACCGTTATCACTGTAAGGGTTGAATCTATGTTCAATTGGTGTCGAATGAACTTCAGCCGAGTATTCTGAGGCAACTGTAGCGTTCATTTTTCTGGTGTGTGCTTGTGAGGGATAACTAAGCGCTTTTGTTTGACTTTAGGAGAGGTCAATTTAATTCTTCGATATGCTGGCTTGATTGGTGTCGAGTTCTCAATTTCGACAATGATAAATTGTATAAATGGAAAGATCAACTACTAAACTGAACGATAATTGCACCTACTTGCTCAAACTGTTATCATGGCGAAAATAGCGGAGACTGAGATTTTAGGTTGGTTTTTCTATCGCCACTAAAACCAGTCTGGATGGAGTTGTGCACGACTCAACCACACAATCTTGACTGAGAATACAGTGAGAAAAAAAAATAGCCTGGTCCTGAATATAAGCACCAAAATTGTCTACGTTTACGGTGGGGAGGGACCGAATCATTTTGCTATTGTACAAGCTAGTATTGTAAAGAATCTATATACACATATTTACTAGTAGTAGGAAGGATGCAGTCATCTAAGATGGGAAATCCGCCAAAAAATCACTAAAAATAAAACTATGGCTCCAATTTTCTCTTGTAGCAAGAATGGTAATTGAGAGGGTTCTTTGATTAATGTAACACCTTTTGTCGGGTAAGCACAGTAGCCAAAAAGTTCAAGTATCTACACCCCTCTTCAAACTTACTATGATTTTCCAAGTACGCCTCATCATTGTTTTACTGGATTCTTCCCGCTTTCTATCATCGTTTTCTTACCTATGCCTCGGGTGAGCTCCATTTCTCTAACTCTATTGGTTAGATTGCTGGATTCTGGTAATGTAACTCTTAGAGATGACATTCCAAGATCTCATGTACTTTTCCAAGCACTGGTTGACACAAGCATCCTCTTGAGGGTTCAACAGGATTTGTGGATTGGATATACATTTGTCGAAGCAGTTTTCAGTGATCTTGTTCACAAGTTCAGTGGCATTGGCAACAGCCAATTCCTGAGAAATCTGATCTTGGATTTGTTGCTTTAATTGCTGAGATTGAACTGCATTTACTGAAGTCGAGGCAGTGGAAGTGGAAGGAGCACCGAAGAGAGCCATTTTCGTATTGGTTTGTGGTTGTTACGGAAGTGTTGATGTGGAAGTCCGGTGGTTTACCTTGTGAGGTGATTGAAGAGCTACTGAGGACGCTTTGTCTCCAAAGAATTTCTGTGCAAGAAAAAAAAAAAAATGCTTCTACTGTATTGCATATAAAATGTTTGCACGTGATAAATCGCACGTGCAATAGTGCTGACTGGCATGCAAGACTCCAAAGTGATGTACATTACATCTAGCAGGAAAAAAACGTGCTTTGGCACACACCTCGGATACATAGTCAATTATGTAAGTACGTGAGTATTATGGGGCTTCGAATGAGCGTTGCATGTCCAACAAATAATTAATCAAGCAAAGCGAACCAGGGCATAAAGGAAACACAGAAAACTAGAGAATGTATGACAATTGCCTCTGTAACAACCAATTTTAGAACCGTCATCGAAAACCGAATCTTTACGGATCAATCTACCAGCGATTCGCTTAACAGATCATGCAAAGTTTGGTTAGCTTAGAGTATTCCCAGGCCAAAAAAAAAAAGAAAAAAAAATTAAGAATTCACCAGCACCGAAACATACTACCTAAGCCCACCTATCCCCTAACTTGTAGGATTTAATCGACCCAATAGCTGCCACAGTAGCTCTATCCATGTCTGCTCTCTCTGTTTCCTCTCAAGCTAATCAAAAAGTGTCTTCCATTCTTCCATACCTCGTATATTATTCTTGATTTGCTTTTTTTGTACCTAAAAGTGCATACAGGCATACATTTCTCCACTAAATTTTTTTTTTGAATCGTGGTATTTATTTATTTTTGTTTTTGCTTTTCTTTTTTTTTGTTCGAAAGTTAATTCATCTTTACTTATCCTTTCGATTCTCTCTTCCAAAGTACTCGAGACGAATTCAACCCCCTGGTTTATCATGTCTCAGCAGAATGATAAGCAACCGGTCGAGACTCATCTATTCGTCCTAGTCCATGGACTATGGGGAGGGCCAAATCACATGCTCACGATTGAAAAATCGATTCGTGAATTGCTAGATAAACTACCAGAAACCGATGGTAGGCCAAAGGAAAGAATTGCAACCATTAGACCATCGTCTTTCAGATTCTGGAAGACATACGATGGTATCAGATTAAATGCAGAGAGAGTTATCTCCGATGTCTTATACGAAATCGAGTTGATCAAGCAGCAGCAAAACTCCAAGGTGACAAAGATCAGTTTTGTCGGCTATTCACTTGGTGGATTGATCTCAAGATACGCCATTGGGATATTGAACGAATTAGGCGTGTTCGATGTCATCAAACCTGTCTTCTTCACTACATTCGCAACTCCTCATGTCGGTGTACATTTCTTCAATGACACATTATTCGATAAGATGGCAAATGCCACCGGTGTGTATTTGTTTGGAAAGACTGGGAAGGAAATGTTCTTGGGCGACGAAGACAAGCTTTTAATAAAAATGGTCGACCCTGAAGGCGTCTGGTTTTCGGGTTTGGCGAAATTTGAGAAGCACATGTTACTTGCCAATGTCAAGAATGACAGAACCGTTGCATTCTTCACTTCCTACATCACTGAATATTCGCCCTTTGAAGAATGGGACAAGGTGAAAATAAAGTACTTGAAGGGCTTGCCACACGTTAGAATTGGTAAGGTAACGGTGAGACCAAAGTTTGTTGACTTTCATAGATCAATTCCCTTGGATCCCGAGAGAAAGAACGCTAGTCTTGCTGATGCTAACAATGACCAAGAAGAGACATCGTTCTTGAGAAGGAACAAAACAATCAGGTTTTTACTTATAGTTTGCGTGACATTGTTCATTTTACCACTTTGGATTCCCTTGGTCTTGAGCAGCAGTATATTTGCTAGTGCGTACAGTGCGATCAAGATTTTGATCATAAAGCATCCAGAACTCAAGAAGCATTGGGCTAGAGTGAAAGACGGTGTCTACGGCGAGACAATTCCAATTGACGCCGAAGACGCAAAGATAGGTTTGCATAATAGAGATCAAAGAAGAAAGTTGAGGCATTCCGAATCGTTCAAGGGCGATACTTCCAATTTCACAAAAAGCGCAATGGAAAACTTTATGTACGCTGAGGAGAGACTTGCCGGCAGATCTGCTAAAATAGAGGAGCAGCAAGAGGGAGGCGAAAGAGAAGGTGAATGGGAAAATAAGGATGATGATGACGACGACGATGATGACGAAGAAGAAGCTGGAGCTACTGATACCCAGGGAAGCAAAGACCAGAAACAGGTACAAGAAACCGTAGCTACAACCAGTGTGCCAGGAAGCCCTGCCCAAGATAACAGTGAGACCGGCAGTCTTTTAGGATTAACATCCAAGCTGTCTAATGTTGCCAAGCAAAAGATTATTGACGTAGATATTGCTGCAAACGACGAATCCATTACCACTCACTTGGGCAAGCTTTATGTAGATGACTACAGCAAATTCCCATTATTCACCAAGAAAAGTGTCTTGAACGTTGATGAGGAAAGAAGATACATCATTGAAAGATTGAACTCTCTCAAGTGGATCAAAATTCCTGTTTACATTGATGCATGGAATGCCCACGACGGAATTGTTGCTAGAAGGGGCCCCAGAACTAATCCAAAGGGGACTGCCTCTATCTTATTGTGGGCATCCATCTTAAGACAGCATGTGATGGGTGTACTAGACACTGCTGAGTCCAATGAATAAGGTTGAATTAGGACACCTGTATTGATAGCATTTATTTTAGAAGTAGTTATTTATTCGAGAACGAAGATAGAACTTAATATAAGAGTGAGATATATTTTTGGGAATCAAGGAATCGTTTATAGGGTTGCCTCAACCTCTTTAAAGCCAATCATTAGCCAAAGCAGCTACCTTTGCTCCACGCTCATGGTTTGTTCTTTGCAGCCTTTTTTGCATGTGCAACACCTCGAAATATGTGCTTGGCTGTATGCAGTACGAAACCGAGCTTTTAGGTTTTATATAGTTGCTTTTTATTTATTGCTACCTCTTCGATACGCATGGGCACAAATTTCATACCGTGTTTCGAATCGTTTCTTCGTGGGTTTGTTCTCTGTTTATCTTATTGTTTCTATTCTCCTTTCTTTCAATTCTTACATCTCCTCTTCATCGCAGCCGTTTAAAGTTCCTTTCGCTTAATGATCTTTACTAATACGTGGGGATCCATGCGGACATGGAACGCCGCTAGTTCCAAAGTGTTACTGCGCTCGAATCTCCCGTGGAAGGGCATCAGAAGTGAACTTCACACCTTGGGTACGAGAAGGTACACTTCAGGTAGCAATCACGCAAGAGTGTTCCCCTCCAAATTGGGGCCTAGCGGCAAATCTTCTATCTTCTACCTTTTCTTGGGTGCTGCAACTGGGAGTACGCTTTTATACAACTATACCCCATTAAATTCGTTGATATTCAATGACATACATAGAGATGTTCCACATCGTGCAATTGACACATCTATTCATGAACTCATTCCCGTAAAAGGTGCTGATACTTTCGAATTAGGATTATATGAGGCTTCTCAAAAAGAAGAAGTTGACCAACAAGTCGCCTACAGAAGTGAGAGGTTAGAAAAGGGATTCTTCTTATCCAGACTCTGGTATAGGATAAAGTTTGCAGTATACGATTATGTGGTTGACCCGAGCATCACTTTTGTCAGATTCTTAGAATTGTCTTTCATATTCTTACCCGTTTTACTAGTCGCCCCAATTTGTTGGTTCGGCAGAAAAGATAAGTCAACTAAAGTTAGATCTGGATCTAAACTTTGGTTCAAGTACTTGAGGTGGTCTGCAGAAGCAGCCGGTGCCTCCTTCATCAAATTGGGTCAATGGGCTGCATCTAGAACTGATATCTTCCCTAAAGAAATGTGTGACGAATTGGGAAACTTGCACTCAAATGCAAAGCAGCATCTGTTGAAGGAGACTAAACGAATCGTCTCTAAAAGTTTCGGGAACTTACCCTTTGATGAGATTTTTGATGAATTCAATGAAAAGCCATTGGGGGTCGGTGCAATCGCTCAAGTGTATATAGCCAAATTATCCAATAAAGCACTTGAACAAGTCACTAGTGGCGTACAAGAGGCAAAAATAAAACAAGAACTGGATGACGAAAGCAACAAAGATCCAACCAATCAATTCTTTAACAAAATTATGGTGACTGAGCACTCCAATTCCTTAACATCCAACCAATACGTCGCAATCAAGGTGCTCCATCCAAAGGTGGAAGTGAAGATTAACAGAGATCTTCGGATCATGAAGTTTTTCGCCAATACGATTGACTTGATTCCAACGATGGAATGGTTGTCTTTACCCGATGAAGTGGAACAATTCTCCTTGCTCATGAGATTACAATTAGATCTCAGAATAGAAGGTTTGAATCTTGTCAAGTTTAGAGAGAATTTCAAGAATAGGCTCGATATTCACTTCCCCAAACCTTACATAACTTTCACTACTAGAGAGGTTCTTGTCGAAGAGTTCATGCATGCAATTCCAATGAGTAAATTGCTATCTTTGAATGAGAACTACGGAAAGAATCTTTCCAAGGAAGTCAGTGATAAGGGATTGGATGCATTCTTGAAGATGTTGATCTTGGACAATTTTGTACACGCAGATTTACACCCTGGTAACATGATGGTTAGATTCTACAAAAATGAACATTTTAAGCACGAAAAGGAGTACAAGATCGTCAAATCAAGCAATGAACAGGACATTAACAAAATTACAAATGAATTGTTGGCATTGGGAGACGATCACAAGGCATGGTGCGACAAATTAACCCACCTCTACGAGGAAGGTTATCATGCTGAAATATGTTTCCTCGATGTTGGGTTAATTACAGAATTAAACCATACTGACAGAGTGAACTTTATTGACTTATTCAAAGCGTTAAGTGAGTTTGACGGTTACAAGGCCGGTGAGTTGATGATTGAAAGATCTAGAACACCAGAAACTGCAATCGACAAAGAGATTTTTGCCTTGAAGGTTGAAAAATTAGTTGACAGAATGAAAGAGAGAACGTTCACTTTGGGTAATATCAGTATAGGAGATTTATTAGATCAAGTGTTAGGCATGGTCAGAAACCATCATGTTAGGATGGAAGGAGATTTTATCACTGTGATTGTTGCAATCTTATTATTAGAAGGAATTGGAAGACAATTAGATCCTGAATTGGACTTATTTGCAAGGTTCGTATACGCAATTTTATTTGGGTTCCCAACAGAAGCGGATATAGGAGCGATGTTCATATAACGGGGGAAGTGAGACAAAATGATTGGACTTTGAAACCAAAAGAGACAAACAAACAAACATAGAACGAATTCGATGACACTTCTAACTCTTTACACATGGGACACAATTGGGCACCTGTTTTACCTTTATCTTCATCTTTGTTTTATTTTCTTTTCCCTTTTTTACTTTTAGCTTCTCATTACTAACCAAAACCAGTTCTTTACCTGTATTAAGAAAACTTGGAATCCTGAAGGAAGGACGAGAATTATTGAGAAATGAATATTCATTGAGTATGGTCAAGGTGTGGCTAGCTCTTGAAGTCAGACAGTTCATTAACGCTTCGATTCAAGATGTACGTATACTTATTGTTTTCCTCTACTATCATTTAACTATATTTTTTTCTTTGGCAACGTTACTAACTATACAGATTCATGCTTTGGTTAAAGCTGATATGTTGAGTCCAAACATTTAGTCTTACTGGCATAAGGTACGCTATTTTCCTTATAGCGATTCATTTCATTTAGTTGCATCGCAATGCCTTCCGTGGATAAAGAGATGCAAAGGTTCAAAACGCGACAACGTCTCCCTAGAATTATTAGAATTATATTTATACTCAAGACTTTCATCCCTTCATGTAGCGCAAGTGACGTGAAACCTCCTGATCCTCGCAAGGGTTTCACTCACACCTTGTTTTAGGAGCCTGTGCATATCGATAACCTTTCAGTTTGATACCCTATTTCGGATTTTCTCCGCATTAATGCCTTCTCGTGTACTTCGGTTACTTGTGTAGCAGCATTTATTTTTTTTTTTATTTTTCTATTTTTTATTTTTTTGATCTTTGCTTTTAAGCTTTGTCACATAATTTCAAATTATTTTTGTTTTTCTTATTAATGTATCGCATACAAGTCTAAATAAGCCAGTAAAATTCGGAAGCTACTATAACCGGAAAGCAAAAACGAGCTGCAACATCAGCATTGACATCCAGAGAGCCTCACATTGGGTCCACTGTATCGATTGTAAAACTATACGGGGGGTATTATAGACTATGAGTAAGCCTACGCCAATTGAACCTGGCGAGGCGAACTTAACCCCTGCGGGACTCTCCGATTCCACCGAAGAAACGGAAAGGGATTCATACATTTTCAAGTCTGCCACCAGTCTATCGAAGAAGTCACTGCAAATCAACGTCAACAAGCAGCAGCAGCAATCGCTAGCACTGCAGGCTCAGCAATCACCACGCCTGCTGGATGTTCAGGTCCCAATTCGTCGACCATCTATCTTGAGCAAAAACTCTAGTGATGTGTTGGAATTCAATGATGCCCTTTTCAAATCTTCAAGACAATCAAAGGAATGGAAACACGGCTTCAAACTACCCAGCACCCTCTTGAAATATGAATTGATCTCAGAACGGAAGAAATTCAGCTACTACGATGGGCCATCGAACAGAGAAACGTATGATCCCAAGCTTGTACTTGAACCTGTAGATAACGTTCAACACAGCAACCTTAGAAGGAACCAAATCAAAAAGCTACTGACCTCAGAACAAAGTACTCAGATGGAATCACAACAGGCGCCAAAGACAAATGCATTCACCAACCTCAAAAATGAGAGAGAGCATTTGAATGCAATACTAGGCAAAAATGAAGTTGCACATGGCTTCGAAGGCTACTACTCCATACCGAAAACCATCTTGAATTCGCTGAAGAACAAGCCCAAGATACAGTCCGCAGGTTCCGAGTCCAAGATAAAACAAGATCCTTCGGAAACACCAACGACTCCAAACACTTCTGAAATGCCCAAAGTTGTTTACCAAAGTTTCCACAATCTCACCGACGCTTGCTTTTCCTTCGGTGGGTTACTCACCGATCTGACAATCAATTTCGATCATTTAGGTATTCCCAGGGATGTGGATCCAGAGAGAATATCTGTTCATTTCCCCTGCGAATTGCCTCCCCATATCGATAGAGACATAATCACCAACCCCTACCTTGTTCCCAACCCTCATTTCGTGCTCCATAAACCAGAAAATGCCACTTACACTTTCTTGGATAACTTTTCGGGATCCGAAAGACCACAATTTTGTAGCATGTCTTCCTGCAAAATCTCCAAAAGACAAATATTTTATTACGGAGGATTCGAAATAAAGATACTTTCAACTGAATACTTTCCCACATACGATAGATGGGTTATCGAGAAACGATTGGTCTTGAATCGAGATGGGTACATTCTCGATACTCTTACATTGAAGTTTCAGAAGATCAAATTCGAAGCAAGTGACGGAACCTTGTTCAGAGGCCGTATCGGGAATGCTATTGCAGCCAGTTCGCACGACGAATGGAAAGATTTGCTAGACAGCGCAGAAAATGAAGAATTGTATGTTGGCGACGCTATATCCAGTGGAGGGGGTGAAACATCTAATAATTCACACACTGTTACTAATGGCAAGTCGCTGTCACCAATTTTCCATGAGCTGACGCCCAATCACAACAATTCCAATATAAAACTAAGCACAATTTCTTCACCAACTATATCTGCTGCTATGCCTAAACCAAATGTGATTCAACTACAGATATCAAGCACTTTGCTTGATTCTGTGAATGCAATCGCCAGCACCCCCAACCCTCAGCTGCAAACTCCACAAAAATTGCACGATAACTCAATTGGATCTCAGTTGCACCAAACTCATAGCAATAGCAATGTGCAAGACGACGACGTTCCTCCCGGCCAGGCTTATGAGAGCGAACCTCCAACTCCGGTCTCTATTCCGAGTCTGGGATTGTTAAGCAAATCATCTACAATAAGCAAGAATGACTCAACAACACATAGCTATGTGCAAAGGGCAGTCAATATCAGTAGATCGAACACAACCTCAAGTTCATCTCCTAGCTCGACAAAAAATATGGTGGGAAATGTTTTCCTGAAATCATCAAAACTTTTCCACCGAAGCCATCAAAAAACTCCATCATCAGCTACTCTGACACAACCCAATCACATCCAAGCGCAAAACTCACCACTGCAGCATCATCATCATCAGCAGCAACAACAGCAACAACAACAACTACAACAACAACTACAACAACAACAACAACAACAGCAGCAACAACAACAACAAGCACAACAGGGTAATAGCCAGTCTAGTGGAGCTGCTACCCCTCCAATTTCAAGCCAAAACACATCTAGTCTGACATCAGGTAGCTTATCCACTCCTAATAGCAAGAACCTTTCCAGCACATATTCCAAGCAAGTTAGACAGAATAGATCCAATTCGAACCAGAGCAGCGGAGGAAGTAGGCCTACGTCGCCGATCGCGCTGCCAATACCAATCTTGCCAGCAAAGCCATTTATCTCTAGGTTGAATACTGACTCGTATCAGAATACTATGCCACCTCCACAGCCCCAATTACTTTCTCAAAACAGGCTCTCTCCAAAGGTTAAACTCAAACCATTAGGAGGGAGTAGTAATAGTAATACTGATAGCAAGAATATTGAAAACTTGACTTTCAGTCCGACTTTTGGGCCCACAAAACCCACATTGAAGGATTCATTTAACGAGGAAGGAAAACACGAAGACGAGTTTGAAAGTGTGTCAGTGTTTGTATTCGGCGGCTTCGTAGCTCTGAATCCTGAAGCGACATATCCTTCAAGTTTCATAGCCACTGATGATTTATTCAAAATTTCCTTGACATTCAAAAAAGCATACGAAGAATTTGTTGATTTCAATGACCTGGCGATACTCTATGAAATGGGAAAACACGCAGAAAAGAGTCTTTTCGAAGTTGGCGATTTATGGCCAACTCCTAGAGGTTTCTTCGCGAGTGCTTTGATTGATGTCAATTCAACGATGGATGACTTATGTCAGATAAATGTTTACAAAGATAACAGCGAAGCGATTGATGACTCGGGTGAAGATGATTTACGAGAACATGGATCGACTCCGTCACTAGTCCATTTTTCTGGGACCACAAAGAATAGAACTTCTTCAGTTTCCACCCGAAGATCCAACAAAACTGCAACTTCGAGTCAGAAGGTGTCAGAAACGTATTTCAATGGCAAGGCTCTCGTAATTCAGGGTGGGTGTAATGAAAACTATGAAACTTTCAGCGAGTTTTACCTATACATCTTCGAAACCGGGAAATGGCAGACGATGTGTACGTATATCTATGACTATTTTGACACGCCAAGTAAGCAGCCATGGGAAGATGAAGACATCAGCGAGTTATCAGAACAGAACTTGAGAGCAGACAGTTTTGAATTGATTGAAGCTGAGTTGAGAGCTTGCCACCATCATGCATTGTACTACAAGAATGAGGACCGTGATTGCCTTTTCTTCGTAGGTGGTTTATATAATGATTACTTGAGAAAGTTTGACCCAGATGATGTGAAGTACGAGTCTGATAAGTTCGATGTGCTGAGAATATCAAGATTCCAGTTTGGAAGTCAAAACTACTTTGTTTCACGTTTGATGGTGTTGAATTTGAAGACGCAAACATGGAGGTTCTTGAAGTACTTCAGCGATACAAACCATGTATTGAATGAAAAATTCATTGACCATATACTTGAAAATCCAAGCTGGATAAATTCAAGGGTATGTAACATAGGGGGTGGTTTTATGTTAAACGGTAAAACCATCTCGATCAACCAGGGTATGAGTATTCCAGTTCCAGAAAAGATAGATGATTTCGAGAAATTGGAGAAGGCGTACCCAGAGAAGCTATTATTGGGAGGGCAAATTTCCTGGACTTTTCCAGGTTTATAGGTTACAGCAAGGTTTACAAGTTCATAATACAACAAGATTTTTTAGAACTACTTTTTTTTGTAGAAAGACGTTGACGTATTGGCCACCTTTGATGAATTGCTGCAACTTTCTATTGCGACCGAAAGTACCCCAAATAATTTGCATGGCTTTTTTTGTGTAACTTAATTTACTATGTGAAAAAAAAAGTAGAGAGCAATGTCGAAAGTGTTCCTGCAACTGAAAAAAAAAAAGAGTAAAACCAACCATACTACTCTAGAAGTCGCCATACAAAGCAATATACACATAAATTAATACAAGATGTTCGGATTAGGTGGTTCTGCTCCTCAAATTTCTTCTCAACAAAAGTTGCAAGCTGCTGAAGCTGAATTAGACATGGTAACAGGAATGTTCAACTCTTTAGTTGACCAATGTCACCGTAAGTGCATCAACAAGACTTACAGCGAATCTGACGTTACCAAGCAAGAGGCTTTATGTTTAGACAGATGTGTTTCCAAGTACTTCGAAACCAACGTTCAAGTTGGTGACAACATGCAAAAGATGGGTCAAAGCGGTCAATTCATGGGTAGATAAATCAGTTACTTCCCTTTTTACATGTCTCTCGCCACTTGTTCTACATGATAGAGAAAGAGAGGAAAAAGGTAAGTCACACTTATATTTGTATATATTAAATTAAATAAATTTCAGAGAATAACTTGAAGCCCTCCTAGGGTAAGCATTGTAGCTTAGTTGCGCCCTTGTTGTTGAATCCTACAGCGGTTCGCCTTACAAGTTCCCAGTTGCTTAAATGGTAGTAGATCTGTTTAGGATTCTTCTTAATTTGTCTATATACATGCGTCATATTTAGTACGAATCGTAGCCCCTTCTTCAGTATAACCCCACGGCTCTTCCAATTCTCAATTTGAACCCTTCCCAAGTGTGAATCTTTGGTCTAACGTCCAAGAAGAAACTAGCACCAGGACCGTTACCTCCATAGAAATCGATCACGTATGGGACTTCAACTCCACATCTGTCAATTATCCAGTCATGTCTATCAAACGGCTTCTCGTAACCGAGAAAGGTCGAGTTGAACCAAGCCCTTGGCGTTAATTTTTTCAGGTCACCCTTGAAGCTAGTGAGCTTGATACCACCACATTTCTTTAACGCTTCTTCACTATTTGCCCGCTCCCACATCATAACATGCTGCCATGTTCTCTCATTGACTGCATTATGAATAGGTATAATAGTCTTCATGTCATCTTCTTCTGGGTTCCAGTTCTTCCTCTTCATTGCATCATAGAATTGCTTTTGTGATGGGTACACCCAGTTGGAGTCTGAGTTTGTTCTGGGGATGGACGAGATTTCTCTGTCCTTTGATAAATTAGTGGAAGAGCCTGAGTCGTCGATTGTATTTGACAACTTGTCTGACGAACAAGTCTCGTTTGCTGGCACTTCGATGGCTTCAGGTACATTTGCAGCTTTTTTCAACCAAGCTGCACGATTCGTGTGATCGACGGGACAGACTTCCTCTTTGGCGGTGGTAGGGAGTGAAGCGTGTGGATTTGCTGCACCTCCTTTTTTTAGCCATGCATCCCTAGTAGAGTGATCCACGGGGCATTTGTCCTCTGATGACATTTTGTTTACAGATATGAGATGATGGGGGGAGGCCGAGGATTAGTATAGTAAATGCACGATACAAGTTTTTGAGTTCAGATGCAAACTATGGCTTCCTTGCTAAAGTGAATGTATATGTAGGGCCGTACGGGGGTCGCGTGGAATTAAATCCGTGATGGAAACCTCCTGAAATATACCAAGCTTTACAGGTCCCGGAAGACTCGCTGATGCTTACCCATTACTAGATTTTGATTTGACCTCGAAAAATCCGGCATATAAAATTACGAACTCGTGTAGTAAACCAGTGGGTGCAAAGATCACTACATGGTCCCCTCGAGCCTTTCCCACAATGCTTACATGGTGGTTATATCAGATATGTAAAAATTTTATTTTGAATTTTCTTATGATTGAATACTAATTCACATCTTCCACAATCTCCTATTTGAAGGTCTCAAAATCTAATATTCTGATGATGCTTCCATTTAGGCACATAGTGAAAATTGGCAATGGTGCAAACCAAATGAACATGTAGGTGATATACATTGTCCCGCTCACTTCTCCATTCAGCCAACTGTTCACTTTCTCTTGCTTATCATCTCCTTGGTGTTTGTACTCTTGTGTGTTCGTCTTGTGGGAATTGAATTACATGATTCCATAAACTCTCAAGTTATTGACTTAGTAAATCTTCTTCTTCTCGTCAATGGATAACTCACCAGCTCCGGCGTTGACAATGATCAACAATCCACCAACAATCGATAAAGTTTGGAAGAACTCATACTTTAAGAAGTCTCTGTTGGAATCACGTGCACCATACTTCCAGAATTGGTTAACGAAAAGGTTGTAACTGAATAATAACACAGTCAAAACAAATGCAGCAAACTTGGTCTTGTAACCAACAATGATTGAACCACAGGATGCGGAACCAATCAAGATGACAAGGAGTCTGAATAATGAGAAGTCAGCAGAGAATACAAATCCCAAGAATAAGAACACCAAGAGGAGTCTGCCTGCTAATAAGAAGTACTTCTTGTTATCTTGGTTGTTGAGCATTGGCAACCCTGGCATGGAAAGAGAACGCTTGTCTCTAACCAAGGAGTCAGAGAATGCTAAAATTAACCCCCCAACAACAGACAAGTTTCTTAAAATGAATTGTCCATCAAAGATCAATCCGTAGAAGAAACCTTGTAATAATACAACACCGATCAAGGCACAAGTTGCAATTTCATTCTTCTTTCTCAAAACCATCAATGTTGATGCAACCAACATTGTGACCACGTTTAAGAAGAGAAACAAAACTGTTACCCAACGCCAGATATGTCTGTAGTTGTAAAGGTAGTAGACTTGCTCTGACCATTGGGAAATGATTCTCAAGGAATCTTCGAAGAAAGTAGCAACTATGAACGCTCTACCGATGGCTGGCACATAAGGCTTGATCGGTCTTGAGTTCTCATCGATTAAGTCTTCCACCTTCTTAGAGATTATTTCGAACTGCTCTAATGGAGATTGTGAAGTTGTAACTGGTCCAATGTTCGATGCTGGGACAGACGATCCAGCTCCAACGTTTGGCTGACCACCTCTGAATTGGTTATTAAATTGATTTGGACCACGGTATGACATTGGCAGCAGCTTTGTATACACGATATATGCTTTCTATAGATTGATGAGGCTTAGACCGGTAGGTACAAGGAAGATCCCAAAAAAAAAAAGACTGGTGTTGTTGAAAACTAAAACCTGAATTTGCGTCCAGTGTTAATTGTTTTGTTTCAGTTTTGTGTGGAGAAATTGACACGCTAACAAAAGTGGAAGAATAGCGAGAAAAATTTATATTTGGGTACTGTTTTTAAAGCTCCTTACATGCACTAAATAGGGAATAGTTGCGCATGCAGTACAATAGGTGACATAGAATAGACGAGAAGGGCAAGTCTTATTTCATGGATGAAAAATAATACATTGGTAGTGATAACTTCAGCAAAGAGATGCTAGTTGAATTGACTTACTCGCGAAGATGTAGGCTGTGTATAAAGAGCCATTATGGTGTATGTGGTGAATAAATATGTTTCTAATGGCGAGGGAAGATGTTTCCCGAATTTCATCTTGCGATTCACATCTTCACTCTATTTTTTGCAGCCGAAAGTTCTAACGAATTATCAAATTCGATTCTAAGATTGAACTTAGGTCTGTATTGAGAAACTCAGGAAGGCTTCTGTCAGGATGAACATACCCATCTATTGATTTGGTTGTGGTACGGCTTACCGAGGAACAGCTTCCAATCTCCTGCACGTCATTGACGGCCAGACAAAATATTTAAGGGTGATGCGGTGGCTCAATGGTAGAGCTTTCGATTCCAACTCGAAGGGTTGCAGGTTCAATTCCTGTCCGTGTCAATTCCTTCCTTCTTTTTTTTTTCCAGTACAAATGGTATTCTATCCAAGTAGGATACTAAATTGGTCAAAACCCCAGGCTTACACTCAATGGGCCATCTTTACAGTTCAAAGGCGCAAATAGAATTGTAAAAGAAAACTACAAAGATCGTCCTCTTCTTCTTGATATATATGTGTATGCTATTTCTATTGTACATCTATTTGTTGTGGTTGCTCTTTCTGGCTCTCACCGTGGCACCGAACAAAACACTTCCTCCCACTCTTTAGACATTGACTTTTGCTAAACGTAAGTTACCGTGCCTTCTGACCTCATCATTCATCAAGTCTCTAATTCTATGACCTCCTGCAATGCCTATCGCTAAAACACTTTCTAACCTGTCTAATGGCATCTTGTCCTCCAATAACAATAAGGCCAACTTTTCACTTTTCCCTATCACTCCAATAGTTAATGTGCTCATATCGTTTTCTTCCAACGTATTCAAATCCAACAAGGGGGTCGTATCGTACAAGCCTGCACTTATAGAGGAAACGTAATCATACATAGCTATACCTGCATCGATTAATCCCAAAGTTATGGAGTTGGTGATACCAGCAAGGAGTCCTCCATCTTGCGCCAAGACGTGAATGTTGACTTGTATCACAGTACGAGGGTAAAGCTTGCACATGACACTCTGCTCGAAAGTTCTTTCCAATGTTGCTTTTAATTCCACCAATCTCTTTTCATTCTTCAATCTCTTCTTTCTCTCAGTAGTAGAGAAGTTTGCTATTGTTATGTTGATTTCGATATTGGCTTGGTTCGGGTTCAGTTGGGATCTTAATGCTGGTTCCATAGGTCCTTGTACCATGCAAATAACTTTTGTGTTACCCTGTTCCACGTAAGACGAGCCATCCGATGAGTTAGGGTGGGTGTTTATACGGCATTCGAATCTACGCAATTCATTCCATCTTCTACCATCGATTCTCAAGCCTTCAGGCGAATATAATTCCATACGAGACATTGTTGGTTGCGTGTATATCTGCTCTACTAACAATCTTTGGTACCCTTTGGAGTGTGAAAAAATGGCTGTATCTATTTGTATGAGAGATCATCGCACAACTATAAATTGGGTGTGTGAGTTTTGACTTCCCAATGCAGAAGGAAGTTGGATCTCAAAATTTTTCGCGCACCTCTAGAGGCCATGAAAGAGGCTGCAAAAAGGACAAGATGTAGTTCTACAGTTGTGTGAGTAATACGTACAACAACTTCTATATTGGCATCTATACTAGCTCGAGTCACTTTACATACACCACCACTTTACTGGCTTTGCTCCATTAATTTCCCCAATATCCAAATGTTGGTGAGGAAGAAAAACGAGGCTGCCGAAAATAACTGAATGTAAAATGTGCTCTCACCAAGAAACTCTAATTTGTAGGCAAAGAATAACCAGCTGGCTTGAGAAACAATCCAAAGAGCCAACATCACAAAACCCGTTACCCAGTTCTCTTTTTTGTTCACAAGGTTCGACAGAGATAAGTAATGGGGCAAGAATATCAAGAACCAGATGAAATATTGAGAAGTCATAACCTTATTGAAAATGACAAATGCAAACGTTTGGAAGAACAAACAAGATATCAAGTTTTCTCTTGCAAAAAGCAAGGGAATGATTAGTGCTGAAAAGGCAAACTGTGGAACAAAGGCTATCTTCTCTAAATTGCCTATTATTATCGATAAATAATCGCCAGACCCATCTGCAACACTCGAGGCAATAGTGGGGAATCCAGACTTGAAATACATAGCGATATTATAGATCGAAAAGTTGTGTCTATGGTCAATTCTGGTCAAGTGGTACAAGTATGAATGGAATAGGAACTCGTATCCGTAAATCTTGTACATTAACGCGTTGAATACACCAACCGTTAACATGGTAACGAATAAAAATTTGACATTGTCCGAATTGATCCAACGAATCACGGGGATACTACTCGAGATCAATGGTTGCCTGGACCTCTTCTTCTGCTGCGGCTGCTGTGATAAGTATAGCATGATACTTGGTATGTATATTATGGGGTAGATCTTGAAGTGAATTGCAAGTCCCATGAAAATTGCGGAGAGCGTAATGCACTCACTAGTCCTCTTGAGCAAAAAGTATAAGGAGGTCATTATCAATACAGTCAAAACGCTCTCTGACGATCCTCTGGTACTGATTGTGATGACCATTGGATTCAATAACCAGATAGACGATAGTATTAATTTCTTGTTTTCGCTAAGCTTGGCGTCTCTTTGTTCAAGTAACTTCAAGATGATCACTCCTGTGATGAGATCGCTCAACATGAAAAGAAACTTCCCGAAGCTGTACATCAAAGCAGACACTGAATTCGGTACTAGCATCCATGCCAAAAGCGGTGTGTATCTGTAAGTTTCTCTTAAGTATGGCGAATGTCCGTTTGCAACATACTCTGCAGCGTCTGAAAATACAAGGTAATCTATATCTGTATATTTGACTGGTAGGTAAGCATCCTGGTATAACCCGAAGGAAAAGAAACCTATTCGCAATGCTACCGCTGCTAGGAATAGATGAAGACTAGTGGCTTTCATTTTGGGGTCGGTAAGGAAAGGAATTCTTTGTTGGTTTACAGAGTATATAAAAAGAAAATCATTAACAAGAGAGTTCGCGTGTGTCTAAATTTCCAAACTTTTCACGTTCTCACTAAATCCATCCACAAAACGCTCTCGGTAGTTGTAACAATACAACCACTATCATTAATTAAAAAAATAAAAACTAAACTACAGAGTCTACCAGAATTTTGTCTTCATAAGAGCATTGCATCTCTTTCCCATAACTTGTTCACTTCTTCCTCCTCTTCCTCATACAACAGATTAATCCTCCTATGACAAACCCTCAAGAAGAAGTATACAAAGAATACCTCAACTACGATTGGGATTCGTTTGCCGATTTCCAAGAAGGTTTACAGGAAATCTTAGATAATTACCTTGAGAACTTGAAGGAACTGGATCCTTCAATAACGACAATTCCACCATTGGATAGGCTGCAATTGGTCAACCAAGCAAAGTGTTTCTTCTACTGCTCTAAGTCAGGAAACATTCTTAACTTAGAGGACTACGAGCAATGGAAGCTTCATAATGAGAGTAAGTACAAAAAGTCACACAAGATCGAGGAGTTACCTGATGAAAAGCAAGCAGAGCCATCATCTAGCAATGATCCTCCATACTCATCCAATTATCAAGAGCTAGTAGAGTTGATTGTTTCTGGCAAACCAGTCCCCGGTATCAAGGACATTCCAGATACTGTGTTATCAGAACAGAAATCAAAGGCTGAAGAGAAGCAAAGGCTAAAGCCCTGGGAAATCAATAAGGAAAGCGCTTGAATCTACGAGTTCATTGCAAAAGACTTACAACAAGCAAAAGAAAAGCCCTTCATGATTTGACGCTACGCTTGATGCTCCACACAATAAGTGTATACATTTGATGTATGTGAATTACTCTATCTAATTATACAATAGTATTGCATCCAGCAATCTTTTAATTTTGGCTTCTTCTAATGTAAGAATCTCATTGCGGCTTCGAATGCTGCAAGGGCGGCGGCATTGGCAGGGAAGGATCTCAAAATCGAAGGTACGAAACCTCTTGTGAAACCTTTCAATCCTCTTTCTCTGTAAATGTATTTGACGGCATCTATCCATCTTGAGAACTTCTTCTCCGAACGAATTGGACTATCAGTCATGATGGTCTGCTTAACGACATCGGCAGGGTATGCGAATATCCAGAAAACTGTAGCTGATAACCCACCTGACCAAAAGTTGATTGCAGGTTTGGATAAGCTTGTCTTTGTTTCAAACCACTTAGTGATGAGTTCGTAAGATCCCCACCAGAAGACGAAGTTTGTTCTGAAAATCATAGTCGAGAGAAGACCAGAGTAGATTCCTCTGATGCCAGCAACTTTATAAAGCTTTTGGGCAACATCGAGTGGCCCAGTGTACATTTTAGTTTTGGCATCATACTGAACTTGAAGTCTAGCTTTGAATTGTTCAACAGGAGCTGCGACAAACGAAACAGTCAACCCACTACCTAACCCTGCGAGACAGTGCCCAAGTATGGGCAACTTTTCTTCATTTGGATAAATATTCTCCATGATAAGTCTTCTATATAAATGTAACGAACCAAGCATCACCGAATCCATGAACACCCACCCTATCAATGGAGGAGTGAAACCCTTGAAGAATCCCTTTGGTCCTTCCTTCTTGAATGTTTGCAATACACAGTCCAATGGACCTTTAAATCTGCCATCGGGGGCCGTCTGCAATCTAACTTTTATAGTATCAAATGGATGGCCCACAGTGTTCTTCATGACTCCTGAGAACATACCTGCAACAAAACCAAGATATCTTGGAGGCGCCGGGTGCTGTGCATCTGCATGATCTCTGGCATCTAAGAGATGATCTTCTTCATCTTGTACCACTATAGACATGTTGTAGAATAATTCAGAGCTGCTATGTTATTATTTGAAGCTAAGCGAAATGATTGCCAAAACGAGTGAAAAATTTCAGCAACAAAAAACGGTTCTCCACAGTGTAGTAGGTCTCTAAGCACGTAAACTCGAAGAAACTTCTGCAAAATATCTATAAGATCCACAACGTAGAGAAAATTACAATAACCAGCAAGGAGATAGGGGGATATAAATACCTGGGTCGTTACAATGATATGGTGGCTGTTTGGTGGCTGAAAGAGAAAACGGCTGTCAACGTAATTGTTCTCTGTGAATCATCGGCAATTCATACATCTTCGCACCGGAACCGGCTACATCAGGTGGATCCAAAACGCGATTAAATGCTGCACTTGCTAAGTGTCACCGGTACAATCAAGTTCCCAAGAGTTTTGAAAATTTTGATACCATTAATTGTACAAAAAGAGAGGTCATAGCACATATCTCGCTCGAGTTTGGGTTACTTGCTTCGACTGCGGTCGTATATAGGTGTCATTCCAAAAATAGGATCTTGATTCTGGAGATATTCGTTGCATATATACTCCTCAGATGAGCCCAACAGCACCAGAAAAGGCTCCACTTTAGTGAATTACGCTGAATAATCTGTTGAATACATATTTGTCTCATATCATCCAGTAGCAAAATTAAGGATCAAGAGATTTCTTCAATGGCAATCGCTCAATGAATGTGCCTGTTGGGTGTACTTTACCAGCTCGACTCCAGATTTAGGTGATTACATGCTGCTGAAAATTAATCCTGAGACACGACTAAAATTCTACTCACAACTACGGACTTGGAAAAAACAGGTTTGAAGATATGGGAAGTACAAGGATACACCCTTTTGTCGTCCTCTCCCTCGCCCCACATCATGAGCCAACCATCGCCAATCAAGACAGAACCTAAGTCGGACTCTGCAGTTAAGGCAGAACCTTCATCTGATTCTACGATTCCAGCAGCAGCAGCAGCAGCAGCGGCAGCGGGCGATTCATCAGCATCTAGCCCCGCCAACGCCAGCTCCGCTAAATCTGAACAAGGGTGGCAAGAAATACCTTTGAAATGCTGTACTGAGGAGGACATCAAGGACATACGTTACCACATTTTGAAGTTCCAAACAAAGCAAGATGTGGACATCATCAAGAACTTCACCAAACCAGTACGGTTACATAGAAAGGACCCCAGAAACATCCAATTCCAGCTCACAAGACAAGAAATCGAACAGAGGAAGAAGGAGCAGGAAGAGGCAAAAAGAGAGAAGGAAAGAATAAAGAAAGAGTACGAAGAAAGGAAAGCAAGAGAAGACGAAGAGCTAGAGGCTGCAGAAGCCGAAAGAGCAGCAGCAAATGGTGAGAAGAGAGACGACATAAAGAATAATATCAGTGCCAATGGTATTGGGTTGGTTAACCCGGATCCTCCCAAGAATAAGGATAATGGTGCAGATTTGTCTCAAGTCGCCCCCGATGGAGGTGCAAGAAAGCCTCGTAAGAATCTTTTCAAGCGTAAAACAAGACAAATTAATCTTATGGATGACAACAAGAGGAAGTTGAGATACGAAGAGTACTATCCATGGGTATTGGAAGATTACGACGGTAAGAATGTCTTTGTAGGAAATTATGAAGCAGGTTCTTCTGACACGCAGCATGTTCTATTCGTTTTCGATAAGGACGGCTTCAAGATGGTGCCTGCAGAAAAAGTATACAAGTTTACCCCCAGAAACAAGTACGCAACCTTGACTTTAGAGGAAGCTGAAGCTAAGATGGAAAAAAACTCTTCAGTGCCAAGATGGTTAATGAGACATATGGAGGATCAATCTAGTGCTGTAGGAGGTACTGCGGACCAGAGATTCAGACACTCCCAAGGGCCAGGTTCAAGCTCGTCCGCTCCTATTGCAACTGGAGGACCGAGCGGTAATTTCGGAGGAAGCATAGGTGGTATAGGAGCTGTTGGTAGAGGAGGAAGTGGCCGCAGACTCCGTACGGTTATAGGAGGAGCAAGCTCGAATGATAGAGATTCAGATCACGATGACTTGGATTACGACGAAGAATTCGCCGATGATGAAGAAGCACCTATCATGGACGGAGACGAAGAAGAAAATAAACTTTCCGAGAAGAAATTAAAGAAGGAAATGTACAAGGCCGCACACTTTGGTGGCCAATCCGATGCAGAAGATGATGACGACTTGGATGATCTTTTTGAAACTGAAAAATCCAGAAAGGTTGACAAGGAAGGTGAAAAGTTGCGTAAGGTATTGAATAAAACTGAAGGGGGTGTTTACGATACTGACGACGATGATAAGCTCAATCCATACCTTTCCAAGTCTGACTTGGAGAGTGATGATGACAGTGACTCTGATGAAGCTACAAAAGACCAGATTCAAGTGAAAACAGAGCAAGACGACTCAATTCCTGGCCTGTCGCAGCAGCAACGTCAACAGCAAAGTCGTTCAATATTCGCAAGCAACAAGGGTGATGGTTTCTTTTCCATTAGAGCTCCGCCAGCTTTTTTGCGTAACTTCCAGCCCGGTGTATGGAATCCAAATGCTAGGAAAATACCTTCACCCGGTGTCAGTGGTACAGTAACCAATAGACCTGAAACCAGCTCTATTGCTAAACCAGTCAATAGTCCTACTGCATCTCCATCTCCAGAACCCCCTATATCCAACTCATCTTCAGCTGTTGATCTCAGCTCTTCTGGTCCTGATGGAGTGCTTGTTACTACGAAGGAGGTCCTTGACATCGTAAGAGTCAACCCTCCTACAACCAAGGATCTTTTAGTGAGATTGAAGCACCGTGTAAATGCTCACAAGGATAACAAACAAAGAATTATTGCTATCGTTAAACAAAACTTAAAATTGGTTGACGGCAAATTGGTATTAAAGGAAGATGGTTAGATAAATCGAATAGATAAACACAAAACAAGCAAAAAAAGACATAATAACGTGACATCGAATGTGGACATGTTTGCGCTAGTACATATTGGCAAGTGCACGTTAATATAGAAAATCATAATTGACATAGAATCATTAAGCTTGGTCTTCGAACAACCATTGTAACACTATTTGTCCGCTATATACGTTTATTATTTCTATGTATCGTCTAATATTTTACAAAACTTCCACTATCTTATCATCTTCTTCGTCACTGTCTTCTTCCATGTCATCAGCATCGACTGGTGCTTCATCTCTCATCAACATTTGGACCACTCTATCACAGAGATCAGTAACTTCTTCGATCTCAACAGCCTTATGCAATTCCTTAATGATGGCGTACACTGCCTTTTCTCTCAAGTATTCTCTCAATTTTCTGGTCGTACAAAGTAACAAGATTGACTCAAGGTGAGTACAAATTATGGTGGTGATCTTTTCCCTCTTCTTGTCACTGTCCAACAACTGCAACTCGTCAGGTAAGTTGAACATATCATCTTCATCGATTTCTTCAGGTCCAGCTAATGGTAATAAGATGTATGGCAATAAGTTCACTTTTGGGTCGGTTACAAGTCTCCATTGCTCGTTTGTGTCGAACAAGGAATTCTTGATGGTTGATGCTGCACCTTCTCTTCTAACCTTGGATTCGTAAAACTCGGTGAAAACCAACAACTTGGAGATTGGCACAACTCCATCGTACTCCTGCTCGGTAATGAAGTATCCTCTACCTTTAGTGAACCTCGAAATGTCGGCAAAAAAGTACGACAAGTAGTCGTACTCAGCAGACTTGTTAATGGTTCTGTCGGCACCCTTCACGAAACAATCCATGAGGCAGTCCATAGCCTTTTCAGACTTGAAAACTTCCTTTTGCTCATCGGTAGTATGCTTGATTGAGAAATCAAAGATCTTGTTTATGGCATCGTTTTTGGCAAGGTTTGTAAGCAAGATACACATGATATCTGCGTTCTTGTTGGTGAGATCAACAATTGCAGTCACTAAGAACTGTAAGAAATCCAAGTCTTCCACTATCAAATTACGCATGGTCAAGTCATCGCAAAGATTAGCTAAGATGGTAGAGGCATGGTTGGCAGTTGTTCTACCTTTGGATCTTGCTAATCCTTTGAGATCAGTGATGGCAGTGTAGTTGTCGTATGCGAAGACCTGCTGCTGTGGTCCCGAGGAATACCCAGTAAGGTTATCCAAGGCTATTTGAACAATAGCTGGTTGAGGAGCGTGTAAGAATGTCACAAGTTCTTCTAATTCGCTAGGCATCTTGGCTGTGGCTACTAGTGTAGTATGGTTTAGGATATGGTTTGAGTTTACTAATGCTGCTTCACTTTTTTTTATTTTTTTTTCGATGAGATGCTTTCCGGTTCGCTTACTATACAAGTTGAAAAATGGGGGAATGGTTGCGAACAGAGCCCAAAACTGGATAGGTTGATAAAAGTAGAGCTACGTCATTCACTTACATTACTTCATAATACTTCTAGGGTAGAATTGGTAAATTTTAGTATAGAATATCTCTTGATGGTACCCCTTTAAACTTTTTTTTTTTAATTTTTGGCCTTATTGTATTGGGAAAAATCAACACTTATCTAACGCCGTCAACTAGTTCAGTGGAAAGATGGCCTCTAATTTGTCATCCGACTTATCGACAACTTGTATGTAATAGTAGTAAAATGCAATAATCTGCAAATGGGCGTCGAACCTGAGCCTCTCGTCCACAGAGTGGATGTTCTTACCACCGGCAATACCTGGAGAATATCTAAAGATATGTTTTGTTAAGGGCCAATAACTCTTAGTGTCAGTATTTCCAATGCTAATGAATGGCGCCGGAATGTAGGTTTCCTTGGACTCTGGATTGACTAAATCTTCATACAAATATCTCAAAGATCCACCAAAGGTTTGCCAAACTTTGTCATTGATTGGAGTAATCGGGGAGGGCTCTAATGGTTCGTTAAGTGTGTAGTTGAAGTACCCCTTGGCAGTACGTTCGACTATTTCTTCACCGTCGAAAACTATTCCGAGATCGAACTTGGAAGCGATTACTTTGACTTGCTCCAATATTTTGGAAGCTGTCAGGGCAACAGTTTCTTCAATGGCAATACGATGGTTAATCAAGACGGAAACGTGCTCAGGCAATGCGTTTGATTTAGCACCTCCTCCGATAATATCAACAGCCTGAGAGGTTGCAACAAGATATCTTGTTTCCTTTGATGAAATATAGTCAATGACTGCTTGGTTAGCAAAGGGATTGAAGTGGGCTTGCAAAATGTCCTTTTTCAACGTCTTGTCCACAACCTTTGAATGTTCAGCAACGCATTGTAATTGGTTTAAAACGGGGTTAGCGTTGGTGAGCAAGCTTTCGTACTCAACGTCTTCAACTTGAGAAATCAACTTTGCTAAGATACCAATCAGGGTGTGATCAGGAGGCACAGATGAATGGCCACCAGGAGTGTAGAGTTCGATGATAGAGTTAAGGTGACCCTTTTCACCAGTGGCAGGTAAGATAAAATTCAAACCCTCAATCTTCTGGACTCCTTCGTTACCTTCATCAATGATGGCGTAGAAGGACTCTTCGCCGTATCTTTCAATCAAAACCTCGAAAATTTCAGCAGCTCCTGTACCGCTTGACTCTTCGTCGTAACCAAATGCTAAAAGCAAAGTTCTTTCTGGCACGAACTGGCCCTCTTCTAACAATAATTCAATGGTTTCAAGCAACCCAATCAACAAGTTCTTGCAATCAGACACACCTCTACCGTAGATGTATTCTCCATCATATTCCCCACTGAATGGTGGATAGGTCCACTTGTCAATTGTTTCCTTTTGCACGGGTACAACATCCATATGTGCAGCAAGTAAAAGAGGTTGCCTTGAAGTGTCAGATCCTTGCCAAGTATAGATGAGGCCGAACTTATTGACTTTCTCGACCTTTAAGTGCTTGTGTGCTAAGGGGAAGGTGTGAGCTAAAAACTTGTGAAACTTTGCAAAGGTTTTCCACAATGGTTCTATTTCATACAATTCCTTCTTCGTCTTTGCTGCATTGGGGTTAATTGTATCGTCGTAGATTTCGGTTGGGATTTGGACTGCTGCCGATAACCGATCAATCGATGCCTTTTTGAATTTCTTATCAGTGAGGATCTTCTTGATAGTCGAATTATCATAAAGGAATTTTTCAGGGTTAAGCTTGTCTACAATTGGGCAAAGAGAGTCGGGGTTTGATCCCGGAGGTTCAACGCTTAGCAAGTTCGTTGGGATTGTGATGAAATCCAACTTCCATAAGAAGCCAAGGGCGATAAACGCAAGGACAAGAGAGTGCAAGCCTCGCTTCCAAGTTGACCGTTTCAGCCTGGGACCCTCTTCTAAAGTGTCAATGGCATGCTTCTCGTGTAAAGGTAACATCTTCAGCAAGCTTTAAGTCGAGAAATGTGTTACTATTGAATTGGTCTGCTTTTCTTGCAGAAGAGAATCTTGTTGGATACTAAAGAAATAGTGAGTGTAGATTCCACCCCCTCGCTTTTCTTATCGCACATAAATGACGTATAAAACAATACAAATTTCACCAAGCACAATAAAGTGTAACACTAACAAAAAAAAAAAAAAAATAGGGGATAGAGGAAGGCAAAGGAAGAGGAGGTGGAAACTTGCAGTCTACCGAAGGAATTCGTTCATTTATATTTTGTCAATTACAATTGACCTAACAATACTCTTTACTCTAGATTATGTACGAAGTGTAGCGCTCATCTAATATTGAGAAAACCAGACAAGTTGATCTTGGAAAGTCTTTTCCTTTGCATACTTAACTCTAGGCTTGGAGAGATCACCTCTGACGGCAAATCCGTGCTCAACACCAGAGAATAAGTCGATTTGGAATGTCTTGTTAGCTTCAGCTAAGGACTTTTCAGTTGCGTGTCTTAATTCAGTGGTGAAAATGGAATCAGTTTGAGCTGCAGAAATAAGAACTGGCTTAGTAATGGCATTAACTTCTTCAATGGTAACGAATGAAGGGTGAGCAAGTGCACCAGCATCAAAAAGTGCGTTTTCATTCAATAATTGAACAACGTACTTGGCACCGAAGCAGTAACCTACACCGACCAATGTCTTTGGCTTCAATTCTTCCTTCACTTTAGAAACGTAGCCCTTGACAATTGGGCTGGTGACATCTGGGCCATGCTTGGAAATCCAGGCGCCAAAATCTGTATTATGGTCATAGACATCGTTCTTTAAGATATCAGGAACCAAGACGTAGTATCCTTGTCTTGAAAATTCATCCGCGATCAATTGAGTGTTGGGCAATGTGTTTCCAAAGATATCGGTAACAATAACCAAAACTCTGTCGGTACCGTTTTGCTTACCAGTTTCGTAAGTGTTAAGACCGAATAAGTCAACGTGTTTACCTATTGGTTCTCCTTCGTGGAGAGTTTTCTTTGTGCAGCAAATGCCTGGTGGGTTGGAGGCCATATTGATTGAGGTGAAGCTATAATTCAAAAGTTGATTTCTTTTTTAATAAAAGAGTGTCGAATTGGAATCGCCAGGGTTTTATATGTATTTGAAAGCCAAAGCTAATTTAAACAATAGGCCAGTGCTGAGAAATTAACCAACGGAGGCTTTGAACCTTTTCCGGGCTCAGTTTACCGATATTATGCAGTGCGAAGCCATTTACAGAAATTTGTGTGGTTGCGGAATTGCTATTAACCGTGCAATATAACATAAGTTAAAGAATTGACCTGTTACGTGCTTACTTGGATGTGTGTCCTAGAAAGATAGAGTAGATCGCAAGTGATAAAAAAAATTATTTATTCGTAGTAAATATAAACACTAAAGCAAAGTGTAAGGAATCTTTTTGGTTGCTGCCAGAAATTATTTAAGGCTAGTTGCAATTTGAAACATAGTTTAATTCGAACCGAATCAAACAGTACCACTATATTTCTTTCTAATCCTTTTGACTGAAAACTATCTATATAGTATTTCTTCAAAAAGCAGAAAAAACAAGTATAAAAAGTGAAATCGAAGTTTAGTCATACAGACATAATATGCTAAGAATAATTGCTGGTTCTTCCATATCCTTCGTTAACAAACGGAAAAAAATATAAAAAATAAAGGATGTATTTCTTCAGGTAAAGAAGTTAACACTAATACACCTTGGAATATCTCAAATTCACCAATTGGTATAAAGTGTATAGGGTATCAGGTCCAAATTGGTGAATGAGTTCAGAGTCTCAAGAGCTCTTGTTTGAAAATAGGCAGTGAAATAAAGCACTCGTACTCGCATCATTATGCTACTTATAAGAAGTAGATTGGAAGGATCAATAAAGATAAGATTGAGATAATAGGCTTTGTTCCACTGTTAGCCTGTGTTAAGGTTGGAACAGCAGATGCAACAGGAGCAGCTGGAGAACCGGTTGGAACAACAATTGGGGTTGTGGCAATTGGTGCTGCTGGTGCTTCAGTTTCAGTAGCTGGAGCGGCTGGTGCAGCTGGAGCTTCGGTCTCGGTAGCTGGAGCGGCTGGTGCAGCTGGAGCTTCGGTCTCGGTAGCTGGAGCGGCTGGTGCAGCTGGAGCTTCGGTTTCGGTAGCTGGAGCGGCTGGGGCTGGTGCTGCTGGAGTTGCAGTTTCAGTTTCAGTAGCTGGTGCTGCTGGTGCTGCTGGGGTTTCAGTCTCAGTAGTTGGTACAGCTGGGGTCACAGTTTCAGTAGCTGGTGCTACTGGAGTCTCTGTCTCAGTGGCTGGAGCTGCTGGAGTGACTGTCTCAGTGGCTGGAGCTGCTGGGGTAGTAGTCTCCGTCACTGGAGCAGCTGGGGTAGTAGTCTCAGTCACTGGAGCAGCTGGGGA
Organism: Dujonia boleticola; assembly: GCA_029581775.1. Taxonomy (NCBI): domain Eukaryota; kingdom Fungi; phylum Ascomycota; class Pichiomycetes; order Serinales; family Debaryomycetaceae; genus Dujonia; species Dujonia boleticola. The sequence goes on along the minus strand of JARGRU010000006.1, from coordinate 219,352 downwards.
CTTCGTAGTGACAGTCACTGGAGCAACTGGTGTAGCTGAAGTGAGAGGACAGTAAGTGGTGTACTCGGTAGTAATTTCGTTAGTTGTGTAAGTGACAACAGTGATACCAGTGGTGACCTTGGTAGCAGAACATTTGTTAGCTGAGCAAGAAGTGATGGTAACGACAGTTGTGTGGATATCAGTTGTGACGAGAGTACTTGGAATGCTGGAAGTAGCTGGCACAGAAGAGTTCCAGTAAACCTTAGAAGAAGTTGGTGGCGAGTAAGTAGTAGATGGTGGAACGTATGTTGAGGATGGTGTGGATGATACTTCAGAAGATGAGCTCGATGAAGATGAAACTTCGGATGAAGAGCTCGATGAAACTTCAGATGAGGTGCTCGATGAAGATGAAACTTCGGATGAGGAGCTAGATGAAGATGAAACTTCGGATGAGGAACTAGATGAAACTTCAGATGAGGAACTAGACGAAGATGAGACCTCTGATGAAGAACTTGACGAACTTGGTTCAGGAACTTCAACTACGACAGTGATAGTTCCGCCTGGTGGAGCAGTCTCGGTGGTGGTACTGGTGATAGTACCAGTCCAGGTAGAAGTAACAGTGGTGGTTGGAGTTGGGACTTCAATTTCAACAGTACCAGTACCCCCAGTAGGGTTGGTGATAGTTGTGGTTGAAGTGTAAGATTCTGGCCAAGTGGTAGTATCAGTTGTGTAAGACTCTGGAACGTCAACAATGACGGTTACAGTTCCACCTGGTGGAGCAGTCTTGGTGGTGGTACTGGTGATAGTACCAGTCCAGGTAGAAGTAGTAGTTACGGTTGGAGTTGGGACTTCAATTTCAACAGTACCAGTACCACCGGTAGGGTTGGTGATAGTTGTAGTTGAAGTGTAAGACTCTGGCCAAGTGGTGGTATCAGTTGTGTAAGACTCTGGAACTTCGACAATGACACTAACCGTTCCACCTGGTGGAGCGTACTTGGTAGTGGTACTGGTGATAGTACCAGTCCAGGTAGAAGTAGTAGTTACGGTTGGTTCTGGGATCAAGACTTCAATGGTTTCAGTTTGACCAAAGCCAGACTTGAATGGTAAAGTGGTGATTCCAGTAGTTGTTTCGGTCCATGTGCTTGTGGTGTAAACTATTTCATTACCGTTGGAGTCAGTTTCACCGTTCTTGTAATTACCCCAAGCAACTCCAGTGCTGTCATCAATGCTCTTTCCACTTCCACACTGGTGAATAGCAGTATAAGTAACATCGACACTTGCAACACCCTTTGGTGGAGTGATAACGAGATCAACAAATGGACGAGATCCTGCTGGAGCTCCAGTATATGAAATGACATACTTGCCAGCTGAACAAGTTCCAGTGTATTGGAGCAGTGAAGTACTCTCTGGGATGTACCAAGCATTGAGCGAATTAGAAACACCAATGTGAACATTATTACAATCAATACTACCACCATTGCTAAATGTGAAACCAATTTGACCACTTTGAGTTCCGCTGGAACAGCTGGCTCCCAAAACTGTGTGTTGTTGCTTGTTGACGGATGCAATGATACGGGCATTGAACATCAATTCATCTGGTTTAATAACCAAACTAGATTGAACACCACCAGTGAAGTTTACACTTCCTGTGACTTCGTTTTTACCATCAGTCCAAGTGATTGCGTTATTTCCTGCTTTGAATTGCTTTGCAGCGTCAAGATCAACAGTAGAACCACCAAATCCATTGTTGAATGTGAATGGGAATGAGATGTAACCGTTTGCATCAGTTGATGAAGTCAAGCTTGATGTGAAAGTACATTGAAGCTCAGAGTATTCTGCGGTAACTTCTCCTGAGAAGAAGTTACAAGTTGCATAGTTCACGTTGTTAACAGAGAGAGAAACACTTGAAGTTGTTGCGGTGAATTTGTAAACGTATGGAAGATGCAAAGTGAAAGTATCACCAGCTTTGAACTTGCTTCCTAAAATACTCCAACTAACAGTTGCGATCCAACTTGGAGAAGCAGGTGTGTTGGCAATATATGTATCAGCACCTCTTGACCAAGTGATGGATTGAATTTTTTGGAAAACACCAGAGACAGCAGCCCCGGAAACGACATTGGCTAATACTAGCAATGAAAGGAGTAAGTAGTGTCCAATCATTTTACTTTCTAATGGAGATCTTTGACTATTGAAGTTGAATCTCTTTCAAAAAGATGAGCTCCTGGTTTGAACGAATGTATGGAGAAAGTGGAGAGAAGTATTAAAGACTTTCTTGAGCGAGTTCAAATCGAAAAAAAAAATTATTTTTAAGGCTCCTGCTTCCTTCTTATATCAAAAGTGCACCCAACTCTCCAATTGTTTTCATTGTTCAAATTTTTCTTACGTTTCATCACCATCTCGCATATGTCAGTTAAAGGATTTACATGATTAGAGTGGGTTCATGGCGCCTCACTGCTTCAAAACAACATATGAGTAATTATTTTGCAGCTTTTGACTTTCATGCGTCTTGCAGATAGGCTAATTTAACTTTCAGAAATATTGCATGCGGCTCAAAAAATTTTATCAAAGACGACGGATGCTCTCCTTTAGGGCGGCCAATTGGGACTTTTAGCCCATCTTTGACGAAAAAGAAACAAATAATCACGAATTCGGAAAGAAAAATAGTCAATTGACACTGAAAAAATGTAACATAAAGAATGCTTCAACCCAGGACCTGCAATATGGACGCGTTCTTCCAGTGGGCCATGTTTTTGTTTCTCCTGGATTTGAATAGACACATCGTATTAATAGATATCCTGATTCTTGAACTGTACTTTTTGCTTCACACATTGTAGGTAACCCCTGATTTTGGCTAATTCAAGTTGTGGGAAATTCACGTTCACCTAGAATACGAATGGGCAAAAAATATCGCTTCGCGTTCGCTTAGTTGCATGAGCAAAAATAAAGTTCAAATGTGTACACAAATAATGCATCGAACACATGTTGAGAAAAGCGCAACGCATCACCAAAAGGTCACAATTGAAATTTCTTAAGGGGTACGAGGTACATTATGCAAAGGTAGTTTGCTCCAAATTGTGAAAATAGTCAGGTACGGTGTTCCAGTCCTCGCTTAAGAACTCTAGGAAGTAAAAGTGGCGGGGTGGCGGGAACCCAGTCATCGACATACTTCTTTAAACTCTCCATTCCTGTTGCTGCACGTACTATGGGGTTGATGTACGGTAGTCTATACTCTATTTCTATGTCTTTCTACATATATTTGTCATTAAAGTTGTAAGTTAAAGTCATGGTCTCGTAATACGAATGCAATGGGTTCTAAAAATTTTCATTCCTCTATTTAAAGTCTTCATGCATGTGGATGCCAAAAATTATGCGAGGTCCTATTGTAACCTCTCAAACCTGTCCGTTATTTTCATGTAGTATCCGGCTCATGAGCCTTAGCTCTCAAAAAAATAATTGCCCTGCATTATGAGAAAGTGCTTCTGAAAGGGCGGTTTGTAAATAGAACAGCAGAAAGGGAACCCCTCAATAGTTTTGTTGTACTATCGTGAGGCAAATCTGGTAATACGAATTGCTAGCAATATTACATATGATATAGAGTTTTTTCTTGTCAATGATCTACTAATTAACGTAAATTTTCATCCATTAGGTTTTCTTTACAGTATTCCTGTCTTGGTATTTGTAGATAGTAAGGCACTATCCAATTGCTAAATTTGAAAGCATGTTTTGCAACGCGTGGGGACCCACGTATTCTACCGTTTTTTTTTTTAACTATCCCGTTTATTCCTTCATAATACCGGAGCGTTATTGGTGGTTATGTCCTTCTGCCACATATTGCGGTGGCGACGAAGATTAAACTGTACCTGAGAATCTAGATTTACGTAACATAAATTTTACGTGCATTCTACTTCCAAACTAGATATTTGGCCCAAATAAGTCAAATATTATCGTTTTTACGTGATTTTTATTATGAAATCTACAGTTTACGGAATGTCATCAATCCCCATTGATCGCTTCCCATTCTGCCATTCCACTTATTCATTGGTATGAAGAAAGCGAGTTACCAGTTTGGATTTTGAGTGGATATGAGGTAAATGATACAATACACAGATTGCTAGCACGAAACAATAAGATACTCGTATCAGCTTCAGCACTATGCTTGGTGAAATTTGGGCACTTGAAGCTGAGGCAACCCACGATTGCCCTTATATTATTACTTTCAATGTGAAATAGGTTCCTTTGCTTCGCCTATGGCCGGTACCAATGTTTGACCCCGCATCTTCAGATTTATCAATTCAGATCGTTGGAGACGACTTTATACCGTCTGCACTATTAACGATAGCAGTTCATTTGAGCATTAAGAATAATATATTTTTTAGAAGAATTGCATGATTTCTAGTAACGGACATCAAAATAAATCCATCCCGCCCACTTTTCCCAGTTGGCTACTTTTTCAAAACAGACATTTTTGTATGAGCAAAGTTTAGACGAGCTCAAGTATGATGAGCCGCACAAGATTGGTCAAATTTGGGGTGAGTTGCAAAAATAGAAACAATGCTCTAGCGATATTAATAATATTCGTAAATAATTTCATTAAACATCTATACACTGGATATACATCATAGTAAGGTGGGTTCCTTTCCATGCCCATAGCAAATAACCCTATACCGCCTCTTCAAGTTCAAAGTCCAATCCCAAATTCGAAAAACTTCCTACAATTTTCAAATATACAACGTAAGACTAAACTTGGCCCTAGAAAAGTGCACAATCAACAATTTGTTTCCTTCAGTCAATTAGTATACTTTCATCGTCGTCGTCATAGTCTCGCCTGGACTCGTTTCTTGAAGTCCCATTGGGATTAAGATCGTCCAAGCTGGTGTTTGTTTTTAAAGCTTCGTTATCTACTCTTCTGCCTCCTGGATATATATCATCCGTCTTCCTGTACCTATTGTCCTTTGTCGTGTTACCTGGTATCCATTTCCATGATTTGCTTACTATTGGTAAAAGCCCTTTATTGTAGTTGAGCACCATCGAAATCTCAATGATGATGGTGGCTAACAATAGTATCAAGGTCAGAACACCAAATGTAATTAAGGATTTTCTTCCTGGGAAATCTTCTCCGGGTTTCAACCCAATATTGTAAACAGAATCATACTTGGTGTACAACCGAATCATTTTGAATAGTACGTATGCACAGCCTCCTAAGAAAAATGCAATTGTCACTATACTGAGAGATACTAGCTCTCTAGTTGTTGCAACATCACTCAAGAATAGCAAGATTATGGTCAATGGCAACACACATACAGTGAGTATGAATTCTACCGAAGTCTTGTTCCGCACAAGCATCACCAAAAACTGTACTGTGAAGCCAATAAAGAAGAAAAAATCGAAAATCAATAACGATCTATGAATTTGGAATATCTGATACATTCTCCTGATAGTTAAGTCTCCGCCAATCTTCTTATACTGGAACCAACTGACATCATTTCTTAAAACGAAAAAGATAAGGTACGCTTGGGATATCATGGTAGCCGCCAATACCGCAATTGTTGCGATATTCGTGCCCTTAGTTGCATTTCTCCATACACCAGTTAATCCAACGGTGAAGAATTGCGTAACGTCCGAATATTGCAATCCTGTATAAACTAACATCAAAATGTAGAATATACATAACAGGGTCAATAGCAACATGTTCTTAGTATGTAGGCCAAATATCGTCAACCCAACTTGATAGAACGAAGCAAAGACGAATAATGATAAATAAATGCTCAATTCCTGGAACCTCTCATTTAAAAATGCCTTTTTGTGGATATTTATGACCGCATACATGTACAGTTCCAAGATTATGATCAAGATGGCACTCACTATCGAGATGGTTAAAAATATCTTTGATCCACGTTTGTATTGCATGAACGCTTTCCTCGCTCCAGTTTCATTCGATGTATTGTAGGGAGAGTTCACAATGGGGTTTAGCGGAGCTCCACTGGCACCGACTAAACCTTCATTCATCTCGTACGAATTCATTGACGCTGCGTCCGATATGTTGGAGTAAGTACGAGTGAGATCATTGGATGAGCTTCCGAACTCTTGTAATTGTGATTGGTGTGCCTCTTTGGGAATAGTAAGATGCTGGTTTGGAGGACGATCTACGGTTGCATATTGGTAGAAGTTGATGTCCAGGTCGGTTCTATTTCTTGATGAAAAGGGGTTTTCTGAGGTATCATTAGTGGCGCCTTTATAAAGCGATGACGACCGCAGTTGATTCAATTGATCAGCCATTATGAGGGTGATAAACTTGTCTCCCTATACTAAATCTACACTTCTTGTGATCTTTCCGAGACTTGAAAGATATACTTTTGAGTGCAAATCACTTCAAGTTGAGCCCATTGGAGAGAAGAGAAAAAAAACGGTTTGACATAAATTTGACAGATTACGATAATGCATATGAAAATAGATCCAAGGAGAAATTTATTTTTTCGTGGTTGCAGTGACGGTAGTTTTTCTTGTCGCTTACATGTCCTGCAGAATCCAAATTATCACCAAGACCAAGCTACCGTTTTAGTCGTAGTGAGTGACCTCGGCCAGTTCAACCATAGCGTGCTATTGGCTTGTTGTGATTCATGTTCAAATAAGTAGCATAGCTCCTTAATTCGTTTGAGCGAATCTAAAGAATGATTTGCAATTCACTATTTGTTACTACAAGAGTAGCGCTTGACTATCATGCATCTTCTATGTTTATTACTTTTTGCTTAGCTCATGACTATAACTCATCATAACCCTTCATAATCCCTAGGATCTTCTTGGATTACACCATCTGCTTCTTCCTCTAGATCTAACCACGTAACACTTTTTAAATTTTCATCATCATTCTTGACAACGTTCTTAACACTATCCTCAATAACCAATAAGCAAATTGCGTCGTATCCTCCAGCACCCGGAACAACACCTCCTAGAACACCAGCAATTGAATTACAGTTATCAAGTAGCTCTGTTTGCTCTATAGGTTCGATTTCTGCACCAGAGAATTTGGTTAGCTTGCGCAAGTTTTCTCTTATGACTTGAATCGCCTGGATCAATGAAGTGAAGGGACCTAAATTGTCAGTGTTTTTCTCACTGTTTATCAGAGTCTGGTTTAACTCGTTGGCATACTTGTTGTACAAGTCTTTGTTATCTTCGTAAAGTTTGTGCAAGCTCTTTAATGCTTCGATAAACGAAATGTTAGCGTTATTGAGATTCTTATACAACTCGTCGCTAGCAACAACGTCAGATTTCTTCCAGTTCAAAACCTTGGAGACTAGCTTTGGAGTTTCTGAGCCTCCCTTTATATCACCCATCACAAGTCTAATTCTTGGGGGTAATGCAACAGGGTTTGCGCTGAATTCCCAATCTTGCTCAATTAGGTCTTTGACGTTTACAAAGTCCTCATCATTCTCGAATAAATCGGTCAAGATATGCGGACTGAATCTTTGGTAGCTGATGGACCCAAAAATGGCAGCAGCTACATCAAACCCTGAACCAACTTTACGCTGTGCATAGCAGTGGGCAATTTGGGCTGTGTTGTGGATTATCTTCTTTCTATCTCCAAGCGTCAAGTCCAGTGCTTCTGACTTTTGGAAATGGGATAAAAGAGTGGTTGTGAGAACAGAGACCAACCCTGCTGAAGATCCCAATCCTGTCTTTGCAACTTTTTCAATTGGGCTTTTATGGAAAAGGAATTTCTTTGCTTTATTGGAAGATTGCTTAACCTCTGTGTTGTCCTGAGAATGGTATCCTGGATCTGAATATATTGAAATATTGACATTAAACAGTGTAGTAGGTGAGACATAGGCAAGCACTGTCTTGATTGTGGCTTCAATGAACGGATTTTTTCTACCTTCCACATCATTTATGGATCTGTGGTCGTTATTTTTGAATTCATAGTCCCAGGCTCCACCGAATTGAGGTGACCTTATAGAAATTGAAGAAGTGGTTGCACCTGAATTAGGCTTTTCGCTGATAATAGCATGCATTCTGGATGATAACGCAGTGACGTAGGATGGGTACTGTGGGTCCAAAACCAAAAACCCACCAGCAAGTAGGGCCTTGCCTGGTGCACTGTAAGCCTCGGACATGACTGTCAAGTTGTAGCAGCAGAAACCTCTGGAGTAAAGTATCACAGTTGAGTTACAGGTTTCGGATTTTGTGATATCTTGAACTATACGGAAGCCGCCGTTTGCGTTGTTAAAGTTTGAAAATTTTGTATACCGGAAAAACACGAAAAGCCCATAATGCCTCTCCTTGTGACTCGTACATACTAAATGTTCAAGTGAGTCTACTATTGCCTCCTTATTCGATAAATTGATATACCCAGTCTGTTAGTACCAAGAATATGAGCTACGAGGAGCTTCAAAAAACGAAAACCATCGGGATAATTGGTCTCGGTGATATGGGACATCTCTACGCCAGAAGATTTGGCGAAGCGGGATGGAAAGTAGTTGGATGTGACAGGGAAGATCTATTCGAGCAAACCAAAGCAAAATTCGCCAACGATCCCTTCGAAGTGTTGAGAAATGGGCACTATGTCTCTAGAATCTCAGATTATATAATATACTCGGTGGAAGCTGAAAATATTGCAAAGATTGTATCGCTCTACGGCCCATCCACCAAGTTTGGCTCGATTGTGGGGGGGCAGACATCTTGCAAATCCCCCGAAATTGCCGCTTTTGAAAAATACATACCTCCTGATACCAAGATCATCTCCTTGCATTCTTTACATGGTCCCAAAGTTGATACTACTGGACAACCGTTAGTATTGATAAAGCATAGAGCTTCCGATGAGGATTTTAAGTTTATAGAAGCAGTGGTATCATGTTTACAGAGTAAAGTAGTGAAACTTTCAGCAGCGGAACATGACAAGATTACTGCAGACACGCAGGCTGTAACACATGCTGCTTTCCTCTCCATGGGGCTGGCGTGGAATGCTATCCACGCGTACCCTTGGGAGACGCCAAAATGGGTTGGAGGTATGGAAAATGCAAAGATTAACATTTCTATGAGAATTTACTCCAATAAATGGCATGTTTACGCTGGTCTAGCCATAACTAACCCAGCTGCACATGATCAAATCTTACAGTACGCTAATTCGGTCACTGAGTTGTACACATTGATGATCCAAGGTAAAGAGGATGAATTGAGAAGTCGGTTGTTGAAGGCTAAGCACTTTGTGTTTAAGCATTATCACGATCAAGGCGACGAAGTGGATCCCGATGAAATGTTGTTGAATGATGAGATTTTAGCCAAATATTCCCTTAGCAAGGTCCCACCAGGTGGCAGACATCCAAACTCTCACTTATCATTGTTAGGTATTGTGGATAGTTGGTGTCAGTTGGGTATTGTTCCGTACGATCACATTATCTGCTCTACTCCGTTGTTCAGAATATTTCTTGGTGTCACTGAGTACCTCTTTTGCACACCTGGATTATTGGAGGAGTGTATCACGGTTGCTGTTAACGATACTACCTTTAGACAAGATGACTTAGAGTTTACAATTGCAGCCAGAAACTGGTCTAGTATTGTCTCGTTTGGAAATTTCGAATTATATAGAATTCAATTTGAGAAGACTCAAAACTTTTACAAGCCCAAGCTTAGTGAAGCTAACGCCTTAGGAAACGAGATGATAAAGACTATTCTTGAGAGAGTGAAGCAAAAAGAAAATCACGAGGCTGAGAAATCAAAGTAATACACGCTACGACATGAAAAAGAAAAAGTTGTAATTCCAGAGTATATATTTTATTTGTAAATTGTACATGTATATACTAGGGGGCTATCCTTTAAATGAATTATTAATGAAAATACGAAGATCCTATAGTGAGATCTCTGAATGATGAACAAGTTTGAGATTGAAAGATAAGATTGTAGTGGCAATCAGCACAATGCTGTTTTAGTCTTCGGCGTCTCGTGTAGATGGGAAGTTAAATATTAAATAACAGCCAATATGTTGCCAACGCGCTGTGAGCGCGCTGCAGTGGCGGGCTATAAGGGGACAGTGTTGATGGTAAAATTGTCATTAACAAGATTGTAGCGTTCGTTAGGATGTGATTTCTCTTCGTGGGAACTCGCTATTTGATCAAATAGTCAATACGAGCTGCTTCTGTTCTATATATGAATGCAATTTCAGTTGAATAATTGGTCGTTGGAAAAATCATAACTGTTCATCCTTGATGACATCCATAAGCCAATCCAAACCTTCCGTCAACCCTTCGCCCTTGATAGCACTCGATGCAACAATCAGCCAACTTCTATCCTTTAATTCAGTCAAGTTTAATGCTTGGGATACTTCGGCTGCAGTCATGGCACCCGGTTGATCTTGTTTGTTTGCAAACACCAAAAGGGCAGAGTCCAATAATTCCTCTTCCTTCAACATCATATGTAATTCCTTGCTTGCAATAGCAATACGGTCATTATCTGTAGAATCAACAACGAATATCACGGCCGCCGTATTACTATAGTAACATCTCCAGTAGGGACGAATGGAAGTTTGCCCACCTAAATCCCATATGTTCAAGGTTAAGTTTTTGTATTTTAATGTTTCCACATTGAAACCGATAGTAGGTTTTGTGGTGACGACTTCTCCCATTTGTAATCTGTACAATATAGTGGTTTTACCTGCACCATCCAAACCAAGGATAAGGATTCTAATGTCTTTATCGATCCCCCATAACTTTCCGAATATGTTGGTGAAACTGAAAACTTGACCCATGCTGATTTGTCTTGTTTGATATTTTTTTGGGGGTGTTGAATCGGTGGAAAATGTTTTAAATCGTTGAATTGAAGAGTTTTGATTTCAAAAATGGCAAAAATGTAAGCTTTCGATCGTTTCTTATTTTTCGATTCTTTTCTCCGGTGTTAGTATGCAAAAAAAAAAATACAAAATATAGTGCAAGAAAATAGGCAGAAATTGTTACGACGAGGCAAAAAAAAATAAAAAAAGAAAAAAAATGGAACTTACTGGAGAAATGCAACAAAGCCATACGGAACGCTAATTGTATTTCTTAGCCGGAACCCGTCATGTAGAGGCGTAAAGCAGGTCATCGATATCTTCCGCATGCAAGGGAAGCTTACATTACTGTTCTGGTTTGGAAATCACATGTATGTAGCTTCTCGCTTGATACCAATAAGCGTATTCAAAGCAATGTGCTCTATTTATCATCATGTAGTTTCTTAACTTAGAAATACTATGTAATTACTTTTAATTTTAGCGCGTCATCAAAGAATGGATAGAATGGAACGTGATTGTCTTTCGAAGCGGTAGGCATATGGGCCCGTTGCACGTCACATGATGTAAATACGCAGTAGCTATTCATTAAACCACTTTTTTTGGTCACATGAGAAGTGTCATGCGTAAGAAATTATCAAGCCAGTTTTTGTAAAGCTAACCTCCCATAGATATTTGCTATCGAAGATTTGGACTTTTTGTAGATTTCAGGTAAACACAATCAACTCAAACATACCAAATATGCCTAGGGGAATTTTAAGAAATAAAAGCGAAGGGGAACAAATAGAACATGCCGCTGATTTGGCTGAATTGGATCGTCAAGAGGTGATCCGTAACACAAGACTTAATGCTAAACTAACCTCACCAAAAGAAAAGTCCAAGGGCGATCTCTTGAGAGAGAAAATTGCTGAGCAAAAGGCCCATGAACCCGTAGACGGAAGTGACCACTTGAAGTGGGATGAATTGAACTTATATAAGACAGAGCAGGAAAAGAATTCAACTATGAAAATTGATGAGCCAAAGACTCCTTACGAAGGAGGCTTTAACCCAGAAGGCGAATATTATAAGAATGACGATGAAGATATTCCAGGTTTCGAACTAGGTGCTGGTGAATTCGATGAAGAAGCTGCAAAGCAAAAGACCTCGTTGAATGGTGGGGAGATTATAAAAGACCCAGAAACAGAACAGGATGAAATTGAAGGAGGAGAGGAAGAGGAAGAACCAGAAGAAACGGCTGAAGAAAGACATAAGAGATTTGAAGAAATGAGAAAACAGCATTACCATATGAAAGGAAATGCATTGAAGCATGGTATTCAAATCTCCGATGATGAAGATGAAAATTGATATAACGGTAACCAAAAGGGATAGTTTGCATTTTAGGGATAGGAATTTTTGTGAAGCCCTCCCAAGTTTTTTTCATAAACTCGATTGTACGAAGGTTGTTAGAGTATTTCTAGCTCTCATGCAGCCATTTATTTTTATATACATATCTATACGTTAATAAGTTTCAATATTGAGTGAATCTTTACAAATTGCTAGTAGTTAATTGAGTCACATGTATTCAATTATTCTCTATCCAGTTAATATATATATATAATTCCATTTTCCTTTGTAAGATACCACAAAACTTATTTGAAGTATTTCAAAGTAGACGAGACACCTAATTCAGAAGCAACGTCAATGAATGCTTGTTTGACAGTGGCAGCGTCAGCACCAGTGACCTTGGCTGCAACATCTGATAATTGAACATCGGAGAACTTTTCAATCAAGTAATCAACATCTTCCTCAATAGCAGCTGAGCTAGAAGCATCACCGAAGAAATCAACTTCCTTAACGGAACCTCTAACAGCTCTCTTATTCTTCTTCTTGGCGGCCTTGGCGGCTTCCTTAGCCTTCTTGGAGTTTTGCTTAGATGCAGCAGCGTCTTCGGCAGCCTTCTTGGCGGCTTCTTCTTCGGCAGCCTTCTTAGCAGCAGCTTCTTCAGCAGCCTTTCTAGAACCAGCTTCTCTTTCCCACTTCTTTCTTTCCTTTTCCTTCTTAGCTTCGTCCTTGAATAACTTAATTCTTGGATCTTCAGCATGTGCTCTTTCAACCAAGTCGATGACTCTCTTGTTGTCTTCTTGCTTGAACTTCTTTCTTGCTGCTACGTTCTTACGTTCAATGTAACGCTTGTGATCTCTGTTAGCAGTGTCATCTGGAACATCTTCATCCTTGAATTCGAAAGTCTTCCACGAGTCAAACTTACCCCAGAAACTGTAGAACTCATCTACTTGTTCCTTGGTAGCAGTAATGTCACCTAATTCTGGAACTGGTTGCTTCTTGGAGAATCTAGCTTCGCTAGCGAAAACTGGACCGAAAGCTTCAAAGAAGTCGTATTTTTCCTTGGTGGCTGGTGGAACAACATCAGCATTGGTATCAACGGAATCGTATTGTTGTCTCTTGGTTGAGTCTAACATAACTTCAAATGCCTTTTGAATAATCTTGAAGAAGCCATCTTGTTCTAATCCACCGGAGGCAGACTTCTTATCTGGGTGATGCTTTAAGACTTGCTTTCTGTGGGCTCTTCTGATTTGATCTTCAGTGGCTCTGTATCTTAACTTAGATAAACCTAAGACAGCATATAAATCGGCGGTCTTCCATTCTCTTGGGTCATGCTCTAATAAGTCTTCAGATTGGTCTTCGTCACCAATGTCTTCGTCTCCGTTTTCTTCGACAACAGTGACGTTCTTTTCAGCTTCCAACTTTTCGAATTCGGACCAAGTGTGGCCTCTTAAGGTTCTAGAAGCGTGGGCAAGGAACAATGGACCAACCGGTTCAATTGGACGACGGGTTGGTTCAGAGTACTTGTGAACAACCTTGAAGGTTTCTGATCTAGTTCCACTTGGTAAGGTAATGGACATCTTGTATAATGATCTACTAGTTGTAAGAATGGATGATGTATAACTGGTGCTAATTTTTTTTTTACCTTTTTTTTTTCATCAGTAAAAACGATGCGAGTCGTGTGTAGACCAACATACGAATCATTTATCAGCTAAAAGGTTGCAACTACAAATAAAGCTATGTTGATATACTTCCGTCTGATGTAATGAAAAAAATACATATATACATAAATATAACTAATCTAGATGTAAGGGCGATTAAAAGTTCCAGGTCGGTCTCTATTGGTATTCACAAAATAACTCAAGAATATAATACATCAAGCTAAAAGATTCATAGCCAATAGTTATCATATTGTATATTAATGGCCTCCCTCCTTCATCTAATGCTATGTCTGAGTGAAACCACTATTCTTTGATGGCAGCCATATCCAAAACTTCAATCGTTGCATCATTTTTTTTCTTCTCGACAATATCAACTATTTCTCTATAGTTGACGGGATCGATTATCCCTACACATTCAAATACCTTAGGAGATGGATCGTTTTCCTCTTCGATCTTGTCGATCAATTCTTTTATCTTCTCATCGTATAATTGCTTCTTGAATTTGGCCGCTATGGTAATTTTCACTTTCATTTGTGCTCTGGCGATAGGAATTATCTGTTTTGCCACAAGCAACTTTATGGCATCAAGAGCCTGTTGCTTGGTTGGTTTCGTAGGACTCAAGTGGAACTTCAACTCATTCAAGACTTTTTGAATCATAGAAGGAGGGTATCTTTTCTTGGACTTTGGATTAATACACTTTGTCGATATGATAGTCAAGAACTCATTAGTCTTTTGTTGGATGTTTGCTTGACGCTCTTTTTCATTTAACTGAATTTCACCCTTATCTAAGATCTCCTTTATGATCACATCTACATCAGTACTACCAAATGATGATAATAAGTCTTCATTACTCGCTACCTGGCCCTTAGACACGTTTGTGAATACTTGAGGTATTTGTAACACTTCGTCTAAGTCTTTCTCCACTTTCGATCTCCAATCTTGCACTTTGTTCTGATAGCATGCTATCTCAAATCTCTTCTTTCCCTTCTTCATCCTCACCATGGAGACGTTTGTAAGCTTGATTTGTGTTGCAGGCTGGTTAATTGGCATTTCAACGTAGTAACTTCTCTATAAATTCAAGGTGGTGGATTATCTTCAGTAGAAGAAAAGCTATCTTACCAAATTTTTAATTTGATGCCTTTAGATTTGTGATGATGTGATGTTCCTATAAGCAGGAAAAAAAATGAATATCTCAAGAAACGCTTAACAAAAATGATTAGAATGAATAAACATGGCCCACATGATTTTTTTTATGCTACTAAATTCATTATTATATCGTACTTATCTGAATCGGATTTGAATAAATCAAGCATATTAGAGTAATTGTGAATGCTTCCGTTTAGTCTGCTAGAAAGAGGGTATTGTGGGAGTAGTTTGTAGCTTTTCGCAGCCGTTCGGTGTCTTGCTAATTTTTCACTTGAGTTGCAAAGTTAAGCACTAAATATATTTCTTCACTATGGGCGTAGTACGACAACGTCATTACTACACCCACTTTGCATATGGAGAAATGGATCAAATAATGATTCGAGAGTAACATTGCTGATGCTTGATTCCCGCTTGTATTCCTCTATATGCTTAGATTCCTCATCACGGAATGCATGCTACATGTAAATCAATGTTTTCTCTAATTTATTAAATACCTAAGTAGAAGAACGTACTTCCTGTTACTATTTAACTTTGAATGACCAATCCGTACTGGTTGGCTGTATATGTGTGACGTCTGTATGTTTCCATACCTGACAGGGTGATTATTTTAATTGATTTATGTGTTGAATTTTCTGTTTGGTGTTGTGATACATGATATTTTGGTTTACAAAGTTGATACATTGAGTAGTATGAGCGACTCCCGAAGTTATCTATTCGTCATCTTCGTCTTCGTCACCACCTTCAAGGAACTTACCCTTAACATCTTTCCATAACTTACCCTTGTTATGGTTTTCGTACCACTTGGTAACGGCAACGTCGAAGAAACCTTGGAAGGCGAAAGCACCACCAAAGATAGTTGCGACGTAAACAGAGTTTCTCTTGAATAAGCTGGAAATAATGGACTATTGTTACAATGTTAGTAAAGATACTTTTGAAGACTCCACCCGGTCTCTATTGAAGGAGCATGAAGATAAGGAATGTTGAAAGGAAATATAGGATTACACTAATAGATCGTCTTATGATTAAGTGTTGGCTCTGCCTCCGGTAGCATGTCATTGTCCGAGCTCTCTTTTCTCACAATCACAAATTTACCGTTCAATTCTTTCTCTTCCCAACATGAATTTTCTGATCACAAACGATCATCATATATGCATTGTAGATCTCATCCCCTCCTTATGCTACTATAATATGTACATACCATTTTGGCTAGTAACTATAATCAACCTTTGGAGTATCTCTCATACATAGCATTTTTTTTTTGATTACTTCAAACAGAGTAGTTTTTCTCTACGAACTGATTGGCTATGTAACATACAGGAATTATCCAATGTGCAGTACCAAGCGTAAACGGTTCCATACAGTCGCGGCTACTGCATTTTCAAACACACAGCTACAGCTCTAACTTGTCAAAAACTTTCAGTCCCTTACTATTAGGAGTATGCCTTGTTCACTTGGCGTAGTATCAACGATTACTTTCGCGTTGGAAACTGTTTTAGGGCTTTCGATTTATGAAATTTCTACTCTACAAATTCAATCAATATGTCTACGTCTAATTTATCCTCTATCTGTATTACTGTAATGACAGAATGTCTCATAACCTGGAAAAGCACATAGAGCAAATCTTCGGCTCAATTTCAACTAATTTCCTATAAAGTTGCCTCGCTTAATTTTTCAGCGACGCCATCAACCTTGGCATCAGCTGGAGCTGGAGAGGCTGACTTCTCTGCTCCGGGGTAGTGAGTACCCTTGTTCTTGACCTTCTTTTCCTTCTTCACCTTCTTGACTTCTTCAACATGGTAACCTGCCTTTTCAGCATCTTGGAAGGCTTGATCGGCTTGATATTCCTTTTGAATTGGCTCTAATAAGCCAACAATCTTTTCTGCGACACCTGCCTTCAAGTCGATAGGACTTAAAGTTCCAGAAGCATAATCTTCCTTCAACTTTGCGATGGAGGTGTATGAAATTGGACCTCCGTATTGCTCTGGTCTATCAATTGCGAAATCAAAGACACCTTCTTTTTCTGCCTTCAACTCCTGAATAGGTTGAACCACAAATTCCAAGAAGGCAATAAGACCGTTACCTTCCACTTCACCTGGAGCACAGTATGCACTGTTGACCTTCTTCTTAACGTTCTTTGGGGTTTCCAATATGTCAATCTTGGAGTTTGGATCAGAAGCACTCATCTTACCACCTTGGCCCAACCCAGGAATCATTGGGTTCATCAAGTGAGCTCTCTTCTTGTAACCAATGCTAGTCAAGTTTTCTTCTGCCAACACGAAAATCTTTCTTTGATCAACACCTCCGAACTGGGCGTCGACACCTAAATGTTCTTCGTCTAATGCTTGCATCAATGGGTAAATTAAACCAGACAACAATGGGTTCGAAACTTGTTTGACAACATCAGCTCCTGCTCTCTTAGCATCGTTTTGGGAAACAACATTGGACAATTTGAAAATATCCATAGTGTATTCCGCCTTCAACTGGTACGAAGATCCGACAACGAACTTTAACTTTTCAATAGGAACTCCAATAGACTTTAATATACTCTTGACGATAAACTCGTAGTACTTGGCTCTGTGATTAACTGTTTCCAAAGGAGCCTTCATGTTGTCCAAGTAGGCGTGCAAGTCGGCTAACAAGACTATAACTTCACAGCCTGCCTTCAAGAAGTGCGCCAACTTGATCATAGGAACAAAGTACCCACAGTGTGGTTTACCAGTTGGAGCAGTACCCCAGTACAATTTCAATGGTCTTTTTTCAACCTCAAGAATATTCTTAATGATTTGGCCATTAAGAGTTTCTTGAAGGTTTTTGGTGATCAAGCGGTATTGCTCTTCGGGGTCAGTGATGACGGACATGGCTGATGGTTAGGTATCTAAATAGAAGTGAAGTCTTCTTCTCTTACACTTCATATATCCTCTCAAGTGTTGAAGCCACTTTCTCTTCGTTTTTTTTTCTGTCCATGATTCATCTTTTCCTGTATATAGATTTTTCACTATGTAGGCATAGGAATATAATGTAGAAGATTCTTGTATCATCTTTTGGCAAGTAAGCGAGCCACTTCCTGCATAAACATGAAACCTTTTTGATGCAATTTACGTTTGTACGTCTTGCTAATCGTGAGTGAGTTACCTGATCTCAGCCATTTCTCGCAAGTCTACTGCAAGGGTTGTTATTCCATTTTGAATATATTTATTTTGATAAGGTCTTATTTCTCAATTGTTATCAATACTGAATTATTCAACTTGCAATGACTGTTGATGCCTTCAAAAGATTTGTCATCCAGCTTCCTCAAAATACCAACTTTGGTGCAACCACTGGTATTCACTTGATTCGAATAGCTTGCATCTTTTCTGCCACGAAAGATGGTGAGTATTTGCATAGATTATTTGATGAAGATGAAGCGAGGACTTGGGGATTGCTAACTGACTATGATAAGCTCCTAGAATATGTTGAATCTGTCCCTTTCCCAAATTTCTCTGACATGAAAGTTAGCAAAAATTATAGCCATCCTCCGCACAAGACGTGTTCGAGATTATTAAAAGAAAACGAAATGGTTTATAGATGTGCTGAATGTGGATACGATGACAGTTGTGTGTTATGTAGCTACTGTTTCAATCCTGACGATCATGTGGGCCACGATGTGCTAATGTACACCTCCAGGGGTCAAAATGGTGGATTATGCGACTGTGGGGACGCCGAGGCATTCAAAGACTTACATTGCAAGACCCAAATCGATAGAGCATCAAATGGGGCAGATTCGTCAATGCAAGATGATAGTGAACTCTTGGAAGAGGATTTCAAGACATCTCTCAAAGAAACAATAAGGTTTTGTCTAGACTACATACTCGAAGTCTCAAATTCAAATGTTTGTATGTTACGTGCTATACATGATTATATCAGAGGTGATTCCTATTTAATGAAGAAGATTTCAGATGATTCCAATCTTCCAACTACTTTTGGTGGAGTGGAAGACACCAATAGTGAGCAATACCACTTAATCCTTTGGAATGACGAGAACCACGACTTCAATGAAACCGAAGATATAATTATGAAAGCATTGGGGTGTAATGCAGAGGAAGCTAGCAAGTTTGCAAATGATATCAACAGGGAAGGGCAGAAGATCATGCGTACCTCTACTAAAATAGATCAGTTGATAGAAAGTCAAAATATTTTGGAAACGATTGGCTTGGTCTCCACAATAATGAGCGCTCGTGACTATGTTAGAATTCAAATTATTCATGAGATGTTTTCTTGGTTTTCAGAAATCATTGGTTCCGGTGGTAGTTTTAGTGAAGAGACTAAATCCATTTTAGCGGAATTATTGGTCGAGCCTGAATTTAGATTTGCTAAGGACTTTGAACCTTTGAATTGCATTCCACATGATGAGCGTGATAAATTCGTCGATGAATTGCCGAAGATCTGTTTTGAGAATGGTTTACTAATGGGAGGTGGTCAGTTTCCCGAAGAAGGTTTGGTTAAAGTGAAGCATAGACAAAATAACATATATCGGTGGTCTCGTATTCCCGATGTATTGGTGCCCAAAAATGAGAGAAAATATGAACTCTTCAATTCTAGAGTTCAATATTTGATGTTATTTGAAATCAGATTTGATAAAGTGATTAGAGGGATAATTGCATCTATATTATCACCGACTTTGATATCTGACCAAGCGACAAAGTCGCAATTTTCCGAGCAATTGATTCAGATTTATCCTAATTTATTAACATCGTTTGCAATTGCGGATAGGGAGGAGCATTTGAACTTCTTATCAGACATAACTAGCCAAGTATTAACTTGTCCCATCTGCATAAAAATTCTATTGAATAGACTGGATTCTTTGGCAAACATACTTGGACCACTCATTGCAATCATTTCAGAGCATTCCTCCAAAATGAATTTGGAGAAGGGGTATCCTCAATATCTTGATATCACTGATCCAAGAACAATGCATTTTGGTGCGGTTAAGAGGGCAGTGGATAGAGGACTTAGAGACTTTTCTTATTTCCTTGACAAGAAAACATTAGATCAAAATGACTTAACAAAAATCTTCAATGAAGATAATGTGATTTTGATATTTCTTCTTTTGCGATTCTATCAAGAAAACTGGCCAATTAAGAGAAAGTATGGAGATCATGTCGAATCATTTTCCTACCACGTCTACTTACATGTACAAAATACAATGCTGATTTTGAATATCGTCAAACTAGTCGCTACTGCCTTAGGGTCAATAAGTTCAGGTGTTAGAAATCGAGTGATCGAATTCCTCGTGTCACAAGCAGCTTTGGTCATTTTGCCAATGGTATCTGGAGTGGTAGAGTATCGAGTTAGTAAGGATGAAACAAGTTTCACAATTCCAATCAACTCATTGATTTCGTATTCTCTCCAAGGTAGCAACTTCAACACAGATATTATTGACTTTTTGGATAACAAACTAGGCAACCCTTTCGTCAAGATTTCGGATTATTCACTTCGAAATATCGTTTTAGCTGCTCAGATTAAATCAGGATTCTGGGTTAGAAATGGAACTTCAGCGTCAATCTATGCCTCATTTTACAAAGATTCAAAGATGACAGATGAAAGTTATTTTAGAGATTTGCATATGAACCAAATTGCATGTGTGATTGATGAACCTACCACTACCTTGTTAAATTTCCTAGATAGATGGGAACTACTGGACTGGTTTTCTGCTACTTACGGTGAGAACAAGGCTAAGAGTACCATATATGAGGAAAGGTTTAGTTCAATTGTCGAAGAGTTTGTTTCCTTTTTGTATATCCTCCTAACAGACAGATCCAACTTCTACAATATGGGGGACATTGATGAAATCAATTTGATTAAGTTAAAATCATCAATAAGCTATGCTTTGGTAAAGGGGCCAATAGCATACTCTTCGTTGAAAAAAGAAATGAGCTTCACTCCGTATACTGAGAGCAAATTCGATAACTTATTGAAGGAAGTTTCAAACTACCAACCTCCCACAGGTTTTACTGATACTGGAATGTACAGATTGAAAAGTGAATGCTTTCAAGATTTAGACTCGATAAGTTTGTCTTTAGACGCAAGCGACTTTCAGGAGGTGAGTGAAATTTTACTCAAAAATAGGTTAAACACCAAAGTGGAGGTGTTCTTTCCTAAATTTATTGAATGCGGGAATGATTTTGTGAACAGTAAGATAGGAAGATTTTCAAAGACAAAAGAATTTGCCAAATTGATCTATAAACTACTCCAAACTTCCCTTGATATGGAGGATGAAACATACCTATTGCAACTTTTGCACTTGACGCATGCAGTCATTTTGGACGATGAGAGATTACATGGTCACTCTTACTTGACTCCCGCATTCATTAATATTCCTATTTGCAATTTGCTTCTAACCCTTGTTGACTCCTCAATGTCTAAAATTATTGTCAAGAAGTCTGAATACCTTCTAGATGTTTTGATCGAAAAAGACGAAGGCATTATTGAATCATTAACGTCTTGTTTTGGAACAACTAGGGTCGACAAATACATAGGAAAAAAGTCCGGGAAATCACAACCTGGGAAAAAGAAAAAAAGGGCTGAAAAGACAAAAGCAAAAATCATGGGGAATTTTGCCAAACAAAGAGAAGCGTTCCTCGCTAACAATATGGATGGTGATAATGATGCGGCCAACCAGGATCAACACCCGAATGAAGTCAGTAGTGAAAATTCCGAAACTGACTTGAGATATTGTGTTGTTTGCGGTGAATATGAAGATAAAGATAACTTATTTGGCCTATTTGCCAATCTAAATAAGCAACAGTTTTGGGACCTCCCTTCTTGTGATGATGAATTGGCAATTATTCCACTTCAAAATTGGGATAACCAAAGCACTAGAAAGGAACCAAATGAGTATGGTAAAGGTCTCTTTTGTGGCACTGCAAGGCGGAAGAACCATCTTCAATTTGATGACGATTTTATGGATTCTCCAGTAATCACGAGCTGTGGTCATGGCATTCATTTAGACTGTAGTGATCCTTCGTCAGCAGCTACATTTTTTGCGACCAATGTCAAAACTACCCCTTGTCCGATATGCAGTGTTGATTACTCAATTATAATTCCGAGTTTCATTACCCTCAAAGGCAAAGGGGCTTACCCTCTTGAAAAGTTAGATTCTCCACCGTTAATGGAAGAATATGATCAAATTACGCACAGCTTGGGAAAGATGAAATCGCACTTATTGGTTCGCTACTGTGGTGGGATGCTTTCCGCCGACCGGAATGTCAATGGGGGGTACAGCAGTAGAGAATATGATATAATTGCGTCTGCCTACGTGAACAGCAAAATCAAGAACCACATATTCAAATTCAGAAAGCTTCTAGGCAACACCGATTCTGAATTTTTCGATTTGCATGCATTGTTGTCCGTAACTGTTGGAGATACAATTCGAATGCACGAAGTTGCGTCCAGGGTGGATGAGGGTGAAAGTTACTCCAAGTTTTTGGCTGACTTCCCTGTTGACTCCAAAGCTATATTGAGAGCAATAATGGTGTGTATGGCTTCCTCATACGCTGACAAAGTACGGAATAACAATTTAGCCCAGCTGATTGAAAGATATTGGGACATCCATGATGGAACAAACTTAAGCAGTGTATTCACTGAAGTTATCCTACTTTTCTTTCAGACGGATGAATCTTTCTTAACATTGTCAAGGCTTGGGCTCACCAAGGCTTTCACTTTGACTACTTACTCATTACTTATGAGACTACTGAAGTCTAAGAAGTGGTTTGATGTTTTAAAGAGTGTAAACGTTCCACTTAAAATTCCAGCGGATACAATTGACTGTTTTAGAAATCTTGTGCATGTACACTTTCCAGTTGTTTATGGATTCGAGACTGAAGAATTTCTCAGCAAGCTCTACTATGCAGTGGAAAGATGTTTATTGCCATTATTAAGACAATTAATAATATTCAAGGATATTTTGACTTCAAATTACGTTGAAGAAAAAGTGTGGATTTCCATAGAAGAATTGAATAATTTGGAGGAAGATATTTTGAATCAAGAATATATCGACTCGAGCAAGGTTCTTCTACAAAAGCTTAACTTGCCACTGTTGGATGGCTTAATAAAAGGTTTGAGTAAGGAAGACTCCGAGAGTGGCCAAGATCACGCGTTCGAAAAATTGATTTTTGACGTCTTGATCAACTTTAAGATTCCCAAGTTGTCGGATAGGGGAATTATGTCCATTCCGTATCCTGGGGTTGTCAAGCTTATAGAACTTCCTGAAAACTTCATATCTTGTGTGACAAAGGCTGCAGTATCAGACAAGTCCTCAAATTTCTCTGACTTCAAGGTTTGCTTAGTATGTGGAATGCCCGAAACAATAAGAATGGGGTATGTCGAAAAGCATTACAGAAAATGTACTTCTCCTATGCTTTTTTTTCATCCACGGGAAAATATAATCGAAGTCTATAGCAAGATTGATGGCTTTCATGGCTCCCCACCTTTGGTATTTAAGTTTCCTGGCCCATATCTTACGGAGCATGGTGAAGTGTATAAAAAGTCAGGTAAGGCTACACTAAATGCTTCCAGATATAAGCACTTGACGAAACTTTGGCTAAACCAAGGAATCACTGCTCTTAGCTACAGGTGGCTACGTCAAAGAACTAGATTAGTCGCTGAAGGAATCGATAACATCGCAGACGACTTCAATTTATTTAATAATGAGACCGAACTGGATGATGATGACGACTTCAATGTATTTAATAATGAACCTGAGCTGGATGACGAACTGGATGACGATGACATTGAGTGATTCAAGTTATATAGATAGAAATCAAAAATGTGTATTTAGTTCATTAATATGTAGCATATACGGTTCGGGCCAAGCTTTTATCTCATAGAGTATCCCAACCTCCAGCATCCATAACGCTATCAAGTTTCCTTGCAACGTAATTTGGAATATCATGTTGAAGCCAAACATTCTTTATGAAATCATTGTATCTTTGCCTCATCAAATATAACGTTTTTCCTCTCTTGGATTCTGATGCCAATTCTCCATGTTGGTCCAAAAATGGGGCGTTGTAGAAAGAGCCGCCATTTTTGTGTAAAAGCAAGACACAGCGTTCTTTCGGTAATAGGAATATACCAACGTTGTTTGAACATTCTTTAAGAAAATGAGTCGTGCATTGTCCTTCCTTGCATCCTATTGCAGATTTTTGGACGTCGATAACTTTACCGCAAAATAGGCAAATTGCGGGGTTCTCAATGCGTCTATGAGGGTTGTCATAAATATCCAGGTAGTAATAATTCGTAAAGAAAAAATCAAGTCTATCAGGTAGATCAACAAGCCGTACGACTCCAGGATATTCAAGCTTTCTATTGAGATTTGCAAATTCCAAGTGATTGGTGTTCTTCCTATTTTCATTAAGATCCCTCAAGTATAAAATAAACAGATGAAGAGAATTATTCTCGAAAGAGTTTTCCAAGAGAAGTTTTCTGGTTATCTCCAAGATGTTCTCAATATTCAATAGTTTGCAAAGTTTATCAGCCTCTAGTTCAATATTATCATCTTCAGGAAACAAGAATTCCACTTTCTCTGTATCAGCACAAGACACAAATGCGTAGATAGCTGCTCTTCTTAGGAAAGGTGTCGTTGATTTTACAATCATAGAAAGGAATACTCTACCAAACTCAATCTCAAATTCGTCTATGAAAGAATCTTGGGACAGCTCCATAGAATTGTCGAAAGTGTCAGTCATGTCCCTCTTACTTCCTTCTTCACCTCGGAAAAGTTTAAATAGTTTCGTGCACAGAATAGCATCTTCATCCGAAATTCCCTCAAACGTCGGAATATCCAAAACGTTGTACTTCCCGCTTTCTTCGCTTTTTTGGAAGAGATAAGTATTCTTCGTAATCTCACCAGAGATTATGTTGATATTTTGAATAATTTGTCCCAAAAAGCATTGCTTCAATACGGTATTAAAGGTAAATCCTGAAGTCGATAATGGGATCAATTTAACCAAAAGTTCAAAAAAATCTCGTTCCATGATAGAAACATTAAAAGAGCTCTTGCTCAAGAGAAGTAAGTTTGCTAATAGTTTCAAGTAAAGCTCCAATTTAGGGCTGGTGTCTAATTTGGCCTTCAAAAACAAACTAGTGTTGCGGAACTCGTTCCAAGTTCTCAAATTTATTAATGAATTGTTTGAAAGCTGCGAGAAAACAACACCACCGTTGGACGAAAGTCCTCTAAGTCCAATTTCGGTAGACTTTATAGTATTAACCAAAATTGCTACCGAATCAGCTTTGAATATTTGGGGGAATGTCAACAGTGACAAAGTTTGAAACATGTTAGATAAAAGTAGGCGAAAATAATTATTCTCTTGACTCTCTTCTGGACTTAAGGATGTCTTTTCTTTGCTGTGCTGCTCTACCATATCAATAGCACTTTGAGTTAGGTTAACATTTTGAACTACATCCTTGTTTGTAGAATTGACGAATGTATCGAGCCAAGCCTCTTCATGAAGCTTCTCGACACTAAAGTTGTCAAATGGATTTGGTGCATCTGATTTACTCAAGAATTTGGACAAACTTTTCTTGTTCGAACTCCACAAGATAGGTATGAACATGTTATTTATAGACTTGCACAAAGGACATAAGAATTCTTTGTGATCTATATTTTCAGGGGTATTTCTCGTGATCTGATTCAGCTTTCCTCTGCTTGTATTCAAATAATTGAGATAGCATTGGAAATGCATTCCATGTCCACAACTCGAAGATACGACTTTACTGTATACGCTTTCATGTTGTGAAAAACCTGGACCGATGACATTGTTCTCTCGTATTTGATCCATATACTTCACCCATTGTTTGCTATAGAGATTACCTTTATGAACATCTTCGTCGATATCGAGAGAAGAATTGTCAGAAAATGATTTTAAGAACCAGTACTCATTGTCGAAAGGTACAGTTCTGAATTCAGACGATTTTGATATGCTGGTTATTATTCCAAATGGACCCGCATCCTCAGCAGCATTTTGACATAAGAGACAATGAGGCTCTGGAAATTTCCAACCGACTTGATCATCTTCAGCTTCATCAGGGTCGGTCTCCACATCAACGTCCATATCGTTGCTATCAACAACATTACTTACGATAGATGAGCCAGCACTACTCAAACTATTCACTGACGTGACAGGGTTGGACGATGGAATTGAGTTTGAACTCTTATGCTTCTCAAGAAACAGAGTTTGTTGCTTCTTAAACTTAGCCATGAGCTTTTGTTGTCTTTCTTTTGCCATACGTTTCTTCCTTTCGTATTCGTTCTCTTCCGAGGCCGCAACTTCATTTTCCTCTAATTTCCAAACGTTAAAATTAGGTATCTCGACCTCCAATACTTTGTATAAAGGATACTTTCCTTTCTTTTCAAAGACGTTATAAATTGCTCGGATCTTTGAATGATGGTCCTTGAAATCTTCATTGCAGAGAAATTGGTATAGCAAGACGCCAATAGATATATCTTTGCCTTCAGCTTTCTTAATAAAAATGTCGTAGAAAGACCCATAAACTGAGGTATTGATAGTTTTCTCAAATGCACAAATATGAACAAGATGTAATACAGTCTCCAACAACGTTTCGGCCTTTTCCACTCCCTCTATCAAGATATACTCAAGAGTCCGTATGATAAATCTGTGGAAATAGACTGAAGTGGCAAAGTTACCAATGTACTGATATACACCTAATCTTTTTTCGTCGTTGTCATCAGTAAATTTGGGCTTGATAACAATTTCACTCTTTGGCCTTCCAGTCTTTTTATGAATTCGTTCCTTGACAAATTTGATGGCATCATCTTTTGTATTTGTGGTGTAATTAAAGTAGTATGGGTTTAGCTGATCAAAATTCTCTTCCTTTAATCTGTACACGCCGATATCCTTAGATCCACTTGGTGAGACAAACGTGGACATATCCTCCAAAATCAAATCAAACTTTTTTTCTGCTGTAATATGGTCAGGTATCTGAGCGCATAGTTTGGTATAACTCATTGGCCCAAAACACAAATTGTGAGTGATTTCGTTTCGAATTCTTAATTCTGTAATTTTCTCATTTGACAAGTTTCGCAAGTAAAGATCCTCAGTCAAAACATGAATAAAGAAACTTAAACATTCCTCAATCATGTATGGAAGTGTATTCTTATCGTAGGCACAAGCATCTTCAGTTTTATCTCCTATAATTTCTTCAGCTGAATTGATTTGTTTGTCATTGCTGATCCACCCATCCATCAAGAGCCACCTATTGAAAAGCAAAAAGCACACCAAGTTTGGCGAGTTGGTGTTGATGAAAACTTGTATCAAAAAAAGATCACGCATGTATCCACTTTCTCTAAGACCAGTATTGCGGTACAACTGTAGCTGCGATCTAACACTGAACCCATTCCGCACCCAAAATCCAGACTTGATTTGTGACATCAATACGATAGTACGTATTGGATATTCAAATATTGAAGTAGAGGCACTAATCCCTCTGGACATCATTTGGTATTGTTCTTCTTGGTGAACTTGAGCTCGCTCCAAGATGTTCTTGATTTCACTTGCAGATTCAAAGTTTGATAATTCAATCAACCAAGACAAAAACGAGTGAATTGGATGTAAAAAACTTACCTTTTCTTTGTCAATATCGTATTTCTGTATTCTACTACCTTCAATCAGCTCCACTATCGTAGTAATACTTTTGGTCTTGTCGTCAGATAAATGTATATCAACAAACTCATCGATCAATCCTGGGTAATCATTATTCTCCAATTTTAACAAAAATTGAATCACATACTCTATCACATCTTCACTGATCTTTTTGATTTCACTTTCATCCAGGCCATTTTCCCTTTCTCTTTTGCTCAAACTAATGAAACAACTTGCGATATAATCTGCAAACTGATAGATCACCAGGATTGCATGGAAAAAGGCAGTGTAGTCAGGATTTTCATATTCAATATGGTTTTTACTCTCTCTTTTCATGACTGGTCTTCCTTGAAAAAGAGCCAAAATATCACATGCCATAGGTACAATACTACCTGTGAGTATAGTTTTCAGATCTTTGCTTCGACTTAAGATGTACCCAATATCAAAAAATATTTGTCCCCATCTTCTATTCTTCAAGGATTTCATCGATATTTCGTGAGATAATTCAATATTGTCTGGAGACCTAATTTCGTCAGTAGTCAAAAACCCATAAATCAGAGCAAATATTCTGGATAAATCACCATGTTGTACTATGGATGTAGAATTGGTCGGGCAAGTGAATAATTGCGTTGATAATGTACACATCACATTTATCTCTGGCTCCCTATCCATTGTTAGAAACATATCAGCCACGGCGGGATAGATATCAACATATTGGCAACTTATGATATATTTGTATTGTAAATTGGTGATCAAAGTGGTTGAATACATGTCATGAAGCAAAGTACGAATGGATTTCCAGAATCGAATATCAAGATATATGAAATATTGAATTCTTGATCCTAGATGGCTGTTCACCGCAACATAGTCATCCTCTGTTAAATTATAATTACACTCTTCACAAATTTCCTCGGGAAGCTCCCACCTCGACGGATTGAATGACCAGTGAGAAGGAAGAGAAGGGGTAAAATTTCTTAACTTATTCTTTGGATCATTTTCGGCAATTGGAATTTTAGGAATATGAAGTGCAGGATCGAGTGTGCCAACTTTGTACAAATATGCATCAGAGTTAGTTGCTGTAGATCCCAATAATCCACTATTCCATCTTCCACAAAAAGCTCGGCAAAACAAATTCTTGAAATCATTGTTCGATTTGAACATTTCACTTTCAGTCAAATCATATATCCATAAGATGATCTCATCTACCATGTCCTCTCTAAAAATATCTCTGTGCAGCCTAATGCAAGTTGCCAAACCCGTAGAGCTTAATGTCTTTTGTCTCTCTTGAAGCAAATTTATATCTTTTGAACTGATAACCTTTGCCTTTCCGTAGTTTTGAACCTTTTCTGTAATCATTACAGCAAATTGGGGGACCTTTTTACTAGCATGATAAATTCTTTGTACTGCATCTCTATAATGTCGTATCTGGTCGTTGTAAACCATTAAATAATACTTCTCAGAATTTCTGTCCAAAGGTATGGACGTATCTACGTCATCTGGATACCCGTACTTTGATGGGTCTAAGGTTGCTTTTTGTGTTGCATCCTCAATCCTGCTTAGCTCCATCTCCTGTGGATTTTCAAAATGAAGATCACATTGGGACATAACATCAATAATGTAATCCAACAAGATTTCGATAGTTTCTAAAAATGAATCTTTAAGATCTTCAGGTGTTTTCTTTTCAGTATCCTGTTGCAACTGATCCTTTGGTAACGCGTAGGGACAAGTGTATTCTTTCACCCAAGCCTCCGGATCTCCACAGTCACAGACACCTCCATTCTCTCTCAAACATATAGTAATATGGACCTTATGGCCTTCATGATGTTCAGGAACATAGCAATTTGAACACAACGCACATGTATCATCGAAACCACAAGTAAGGCAACGATAAATAGGTTCACCCTTGCGAAATATTCTAGCGCAAGGCAGATTTAGATGGAATGCATGATGATTGTGAATCTTTTTGGACAACGTTGTCTTACAATATTCACTAAACAGCCAATTGTAGCTCTCAATTTTCTGTATTGCTTCCGCAAAAGTTGAAGTCTCTTCTGCGCCATTGATGTGTACATCGTGGGCAAGATTTTCTTCGTTCTGCTGTGCTTGTTGGAAGGCCATTGGAAAAACCCACTCAAGATGTTGACCCTGGCCAGAAATAGCCCAAAACAAGGCTTTTCGTATATCTCTTTTCAGCTCATTAGTGAATTTGAATTGTGAATTTGCAGGGAGGTGTAAGAGGTATCGTTTCAATGCCTCTGAATTAGACAACATTTATAAATGGACTGTTTGTTTATTCAAGTGATGCTTGATTTCGACGTAGTTTTATGCAAAAGCCGACTATCAGGTATTAAATATCAAGATGGTTATTGACTAGATAAATGTTACTACTAAGTAGTCAGGTCGTGAATCAACGTTTAGTATGTTCAACTTAATTGGAGTCCATGATCTCTACCCCGTTCACACTTTCTAACGCCACCCATAAAAAACGAGATCCATATTGAGAGTGCAGATAAGCGGTTTTCTTTTTTGTTAACATTTTCTTGATCCCAGTGGAAAATGTTTCTGAATTGCTTATTAGGTATGCGTACCAGTGTAAGTTTATACGACCACTATTTTTCTAAAAAAACAATTAACTACACTCCTTTGAGCTTCAATTCATATCAGAGATGTCAGAATCGATATATTACATTCCTAATATTGAAGAGAACAAGAAAAAGCTCGGACATATTCAAGATATAACCTCGTTAAGTTTAGGTGTGGGAGCTGGTATCCTTGCACCAAGTCCAGTATATGGGTTCTTGTTCTATTTAGTAGGCTACAGTTTGTCAAACCTTGCCTTCTATTCGGTTTGCTGCGAGGGGTTGAATTCAAAAGCTAATACGTTCTTCAGATCCCCTTTGAAAGAGATATTCTTAGAGAATTTATTGAAGAATGTACCAGAATTCATCATGATGTGGTGTTTGGTGTATGCCTTAGTCAAGTAGCAATGTCTATGGCCCAAACGTCTTAATAATTAAAATTTAAAGACCAGCAAGTAAATAGGAAACGTTAAAGAGAATGATTGGGTGAGTGGATCATATTGATGTTCTAATTGTTCATCTAACAGTTTGCAAGGATCTCCTCTGGATAGAGCAATACAGTTAAAAGCTTGCATATAAAAATTCCTCGTAATATGGTGTATATAGAGTTTGTTAGTAATCCTACAAAGAACTTAACAAAATTTGCCATATAAAGTCATACTTGTAGAAATTAGTCTCAATTGGCTAATCGGTTTCAATTGGCTACGACGACTTCACAGAAATTCAAGACGCCACTCTTTGGAAGTGAAAAGTAATGCAACTAATTTCTGCATCTAAGTAGACTCATTAGCCTTATTGAGCACTCAATCAGGTAATAGGCATCATTTCTTTCTTGGAAAGCGGCACACACAGCCTAAGGTTAATATGCGGCGGTTTGTGTGCAGGAGGTATTTTCTGCCACCATGAATCCTCCTGGTAGACTCCGAACGAACGTTGGACACATTTCGCATATTAATTAGCCTCCCCCTTTGCCGAACCCCTCCAAGTCAATTGAGCTTCCAATTTTTTCTCCTTTTTACTGATTCACAAAGCATAGGTGTAGAAGAGACGGGAAGACAACTATATACACAAAAAAAAAACGAAAAAATCAAGTGTGCAATTACAATTTGAAAAATGGAAAAAATAGACCTTTCCCTGAACTCTAAGCAAATCCAAGAAGCTTACGATAAAGTTGTCAGAGGTGATCCTTCTGCAACTTATGTTGTTTATACTGTAGACAAGAGTCTGCTGTTAGCAGTTGAGGAGACTGGAAATGGCTCTTTGGACGAATTTGTGGAACATTTCACTGACGGCCACATACAATTCGGTTTGTCCAGAGTTACCGTTCCGGGATCCGATGTCTCTAAAGTGTTGCTTTTAGGGTGGTGTCCAGACAATTCGCCATTGAAGTCAAGATTGTCTTTCGCTACTAACTTTGCCGAAGTCTCAAAGGTTTTGAGTGGGTACCACATCCAAATCACCGCTAGAGATCAAGATGACTTGGATGTGGATGAGTTTGTTAACAGAGTTGGTGCAGCAGCAGGTGCCAGATACTCTCTTAACACCCAGTCCAATATCAAAAGCAACGCCAGACCAGCTCCAAAGAGCAAGCCATTCGTCGCTAAGTCGACCCCTACCCCTGCAGCATCCAAGCCATCTGCACCATCTTTTGTTCCAAAATCGACTGGAAAGCCAATTGCTCCAAAGCCAATTGTTCCAAAGCCAATTGTTCCAAAACCAGTTGCCTCTAAGCCAAATGCTTCATCCAACGATGACGGATGGGGTGGAGAAAAGGAAATTGAAGAAAGAGACTTGACTGAAAAGCCATTAGAAGATGTTCCTTCGGCTTACAAGCCAACTAAAGTCAACATTGATGAGTTGAGAAAACAAAAATCAGACACCATTTCCTCCCAACCAAAGCCTCATAAGTTGGATCAACCTACAAAGACTGATGAGGAAGACAGTGAAGCAAAGCCAATCTCAGAAAGGTTAAAGTCGTACGATGCTGCTCCATCAAGTGATGGAAGATTAACCTCCTTACCTAAGCCAAAGGTTAGCCACTCTGTTGCTTCTCGTTTTACTCCTTCCGCACAGTCTTCTGGTCCTACCTTCGGCTCCAAGCCAAACTTTGGTACTCCTTCAGACTCTGGTAAGGATAAGGTTGTTGGAGGGTTATCGAAGAATTTCGCCTCTCAAGGTGGTAAGACTCCAGCTCAACTTTGGGCAGAAAAGAGAGGTCAGTATAAGACCGTTCCTCAGGACGCTGAACCAGTTAAGTCTGGCGAATTGGAAGAAAAGTTCTCCAAGGCATCAATCCAAGACTCCCATGAAGATGAAGAAGAACACGAAGAGGAACAGGAAGAGGAAGAAGAAGAAGAACAAGCAGCCCCAGCTCCTGCTCCATTACCTGCTCGTAACTTACCTCCTCCTCCAGTTAGGCAACCAATTCCAGAGCCAGAGCCAGAAGAAGAAGAGGATGAAGAAGAAGAAGAGAAGGAAGAAGTAAAGCCTTCGACTATCCGCAACTTACCTCCTCCTCCTGTTAGAAACGTCCCTGTCGTTAAGGATCCGGAACCTGTAGCCGAACCTGAACCCGAACCTGAGGCTGAACCAGTTCCTGAACCATCATCTGATTCCACATCTTCCGGTTTGACTGCAGTTGCTGAATATGAATACGAAAAGGATGAAGATAATGAATTGGCCTTTGCTGAAGGTGATTTAATCGTAGAAATTGAAATCATAGATGATGACTGGTGCTCTGGTAAGCATTCAAAGACTGGTGAAGTTGGTTTATTCCCTGCAACATATGTTGTTTTCAATGAGAAATCTGAATCAGGCGCTCCTGCTGAATCTTCATCTGCTGCTCCAGCCTCTGAACCATCTGCGTCAGAAAGCAAGTCCAACACGGCTGTTGCAGAGTACGACTATGAAAGAGAAGAGGACAATGAGATATCATTTGCTGAAGGAGACTTGATAACTGACATCGAATTCTTCGATGAAGACTGGTGGAGTGGAACACACGACAAGACCGGTGAAAAGGGTGTCTTCCCAGCTAATTACGTCAAGTTAAATGCCTAAACGTTTGATGATGTGATACAACAGCAAAAAAAAAAATCAAAATCAAAATATAAACAATTACAATAGAGTAACAAAAAGAACGCAAAATTATGAATAAAACGAATTAGTTATACTAAAAACGGTTTCATTTTCTATGTATGGCCTTACTCTCTTAAGTATTGCTTAACAGCCTCGCCCCATGCGGGCCTCCTTTTGTAGTAAGCTAGATCCTCTGGCAACCCATCGATTGCTTCGCACAATTCCTCAGCTAAACCCTCGTCTTTGATTTGTTTTAAAGGGGTGAAGTATGTTCTTACAGTCATGAAATTTGCTCTCAGCTTGGGTAAACGCGATAATATCTGTCTTTCCACTCGAAGGAATGCACTATTTTCAAAGTCAATATCTTCGTATTTCAACTGCTTGACTTCTTCGACTCCATACGCATGGTTGTTTGCTAGGGAGAATTTCAGTGTGTGGGTTTGAATAGACCAGTTATGTCTCACCCAAAGGTCCTGAGGTTCTAATTTATTGAAAAACTTGGCCATTGAAAACTTTAATCTGGTTGGGTACTGTGGTACTGGTTTATGGATAAATGAAATTGGCTTATTGAAGCCTTCGGATGGATCAAACCCAGCTGGGAACCCTGTGATCGAGGCTCTAAGTTTATATTCTTCGTCAGGGTTCTTGGGATCATCCTTCATGAGGATTAAAAAGTCTTCCTCTATATTCGCAGCAAGAGCCAAGAAAAGAACTCTTACATCCTTCTCTTTCGAGCTGTCCGGAAGAAACAGTTTGGTGATTGTGTTATAAACTTGGTTATCACCTTTCACAATAAAGTATTGTGGGTATCTATCGGTCAAAAATTTAATTGTCTTATCGTAGAACTCTACGGCAGCTGCATGAGTTTCTGGAGAGTCGTGAATATGTACTGTGTTTTTAGGGTAATTTTCGGTCACAGACTTCCTTAACTCAACATTCTTCAAGTACGTATCCTCAATCAAGAGCCAGTCTTCAGGTGTTGGTGCAAGGTTTGAAACGCCCATAGCGATCCTATGGTTTTTTTTACCATTAAATGGTCGAATGGGCCTCGGCTTTGTTTCGTTCCATTTAAAGCTGGCGTCAACCGGTATTATTCTAGGGCCGACAAACGCATTCTTCTTGCTTCTGAGGTGATGTAATATCAACACTATCAGAAAGAGAAGACTTACTAATACCAACAAGTTGAGATACATAGTTGGGCAATAGTTTTAGCAAGGAAGTTACGAGAAAAGAGAAATATAGAAATTTTATGTGGGCGGAACTTGAGCGGAATTCGATTTACTCTTATATGTGTATGCAACGCTGCACCCGCTGCGATAAGACGCTAGCGCAAAACGAGTTCCGCATCGAATTTCCTTAGCGGGAGTTCGGAGTTTCCTAGCGGGTTTCCACAAGATCACAAAAATAACCAAAGACTTTAAAATCGTAAAATCATTCATTGAATACTATAAATGCGAGTTTATATATATATCAGGATCTATATAGAGGTTAATGTTCTCTAAATGGAGGCAAAATAGAACTCAAATGTAATTGTGTTCTTCAAAACAAAAGCGGAGGATTCTCTCGGATTCTCGCTTCGAGGGTTGCATTCTACCTTTGAATGTGACAAACAAGTAGGACATGTTTCTGAACCCTTCGAAGTGTGTTTGCACTTCGTTTATTGCAAGTGGTTGCTCTATTTTTTGGGTTCAGGACTTTTAGTAAATATCGCTTCCCAACTTCAAATCAAGGCCGGGGAAACTTCTCAACAAGCATCTTGTAGGTTGATCTCTGTTTCCAGAAAGGTAGGTATCATCAATGTATAAACTACGATTGTCGCATAATACTCCTGATTTACTTAATACCAGGCTTGCAATGGTTGCAATTGAGCAAAAATCAATTGTGTTGTTCAAGTCAACTATGCTCAGGTCAAAGTAGAACCTCAAATCCGCAAAATGACTCGTAGTCATCATGTGAGCCTTTGTCGCATTTTCACGCTTCAGGGAGCACATCAGATGTAAGGAGTAGTCTAATGGGAATTCTCTACTGGAGTCCTGGGTGAGTTCAATTAATGATGAAATGGTCTTTTCAACAAAGTCCATGCCGTGGAAAAACATGAAAAGAACTGGACCTTCATGAGCTGTATTCTTTGTGTACGTTATTAATCCCTGGATGCCGCTAAAAAAGACAAGCTCAGCTTTGTTCACATCCACTGGGTTCCAAGTTCCCGTTGATTGTAATTTAGCTTCAGCCTCGGATCTCGAGGCATTGGTAACAATAAGGAGCTTATTCATTCTGTAATTCGGAGATATTTGTCTATGCTAAAGTGTATTCTATGGGTGCAATTTCTAGTAAAAGTGCAAATCTTGAATTAGTAAAAAATATTTTCTGTAGAGTCGGAGTCTCGGAAGAAGAAAAAATCAAAAAAAATTTGTAGCTAGGTATTTACTGCAAAAACGGGACGAGAAATAGCTTTGTTTAAATATGCTTAAGCAAAGCCCAGGGAAATCAACGTGGAGCCAACATTTTTAATAAGAGTACGAGCCTCTCTTAGGGGGGGTACACGAGCAAAGTTCAATGATGCCTCACTGTAATGCTAACAAAGTGCCTTGGGAGGTCACATATTGTTGCGTTTGGCGGTACCTACTCCACACTAAAAAAATTGCCTTGATTCTCCTCAATGTTGCATTTTTTTGCGGCGAATCCGTATATGGCAGGTTATAGAACGCTTTTTTATAGTGCGGTCACGTGAAACGTCTCCAAACAAGAAAAAAAAAATGTATGAAACCACAACTGTGCGGCACTCTTCCTCATCTCATTATGTCAGAGTACATTGAAATACACCAATACATGGCATATATGAGCCTTCGGCTAGGTGGTATTTTTCCAGCTTATTCTACCAGCTCAGCCATTTTATACCAGTAATGATGAAGCTCACTTTGTACTCGAAAGGTGACGAAAAAGAGATTCCTACAAATGAATGAAGAGTGAATACGGGAATATGCTGATGCTGCCACATCCATTTCTGGAAACGCGGGGCGGACTACAATTCCGCAGCATTCTTTATTATTGTCAAAAATGCAAACCTCTCATGTCGAGAAACTCTGGGGTAAAATTAAGACCAAAAAATAAGAGTAAAAATGGGATGATGAATCGTGTTACAATGACTTTATTGTTGTATGAAATTTACCTTGATTATTAAAAGAGTCTATTAACTTACTTCAAGCCTCGTTGTTTGTATCCTCGCCATCTGCTTCCTCGGAATGTGCCGCTTCAGACCTTTCAAGACTGGCACTATTTCCTTCGACAGCCTCCTCAGTGTCGGAGTTCAGTGAGCTAGAGACGCCTTCTACCGGTGTCTGGCTCAGTTCACGTGATTCCTCCTGTGTTGGTATCCCATTTTCTTCCTGTATTTCATCTTGCTCTCTGGTATTTTCCTGTATATTTTCCGGGTCATGGTTGTCGTCACCATTCTGTTGTTCGTCTCGGTCATCTCCTTCCTCATTGTTTTCTCCGTCGTAGGAAGGCGGTCTTTCTGGTGCAGCCAAAGTATTCAAAGTTATCCTTTCGTCATTTGAATTGACTTCACTATACGCATTATAGCTGAACTTATCATGATCAAAGTCCGAGTCACCGTCTGGCCCGCTTCCTCTATTACTTCGTCCAACGTCATCTTCACTTTCTCCATTACCATGTATATCCCAGAAATCTGGTGGGAAATCATTCTCTCTATCAGTTAGGTCATTTTCATCATCGATTTCACTTCTTTCCAATAATATATCAGTATTAAACTTATTATAGATTGGTGGAGCAGGACCTGTACCTTCTAAAGGTGCAAAGCCCCACTTCTTGACGTTACCCTCGATGAAAACATATCCCATTTGACCCAAATTAACGTGAATAGAGCACAAGTTGTTTGCTCCAATGATAGGGAAAATCTGCCCTCCGTGAGGGATTCTGAAATTTTTTATATGGCCGCCTATTTTCAGTTCACTAACCTTTTTCCCATTTCTTGTAAAGAAGATTGTACCCAGTCTAACTCTGAATCCTATCCCGATGACATCACCTTGTGTCAAAACAGGGAAAGGTGGGTCGCTCTTGAACTTGAAGGGCTGGTTGTGTCTACGGTATCCGTCGGAATCATAGCTAACCGAATGTGCATGTCTCCCTGGTAATCTGAACCATGGGTAGGGCTTGCAACCAATGCCGATGGAGATTTTAGTTTCTTCTGGATTCGGCAAGGAGTAAATTTTGCA
This sequence comes from Dujonia boleticola, assembly GCA_029581775.1. NCBI lineage: Eukaryota > Fungi > Ascomycota > Pichiomycetes > Serinales > Debaryomycetaceae > Dujonia > Dujonia boleticola. Next base: position 181,972 of record JARGRU010000006.1, on the reverse strand, counting down.
CTCAAAGTAATAAACTTCATTCTTGTTGGGGATGGGCAAGTTTGTTTGTGAAGAACATTCGAATTTCTTGAAGAAATTCAACTCATACTTGTTTAAAATCAACAAATCGTTATTTGTCAACATGGTGTCCTTGAGAAACTCCCATGCCTTGATTCCCTTCTCTTGGATAAGCAAGTTCTGTGATAACGACAAATCTCCCTTTATTGACGGGTTATCTTGTAGGTACTCTTTGGATTGGAAGTAGAGTTCTTGTTCTTCTTGGTTGAGCTCCAAGTATGCTTGGTTTTCCTCTTCTCTCAAAATTTCATCTTCGGACAATCGTATTCTTCTTTTGATGAAGTAGTAGGTCAAGAACGAGATCACAAATATTGACGACACGGAGATTAATGAAATCAAAAAGATAAAGACGAAATTACTCACTTGAGTCTGGTAATCTTCATTGGGTGGATTACTGAGTTTAGGGGAACGGCCTTCTCCACCCTTCAACTGGAAAGTCGGATGGCTAGACGACACGTCAAGACCGCTTCCATCGATAACATCAAGAATATTGGGTGGTATATTGTGTGCCATCCCGATGGCAACGAGGTATAATATCAGCTTCATTGTTGCGCAAAACCAGTGCTTTCTAGATAATGAAAAATAGAAATAAAAATGTAAGTGATGCTTATATGTGCTATGCTTTGAGTAGTGGATACGATGTTTGGTGTTTAAATGATACTATAAGGTTGTTTAGCACCCGATTAGTGTGGTTGATGTTTGATAAGAAATGATTAGAAGCGATAGTCACCCTTTTTTTTTTTTTCCTGCCGTTTAGATTAGGTGAAATCTTACTTAGGAAAAATTGAAAGTTGTGCGAAATCAAAGTTAGGCGTCATACAAGATACGGAATCAGCCAAAAGCTGGCTGAGCAAAAAAAAGTGAGAATGAAGAAAAAAATCAGAGCAGCAAAATGTTAAAAAGACAGGTCAAGCACACAGATTTATTTGATTGTAGCAAAATCTAGTCTGAACCCAATCTTTGGTTCGAGCAGTTTAGATCTTGCCGCTTTGCTGAGACATATTTTGCAGAATTTAGTGTGGAACCACAGCATATCAGACTTACGTCATGTCTCCTGTATGTAACTCGCAATTATATGCCAAACATGGACTTCTGCATATAATTCACGTTTGTACGATCTAGCATTTGCCTTAGGATGCTTAAAAATACTCCTGTCTCTGCCGCCAGATACGGCACATCTATACTCAGGTGCAGATTATTATGAAACTAAAATTGCAGACTAAAATTTGGAACTAAACCCTTTCAGTCTCTAAATTTCTAGCCTCTAAAAACTACATTCTTGATTTCTTCCGGAATTGTTGGATCTTTTGGAAATCTTCAGTTTGCGGTCTCGAATCACTCGGATTGCAATTAACAGAGGACAATTGTCATATGAATAATTTGCAACTTTGATTAATAGTGGTTACTCTACTACAAAGCTGGTTCTCTATCCAAATACGGACAAGCTCATGAAGCCCGGTGGACCCTACTATTTATTTTTAGCTACCATCGGAGACTAAAGTGATCTGTGGAAATGACTAGACTCCTGACTAAAATTTTCAACCATTTCTGGATCGTGAACCAGCGAGCCTAAGGAATCCAAGTGACAACCCGAGAGTGATTTATCACGTTCATGAAAGTAGTCCTTAGCCTAGATTTACGACGCGTGGCTAAAGAGCTGGCCGAAGGATGGTTTGGGAAGTGCCTTTCGGTTTATATAGAGAATTAAAGAAATTTTTTAATTTCATCAATCGATGGCTGGCTTGTAGTAAGGAAGAAAAATCTCGTTCCCTAGAATATTTTAGCGCTCACCTCACAGTTAAGAAAAAATTTCCAGAGAGTGCGAAATTTAATGTACGCTAAGACATGAAAAAAAAAATAAAATTATGCAAATAAAATTTCGCAAGCTTATCGTATTCTATAGCGCAAACCGCACTTCCCCCATACGAAGAATGTTGCGACTGGGTGGAGGGGGGGGGACCATCTGCCGCAAACAAATGTACATGCAATGCAATCAGTAAATTTCACGAAGTTTCGGCTTTATCATTCATTCCCCAGAAGTATCATTGCTCATAAGCTTTTGAAACTACATTGGTGTTCTCTGCTACTTGATTCCAGCACTTCTTCTCTTCTTCATCCTGTTTAGCTTTAAGATTTAGTATATCTATTTTTACATCAATCTATGTTTTCTTAGCTAGTGTGTGTGTGTGTGTGTGAGTGTGGTATAGCCCTCTCCACTCATTTGATGCGTCGTTTCAAATCATCTTTTCTTAGCGATTTCATCCCTTGCAAATAATGGTCCCACATTTGGGCCGCTAAATTGAAAGGCTAATGCCGTCTAAAGGCTATCGCTACATAGTTTGATGGTTTCATTTTCTATTGTTGCAGCTCAACTAAATCTACTTTGGTCCCATCAACCAGCCACTTTAAACTTTTGTTCGCGGTGATCCCTCAGGAACTTAATGTAATATACGGGTCGCAGCGTGCAGATGCTTATGCACGTTCCAACAAAGCAAATCGTTAAGCGATAACGCGTATTTTTTCGCTTCTAAAATTAAATATTTTGTAGGCGTAGTCAAGTACATCTCAACCATCGAGAATGACACAGCTCGAAGAAGCTCGATACCAGATCACAATTCCTCTTAGTTAGCCTAATTTTATAGTTTCATAGCATGTATCTATTTCTGTCACCTGCTGGCGTTGTCAGGCACCGCAGTTTCGATGATGCACGGGCGGAGCGTCCCTTTGAAAAATTTCCAAGACTTTAGAACCCTCCATTACGGTTCTCAAGTTGTATAAATATAAACCTATTCTCTGTACTTTCCTGGTTCCGATTTATTTTAATACAGTTCTCTATCCTCACTACAAACAAGAAGAATAAACTTACCTCTGCATACTTACACAACCCATTTCATTTGAATTCTTGCAATAAATACACAACTCATATTATTTTTTTTGCAGCAATCCCAACCAATCAATAATTTTACATTCAATTCTTACCAAGAGCATTCTTCTATAACCAATTTGGATATCATATTCAAATAAACTAAAAGCATACCTACAGTAACAAAAGCCAAACTCAAGCTAAACTCCGATCATTTTACTTCTACTCAATATAAAATGTTACAAAAATTACTACTTGCATTAGCAGCTTCTGCTACATATGTGTCTGCTTCATGCAACCCATTAACACAATCAGGCTGCCCTGCTGACACGGCACTCGCTTCATCTTTCAGAGAAGACTTTTCCTCTGAATCAAAGTACTTCCTGGTGGTCAATGACAAGGGTGTATCATACGGAAGCGACGGTCTCTCTTTGACTATTGCTGAACGTTTCGACAACCCATCGCTCAAATCAAACTTCTACATCATGTTCGGAAAAGTTGAAGTTGTGCTTCAAGCCGCTCAGGGCCAAGGTATCATCTCATCATTCTACTTACAAAGTGATGACTTGGATGAAGTTGATATCGAATTAATGGGTACCGACACCACCCAATTCCAGTCCAACTTCTTCGCCAAGGGTTTCACTGGAAACTACGACCGTGGTCAATACATTTCCACCTCTTCTGACCCAACCACAAACTTCCACACATACACCCTTGAATGGACTGAGCAATCCTTGACTTGGTCTTTAGACGGTCAAGTTGTCAGAACCTTAAACGCAGACGATCCAAAGGGTTTCCCTCAATCTCCAATGTACGTCATGATGGGATCTTGGGCTGGTGGTGATCCAACCAACCCACCAGGAACTATCGAATGGGCTGGTGGCTTAACCGATTACTCCAAGGCTCCTTTCACTATGCACATTAAGAGTGTGGTCGTCGCTGATTACTCAACTGGTTCCGAATACTCCTACGGTGACCAATCTGGTTCTTACAAGTCCATTTCTGCAAAGGGTGGAGCTGTTAACGGAAGACAACAACAAGCTGACGCTGATTTTGCCAAGTTAGTTGCTGGTCAAAGTGTTCCTGCTGGAAAAGTGAACGCTCCACCTTCCTCTAACTCTGCTTCTGCATCTGCTTCTGCATCTGCTTCTGCATCTGCTTCTGCATCTGCTTCTGCATCTGCTTCCGCCTCTGCTTCTGCTTCCGCTACTGCTTCTGCCTCTGCTTCCACCGTTGCTTCAGGTACTTCAGAGTCTACTGAAACCACTGACTCTGCCAGCGAAACCGCTCCTGTTTCTGAAACCGCCGCTGTCTCATCTACCGATGACTTAACCGCTACAGCCTCCGAAGCTGATGCTTCCTCTGGTGCTGCTACCATCACTGGTTCCACTGAAAATGTTGGTACCTCTGTCATTGTTACTATCAGCGCCACCACCTCTGCTGCCAATGCTATCAATTCTGAAGGTGTTGTCACTGCTGCTGCCACAGCTTCCGAAACTGGTAACGCCGCCGGTGGTGTCCATCCAATCATCCCAACCACCCTTTCCACTGTCACCGGAATCTTAAACCCAAGTGGTTCAGATTCTGGCTCTGACTCCTCCCCCGCTGTCACAACCATCGCCCTCTCTGCATCTGGTACAAATGTACCAATCTCCATAAAGGTCTCATCCAACATGGCTGGATCTAAGTCCACATCTTTTGCATTGATATTTGCATTATGTGGATACTTCTTAATTTAGACATATATATAAGCTTGCATTTTACATCATTCATGTTTCATAAAAATTAGTTAATTACAAATACATACGACTATTTCACTGTGTTCTTTGTAGTATTTCGTTGTCGATTGAACTATCCGGTGGTTTTCGAAAAAGAAGTTGCAAAAAAAGAAACACGACCTCGGTGAGGATCGAACTCACGATCTCAAGATAACAGTTAGAGATTAACAGTCTTACGCCTTAACCAGCTTGGCCACGAAGTCGAATTTGTGGTTACTTTGGAACTTGGAGGGTGCCAAGTCAAAAACGGGTGAGTTCCGGTAAAATTGGGGACCAAAAAAAGTGGTTGCAGAGGGTCATGGAGGAACTGCAGGTTCGCAGTGGTCCTGCAGCTCGCAGTGGTTCTGCAGGGGGGCCTGTTGCACCGCTCCGCGCGGGCCACTCGGTGGGGGGTCTAGTGTGCGGCCAGCGCGCTTGCCTGTACCTACACCTGAGGTTCAGTGACGCTCCGCTGGCCACTCCGTGGGGACCACTAGCGTGGGGCTGTTTGCTTGACAGAGTCTCGCCCTTCGCGTGGCAGGGGCCAGCGGAGCGTCCCCACCACCAATGTCAACGGCACCAAGGAACGCCGGGTACTTGAATTGGTTGCACATTGAGCACTTGATTCTACTCAACAGGCACAGGCTATGATAATGCCACTATGATATACAAAATCGAACTTAGCATAGGTTTGCCAGAACCTTAGCCCTCCTTTCCATATTGCATGTGAAAAAAAATTATGTAGCATTGTTCGTGGTTGAAATATTCATTAAACATATACTTGCATACTTTTTGCAGAACGTGATCTATTTACCTACACCTTATCATATTTTTTAAGCCCAACGTCCCACAAGATCTAATTGTTCTCCAGATATCAGAAGCTAAATACCGATCCACCAAGGTTCCCCAACATTTAATATAGGGAGTTTGATAAAATCATATTCATTTATTATTTTCAATGTTCCAAAAAGAGCAGAGATCTGCAACACGGATTAAATTGGAAACACCCATACACCGCATAAAAGTGTATCTTGGGGGCTGTAGCAGTAGATTACGCGATCGGAGAGATACAAAGCCTGCAATCTGTGCACCGCTTGATGCTGCTGCTGTCTTTGCAAAAAAAGGGCCTGTGGTTCTGTCTTGATGCAATCTGACCTATTTATTGTCTCCTTTATGCTCGCTTCAGGTAATCAGCGAGTGTCAGTGGGTGCCCTTGCCTTTCGACCGGTGATCCTGACAATAGCGGAGCGGAGTTCGACAAGGATTCCAAAATAAAAAAAAAAAGAAAGAAAAATAGTGGGGTAAGCCCTAGTGACGATTTGAATGCAAATAAAAATATTAATCTTCTCTTGCTTTATCTAGTATAATTCCAGAATAGCAGTAGATACATGAACGACTTATGGTGGCACATGACAGGAATTTTCATGAATGTGAAAGTTTTACAAACTGAACTGTCTTCTCCTCTTTGAAAGTCGAGGTAGTCATCGCTCTGGTGGGTATAAAACTGGAGTCGATTGCCATACCCATTCACATCGATTGGAGCTAAGGTCAGTTCTATATTCTCTATACAATAGATTTGTATCTTTAGCTCCTTTTTTTTTTTCTTTTCCCCCTTCTAACGTGATTGCAAGAATGGCTGTCACCATTAGCAAGAAGGAGTTGGATGGAAGCGGACCCAAATTGACACAAGCTAACTTCCCAAACACCAACTATCGTCCCAATAGAGTTCAAACACTTACCCCCGAGTACGAAATTACGCTTAAGCAGTTCTGGGCGAATTTCCTTGGCTTTACCGGTTATGATATCAACATAAAGGATGCCGAGTTGAGCCTCGCAGAGAGTTATGTCGTTTCCTCTACTGTAGCTGCTAGAAAACCGGAAAAGGTGACACCTAAACCGACAAACACTGGTAGAGGATTCTTTGGCTATGGAGGTGGTGGCGCCTCAGAGCCTGCTGCTCTGGAACCAAAGACCGGAAGAGCTGCAACTATCAAGAACGGTACTTCCAATGAGAAGTATCAGCCCATTCAGATCCCTGCCCAGTACTGGTACACCTACTTGGTCCATCACGATGAAGTGAGCAAGGCCTCTAATATATTTGGTGATAGTGGTGAGAATGAATTGATTGAAATTCATAGAATGAAGGAGGAGCTTGCTGCTATTATGAAAAATTCCAATACTTCCGGCAAGAAGCTCTCCTGCAAACCAAAGACTTCGATACACAGCTCATTCGCAAAGGCCAACCCAGAAGTGTTCCACGCCACTTGCTGCCAGTCTTCAAGGGCTGATCCTCTTGATAACTATTGTCTCAAGCTTATTAGAGCTAGAAAGGCGAACTTGGACAAGGCATTGCTCCTCCTTGCTGGCGATATGCAATGGAGATTTGATAATGAAAACACCAAGTTACTTTATGAGAGTGACGGAGAGTTCTACCTCAAAAAGAATGGCAAGGACCACGGTGTAATCAAGAATTTCAATGCAAGAAAGCTTTGGATTAGAGGTCACGACCGTGAGAACAGTTTATTGTTCTGTTACAAAGTTGAGCGCCACTTTGGATCCGAGTCTAGTCAAGAGGACATGAGAAAGTGGTTGCTTTTACAGATTGAGTGGGGTAGGTTGTTGTTGAAGGAGATCCGGACTGGGAACGATCGTGTCACTATTTTCTTTGACTTGAGTGGTTTCGGATTGAAGAATGCAGACTACTCCACTATTAAATTCATGGCTGAGGTCTTTGAAGCCCATTTGCCCGAGGTTTTGGGATACATCATCATTTACAACGCACCATGGATTTTCCTGACCTTTTGGAATGTTATCAAAGGTTGGCTTGATCCTGACGTTGCTGGTAAGATTAGATTCATGAAGTCGATGGATGAAGTATCAAATTATATCGATTTGAGCCACATCCCCAAGTCAATGGGTGGTCAAAATAATTTTGATGGCGAATACGAAGTCCCAGAGAAGGAATTTGATCTTCACCCTTTGAAGCGCAAGGATGAAAGATACTTTAGATTAATCAAGGAAAGACACATTTTAGCATTGACTTTCTTTGAAAGAACAGCAAAATGGATCGAAACTACAGATCCAGAACTTAGTTCGTATTACTTGCAGGACAAGATCGATACGACCATTCAGTTGGCCCAAAATTATGTGGACATTGACCCTTATATTAGAAGAAGAGGATTGTACGATAGAAACGGTCTTCTCAAAGTTGGACTTTAAGTGTCGTACAATACCAAATTAGTTAGATTTGAAAATCAGAAGAACAAAAAGAAAAAAAAAAAGTTAGGATTTACGTAAGTTTAATGATATGAAATGATCACTTTGATTCGTGCAACTAAAACCTGTAAGTGAAAGTTATACTTGAGCTTCTCACCATCCTTAGGGCACTACAGCATATCCATGTTTTCTAAAAAAGGGGGTTATGTTAAATTAAACTCGAACTAAACATATTTTTGTGTATAATTGTGAATTTTATGTAGTAAAATTTTTTTTGTTTTTCTTATTTTCATTTATATATTTCACTTTCCTATATGAATTATTCATCACTGACGAAGGGTATCCTTTATGTATCTATTTCCATTCCTTCCTGGTGCTCACTTAGAACAGACAGTCTAATGAGTACTTCAAGTTGTTGTTGGAGTCGAAAACACCCCAGTGCTTTTCAACGTCAGAAGTACCAGAGGTGTTTGGCTTCCAGGATTCATCGAAAGCTTCGAAAACAGCAACGTTGATACCCCAACCTCTCATAGCACAGATAGCTTGTTGCCAGTATTGCTTAGCGTTGTCAACACTTGGTTCAGAGGCTTCAAAGGCGGTACCTTCGGTTGGCCATCCGGTTTCACCAACCCAAAAGTCGATGTCAGTGGAACCCTTAGCGGATTGGATGGTTTGTAATGCTTGCATGGTGTCATCGAAGAATGAGTATGATGAGTTTTGCATGGTTTGTCCTTGCCAGTAGGAGAAGGCGTTGGAGTAGACAAAGTCGGAGGCTTGGATGGCTGGAATGGAACCACCGTCAACGAGAACGTTCCAGGAGTCAACGAAACCAACTGGGACAGAGCTGTATGATTCACCGTTCTTGTCCTTGATGTTCTTTAACAAGTCCTTGACAGTTCCGATAGCATCGGCTAATTCGGTGGCGGTCATGTCCTTTCTGTATAAGGCTTCAGAACCAACGGAGATAACCTTAACGGTACCGACAGAGATCTTTGGTAAGAAGTCAGTCAAAGCTTGTTGCTCAGCTTGGAAGTGAGCATCGTCGGTTGGCCAGACACCAAGCATAAGTTGGAAACCTGCTGATTCAGCGGCAGGACCCAAGTTTTGCAAAGTGTTACAGTCAGAGACAGCGTAGGTCTTGACAATGGTAGAGTAAGCCTTCAAGTTGTCGAAATCATTTTGGTATTCTTGGGTGGTCTTACAGTTACCGTTGTTGTCTTGGACACCAAGGTTGAAGGCAAGCTAGAGGAAAATATAGTTAGTATATATGTGAATTCAAACTAGTCGAAACGAAAACAAATAAAGTTTTGATTTCTCGACCTCGACCTCGACAAACCTCGAGATCATGCAATCATGTGGAATACTTACATCTCCAGCAGCGAGAGTAGAAGTGATGTAGGCAGCAAGGGCAGCTAAGTAGGTTAACTTCATGATGATTATCTTCTATAACGAATGAAACTAATAACGATCGAACAGTTTTAACGAAATAACAAACGATAAAGAAAAGATCAAAATAAATGTATCAAAAAAAAAATTGAAAATATTATGTTAACGATTCTGCTCCTTCTTTGTCGGCTTAGACTCTTTTTGTGTGCGGTCCTACGCTATTTTTTTTTTTTAATATATGAAACTTCACACAAATAGCGGATAAAAAGAAAAGACTTACAATAAGAGAGGGAAAATTTTTTTCTTCGTCATACTGCACATCACTACAGTACTACGCAAACCAAAACATTGACCTATTTATAGCTTAATCTTAACCTAAACAGGAAGTGCGAAAGTGATGGGTGTAAGGGTAAAGATGCAACAATCTGTCTAATCATGTGGGAGAGGAATTCTAGACTTTTGGGTGGGTGGTGGTCTCGAGAGTTAAGCGAGAGGAGACGGTGTATGAGCTATGCTTGAAGCACTCAAGGAAAGGTGAAAGACAGGCATACAAGGCGGAATTCAAGTCTAACCCTCTGGGGGAGTCTGTTTTTTTGTATTCGATGCAGCGCTGTAGCATTCATATTTCTGTCCGTTCGTAATGTGATCTCCGGGGATATGTAGCAAGGTGAAAATTTAGCGGGTGGGGGAAATATAGCAGCCAAATTGGGAAAGTTGCAATGGGAATGATGGACCTCTGCTTAACTTCAATGCTCAACCTGGAGTATTTTTGGTACTCATTTTATCACGGCTTGTTTCTTTGTCCTTGGGACTTCCCCTCGTATGCATTGCAGTATTGACATTTTGTTCTGCTTCCAAATACGACTGCTTGGTTATGTTGATTTTTTTTTTTGCTGCGTTCTGAGCTTTGCACTGGTTATCCCAAAAACCCTCTGTATTTTTTTTTTTCGATTTAATTTTTCTTTTCTGTTCGCTTTTGATTTTATCACGTGGTTAAGTGCTCACGTGGGGGTTGGATGGAAAGAGGTACCACAGGTATCCCATATACGCCTCCAGATCAGTACAGAAGTTGATTCAAGCAATGTAACAAGCTAAAGTGGCAAACTAAACGTACAACTGGCTGGTCAACCTGGAAGTTTGTTTTCCTTGATCTCGTTTCTTGTATATCTTTGGCGATTTAACTACACTCTGCAGCAGCACGTGCAGCGACTGGCGATCTTACTGTAATTATCTATTAATACTTCGTACTAAACGTCGGTGCTGGCCAAAGAGACTCTTATCAAACCCGCCAGCCGGCTCCTCGCATTTTAATTATACACTTTTGATAAACTTATCAATGCAGCATCCTCAATTTTCACTCCGTCGGGAATTGCCAACTTCCCGTCAAACATTTGTCCGACATTTTCCACTCCTATGTTCTCAGACTCACGTGAAAAACTGTACTCTATATCGAGCCAATTTCCCAACACTAATAATACATTGCCGCCCTTCACATGGATCTTGGAACGGTCAAACTCTACCAACTTTGACTTTTCTTGGCCCTCCTTCTTGAAGTAGTCATCGCAGTTGACATAGATCGAAGACGAGTACCCGTCTGGAACCGTACTTTCTGTGAAGAGAGATGTGAAGGTTTTCGCAATTCTGACAACGTAACCAAACGATGATTTGTTACCAATGACCCCGTATGCTTCCAGTGGAGACACAATAGTCTTATTTTTGATATCAACAGTGACTCTCACATTCACAGGAACCTCGCTTCCTGTCAATTCTAATGGCTGACTTAAACCAACATTGACGTATTTTGTTGTGCTTAATTTGTTCTTTGGTGAAACCTTCTTCTTACTCTTGGTCACCACCTTTGGGGTATGCTTTGGGATCGTTAACCCTTCTCTGAAATCCTTCCATACTTCGTTATTGCACATGAATGGGAGGGTGCTTATCTTTGGTAAATTGGCGGCATATTTGAACTTCTTGTTGAACTCCGAGTTGGCAAAAACAGTCTTTGCAAGATATGGGGGAGTTATGAAATATTGCAAAAGGGTAGCAAATAACAATGTGTTGTTTTCGTTGGGTACACTCTTAGCAGAGCCTTCAGTTTCATTCTCTTGTTCTTCTTCGTCTTCAGCTTCAGCTTCTTCTTCAGCCACTTCCTCTTCAACTTTGGCCTTTGTAGGTATAACGTCTGCCATATCATCGTTGAATTTGATTTTCTTTCCTCCCTTATCAGTGCTACCCAATACAACACGCTTGCCTGTTTGCTTTTCTAACTCTTCTTCCCTCTTAGAAAGAGTTGGAATGTCCAACACTACTATTTCTCCGACATTGTATATCGTTGCAGCTCTAGCGATTTGATAGGCAATTGATGTCACCTGCTCGAGATTCTTCGCATTGGCCTGAGAAATGATTGTTGATGGTATACACAACGTGTATTTGACTTCAGGCGCAACCTTAGATGGCTTTTTAACAGGCTTGGCTTCCACTTCGGCCTTTCTTTTGGTCATTTTTAATATGGTTCAGGGAGTAGTTGGATGTAGCCGTCTTTGACTACAATGTGATCGCTTTGAGTTTTCTTGCACAAACTTTTAAAGTTTACCATACTCATCTCGAAGACTGCATATAACACAACTCTCCCGCCTATAGTTCAGCTTAACTCTGTGGGAGACCCGTTCTCGGGCTCCATGGGTGCAAACGAAGTGATGCGTACTCATCTGCTTTGTTTGCTTTCACTCTTCTACAAGAATACTTGGAAATAGGGATATATATATTTATGTATGATTATGTATATGAATCAGCATTTCCTTTTTGTTGATTTCCTTTTTGACTGTTAATTAATTTTTCAAAAGCAGGTGAAAGCTTGACGTCTGACTTAGTCGAAGCGCTTACTCTTCGGCAGCAACTTCAGTTTCTTCCTTTGACTCTTCCTTTTCTTCTTCATCGTCTTCAGCGGCGGCTTCAGCAGCATCTTCTTCAGCTTCAATCTTAGCAATCTTAGCCTTGGCTCTTTCAATGTTCAACTTGGTTTGTTCTTCTTGCTTTCCTTCTAAAGCAGTTAAGGTTTCCTTTAAGGTTTCTATGGTGGAAGGAACGTCTTCTTGCTTGGTTGGTAATGGAATGGACAATTCACCAAGAGCAACAATGACATCTGATTCAACGGTGAAGTTCTTTGGCTTTTGGGCCTTCTTGGCCTTGGCGGACTTCTTACCCTTGGAACCAGAGTGGAAGATTTCTTCTTCCTTCTTCAAGACAACCAAATCAGCTGGCATTTCAATGGTTCTACCACCAGTCTTCTTTTCAACGACAGAGGATGAGGACTTTTGGATAGCTTCGAAAGTCTTTGGTTGTGGCTTGACGTATGATGGGTCGAAGTAAGACAACAAGACTTGTAAAGAGTTGATTTCAGTGGAGAAGGCAGGGATGGAGGCTTCGCTTAATTGCTTTTCGGCGGCTTCCTTTCTTCTGGCGGTCTTTTCTTCCAATTGTCTGCTCTTGTATTCTTCATCTCTCTTCTTCTTCTCAGCAGCCATGGCGGATTTGAACTTGGCAAATTCGGCATCCAAGTCAGATCTCAACTTCTTGATTTCAGCGTACTTTTCATCCTTTTGCTTTCTCAACTTGTTTCTTTGGTCGAAAAGGGTTTGTCTCTTTTCGCTGACAGACTTGTTTTGGGCGTTCAATTCGTCCAATTCCTTTTGAATGGCTTCGAATCTGGTTTGGATTTCCTTGTTACCAATACCGTTCAACTTCTTCTTTAATTCGGCAATCTTTTCTCTGTCAACTTCAATCAATTCTTGAGTCTTTTCAACAGAGCCGAAATCCTTCTTCAACTTTCTCAAGGAGGACATTTCCTTGACGTATCTTCTTTCGTCGGCTAACTTCAAAGAACCTTCATCGATGATAGAGTCCAAGTGGTTGATTCTAGCATCAATTTCTTGAACGTTCTTGAAGTTTGACTTGGCAGTTTGAGCTTGGATTTCGTTGATCTTTCTCTTTAATTGTTGGTCGATCAACTTGATTTGGTCCATAATACCAGTTCTTTCAGCCTTGACATTACCTTGCTTGGAGATTAATTCCTTCAATTCCTTTTGCAATTCGGTTCTCTTGGCAATCAACTTGGGGTCAGAAACAACCTTTTCGATTTGAGCGTTAACTTCATCGTTGGAAAGGTTCAACTTCTTGATTTCGTCGTGTAAAACAGCAATCTTAGCCTTCAGGGCCTTGTCGTCAGGACCTTTGATAAAACGCTTGGTTGGAGGACGCGAGTTGGTGGAAGACTTTTCAGAAGCGACAACAGGGGAAGACATGGCGGACAGCAGGTACAGGTCAGTTCAGTAACAGAGGTAAGGGAGAAAGACAACAAAAAGGAGCACTGCAAAAAAAACTCAATTTTTTTTTCAGATTCTTTTAAGATTGAAAATGATTTGATTCTTTTTCTACTTTGACTTGGAATCTAAGATTTTTCAGTTTGAGTTTTTTTTTTTTTTTGGACTGCCTCAAGGTTGGTGGTGAGCGGAAGACAACTGTCAACTTCGACGCAAAAAATTGAATCAATCCGCCACAAATCACACGAAAAAATTGAGTCGTGCGAGGCGCCATGCATTGACAAAATTGACCCGCTTTGAGGCATTGGAAGCTACAATAACATCGCTACAAGTCTCCAGCTCTTCCATGTTAGGTCTGATCAGCCTATGTGCTTTAGCTTATGTACCTGAGGTAGAGATTTGAACCTGTTTGCCTATTTGCTTGTTTTTTTTTTTTTTTGCTAGAAGCTTTCATTTTTTTCAGTCCCCTTTTGCAGGGGCCAGTGTCTGATCTCGCTTGCGTATAAAAAAATGATTGGCTGCGAAAACGGGCATTTTAGCCAAGGCTGTCAACAAATATGATGGGAAATTAGCCGTTACGGTTCCCCTCCACCAATGTGACCAAGTAGATTCTGGAGGTATGGGCGGGTGAGCTGTACGGAATCCTTTGCTTCGTTTTTGAATGGTTCTAACCGTTTAGCATATGCCAGTTGAGGACGCATTCTTAGCTTCACTTCGCTCGCTCTCTAATTGTTGACTACCTTGTATTGTTACTCCAGCTGCTCCCCGGCCACTATCACGATCAGAATTTACGTTCCCTTTTTTTTTTTTTTTTTTTTCTTATTCTTTTCTTTTTTTTTTCCGCTTCCTCGAATTTTATTTACCTTTGTTAGCCTCGTTAGCCTCTACGATCGTACACATTTTGTGTAATGTTTTCGAATATACGAGCTAGTTAAATCAATGAGACAGAAAAAAAAAAGAAACTCTTGCCAAAATAAAAAGACGTGAACCCGTTAAGAACCTGTCTTTAGATATTTTATCGCTCCTTTTCTTATCTCCCAAATAAAGTCAGGAAATATGTCCGATTACGCCAAGCTCGTTGCTAGTCTTTCCCCAGAAGATATCCTTCAAAAATGGACCGAAGTCACTCCGTTGAAAAAGATTTCCGGTGTTCCAACCTCAGCAGGTTCTGTGTCAGATGAGTCGTCTGAATTGTTTGCAGGCCATGATGAAGAGCAAATCAAGCTCATGGAAGAATTATGTATTGTCTTGGACTACGAAGACAAGCCAGTTGGTGCAGGAACCAAGAAATTATGTCACATCATGGATAACATTAACGAAGGTCTTTTGCACCGTGCATTCTCTGTCTTCTTATTCAACGAAGATGGTAAGTTATTATTACAGCAAAGAGCAGACGAGAAGATCACCTTCCCAGAAATGTGGACCAACACCTGTTGCTCTCATCCACTTTGCGTTCCCTCCGAATTAGGTATAACGAGTGTTTCTACAAACACCACCGCTGATCAAAACCAATTGGAAACCGCAGTTGCAGGCGCCAAGGTCGCTGCACAGAGAAAGTTGGAGCACGAATTAGGTATCCCATTTTCCGACTCTCCATTGGAAAACTTCCAGTTTTTGACCAGAATTCATTACAAGTCTGCAAGCGGAGATGAAACCTCCAAGTGGGGTGAACACGAAATCGACTACATTTTGATTTTGAAGACTAAGAACGATATCACCATAAACGCAAACCTCAACGAAGTGAAGGACTACAAATATGTCGACAGAGAAGAATTAAACAAGATGTTCCAAGACCCTGAGTTGGTTTTCACTCCATGGTTCAAGTTGATCTGTGAAACCTTATTGTTCAAATGGTGGGACAACTTGGACAACTTATCTTCTTTCAAGGACGAAAAGGTCCATAGGTTACTCTGAGCACACTCAGACTTCAACAAGACACATATAACGCCCATTTTACCAACTTGAGATCATTCAGGAGGATGAAAGTGTCACAACTCTTCAAATTACCTAGAGAAAACGGTGGGGTCCCAGGACCTGATAGTATAATATTGTTATTTCCCTCCACACACTATCTCATCATTTCTCTCCATAATTGTATACATATTCGACGGGAACGCAACAAATACATAGAAGTCACAGACTTACATCAATTCATTCATGTCTCACCTGGTCATGCGTTAGGATTCGTATATTTTCATTATTTGTTCCGCCTCTTTCTCTGTAGGTGTTTGCCGGACGCTTCGCGTATCTAACTACCTCATTAGCTAGTCGCTTACTATAGAAACAATGCAACAGCACCATAAGGTCGAGCGTTTGACTCTACACCCTGGTATCCACACCTCAAAACCTTACCTTCCTTTCTTTTTTTTTTTTTGACTCTGGATCGCCTCGGACTCTGACCTCCGGGGTTCACGTGATCACCCAAACTTTTTGCTAACTTTTTCCTTACTGATGAGATTTCACCACCCTACCAAAGGTCTCTGATTACAAAGAAACCCAGACCACACAAGAGAAAAACCACAGGAGTTGTTTTATTTATTGGCTCTAGTACACAGTAATAGAAAAAATGTTAAGCAGGAGTGTGTCTAAAAATCTTCAGAGTGCTTTTCTGAAGCAGTTCACCAGAACCCATGTGCAAACTACGGGCACTGCAACCATTCCAAAGACAAGAAGAAGAGCAACCGTTTTCTCCGATAAGTTGAACAAGGGACCATCCTTCGAAGACTTTGTGAACGGAAAGGCTGCCGATATGATTATTGATCCATTGGAAGCCGCAAGATCAGATCCAGATGTGAGACTTCCTAAATGGTTGAAGGTTCCAATTCCAAAGGGGAAGTCCTTCCACAATGTGAAGAAAGATGTCAGAGAGTTGAAATTAGCCACTGTCTGCGAGGAAGCCAAGTGTCCAAACATTGGAGAGTGCTGGGGTGGTAAGAAATCTGAGGCTACAGCCACCATCATGTTACTCGGTGACACTTGTACCAGAGGTTGTAGATTCTGCTCGGTCAAGACAAACAGGGCACCAGCCAAACCAGACCCAATGGAACCAGAGAACACAGCTGAAGCCATTTCAAGATGGGGATTAGGATATGTGGTTCTCACTACAGTTGATAGAGATGATTTGGTAGATGGTGGAGCACACCATTTGTCTGAAACTGTACGGAAGATCAAGGAAAAGGCGCCACAGATCCTTGTTGAGGTCTTGGGTGGTGACTTTAGAGGTGACCTAGACATGGCTAGCATATTGGCAAAGTCCGGATTGGACGTCTACGCACACAATATAGAAACGGTTGAAGCCTTAACCCCACACGTTAGAGATAGAAGAGCAACTTATAGACAATCTTTATCGATCTTGGAGAGAGCCAAGCAAACCAAGCCATCATTAATAACAAAGACGTCCATGATGCTCGGATTTGGAGAGACTGATGACATGATAATGCAAACGTTGAAAGACTTAAGAGAAATAAATTGTGACGTTGTTACTTTTGGGCAGTATATGAGACCTACAAAGAGACACATGAAGGTTGTAGAATACGTCACACCAGAGAAGTTTGACTACTGGAGAGATACAGCCTTAGACATGGGTTTCTTATATGTTGCTAGTGGACCTTTAGTTCGTTCATCGTACAAGGCAGGTGAAGCCTTCATTGAGAATGTTATAAAGAAGAGAAGACACAACGTCGGGGAAACTCCAAGATTAGAGCAGGAAATCAAACCCAGACCTTTGCAACCAGTCGAAGAGAGCACCACCAAGCAAAGCTCGGCCTCTTTGTAAAACTAAAGGAACACATAACATCACATATACAGCACAATAACGATGAACTGGAGCAGGAGGAGCAGGAGTTTGATAGACCAGAGATACAAGAACAATGAGGAACACACAAACGGATCAGTTAAGCGAAGGATCCATCTTAATGACAAGAATATGATGCAGAATATGAGAGAGAATGACAGAAGCAGATCAAAAGCACAAACAACTTCGACTGTCGGATGAGCAATTTGTCAACAAAAGTTAGTTAATTAAATATTTCTTTCTAGAATACATATACACTTAGCATATATTAGGAACCCTATACCCATGCGCTGTGCGTCCATGTAAAATAGTATGGTTTTCGGTATGTGTTGCGTTCTAACAATCGAGAGAATGTTTTAGCTAAATTTAGAAACACTAAGCTAAAGGCTGCAAAGCCATTCAAACTTACAGTGCAACGAACACACAAGAAGGATCATTTCGTAGACATTCCCCTGTTCCAGAGCTATCAAACAGCAATTGAGGTTCAGTATTTGACCCCAAGCTTCCAACTATGTTTCGAGTGCTGTTTAGGTGTCAATTTTTTTTTTGCATCATAAATTATTTTTTTGAGTTTTGTTTGTATTTTTGTTTTTGGTTGCGCTTTTGATCTGTTCAAAAAGCGTGATCTGATCTGCGCAGACCGTGCCTGTTTACAATGACACACATAATAAAATTGGAAGCTCAAGAACCACCTCACTAGTCTGGATTGGCATAGAAGCGGATAAATATATACTCCATAGGCGCCGCAACGTAGTTCACTAGCCTGAAGCGGTTTTTTGCTTGTTGTCGATTTGAAATCAGCCTAACATAAAACAGCTGCAAAAACTCAGATCAAACCGCAATCTCCCCCACACACACACACCAAAACACATCATAACATGTCCAATGATGATGACTACGAAGAGTCATTGATCTCCCAGTTCGAGACCACGCTTTCCATCAAGCCCACCAGCAATGAAGAAGATGAAGATCTTTCCATAGATCACACTGTATATACGAACTACACCGGAAGAGAGCACAGCATAGTGGACATTGCGGAGCTTGAAGAGGAGGAGGTCTTACTGGAGCAAATACCGAAATTCAAAACCAAGGCGCAAAGACGGTTATCCTTATTGCCAAAGGAAGCCCGAAAGACCAAGAAATCCCCGGAAAGCAAAGGTAGACTGCCTTCACCTAGCGCACCGTCTGCGTTTGATGCTATAGTACAACCTTCTCCATTAATTGACTACTCATTGACCAAATTCCAGAACAATTTCCAAGTATTTCTTTCTTCGAACCCGCATATCTCCAAGGAGTCGCCCAAGTTTACTAGCGAGCGGGATAAGACTCTTGTCTTGTTGTCCCCCTTTTCAGCAGAACATGCGTTTGGCAGAAAATGGGTGACCAAGTCTTACTTGTCTACAATTTTTGAAAGACCCCAGAGGTTACTAGCTTCATGCATAGGTGTAGCGCTGGCCATCACCATGTTTCCATTTTTTTACAAGATTGAAAACTCCACCAAGAGAGGCTCCGTATTATCATCACACGTGAGGAAAGTCCATGGCAAGAACTGGCCCAAGAAATTGTACGAGTTGTGCTTGGAAAGTCATGAAAAGTTAGAGAATGATAAATTGGAAGTCCCCGAAGACTGGAATACTGGTGATATTTACTTGACTCCAAAGACCATCAATGCAATTGAAGGGGTCATTGGGACTTTAGAAACTGCGGTGGACGCATTATATGAAGAGATCCCTTCAGACAAATCAACTTTGAAACCTAATACTTCCATTTCGTCACCAAAGAATGGCGAGACTAAAGCAAATAGTGCATCAACAACTTCGTCCAATACGAACTCAAACCCATCAGGGGAGTCAGTGTCAAGTCCTTCATCTAGCGTTCCAGGTGCTTCCAGTGCCAACTCGAAATCAAAGTCAAGATCGAGATCGGGCTCTGGATCTGATCCTTCTTCGCGCTCCAAATTGGCTTTTGTAGTTATCAGACCACCAGGTCATCACTCTCATGCATGTCTTCCTTCCGGGTTTTGCTTACTTAATAATGTTCAAATTGCAATAGAGTATGCTTTCGAGAAGTACAATGTCACTCACTGCGCAATTCTTGATATTGATTTGCACCATGGTGATGGATCCCAGGATATTTGCTGGGAAAGAGCAGGGTTCAATGGTGATTATGGTAAAGAAGATGACGACGAGGCAGATGAGGACATATTGTTGAATAACCCTAGAAACGATTATGGCAAAAGGTTTGCCAGCTATCCAAAGGTTGGGTATTTCTCGCTACATGATATCAAGTCGTACCCGACAGAATTGGGATTTGCAACTAAAGAGAACATCAAGAACGCTTCGACTTGTATTATGGATCATGATTTAAACATCTGGAATGTTCATTTACAGGAATGGTCGACAGAGGAAGAGTTTTATAAACATTATCAGACAAAGTACGTTGCCATTTTGAATAGGGCAAATCAGTTCCTTAACCAAGCCAAGAAGCAATATGAACAGGATTACCAAGCGTACTTGACGCAATTGGCATCCTACAACAAATATTTACAAAAGCCTCACTTGTTCCACCAGTCTGTCTTAAAACCAACGCCGCCTCTTCCATTCAAACCGTTGATTATGATTTCTGCAGGATTTGATGCTCTGGAGTATGAGAACCCACAGATGCAAAGACATGGTATCAATGTACCAACCTCGTTCTATGCAACTTTTACCAAGGACGTTGTCAAGTTAGCTAAGATTCATACAGGCGGTAGAGTTATTTCAGTCTTGGAAGGAGGCTATTCCGATGGTGCCCTAACCACTGGAATATTCTCACATTTAATAGGGTTAACCAACGACGAAGAAAGTTCTAATCTATGGAACGAAACGTGGGGTACAGAGCAAGTCATGCGAGAACTTGTCAAAGGTTGCAAGAAGAATTGGTCTGCTTACAGGAAACCTCAAACAGATGTTACAATTTGGGCCAATGAGGTTATCAAATTGGGCCGGTCGTTGATGCCAAACAGTATTCTACCTGCCAATTATGTTTACAAGTATGTTGATCCTACTCAAGAGAAGGCTGCAAGTGGGTTGAGCAACGTAGTGAAAGGGTTGCAAAAGGATAACGAACGGTATGAGACTGTGAACGGAGGACTAGTTTCGGTTGTTTCAGACGATGAAAGAAGACGACTCACAAGATCTTACTACAAGAAGTGACAATTCTCATAAATAGACTGATGATATAAATAAAACATATAGACTTTAATAGAACATACCAAATATTTATAATGGCACTGTTGATTATGAAATCAGAGGTAAGATAGAAACAAAAAAAAAAAAAGTAGGTAATCATTTTCAAAAGAGAAAATAGAGTTTCTCAAAACAATAGGTTGTGAATCGCAGACTCCCATCACACCCCCACATTAACAACATCTGGTTACCTTTATTAGAGCAAACATTCCTAACGGGCATACCAATCTTGGGGTATCTTCCTAATTAGGCGATTCGACGGGTTGAAAATTCAGGATACACCCGCACATCCACGTTACATTCCCCACCATGCAACTTTTAGGGAAAAACCAAAGACATGGCTACTGCATTACTATGATTTTGCCTCAGATAAATTCAAATTATATGCAGCACGGCGGTTTTCGTATTATTTTTTTTTTCTCTTTAACACATTTTGGCACATACAAAACACCCCAACTCGCATACAGAGTTATTCTCCAAGTTAAAGAGTTTTCAGATATCATCACATCGAGACAGGTAGAGAACAATCATAAACTGTTCAATACCATATTGGATATTGCACCTCCACGCATTAATAATTTTTTTTCACACATCTCATTTTTTTTTTCTATTGTCTTTTCGGGATCTTTCAAAAATCGTTCATTTTCACGATCACCAAGAAGTACGGCTTCTTTCTGATCATATCCTAGACAAGAATAACATCATGAGTGGCATAAAAACTAAGGTTGCCCATGAGAGTCGAGACCTGCTGTACGGTCTGCCCACATGGTCAACGTCACAAAACCTGATACCCATCAATCCAACTAATGATAACACCGAAGAGTATGGACCCTCTCACCCAAGATTCGACCGATCCAAGCTTACAGACTCACAATTCATTGAACAATTAATTTTTGAGAGCCGTGAACTTCAAGCGGTGATACTCAAACAAGATACGTGGATTGATGCATTAACTAGTCAACTAAAAGCACATGAGATCGTTCCTGCTGTTCAGAAGCCACAGAAATCAGCCCTTCCTCGCCAACCTCATAGACCGAAGGAATTGGACTTGAAACAAGCCAAGCCAAACTCAAATATATCCATAAACCTGCAACTGCCCAGATCACTGTTGCTGTCTCCTTTACCTCTGCCAATTCCATCGATTGACGGCAAGAAGAAGAGAAATGTTAGTAACATCCTCGATCCAAGAGGTGGAGTATCGATGTCACCAAGATTGGCATCTGCAGCAGCAGCAGCAGCAGCAATAGTTTCGAACGGGAACTCCGATGTGGATAGCAATTCTTCTTCACAAACTAATCTTGGAGCAAGCTCTGACGACAATGACATACCTGAAAGATCTTCTAGACGAAGAAGAGAATCGGTTCGGATCGAACATCCTTCAGCCAGGTTCCAAGAAAAAGAAGAGAAAGAAAAGCAAGAAAGAGAGCAAATAGAACAAGAAAGGCTCGAAAGAGAAGAACTGGCAAGATTAGCTCAAATGAAGCTCGAAAAAGAAGCAGCGGAAAAGCTCGAGAGAGAACAAAGAGAGAAAGAAGAGCAGGAAAGGAAACGTCTCGAGGCCATGCGCATCGAAAACGAACGTCTAGAGAAAGAGCGTATTGAGAAAGAGAAGCTCGAGAAGATACGCCTTGAGAAGGAACGACTCGAGAAAGAGAGATTGGAAAAAGAACGTCTCGAAAAGGAGAAACTCGAAAAAGAGCGCCTCGAAAAGGAGAGACTTGAGAAAGAGCGCCTTGAAAAGGAAAGAATCGAAAAGGAGCGCCTTGAGCAAGAGCGTCTTGAAAAAATACGCTTAGAAAAGGAAAAAATCGAGAAGGAACGTCTCGCCAAGGAACGTGCTGAGCAAGAGCGCCTTGAGAAAGAACGTCTCGAGAGAGAACGGATCGAAAGAGAAGTGATGGAGCAGGAGCAACTTGCCAAAGAAGCAAGAGAGCTCCAAGAGAAGTTAGATAAAGAACTCAACGCTACTTCTGTCAACTCTACTTTCGCAGAAGATGCAATGAAACCTTTCAGCAAGCCTCATAACGAAGAAGGTATTAGGAGGACATCATTGTACTCAGATGAGGGTTTAGACAGCCAAATTAGTAACACATCTGACCCAAGTGTCAATCGTACCAATTCAGTGTTAAGTCAAGAAAAGAATCAAAGCAACAGCAGCTTCAATAGCTATAAGGGAAGGCTCAGGTTGCCACCAACATTAAATCAGCAGTCACAGGCACCCCCACCACTGCAAGTACCTCCTCAATTGCTGAGACAAGTATCAGTATCCAAGCTGCAGCAACAGCAACAACAGCAACAACAGCAACAACAGCAACAACAGCAACAACAGCAACAACAGCATCAACAGCATCAACAACAACAGCATCAATATCAACAACAATACCAACAGCATCAGCAGAATCAGCATCTTCAACACTCTACGCCTCAGTACGCATCAAATGTTTCACATCAATATCAAGATCCTCATTCACAACTTTCACCTAGTGTGTCTGATCAAAATTACAATCACGAAACCGCCGAATCTGTTCTAAAGCCTGCGGTTGTCTGCGAGCCTTCAGCTACAGGCTTTGAACATCAACCACAGAAATTGGGGATGGCAAGGAATATTACTCCTCTCTCACAAACTACATCTGTCTTTGAAAACTCAAAGAAGGTACCATATACCCCTGAAGCTTTCCAAGGCCAATCTTTTGAGATGAAGGTGAATGACATCAACGTTTCCGGTGAAGATATTGTATCTTCTCCTCAAGCGAGCGCGTACCAGCTGTCGCATTTATCACCCTCAAAGTCTGACTATGGCAGCTTACACCATGATTCAGTCTTGAAGACTCCTTCGAATCAGAATCAATTCTACTCAGTTGACTCTTTATCTCAGCAGAATCAACACTCACAAAGTCAACAGCATATTCTGCAAAGTAAGAACCAAAGTGGAAGCTCTTTCCATGTCTTGAAAACACCAAGAAAAGAAGAAGAAGAAAATCTTTTCATCAGACCCGAAGAATTTCAAACAATTTCATTATATGTTTTGAGTAGTATCTACCTTCATCCAAACAAGAAAAATGATGAGCCAATGATCACAATATCCGTCTCCGATAGAGATTCAGGAAAGGAAATGTGGAGAATTAGAAAATCGTATTCTCAGTTGATTGCATTTGATAATGAAATCCGGCCAATCGTCGAATACTTTGGTTTGCCTGTTCTCTCCGACAGACCTTTGTTTGTGTCAACATCACCAGCCAAAGTTGATGCCCGTAGAAACCAGTTACAGAATTACTTCAATACTTTATTCCTTATGCCACATATTCCCCAAAGTGTCCTTTTTAGAATTTGTCGATATTTGTCCTTAGATTTTGTCAACCCATTAGATGACTTCAAAAGTGGTGCCAAAAAGGAAGGTTACTTGTTGAGAAGATATAAGGGTTTGGGATCATCATGGAAAGTGAGATGGTGTCAAGTGGACGGCCCTACTTTAGAAATATATGAAGCACCAGGTGGAACCTTATTGGAACAAATCAGGTTGAAAGGTTCTCAAATCGGTAGACAATCAACGGACTCGGTTGCCGAAGAGAAGGGTTATCGCCATGCATTTTTGTTAATGGAAGGTCAAAAGACTTCAAAGTTGTCTAATTCCTTACCCAAGCATTTCTTCTGTGCTGAAAATGATGAAGAAAGAGACGAATGGATCGATTCATTAGTCGAATTCAATGGTTCCAATGACATGTATGTATCCAACAACTCATCTGAAGTCGACTTGGACAATACTGTTGTGATGACCCCATCAAGCAACAGTCACTTCCAACATCAAAGCTACCAACTGAACCAATTATATGCTTCCGGTGGAAGTACTGCTGGTGCTGGAAGTTACGAAGCAGAGAGCCAATCAGTTTCATCAAGACCTGTTACATATTCGACTAGTGCCTTGAATTCCCCTGTGAGTATGTATCACAATGGTAGTTCCAATAATGTCTTTGATCAGGAGTCAAACAAAAGTATCCCTACTGAAGAATCAACTTATTCGAATTCCAAGGACGCGGCAGCAAAGAAAATGAAAAAGAGAAGCATTTTCCCATTCAGAACCAGTAAGAATGCATCCAACGAAAATTCCAATGCAAATTTGAGTATAGATAACGAAATATCAAATTCCAATCACCCGTACTCAACTCCTGTCTATCAACAAAATAATGGCTCTACAGAACCCTCCATGCAACATTATCTCGACCAAATGAACTTGGATATGGATGTTTCAAAGTCCATTTTCGGTAGAGATATTGCAGAGGCATATGGCTTATCAAATCAAAATTATTTTGGAAGACAGGTTCCTAGCATCTGTTTCAGATGTTTGGACTATCTTACAAGAACTGGTGCTGTATTTGAAGAGGGCATATTTCGTTTGAGTGGATCTGCTTCATCTATAAGACAATTGAAGGATATGTTCAATACCGAATTTGATGTTGATTTGTTCGATTGCCCATTACAACCCGACATTCACACAGTTGCTGGCCTTTTGAAAACATATCTTAGAGAATTACCATCGCCTATCTTGGGAGTTGGCGCCTACAACGATTTGAAAGGAATTGTGAAGAGTGTTGGTGAACATTCCAATGACAGAGCTTCTGTAGCGATAGCCTTCAGAGACTATTTAGCAAATTCGGATAGTCTTGATCATATTCACTTTGATATGTGTTTTGCCATATTCAAATTTTTGACCCAAATTATTGCCAACAGTGCCTCCAATAGAATGAACTTGAGAAATGTTTGCATTGTCTTCGTCCCAACGCTCAATATCTCGTTAGAAGTTTTGAGTGTCTTGTTGATCGATTTTGATTGCATTTTTGAAGGAGGCCAGCCTATTCCAGATGAGAAGAGAGAAGTATTGGACCTTTACATACCTAATTTTTAAGAAATTGCTTTAATTTTTTGAACCAATTTTTATATCCGAGGGCTATTGATTAGCCATAACGAACATTCTATTTCTACATATACATATATAATTAATGTATTACGATTAATATTAACATTTTTACTCATTTTTTTGTATTTAGGAATTTTTATAAGTTTTAAATAAATGGTTTAATAACGAATATTGAAGTTTGGTATCTTCAATCTGATTGTATCCATTTTGAGGAGGTTAATTCTATTTTTACAAGTTAAAATATAGTGGGCCCTGCCGATTTCACCACTCACTTTCACCGTTAGCTTTTTGAAACACATAGTCTCTCCCATTGATGTTGGCAACACCTTCTTTCAAAGTGGACTTCCACTTATTTTTCACTCTTTGCACCTTGTCGTATAAACAAAGCATAATTTGCCCCTCATCTTGTCCGTCTTCGTCGTCCTCTTTATCACTTTCTACGTCATCATCAAGATCTGAATTGATATCATCGGAGTCATTATAGACATCATCATCGTCAAAATCGTCTGCTCCGTCAACCTGAGCGACAGAAGGGTCACCATTTTGCTGCAGATTTTGTCTCTTAGTTTTAAGCTCCTTCCTTTTAAGTTTCTTCATGAGTCTCTCTGCGTCATCAGAGTACATTGTGAATTCGATAGTACCATCTGACTGGCCAATTCTTGGAATCATGAGTCCGCCGTCGTCTTCTGACTTCGTTACGTTAGAATCCATGCCAGGGAGTTGGAGTCCAGTATCATTGTTACTACTAGAAACCACATGAGTATTGTACGATAATGTCGTGTTTGGTAACTCAAGTCCATTTGATCCTTCGTCGTCAAGATGATGCAAATCTGATCCTGCCAGAGGTACTTGCACTTCTCGTTGTTCAAGGGTCGAGTCTTGGGCCAAATGATCTTGCTGGTGGAGTGGCGCTTGCAATTCATCCTCTCGGTTTGCCTCATCATCCCACGAAAATTTAGCAACACTAGACTGACTCAATTTTTGACACCATATCTTTCTCAACTCTTGCAATGTAGATTCGTCTATTCCACTATCTTCAAAGTCTTGTCTTGAATCTGAAATGACTTCTTCAATAACTTGTTCATAAAGTTTCGAAGCTTCAAAATTCGACATTTTGGATTTTATTTATGATTTGATTTAATGCAATGCTCCCAAATATCAGTATAATGTGGAAATTGATAATAGCCAGATCAATAAATAAAGAAGATTCACTGCTAAAAGAACTTAGTTATTCGTTGGATTCAAGTGAACTCTTGGATTTCAGAAGGTACAACTGAGAAGCTGAAACTTCATTTGAATGATCTTTGTAATTTTATTCCCCCATAAAGTGATACAAAACTAAATGCAGGACAATATATAACAATACTTAACTCTACAAGAAGGTCCTTTAATGGGCTCTTTTGGGTATTATTTATATTATTAATTCATGTATACGTAATATTTCACGTGCAAAGCCATAACTAAAAAGGCATGATATTATCTAATGCCTTCCCCTGATTCCTTTTCTCGGAGATCTTTTTCTTTGTTCCGAGTCTGCCTTCAACTCTTCCATCAATGCTAAAAGTTGATGATTTTCAGAATTGACTATATCAACCTTTTTCTGTAAGCTCTCAATATCTCTACTTTGTGCATTGTTTTGGAAATGGTATTGGTCAATCTGCTTCTTGAATTTCTTCTCAATAGACTTCCTAACCTCATTGACTTTGAGTTCATGCTTTTTTGAATACTGATAATACAACAGCTCTGCAACTTCTTGAATTTTAGCTTGACTTTTCTCGTTACTTTGGTTAAGCTCTTCTTTCAAAGATTTGATTTGGGATTGAAGTTCAGCAACTGCTAAACTATCCTTACCGGTTTCTTCAACTTTGGCCTTTTCTGATATTTTCTGTTTCAAGTCATTCACCTTTTCGACTAATTCACTCATCTTTTTAGTGTCTCCACTAATGATATTATCCTTCTCTTTATTAGTTGATTTCAATACGTCAATTTGATCATTAGCATTCTTCAATTCTTGTTCTAGATGAACACTCTCTCGTTCAATTTCCTTAATCTTTGAGTTCAATTTGTTAACTCTAGATTCAGAATCATCATACTTACTTCTCAAATGATCTCTTTCGAGTTCATTATTCTTTAATTTTTGTTCAAATAGCTCAATCTCTTTTTGGTGAATTATTCCATTAGCAGACAATTTGTCGAGATTCTCGGAGTTTTCGTTCTTCAAGTTCTCCAATTCTTTCTTCGTAGCCTCAAGCAGGTTTTCTAAATCGCTAATCTTAACCTTCGCCAAGTTTTCTAATTTATCCAATTCCTCCAATAAGCTAGTTTGCTTGCTATTTATGTCTTGCAATTCCTCTTTTTCTTGTCTGAGATTTGCACATTCCTGCAAAAGGTCTTCTTTCTCTTTCAATAACAGTTCAACCTTAGCATTACTTTCCAAATTGCTATCAGTTAATGAAGTCAACTCTTTCTCTCTTTCATATAAAGCTTGTTCGATTCTAGTAATTTGGGATTGAGCATCAAGGGTTCTGTTTGTTTCATCATTTAATTCTTTGCTTAATGACTCTATCTTCTGCTTTGCATTCACAACATCCTCAATTAAAGATGTTCTTTCATTCGAATTCACATGTAATTGCTGTTTCAACTTCTCTATTTTTGCCTCTGCTGCGACAAGTGAATTAGACTTCAATTTGAAGTTTTTAGTTGCCTTGGCCAACTCTCTTTCTGTGTGCTTCAATTGAACTTTTAGAAGCTCTTCATTTGCAATCAATTTCTTTTTGGCCAGAGCCAATTCCTTGATTTCTTGATCGAGTATCAAGAATTTTCCATTTGTAGCAGAAAGCTCCTCAGAGAAGCGTAAGATTTCTTGGTTTTTTTGGTAAATCACACCTTCCAAACTTTCAATCTCCTTCGAATTTTCGTTTTGAATTTTTTTGATATGATCAATTGAGAAGACAGGCTTAGAGTTTGGAGACATCAAGAAGTTTATAGTTGGTTCTTCAGCTGTGGGAATGTCGTCATCCTCATCGTCGTCGTCGTCATCGTCGATACTTTCCACAACATTAGGCGCTAATGATTCTTGTTCATTAGTTTCCGCAGCATTACTCTTGTAGTACTCATCTGCTTCATCTTGGTGCCTTCTTACCTTCAAAGGGCTGGTATTTTCTACTTCAACCTCTTCCAACATTCTATTTTGTTGACTTGTAGCTGGACTTTTGGCAACAGGTTCAGTAAATCTCTGAGGGGTAATGTATTCTTGTTCCACATTTATGTCATGGTTTATCTGGGTAATATCTTGATTCTTCCTCGACACCAAAGTGACATCATGTAATTTAGAATTATAGTTGCTTGACTTTGTAAAGGCGGACGTATTATTCGTCAAGTCGCTGTCACTATCGTTATCAATCACTTGTACGGAGCTATCATCAACTCCATTCTCTGCTGTTTTTTCGGCATTGGACAATTGGCCCACTAGATCCTCCTTGTTGAAAACTTCATCTACCTTAATCAGGGTGTTGTGGTGGATAATGATATCATCGTCGTCTTCATCGTCAACTTCCTCACCTGTGAAACTTGTCTGTTTGAACGAGCTCTCCAAATTATTTGCGTTGGTAACAACTTTGGCAATCTTTTGTGGGTATACTGTAACATCTTCTGCATCTTGTTGCCTCTTCCTGTTTAAAGGTGATTCAGATACTTTCTCTGGAGAAGACTCGAATGGACTCTTACTTCTCCTCTGAGGTTTGCCTAACGAGTGAAGGTTCTCCTTATTGCTACTACTTCTGCTCTTTATACTGGGGCTATTTTCCCTTGAAGAACGGAGGTCCTTCAACTTTGCATCAATATTAGTTTTAGATTTACGCAAAGACTCTATGTTTGATCTATTGGAAATCGCTCTTGGCGAGGTTAATGGAGCCAACAAAGGTTTCAAAGCCGATGAATGCAAGTGGTCTCCAGAGGCACCTTGATTAAGCTCAATTCTCCTACTTTTGGGAGTCATATGATGGATTGTGTTCCTTCTCGCCTCATGTTTCGCCGCTAAGCCGTGGGGGTGGACATTAACCTTTGGTACTGAAGCAATAGGGATCTTTATTGGGGACAACTTTTCTCCCTCAAGAAATGAATACTCTTCTCCGAAGCGTACTGGTGAAGACATTTTGAATATGCTTCCCTTTTCTTGCAATTTGATCTTCTTGTAGCACAGAGTATGTTAGTTGCTCAAAATTTCTATATGTGACCTTCTAATGATCCAAATCCAAATTTTGTTTATTTTTATTTTTATTTTTTCTCTTTCTGCTCCCAAATTACGCGTTTTTTTTTTGGAGCGTAGGTGCAGGAAGTTGCAAACACAAACTTGAAAAAAAAGGTTCCAAAAATCCCTACAACTCCGTGAAAAGCATGAGTCCTTACGGTTCATCTACATAGCCGTATCATGGAACCGGTGGTTGATGGCCATACTTGACTTTTAATTGATGAAATTTATTTTTTCGAAACTGTTTAAATAATTGTCGTAACGGCAAAAGAAGAAGTCAAATAAAAAGTTAAATGAATAGAATTCAAAAACTAGAAAAACGTACTAAACTAAGCTAAAACCTAAAAACAACGAGCTAAACTTAAAAAGTAAAGGTTATTCTAACTTTTCTTCTTAATTTATATCCAAATGAGAATGAACGGTATGTTTCCCCAGTTCGCGATTTGAATAATATTCTTCAACATTTAATATAAAAAATCTTAGAAGAATCTAAGAAGACCACTTCTTTTGTGTGGAGTGGTTGGGTCGTAAGTAGAAGCACTTGGAGCGGCGGATGAGTAGAATGTACCATTTCCGCTAGGAGTGAAACTAGGGGCTGGGGCTGAGGTGACAGCGGCAGCAACATCAGATGATGAAGGGGTTGGCGTAAAGAGAGAAGTAGTAGTATGTAAGTCAGTCTTGGTGACTTCAACAAAACTAGTGATAGTTGTAGTCAAATCATTTCCGTAAGTGAATTCGGCAGTGATTGGGTAGCTAGAGGTAGTAGTTAAAGTCTCAATAATCGTAGAAGTAATGATATCTTGACTAGAACTGGAAGATGCTGCACAATCGTGTTCGGTAACTGTAACAGTGACAGTTGCTGGGAAAGTGGAGGTACCTGTAGACGTAGTGAGTTGGGTAATAGTGGAGGAAGCTAAAGTAATGGTGGTCAGCTTGGTGATGGTCAGGGTGGAGGTAATAGAATCGACAGGAGTGACAGTGGTAGTTAAGGTGTTAGTTGGAACGGCAGTAGTAACAGAACCAGAAGTAACAGTCTTGTACTCGACAATGGTGGAAGTGATGGTTTCACCTTCAGCAGAAAGGGAGGAAGCCTCAGCCTCAACAGCAGCAACAGAAGATGAAGCAGAAGCTGGGATGGTCAAGGTGGTGGATGGTAAGGTAACGGTGACCCAGACATCGGTGGTTAAAGTGGTGGTGGAATCCTTGGTGGTGAAAGTTGCAGATGAAACTGGCGAGTTGGTGGAAGCAACGGTTGAGGCTGGCTCGGTTGCATTTTCAAAACGCTTGAAAGGGATAGCGGAAGCTGAGGATGCCAATAAGAGGGCGCTGATGGTATAAAGGAATTGCATTGTTAAAAAGTTGATTGCCTTTGATTTGATCTTTTTCCAAAATAAATTATTAGAAAGTTCTTATGAAGAGTATAAGCGGGTGAAAACTGGTCAGTTAAGAATCTCTAAAGTCGTTATAGGATAAAGGAATGGACGCGATTAGAGTACGCAAACGATATCGATAGAATTGTAGAACTAACAAGTTACTTGATGAACTAAAAGAAAAAAGAAAGAGAAAAGAAGTTATAAAAAGTTTAAAACGATGAAACGGGCACTAAATTCTATATATATAAAGGCGCCTCATTATGGGCTTCCAATTTTTTTTTTATTTTCTTGAATTTGAATATTCGCTAACCGGTATGTACGTGTTTCATATTGACGATTCTAATTTACAGGGGTCCATCTTTTTTGCATTCTATGTTTGTAAATATTAGGAGGTGCTAACAAGAAATCGCGAATTTTGGCACCGAAAAATCGCGATTCGGCAACAAAGGCTGCGTCATCTTGGAGAATGTAAGAAGCAAAATGCTAAAAAATAATTCGAAAAACACAAGAAAATAAATAAAAGATGCGCTTTAAACTTAACCGCAGACTAACCTTGGGGCCCGAGAGAAGCTTATTCATCGATGTGATTTGCGGTTTTAGTTAGGCAAATTGGCAAAAGTGATGCGCTTGACTACAAAATAAGGAGAATGTAAATACAATCCCCTCATAGGAGACGTCAATGATTATTATTTGCATGAATTTTTAATTAATTTTTAGATAGTGATGACATTTCTCGTCGTCTAGGTGGTTAGGATGATAGTCGAAATCCGCCCAAGACTGATGAAGCTGCCTTACTCACGCCCCCCATTACAAAATTAGTCCACGTGAAGAGGGAGTACTTCGGCTACCCTCCTATGTATTGAGACTTCTCTATAAATACTTTTAGTACAGATCCATTCACATTTTCTTATAATATTTGGAATTTCCCCATTCTCTTTTATTTGGGTCGACCGGTTTCTATTTTTTTTTTTTTTTTTTCGTTGCTTTAGTATCAAGTGACTACTCGTAGCTATGTATTTTGCTAGTTAGAATTTAGCGTTCTGCAGCAATTTTTGTTTATGTTTTGGTGAATTATTTTTTTTCTTCTCATGTACAATATTTCTTTACATTGCCTAACCGTTGGACATTATATGCACGACAAATTCCTCGATGAAATGGTATTTTTGTTTCAAAATAGTACATAATAAAAAGAAACAAAGAGTGTAGGTCAAGAAAAATGTACCCCTTTTGATGACGTTGAATCAGAAATGTGAATGAATATGTTTAAAATATGTGGCCGTTTTAACTCAAATTCTCCGATTCTTCTTTTGAAAGAATTAAGACTCCTGAAAGGTTCGATGAGTTTTAAATTGCGATGCCGTAGTTTAATTTGACAGGAATGATTTTGTTACATAACTTGGGGTGACTCCTTCACTCCTTCAACGCCAAAAAAAGGAGGAGCTACACCCTACTAAACCTGAAAATGAAAAAGAGGTTGACCCACAGGCCACATAATTTGCGTCTCTCGTGCGATTGGCAAGTCCTCCTTTTTCGTTTAAATTATTATTTGTATTGTTTCAGTCGGTAACAAGAGTGAATATGCGTCTACTTAGCTCACATCATTGAAGGTTCCCCTTTAAGGCACACATATTGAATCTCCATAGCCTCCATTCACCTTTGTTCTCGATGTTTTGATCGAATATTTGAACGATCTTTGATTCAATCAAGACATGAAATCCAGATCGTCTACAAAGGTCGATGAATTGTGGCCGCCGACATCCCACATACATCGTGATATCCGAGACTCGCCAATTGAGAACAATCTGGCTGCGAATTTTTTTTTTATATCACCCAACATAACATGCTGGAATGCTTAAGTGCTGTTCTTTCGCGAGTCATGTCTGAAGGGTTGATTGTTACATTTTATGATCAAACTGTTTGAGTACGCGAAGTATTGACGGAAAGCTTGAGTGCTCTCTCCAAGCTGTAGGTAATGTGTATTGCAAATCTAGCAATTATCTCTGTAGCTCATGGGGCCGATACCAAGAAAGCGAATATGCAGGTCCATAGAAAATTTTCACCTTTATGGTCGAGAATGCCTGCAATGTACGGCATTGTACGTATATTTTCGTTTAGCCGAGCAACGGTGCAAACACATTCATTTCTTTCTCTCCGATTCCTTGTTTTTTTTGCTACTGTTTTTGTAAGGTAGTAGACAATATCTACCTTTTTACACTGTAATCAAAAAAAAAATCACTCTTTTCGACGTTGCACTCTTCACTGATGCTGTAAATTTTAGATAAGAAATGGAATAGCTTTCGGAAATTCCAAGATCTTTATTACCGATATTTATGTACAGTTCTATTGTGATGAGCAAACTCCGTCCCTAAAAGTCACGTGAAGACGGAAACCAGTACGGAATTTCCATGGCAGGTTCGAGTGGCTGCCCAAGGGGCAGCTTTCTCTTTACGTCTTGCTTCATCCTGGCTTAAAAGAAACTATTTCTCTTGAATTCCAATTAGTGATACCAATTGATTCGTACTTGAGTGGCTCCATAGACTTATCACTAGTAACAATAGAACTGGACCCTTAAACATGAGAGGCTTAGATTTAGACTCATCAACCTTTGCGAAGAAGAAGAAGTTGGCTATTGGAGCCGTACTTGCTTTGACTGTATTCATTATCAGTATCCCCTTCCTCTCCACTACTTTCTATTACTTGAGGGTTGTCTCTACCAGTGTGGATAGTTCCGTTTGTCCTGTTCACGAAATCAAACGTCCGGCATCCTTCTTGAAGGATAACTCCACTGTTTTAGAAATCCTTCATGATGAAAAATTCAAGTTGAAGTCGGTCCAAAAGCTTGCTGGAGCCGTTCAAATTGATACCGTTGTCTTCGATAACCAGCCAGATGTTCCAGATTCTCCAAAGACTTGGGAAAAGTTCCAAAAGTTCCACGCTTATTTACAAAAAACCTTCCCAACGGTGTTCACCCTTTTGGAAGTTGAATACGTTAACACCTATGGTCTCGTTTTCTACTGGAAGGGTTCCGATAAGAAATTGAAGCCTTTGATGTTAACCGCCCATCAAGACGTTGTCCCCGTTCAAAAGGAAACTCTTAGTGACTGGACTTATCCTCCATTTGAGGGCCATTTCGATGGTACTTATCTTTTCGGTAGAGGAGCATCTGACTGTAAGAACACACTCATTGCCATTTTGGAAACTTTTGAATTGTTAATTTCAAAGGGCTTTTCGCCAAAGAGAGGTGTCATTGCTGCTTTCGGTTTCGATGAAGAAGCATCTGGTCTCAGAGGAGCCACCAACTTGGCTAAGCACTTGGAGCAGAGATTCGGTAAGAATTCTATGTACGCCATCATCGATGAAGGTGAAGGATTGACTGAAGATCCGTACACCAAGCAAATCATTGCCGTTCCAGGTACTGCAGAAAAGGGTTACATTGATGTCTCTGTTGAGCTTCTCACTCCAGGTGGCCACTCATCGGTCCCTCCTGACCACACCCTGATTGGAATTATTTCCGAATTGGCTTACCTCATTGAAAAAGATCCATATGACTCCATCTTGACTGACAAGAACCCATACTTGGGATACTTACAATGTGCGGCTGTTCACGACCAAAGTGGAGGCTTTACATCCTTCTTAAAGAAGGCCATCATTAGAGCTGGCTACGACAAGTACGCCAATTCCAAGGTTGTTGCTTTACTCAGATCTAAGCTTTCATCGAAATACCTTATTACTACTTCTCAGGCATGTGATATCGTCAACGGAGGTGAAAAAGTCAATGCCTTACCAGAAAGTGCAAAGTTAATCGTAAACCACAGAGTCGCCATCGGCTCCTCGGTTGAGGCAGTTGTCGAACACTTCACCTCTAGAGTGAAAATCTTAGCTGAAAAGCACGGTTTGGGCTTGAGTAGTTTCGGTAAGGAAGTTGTTAAAACTGGCACCAAGGGTAAGTTTGTTGTCGATGCATTCAGTAAGCCTTTAAACCCAGCTCCAGTCACTCCACATGACGATACCGTTTGGGAATACTTAGCTGGTGCCACCAGACACGTTTTCGAAGAATTGGTCTACAATGTCAAGGAAGATGGCAGTGACAGATTAGGCTACCCAATCGTGCTTGCTCCAAGCATCATGACTGGAAACACTGACACCAAGTACTACTGGAACTTAACTAAGAACATTTTCAGATACTCTCCTATGTTTATGCTCGATTTCATCAAGGACTCCAAGGTTCACAGTGTGGACGAAAGATTAAAGTTTGAAAACCATTTGCAGCTTTTAGCCTTCTTCTACGAGTACATCCAAACTGTCGATACCGAAAAGGCTAACAACAAGTAAAAAAAAATTCAAGTGACTATATAAAATCCAATTTAATACATATACATAGAGTTTAAGTATAGCTGGCAAGGGTGGCACTTCACATGTGTTGCAACCTCGGTACTTGTCACTTGTAAATAATCACTTGCTCCACGCTTAAATGCTTATATTTTATTGATCACGTTTAAGCTTTTCTTCTGCTTCAATTCGAACTAAGTCAGCTATCTAATTAAAGTTTTGTATTGTAGTGTAAATTGCCTAAGCACAGAGCTTCAGTGCTAGAGTCTCACAAAATTGCTTGTATATAAGCCAGGAAGTTTATTTTCCCGAACCCCACAAACGAGCATCCGAGTTCCATGCGACTTTCCTAAACTTTGACACATTTCGAGATGCCGTACTTAAAGCAGCGGTGTTTTCTTGTTCAGCATTGTATTACAGCAGAGAAAGCAGGTTAAGCAAGAATTCGAAAAAAGAATAAAAGCAGATTTAAAATGGCACCTAAAATCATTTTGCACCATCTCGACCATTCTAGATCAGAAAGAGTTATCTGGTTATTAGAAGAGCTAGAATTGCCGTATGAGATAAAGTTCTACTTCCGTAAAGGTGGACGCGCTCCAAAAGGCAGCAAGGATGTCCACCCATTGGGTAGATTCCCCATGGTTGAGATTTACCCCAATGGAAACACTACGGAAACACCCATCTTTTTGACTGAAACCGGTTACATTTGCAACTACCTTGTTGAGCACTACGACACCAACAACAAGTTGCTTCCAAAAGATGAGACCGACAGAGAGACCGCAAAGTTCTACAGTTACTACAGTGAAGGCTCCTTGCAAAACCATTTGGTCAGTCTTATGATCAGCTCTAGAGTTGTAGCAGCATTACCACCTGGAATCAGTTTTCTTGCTGGAAAAATCTTTGGCTTGGCTAACGATGCGTACTACTTACCCGAGGTGAGAAGCCACTTTGAGTTCTTAGAAGAGCAATTGGCTAGAAGCAAAGGGGACTATTTTGTCGGAGAACAATTGACTTATGCAGACATAATTTTGAGTTTCCCAATCTATGACAATACGTTATCGCACCCTGCCGCTACAAAGGCCAATCTTGGAATCGACATCGAGAAATTCCCCAACCTTCATAAGTGGGTGCAGAAGATCGAGGCGCTGCCAATCAGAAAGAGAGTGCACGATGAGATTACGGCCAAGGCAAAGCCAAGTCTTTAGTTAGGCAATAAACGTGTCTGCAGTATATTCACAATATATATATATATATGGTTTTTATTCAACTGTGCAGATTTTAACCTTTGAATTGTAAGATCTTAAAAAGTATCCACCATCTACGGCTGTAGCCCTGCCAGAAGCCTCAGTTCTGGCGAAACTTAATTTCCTTTTTCTTAATCTTTTTTTTTTTTCTTCGCTTATTTTGCATTTGCCTTTCAGTTTATTTTGTGGGGAGGAAAGCAAGTGAAATTAAAAGAGATTCATCTAATTGTGCCTGTCAGTACAACAAGCTTCTGAATAAACAGACCTTTCGTATTCATACCAAGTACCGTAGAAATACAAGAATGTCCCGCTACTACACGCCAATTGATGGGTTTTTCAACAAGTTCCGTCGCAAGGGATTCCTCATTTACACGTCTATTGTTGTTGCCGCAACCTTGTATACTTTTTACTCCATCTCAAACTTACCAGATGTAAAAGAGCTAGAGGAATTGGAGGAGTTGAGGAAGAAGAAGAAAGAAGCAGAAGAAGCAAAGAAGTTAAAGAGAGAAGAAAGGGAGAAGGAAAAGGGAAAGGATAAGAAGGTGGCCAAACCAGCTAATAGCGAGGGCTTGGTCACCGAGCAGTTACGTAAAGACCACAATGAAATAGATAACTGGAGCAGGAAGGAGCTACACTCATATCTTTCAAAACACAAGACGTACGCTGACGTTGACGTCTCTAGGGAAGAATTGGTGGAGCAGGTGAAAGCTCTCTACTATGAAAATAGTGTGGCCCATTTCATATAGCCAGACTTCCTGAAAATCAAAAGTATTGTGTGATTTAGTTATAGTGGTTACATCAAGGAGAACCTATGAGGTGCAAAAAATTATATATGCGTCTCAAAAGCGATATGGGAACAGTATTTAAAGCAATGAATAGGCTCTGTTTTTATTTTTCTAATTCTTCACCTTGATATTTATCGTAGGCATATATTAATTGTATTCGTCTCGTTTCACATTCGCCTGGTGGAACTTAAGCATCCATGTTTTCACTGGAATATGGAAAAACGTGGTGGAAAGAATGAAATTTACATAACGAATCACATTGCAGGGCAACTACAAGCTCAATGCTCTGGTCAATGCAAAGACATATCCACCTTCTTACATACAAGAATAAAGATCACTCGAAGGCTCAATCAAGCAAATAATTGCTACAGTAATTTATGACATCTCCTGAAGCACTATCTCCTCTATGACGTTTTCATCCACCCCGTCGCACAAAACCTTTGCTCCGCATAATTTCCAGGGCATAACCAATGAAATCTAGATCGGCACGGTACAATTCATGCAGGACCATACTAATTTTTTAGTAATCAAAGACTCATTCCCCCCGGTGGGCTACCCTTTGTTGGAATATATAAGAAATTCTAAATTGCGCCTGAAATTTTTCCTCCCCTCATATGTTTTCTTCTACTCGATAAATAGGAATTACAAGCTCAATTGAATCAAATCAATTGAATCAAACAGGAAATTCAACTCTATTTATATATCAATAATTCACAATGGTTAAGGCTGGTATGTATACAAGCTCGAAAAAGAAATGAAATAAGCAAATTATGTTCGGTTTATTTGCTCACCTGAGCAGATTTACACCACAACTGTGTACTTAACCACACTGAAATATATGCCAAAAAAAAAAAAAAAAGACCCGAATTGCTTCTGTGGAGGAATCCATGGAGGTGTGGTTGCAAATTTATGTACCAATACTAACAATTGTCTCGTTTAGTCGCTGTTTTAAGAGGAGATGCTAAGGTTGGTGGTGTTGTTCACTTTGAACAAGAATCCGAATCTTCTCCAACTACTGTCTCTTGGGAAATTACCGGTAACGACCCAAATGCTTTAAGAGGTTTCCACATCCATCAATTCGGTGACAACACCAACGGTTGTACTTCTGCTGGTCCTCACTTCAACCCATTCGGTAAGACCCACGGTGCTCCAGAAGACGACAACAGACACGTTGGTGACTTAGGTAACATCACCACCGACTCCAATGGTGTTGCCAAGGGTACCAAGCAAGACTTATTGCTTAAGTTGATTGGTGAAAACTCCATTCTTGGTAGAACCGTCGTTGTCCACGAAGGTACCGATGACTTAGGTAAGGGTGGTCACGATGACTCCCACCTCACTGGTCATGCTGGTGGTAGACCAGCCTGTGGTGTCATTGGTCTCACCAACTAAGCTTTTGAGACTCAATTGATCAAAGAAAAAAATATTAAAATAACGAAATAATGGTTATATGCTTTGAATGAATAGCTTTTTCAAATAGAAAATTTAAACTCTAGTGAATTCGATGGTATTGTAATACAGATTGTAGCCAGAGAGTGACAGGATATAACTGCGTGTAAATTCTCTAATCTGAAAATCTAAAAAAACTAACTAATGAAATAACTAACTAAGAACTTTTGGGAAGGTACTTGACCTTGGATGGACAGTTGCCGTTGGTCAAGGAGTCAACGGATTCATACTTTCCTGTCAAGATGTTACCTTCGACATTATAAGTGTAGTAGATCTGGTTAATTGCTCCAGAAGTGCAGCCGATATAGACCAGTCCACCATGTTGTTGAGACAAAGCGTCTTGAATAGCACTCAACGAATAGGTCTTACTTGAGGAAGGCGTAATGCCAGCGTCAGCCAACCAATCGTAAGTAGGTCTAGATTCCCAAACTTCCACAACCTTTCTGTAGAAATCATAAGCGGTTTCGTACTGCTGGTAGTTGCTGTTGTAGCACAGTGGTTGCAAAGTGTTGAAACAAGTACCATGCTTGTTGTACTCATGCTCCCATAAGCTTTCTGAGGATCCAGCGTTATTCAACCAGTAAGTCAGCATCGTGTCGAACAAGTCCTGGTCGTTGAAGGTATTGGTAATAAGATCTTCCAAGTCAGAAGCTTGAACCTCCAAGTCGTTGTTACAATATTGTTGATAAGATCCATCACACCTGTCGTTCCACAAACCATGGATGGTGAATTTATCGCTGGCTTGGGAGTTTTCGTTAGTGTCGTAGTCCCAGAATTGTGTGTGTAAAACAACACCGTTGGTAGACTCGTAGCAACAGCTGTATTCGTCAGGAACAGACTGAGTGGCTTGGCATGAAAAGGCAGCGTACGGGCTGTCGTAGAAACCCTGACAGCTTTTAACGTTAAACAGGTCATCTCTCTTAGAGAAAGGAGTGTTGACAGGGATTGCCTTCGCAATTGACACAAGAGAGAGGTAACTTAAGGTGGAGAGTTTCATGATTTAAAGAAGCAAAGCTAAGGTGAGCAAGGTGGGTGTTAGAAATATTCTAAGGACCTTCAAGATATCAGTTCAGTGCATATTCACTCCTTTATATATTCCTTCAAGAAGTTCGTAAATCTATCTTCGAAGTAAAACGGGTTGTTTTCGTATCTGTCTTTCCGATAATGCTTTATTCGATAGCGATAGCATGGTGACTGGAGAGAACGGATGCAATAGAAAAGCAGCTGCAAATAAATTTCATATTGCTGCACAACGCGCATTTCCAGAAGGCACGGAGCCGTTTGGATCAGTGTATCTATTGTGAGCCGCGGGTCGGTAACCAGGCAATATTGTAGGTTATGTTTCATCACCTCTAGATTACTATTGAGTACAAAGGTACTTGCTGCAGTTAGATGGAATTCGGAAATGTTCGTCGGCCAGCAAAGAATTTTTCAACTCTTTGGAGGCACGGCTCTCGTAGTTTTCTCTCTTTATAATGCTAATCTCTGT
The DNA here is from genome assembly GCA_029581775.1 of Dujonia boleticola. Taxonomy (NCBI): domain Eukaryota; kingdom Fungi; phylum Ascomycota; class Pichiomycetes; order Serinales; family Debaryomycetaceae; genus Dujonia; species Dujonia boleticola. Next base: position 141,524 of record JARGRU010000006.1, on the reverse strand, counting down.
AGTGGTACGACAATATCGTGAGCCATAGAAGTACGAACACAACAATGCTTACAGTAGTATCATTAGAGTATGTGCAGCATAGACCGTTTGTAGAGAGATGTTTGCCACGTGCGGCCCATAAGGTATTGAGTTTCATTATTCTCTAGGTTATGAATTGTATGTTCCCGATCTTCTTCTGGAAAATAAGGTTTAAGGTAAGCGTTTATGATGTGGAAATATATACATCGACTCCTAGTTTCCGTAGTCTACATTGGATAATTCTATCTAGTTGTTTCATTTCCTTTGTACCTCGTAATAATTAATAAAACGTTGTCTCCCGCAGGTAATTATACGGAGGATTTGTCGGTATTAGTCTTTCCCTGTTTTAACAATTGCGTCCACTAAAACAACCTTCTCCGCATTCAAGATCTGAAGTGAGTATTCCTGATCTTGTTTCCTCTCAACGCATGTAAGTTCTATCAAGTCGTTTTGATATATTGGCAGTCTGTTCTTGTAATCAATTGATCGTATAGTTAGCTCTGGATATAACCTTGTGGAAAACCAGTTCAACAATACAGAAATGGAGAAGGGACCAGATATCAAGACATTCGAATACCCTTCATCTCGAATACAGTACTCAAGATCATAGTGTATCTTATGGGCATTGTAGGTAAGAGCACTGTACCTGAAATTATGCAACTGGGAAAGCAGAAGCAGCAAGCGCTTCTCTGGGCATTCAATTGTATTTTCTTTGTTGCTTACTGTAGCTGCATATTTTTTGTTGCTGTAGGCAAGCGTTCTCTCTTCAATTAAAACGTCCTCTTGTTTTGGTGGGATGACGCTTTGAAACTTACGCTCTATAGTTACAAAGCAGGTATTTTCGAGGTACCTTACTCCTTTGATTCTCTCTATGCATTCCACTTGACTGTCGAATGCAATTGGCTTCACAAAATTTACCTTCCCTTTTACCCACATTCTCCGGTGAAAGAGCTCTGCATTGGATTGTAGATCAACTGGTGCTTGGTAGTTGTCATAACCATCCCTGCCCAAATTCACCAGATTCGGATTGTGGTATACGAAGTGGAAGCCAGGAGGTAATGCCAGCCCATTGCCAGCTTCCTGGGTGTCGGAAGAATTCGAATCTGTAGTGCCAAACACTGAACTCAAAAGCGAAGAGAGCCTTGTGGCTGGAACGATATCAATGCATTGGGTCGAGGACCAGCTATCTTTGAGAATCTTCTCGGTCCATCTACCTACTGTAGATCTTAGTGTCATATCATAGGTTCGCAAGCTATGTTTATCGATGGAATTGTCGTATGCTCAAGACAACGTAGAATGTAGACTTCATGCAGAAATAAAAAAAAATAATTTTACATACTAATTTGGAGTGCAACCCATGTATAGTAGGCTAGGAGATAACGATTTTATGACAAAAATTGTGAAACAGAACAGAACAAAACAAAAAAAAAATATCGAAGGCTCATACATGCAAATGAATACTTGCCATGTCCATAAGCGATTACTTCTCTTGGTTTTGTGCTTGTGTTAGGTATAGTTCTCTCCACAGCATACACCAGTTGACCCCAAAGTGTTAGATTTTCCCCATCTCACTAGTCTGTCAATTTTCACGGGTCTGCTCATCGCATCGAAAATATAGTTTTCGTGATATCAATTTTTTTAGCAGTGCAGAATATACCACTACCAGCTCATCTCGAGATAACACCCCCAATCATAATCAGGTCAGTTGTGCTAGCAGTATGAGTACTAGTGAAGCATTAAAAAATATCAAAAATAAGCAGAGGAGGCAGAAGCTCTTTGCAGATATCAAGCATGAAAAGAACAAAGAACGTCATAAGAAGAGAGCTGAGAGAGCCAAGGAGGAACGTTTGAACCCAGAGTTGAAAGAAGAAAGATTATCCACCAACATACCTGAGACTATCGAGTCTAAGAGAGTTTACGATGAAACTATTGCCACTGAAGTTGAAGGGGAAGATGGGTTTGATTCATACTTCTCTGCCACTGAGGGCAAAGAGCCAAAGATTTTACTCACCACAAATGCTAACGCACGTAAGCAGGCATACGAGTTTGCCGATTTAATGATGGAGATCTTCCCCAATGTTACCTTTGTCAAGCGTAAGAGAGAGTTTTCCATGAAGGACATGTCTAAATTTTGCATAAACAGAGACTACACTGACTTGATCGTTATCAATGAAGACAAGAAGAATGTCAATGGTATCACATTCATCCATTTGCCAGAAGGACCAACTTTCTACTTCTCCATATCCTCATTAGTTGAGCTGAAAAGAATAGAAGGTCATGGTAGAGCCACAGATCACATACCCGAATTGGTGTTGAATAACTTCAACACCAGATTGGGTAAGACAGTTGGTAGACTCTTTCAATCATTATTCCCACATAGACCTGAATTCCAAGGCAGAAATGTGGTCACTTTGCACAACCAGAGAGACTACATTTTCTTTAGAAGACATAGATATGTTTTCCGTAACGAGGAAAAGGTTGGGTTGCAAGAATTAGGCCCCCAGTTTACGTTGAAGTTGAGGAGAGTACAGAAGGGTATCAAGGAAGAAGTCGAATGGGAACAGAGGCCCGATATGGAAAGAGACAAGAGAAAGTTCTATCTTTAGAGAGAGCACAAGTTGGACCGAAAAGGAAACGAAGAGAAAGGAAAAGAAAAGAGAAGGAAGAATCGGCGCATGTCAGCATATTTTACCATGTATTTCATTTTTTATTCTTTTGGTTTTGCTTGGTGGTGGTAGCAGCGTGGTTCACATTGATAGTACAAGTCATAGAAATAGCATAGGAAGTTTTTAATATAATAATTATCAGAAATTAAGTCTTCAAAAGCGTGGGCGGGCTGCTGCAAATATAAAACATATTTGTTTCGCTATAAAAACAAGCGTAACTCGCTAAAGCGAATACAGTAGGTGAGACTGAAATAAGGCAGAAAAAAAAAAAAAAAAAAAAAAGGAATAGGGAACTCCGATGATTGATTTCTTTGTATGTTATCAGGGGAAGCTTTGTTGGTGTCTCAAATTAACCCCTAATCTTCGCGCTCTATTTTTTTTTTGGCAGCAACTTTTATTACCGTATTTCTCAATTATTCCCCTACAAATATTTCTGGTTTTTAATGACCTCTGGGAGTTTGAGAGATTAAATGGCCAGAAAAATAATAATATTAGTAACGGTATTTTTCAATTTTAAACAATTGCAATATTTCTTCAAATTGGGTTTAACAACAACAGAAAACATCAAGGTTTGTCAACTATATCCGCTGGTGTCGACCGATTTCGTCTTATATATCGCCTCTTGCAATTGATTGTTTGCATGTTCCAATATTTTGGGTGTGAAAGTTGTATCAGCTTTTTTTTTCGCCATACATCACGTCTCGGGTCGTATTTATCTTAAAAAAAACGCTCTTTTATAATTGAAGGTTAATTTTAAATTTTCTTGTTTGACTTTTTGAGTGGCTCTGATTATTTTGGTTTTCATTTTTCTAGCTTGTGTTCATCAGTTCAATCACTCTTTTCAGCTTTTGGTAATCCGCTTTCTGCTTCTTTCTTAACCTAAGTCAATCATCTCCATGACAATGGATAGCAGTGGGGTCAATCAAATAGTGACGGCTTTGGAAGTTGTGTACGAGCCAACGTCAACAAATGACCGAAGAAGAGAAGCTCAGGCCTTCCTTGAAACAATCAAGGCCAATGATGAATCTCCGTACTGGGGCTATCAATTAGCATTACCTGAAAATAATGGATCCAACTACATTGTACGCCACTACGGGTTATCGTTACTACAAGACGCCATATACAAAAAGTTCCACACCTTCAATCTGGAAAAATCAAGCGCTATCAGAAACTGGATAGTTGAATTGAGTAACAAAACATTGGAAGCAGATCCACACTATCTAAAAGAAAAATTGGCATTCTTGTGGGTGGCCATAGCGAAGAAGATATGGGGGAACTATCTAATCAAAGTGCTAAGGGAAGAGGCCAACGCAAGTACCATAAATGACGACAACAACTCATCATTCAAAGGACAAGACCAACAACAGCATCCTTCGGTTTCGGAGGACGATAAAAATGATGGCTGGGCCTCCATGGATTCAGATTTATGGCAATTATGGAATACAAATTTAACTACAAGGGAGTTGTCATTGATCATAGTAAGAACTTTATTTGAAGACATCTACCTTCTTGATGATCCAATCGCCTCCAAAAGAACAAGCATCTTGAATCAACTACTGGTTCTTATTGTCACCCCAGACTCAACTTTGAATCAGATATATGAACCTAATCCAAACTTGTCATTATGCAAGTCCTCCACGGAAGGATGGTTCGTGACCTGGAGTAAATATTTAATATCCATCTTGTCAGATAACCTGGCTGAATCTCCTATAGTACAAAATTTTGTCCCAAAAATTTTGTCAACATTCAAGACCTGCCTTCATTGGATCCATCCGTCTGTGCTAAAGGATGAAAACATCATGCAAACCCTTATAAATATCCTAACGTTATCCGATGTGAAATTGAAAACGTTGGCAGTTGACTGCTTACATATTCTTTTCACCAGAAATTATTCGAATGAGGATGATTTCAAATTTTTCATCGGCCTGATTTACACAACTGAAGGCTTAACAAAACTCACCATGTTTTATGATTCATTAGAAATTGACCCAGACGAAATCGATGAACAAGTCTACTCCTTGTTAAAGAAAACGGTGGAAATGATCGTCTCATTAAGTGAGTACTTGAATATCACAAACGCCTCTTCCAATGGAAGCTTGAGGAATAAGATTAGCTGGGAGAACCCTGATATCGACATTAATATGTACTTGAAACTTGTATTGACCACTACAAATCATCTGTCATTGATAATATCAGGATTATCATTGCAAATGTGGGTTACAATTTTACGGTATGATGAATTATCTTCGAAGCCTCCAATGGTGAAAATCCTATTGGACCTATTAGAAGTAGCCGCAAATAGAACAATAAGTTACAATTTGGTTGATGATGATCATGTTCTGAAGAAGTTTCTCGATGTCGACTTCGACTCGTCACCGGATTCAAATTCTTTTTTATCCAACTACAAGAAATTTAACGAAGACATAGTCAGAATTGCAATGTGCAAAAAACCAGAAGAGGGTTTAACATGGTTGGAGAACAGGCTTCAAGCATTCTTTCTGAGTGACATAGGATCATTATGCATAACTTCCAGGCATTTGGATGAGAAGTCGGATGCTTTCAACTATGGAAATTCTCAATTCAATATCATAGAAAACTGCATCAGGGGTATCTCAAGATGGAGAATCTGGTATACTGGTGACGATTTCAATGTAATTAACGACAGGTTGAACAAGCAGGTGGAAAGCTTGGGAGAAAGACTTTTGGCCATGAACTTAGCTTGTCCCTTGTTAATAAGGAAACAGGTCCAGACTTTGGTGCAATTTGCACCATTACTAAAAGATGTTAGCCCCTTAATGTTTCAAGTATTAGAGAAGATTTTGACGACTGCCACATTTGACTACCCACCCAATATAACAGATGACGAAATGGAGTTAATTAGAGATTTAAGAACGTCTTGTGGTACTGAATTGAATAGATTGGCTTACATTATGCCCGAATCCCTTAAAAAGATTTTCAATGAACTTGAAAGTGTTGTTGCCAATATCTTATCATCGAAGAAGGTTACAGAACATGAAAATGTTGCTTTCAAGTCATTTTTGCTTGTCATAGCCTCAAGATCGTCGATTGAAGGAAAGAGCGAACTTTTTGCAAAGATAGTTGATCCAGAATTACACGCTTGGTCTGCTCCTGAAACTGAAAAGGGATTAGCAGATTTACATTGGTTTATGGAAAGAATGGGCATTGTCGAAATCGCGTCATACTTCAATAGCAGAGGAATCACAGCTACAACTAACTTACTCGAAGCAAAGATGGACGAAGAAGGAAAGCTTCTCAAAAACAAGTTGAAAGATCACTGGTCTTCCATTTTCCCAATTCGAGCAACTAGAATTTTCATCCAATACAGCATTGAAAAATTGCCCCATGATTCACCTGAATTTTTAAACTTGCTCAAAATGTGGAAACCTAGAGTTCAACCCATTATTCCTCATATTTTGAAGTTATTGTCTCAAATTCAGGCGTATCATAATCCCGAAAACTGGAAAGACTTACCAGATGCTGTGCAATCATTTGTGAGATACAGTTGTATGGAAAGATTCTGGCAACAAGGTGTGTCGATTCAAAGTAAGGAAACATTTATAGAAGAAAACGTCAAGGCGGCATTGACGTTAAGAGACTTTGCTGATTCAGTTGGACATCTCATCAGATACACCAGAGAATATGCCTTCCTTACGATTGGATCTTTGTCTCAATTGGAAGATACTTTGTATGAGATTCCTGGAATTGCTAAGCAAATATGGAATGCAGTCGCCGGCGATACTGTGGGAATAACGTTGCATAGTTGGAAGCATATGATCAATAGTTGTTTAAGAAGTGTTGTCAGAAACTGTCCCGTGAAGTTTGTGAATATTTTCATGACAGAATTGTTACCCAAGGCATTTTTTGATATTGATAAGTTGTTGGTCAGCAAGTGGGAAAAGGTTTACATCAATGGTTTACAGTTACAAGGAAACGAAGACGACGAAACATTACTGGAGGAAATGATGGAAGAGCATATGTTACGACAATTGACTGCAACTGTAGTTAGGTTTTTGATGGACGTCGTGAGTCAATTCAATTCTAAACTGCCAACTGACACACAATTTGCATGCAAACGTCTAATTATTGATAACAAGGAGGTTATGGCGCCCTTCTTGCAAATCTGCTGTCACTTGATTCAGTTCAAAGATACTAAATGTTCCTTCAATACTATTTTGGTAATTAGAAATGTGTTGTCGGAGATTTTATTAAAGGATGATGAAGTAGATAAATACTTGTGTGACAACCTCGTGAAGGCATTGGTCAATGTTTTGCTAGATGATTACTTTGTTGAGACTCATTCAGAAGCTGCAGTTGCTTTAACAACTTTGTATTGCGCTTTGAGGTCTAAAAATGATTACCCAGCAAGAATATTGATTCAACTATTACCAAACATTACCACTCATCATATAAGTAACTTCGAAACACTTTTAGTCAGTTCAAAATCATTGAAACATCAACGGTCTGCTTTGATGGAGCTCGTAAGAATATCGAAAGAAATAGAAAACGATGATGATAACTTAAAAGAAAGGAAAAAGCAAATTGAAGCCGCTGTCAGAAAGAAGAAAAGCCAAGAGAGGGATGTAATGAATGACCCCTTCACTGAAAACGGTGCTCTTAATAATTTATTTGGAGATGAATAGAATTCACAGTCTACCAATTCGAAGACGTATGGCGGTTCTTTCAGTCTTTTCAGCAATATATCTCTACTTATAGCTATTAGGAATGTAAATATAAACAGGAATCGATTACCTCTTTAACCTTGTATTGGCAGATAGAAACATCATAGTATTACTCTCAAGTTGCTACTAACGTTGTCTTGCAGTGACGACCTTAAGATCCTGGCCGTTGATCTGGCTGCGAACTGTTGAACTAATGAACGCTCGTACAGCACCTACGAATAACGATTGGATAAAAAAAGGGTAAACATGTGTTAGTGTTCTTTTATCCAAAAATAGAAGAGAAATGGATCTAATTCACAATAAGAAAACGAAACCATCGCATACTTTGTAGGCATTGTTTGAAATTGTAGCTCTATTCATCATATTCATCATATTACTAAACGGGCGGGAAATGAGGAGAATATTTCTCCACAAACAAAAGATCACAGGACGAATACCAGTTTTCATATATACCCAAGTCGCTGAGTACTCAGATGATCTATTAACATTAGATCTGGTGTTGCACCGGTGCCATACCCACATACATATTCTCCATCTCGATCTTCACTTGCTTCTCAACAAAGAAAACCGTTTTTATACTACGAAAGATGTGAAGACTTTGCGTTTCTCCAGATTATTTTTTTCGCGCATACGTTAATGGCCATAGTTGCAACCACAAAAATTTCCTATTTGGAATAAACTGCATCGAAATGCATTCTGCTTGTGATGAAACAATCCCTAATATGGAATTCAATTCAGGAACACGAGATGCAACCCCACTTAATTGTTTTGCCTAATATGAATTAAGTATCTCCAGTTGTGAGCCTACTAGACACTCCTAGGTGATATATAAATGGCTTCAATTTCTACGAAAACCTCAACTTGCAGTATCATTAGTGCTTAGCGCTTTGCTGAAAATGAAACTGTTCTTTACACTCTTCGCATTCTTTGTTGCAACATGTATGGCAGCACCAACAGTTGTAACACCACCATGGGAAGATGATTTTTATAATCCTCCTGAAGGTTTTGAATCAGCGCCACTAGGAACAGTCCTCAAGTTCAGGAAAACTCCGCATGAATTGAGGGCAGTTTATTTGCCTATGGAAGTGAAAAATGCATGGCAGATCCTCTTTAAATCTGAGACTGCTAAGGGAAACCATTCAGCCGTTGTTGGCACATTGATTGAGCCAAATAATGCTAACAACTCAAGACTAGTGACTTATTCTGTAATGGAAGATGCAGCAAACTTAAAATGTGCTCCATCTTATGCAATTCAATATGGTGCACCAGCCTATGATACGTTGATTACCCAAGCAGAAATGTACTTATTAGGAATTGTGTTGCAGCAAGGTTCGTGGGCCTTAACTATTGACTATGAGGGTCCTCAATCTAGTTTCACGGCAGGAATAAATTCTGGTCAAAATATCTTGAATGGAATTAGACTGATAGTCAATAGTTTGAATGAGACTGGTCTCAACCCCGATTTCGAAACCATTCTTTGGGGATACTCAGGAGGTTCTTTAGCATCGATTTGGACTGCATCTTTGCTACCAACGTATGCAAAGGATTTGGAATCTAAGATAATTGGAGCTGCTGTTGGTGGTTTAGTCACGAATATCACAACAACAATTCAAGCTGTAGACGGTACTTTGTACGCTGGGTTGATACCTAATGGAATACATGGGTTGAGCAATGAATATCCGGAACTTCAGCCACTTGTTGATCAAAAGCTTCCTGATAATTTGAAGGAAAGATTCGATTACGTTTCGAACCAGTGCTTACTTCCTGCTGTAATCGCTGCAATGTATACCCCAATTTTCAAGGGTGATAAAAAATGGGTTCCATCCGGCTATGACGTCTTCTCCAACCCAGTTGTAATTGAAGTGTTGAAGAATAACACTCTTGGTATTGATAAAACGTTGATGCCAAAAATACCAATTTTCGTGTACCACGGAACTAGTGATGGAATAGTACCTTACATTAATACAGAACGTATATATGATACTTGGTGCAACTGGGGTATTGGCTCTTTGGAGGTTGCAGCCTCAGAATCAACAAGGCACATCACCGAAGCTATCACGGGAGCGCCAGCTGCTACTGCGTGGATAGCCAACAGGTTCGATCACGTCGCACCAGTACAGGGTTGCCTGTTAACCAAAAGATACAACAACTTATTATACCCAGGGGTCACTTCTCAAGTGATTGATCTCGTAGAGGCAGCCGCAAAGGATATTTTTGGTCTTGAAGCAGGACCAGGACTCGGTCTCTTTAAGAGAGGAGAGACTATTGATTTCGATGAGATTGTGGAAAACCGTTTGCATGAGATGTACAAAAGAAGGAAAAGAGACAATTTTGCAGACAATTTATTGAATTTCTAGAAGTAGTTACAAATCATACGATATAATAATTTAGGCTATAAGCTTTAAGAAAACATTCCAGAAGATGGGAACGTTACTGTGAGTATTTTTTTCTCTACATTTGGATATTATGAATCTTCGAGATTCAGGGCTAGCAAAAGTGGGTGAACACTGGTAAAGTCCCTGCTGCGAGGCTACATGTGATCAGCCCTCAACTTTCCTTAGTATCTATATCCTGATGTAAGCATGGTGCTTGTAAAATTTCATGCATTGTCTTCGCTTGTTCACGTATCGACGGAAAATATGATCTGATGAAAGTATAATGCATCTTCCGTTCTGAATTCCACCGAAGTGAAACTAAAGCAGTTATTATTATGAATTCCGTCTTCAACAGTGTTATGGAATACCATGGAACGCATGTGAATGCTCAATTCCTTTACTCCAATAGTTAGTAAATCCAAAATATTATCTACTTTTAGTAAAGTTAGTTCCTTCTGTATCGACAAGCCCTCTGTGGGGAACTGCATGGAAGGGTATAGAATGCAAGACGGTTGAATTGGACATATGGATGCAAGTAAAGGAGATAAATACAATAGAAACTTTGAAAGAGAGGGTTGATTTTAGCAGCATTTTACTCCGCATGTGAGAATTCTTTTCTCCCTTCTCCGTAAAAAGGCAGTCGGTACCATTTCCGCGGAGTTTATTAGACAATAGTTTATAGTTTAAATCGGAGTTTCTACATGCGGTAACTTTTTTAAGGTACAAGCTTCATTCTTCACCTGTAAAGCTTATTTGCGAGCTATTCGGAAATACTCTGAGGAAAAAGTACTACACCTTTGCCAAGTATGGCCATTAGTACTCTTTGAGACATCGTTAGTCAAAATAACTTTTTTATGGATAAATACCCACTCTTCTGCTCTTCAACTGCTAGCATGCTGATGGAATTAAGGCGACCAAAACTTTTACTCTCATTCGCTTTTATTAGAGAAAAACAATTAATCAGGATATGCGGCTTACATTTTACTTATTATTCGCAGCCATCTTTGCATTCTCATTAGCCGCCCCTGCAGCTGAGTCAGGATCACCAATCTTACCTTCAGAGGATGATTTCTACTTACCACCTTCAGGATTCGAATCAGAAGAAGCAGGAACTGTATTGAAGATCAGAAGGACTCCATATCAGTTAAGAAGTGTCTACCTTCCATTGAATGTCAAAAATTCATGGCAATTGTTAGTGAGATCTAATACCGCTGAAGGTAATGCAAGTGCCGTTGTCACCACTCTTATCGAGCCATACAACGGTAACTCTTCGAGATTGGTTTCCTACCAAATTGCTCAAGATAGTGCCCAAATGGACTGTGCTGCTTCATATGCTTTCCAATACGGTGCAGAATTCTTCAATAACATAGTCGCTCAAGCTGAAATGTTCTTAATTCAAGATGCCCTCAACCAAGGCTACTGGGTATCATCACCAGACTATGAAGGGAGACAAGGAAGTTTTACTGCAGGTAGAAATGCTGGCAAGGCAGTTTTGGATACAATCAGAGGAGTTATCAGCACTGGCAATGAAACTGGTATCGACCCCAATCCCGATGTTCTCTTGTGGGGTTATTCAGGTGGAAGTTTAGCCGCTGGCTGGGCTGCGGCTATACAACCATGGTACGCACCAGATTTGAGTTCAGTCTTGATCGGTGCTGCCCTCGGAGGATTCGCATCCAATATCTCCACTACAGTCCATGCAATCGGAGGAAGTTTATATGCTGGCATGCTTCCAGCCGGTATTCACGGATTAATGAATGAATATCCACAGTTGAAACCAATGGAAGACAAATACTTCCCAAAAAATCAACAGTACAAATTCGATCGTGCTGGACGGAGTTGTTTGGTTGCTGCATGTGCGTACTACATGTATACCAATGTATTCGAGGGTGATGATAAAGTCTTACCTGGAGGGTGGGATATGATGAATGACCCCATTGTGGCTAACGTGATAACAAATACTACCTTAGGTGTGCTGAAGGATGATTTCCCCAAAATTCCTCTTTTCATTTATCATGGAGAATTGGATAATATCGTTCCAGAAATAAACACGGAACGTATTTACAAAACTTGGTGTGACTGGGGAATCGAATCTCTTGAAGTGACTACCTCTCAAACTACAAGACATATAACTGAGGCTATTTTTGGATCTACTGCAGCAATGGCTTGGATAAACAAAAGATTCAACCATGTTCCTCCCGTTAAAGGTTGTACCAAGCAGTCGTTATGGTCAAACTTGCTTTACCCTGGTGTTACACCTCAAGCCATAGACTTGATCCTGGGAGCTGTCACAACTGTTTTTGGCTCAGAAATAGGACCAGATGCCCCTCTTGGTAAACGTGACACACCCCCTGACATAGATGCGGTGGTTGACAGGTACTTGCATAATCTTTACTTGCAGAAGAAAAACGAGATTCCCGTTTAGTACTGCCCGATACCAGCAAAACAAACAAAAAAAAAAAAAAAATCCAATTACATCAAAAGTTAGCAAAAAACGGTTTCCAAAAGTGAACCGAAACAGAAATGCCAACTCCAATTATTAAAGAAAAGTACACATTTTTGCACAAAAAAATTTAACTTTGATCAAAAATACCCTAGACAAATATTTTTTCATCCTTCCTAATTTAACACATTACTTTTAATATTCATACGCTGTAGTTGACTCGAGTGGTTAGAATCCGTAGAAGGGTGTATCTTTTAGATTCTGGTATCATTTTGCAACCACTGCAAGGCAAAATCACAGGTCGTTCCTAAACCATATCTTACACGTGAGAAATACAGCTGTTTGAAAAAGGCTCAATATTTGTTAAACAAAATTGTGTATGCCCAGCATATCAAAGGACAGAATAGTTACCTATAATCTTCGAATTGAGATCTATAACCACAAAAAGTTTTGCATAGTCAAAACAGAATATTACATCCAATCTTATCCCAAACTTCTTTGCCTCTTTTCATACAAACGGGTGATATTCAGATAGACAGCTAGCACATTTTCCAACATGCCAATCAAGTCTCTCGAGTCATACCTATTCGAGCGTCGTTTGGTGAGTGCCTCTTCGATAGAGCTTTTACAGAACGCTACCATTGGAATTGATGTAGAACACTATTTGAGCAGAATTTACACTTTCAAGAAAGAACAATATTTAGCAGGAGTTGGTGGTACGCCTTCTTCCTTAAGAGACTACGTGCAACTGGATTTACAGGTGTTTCAAGAATTCAATATAAAACCCATATTTGTGATTCCTGGGTTGGCAATTGAATCGCAACATGATGACTATCCTACCAACGAATTATCCCCACAAGAGCAGCATAGATTAACAACATGGAACAATTTACAATCCAGGCTCGTAAACCGTTACTTGTACAATAATCTGAATGATTCCTTCCGTTTATTCACAGATCCGTTACCATTGAGACCAATGATCAATGACTTGGTCTTGTACTTTATTGAAAATGGGATTGACTATTTAATATCTCCGTATGACGCGTCATTCCAGTTGCTGTACTTGTATAACATTGGTTTGGTAGACTCCATCTATGGATCTACTGATATTTTACTTTGCCGTGTTGATAAGTTTATCTTGGGTATGGAATTCTTGACTAAGGATTTCAGATTTATTGAAAGACTGAAAGTCTTATACGAATTAGGATTACTGGAAAAGCAATTTGTCGATTTGAGTATTATGGTTGGATGTACATTACAACCTATTACTTTCCCAAACTTTCCTCCATTGCCAAAACCCAATCATATCCAACCTTATCCTCAATTGAACTACTTCAAGTTGGGCTTGGAGATCATATTTCAATTAAATGGATACAATCCAAACTCTCCAGCTGATTTATATGCTTATATAATAAGTCTCAATGACCCAAGGTTATTGGAATTGTACTACAAAGGACATTCTGCAATGAAGTTTTTACCCATTTTGAATCGTGAAGGGTATGTTGAGTTGTATGAAGTGGAGATGGAAAAATTAAAGAAACAAGAAGGTGCTAAAAAGGTTAAGGGGAACGAAAAGGACAAAACCAAGGACGTCGGGAAATCCAGCGACAAAGATTCGGACTCTGCTGCATCAAACGGAGAGGCTGGTGACTCGTCTAAAAAGAATGAATCGTCAATTGCAATTCCAAATGATGTTCATGACATTATTTCGCAGAAGCTTCCACCTGAGCTCTATTTCTATCAGTCTTTGGGTCTCTTACCTCTTCAACTTCTTGAAGCCATAACTCAAGGAAAATTGAATATTAGACCATCGCCAGATGGAGGATTACCTGACAGCTACAAGAAATTGATCACCTCCCCATTCTACAATCAAAGTTTAGATTACCAATTCAATTTGATCACTCAGTTATTAGCAAGATATTACCAGGTCAAAAAGATTAAAATCAGCTATTGGTTCAAGGATGGTAGCATTGAATTGAATACGAAAATGCTTCCAACTGTCCACCAAAGAATCTCGAATTTATGGGTCAAAGATAACTCACCTGACGCGTTCAACTTGGTTAACTTGTTGCTGAAATTGAATGAAGACTTTATCAGCTCAAATATTTCGAGCGAAAAGGAAAAGAACTTCGATATCTCAACAAATCTGGCTGTGATTTCCACTGCTTTGATAAGAACACTTTATCTTCTTGATGTTATTGACAGTAAGACTCACAAGTTAACCACTATTGGTCTCGCTATTTATCAATTTCTTACCAAGGACAGTGATATCCGTGAAAACACCACGGATGATGAAGTTCAAGAACTTTTATTCTTATTGTTCTTTATTAAGGCCAACCTTTTGAAGCTTAATGAGCCAATTAAGGATTATTTTAGTATTCCCAAGTTGTTTAAGGACCCAGTAAACTCAAGTGAGGAGGTTTCCGCTGTGGATACTAGACACATTACTCTCATTCTGAGAATTTTCTCGGTGCACAAGTTGAATATATCTGCTATCAACTATCAAGGGCCAATCTCGAGATCATTGCAAAGTTTCAGAAGTCACATCAAATTTATTCAGAGCAACACTAGCAACATGTTGCAATGTTGTCTCTTGGATCTCACCGCCAGAAACGACGTTACGATTCGTGCAAACTATGAATCGAAGGCTCAATGGTATGAATTGGTGGATGAATTACCATTCTACAAGGATGTGAACAACACCTTACTAGGTGTGGTTGCAGAAATCTATTTCGAGTACTCGTTAAGACAAAAAATGAGCTACAAGGAAAGACCAAAGGAAGAAATTATTTCCAACACCAAAGATCATTTGTTGAATTCGATTTTCCAAGTGAACAATCCATCATTCAACATCAACGTCAAAGGTACCAACAGTATTGATGGTGAGCAATTGTTCCAAGATTTCGATAATGGGTTCAAATTTTGGAAAAAGTTTGTTGCGTTGGTTGAAATTGTTCATGAATTGGATTCCAGTTTTATCGATAAGTCTTATGTCGATGCTATTAAGGAAACTGATTCATGGATGGAGCAGTTTGTCTAGGCCGACATGATTTCAAGTAGGAAACAACTTAGCGAAGTATTGAATAAAAGTTATCTCACCTTGAAGTGACAAGAGTGACAGAAGTCACTTGTCGTAAGCGTAAAATAGTCGTTATATGGAGTATTCTCCTTTTACACTGAGGCGATTTTTACAACAATCACTCGTCTCTGAATTTATCTTATATTTCTCTAATATACACATTACTGGTTGGATCGCTATTCTTGCTGTGACGGTGACTCGTGTTCCGAATTTTTCAGACGTAGACACCTACATTGTTGGAAACATAAATGGAGCCCAAACCAATTGATAAAGAGGCAACAAGTGCATATATGACGTAGGTGACCGAAGACTGGGTCTTTTTGTCACCCAAGAAAGCTAATGACAAGGAAGAAAATGCTAGGATGCTCAAGTTAGTATAAAGATCTAGAAGCTTGATGAAGAGTGAAGTGTCAATACGTACCAAGTAAAATAAGTGCAATTGTGATGACAGGGCTTGCTGGTAAATCCAGTTTAACAGCGTGTGATCCGTAATGGAAAATACGGGAGTATTCTTCGTATGGTTCGCCTAATGCCATTGTATGTGTGATATGTTTACTTCGTTGAACACAAGTAAATGCTGATAGCTCGTAGTAACCTTTTTTCTTTGCTAGTTTGGTGAGTTTCAATTTTTCCACGTATCGTGTCACAGTCGTTATTTTCCATGTCGTTCCCCCACGCAGGAAATTTAGAATACAGAGAGTGTAGATCTGCCGCAGTCTGAAAATAAACGTTAAAGAAGAAATGCTTACATCAAATATTAGATAATATACACATAACTCTCGAGATGAGTCTCAAAATCATTCTGCACTTTGAACTTGACTCTATGTAATTTACTCTAAATATCTAGCTTATTTAACTGTGAAGCTGGAAGAATTGGATTTGGTCTTGGATGACCTTGCCTTGAGCGTATTGAACAATCTTGTTACTTGGATCACCTCTGATTGCGAAACCGTGAGAAACACCTTGGAAAACGGTAATTTGGTATGGTGTTTCGTTCTTGGTTAAAGTATCGATCGACTGTTCTCTGAGTTCCTTATTGTATGAATTGTCAATGGCAGCAGCAGAAATGACAATTGGCTTTTTGATAGCTTCGTAGTCTTCAGGGGTGGTCAAGGAAGGATGAGCAACGGCACCAGCATCGAATAAACCGTTTTCAGTTATCTGGGAAATGACAAACTTGGCACCGAAACAGTGACCAATTCCACCAAGGAAGGTTGGCTTAGCTTCTTCGCGCAAAGACTTCAAGAAATCGGCAACAATTGGGCCAGTAATCAGTGGGTGATGGTCTTTGAACCAGATTTCCCTCTTGAAAGTAGCAAGGTCGGCAACTGCATCCCCTTGTAAAATGTCTGGAACTAAGACTTGAACCTTACCTTGTCTAGATAATTCGTCTGCAACTAACTTATTGTTCTTGTACTTGTAACCGAACACATCAGTTAAGATAACGATAAGTTTTTCATTACCAAACTCGGCACCAACTTGGTAAGTGTCTAAACCTGAAATGGTCTTGTAGGAACCAACAGTTTCACCTTCGTGGTCAATGGTCTTGAAGCAACAATCGGAGAGAGACATAGTGTTTGTACTTGTACTTTGGATTAGAATTTGGATACCTGTACGAGGGATATGTATGAATTCTAAAATTGGGAGAACGTTCCGTTTAAATAGATGTCGAAGCTGTATTATATGCACTGTGGAAACTGGACTACATTTTGACAGGAAAACGATTGCATCAATGCACCTTTTAATTCCGAATAAAAACCGAGCAGCACCATAAGCTCCTAAGAAAATAGTGCTACACGTAAAAAAATAGAAAAATTTTTGAAATATAGACGGAGTTAAACACGGTGATTAAGTTTTGCTTGAAGATAATCCAATCGTGATCTAAATCACGTGCCTTTTGTGTGTGTGAGGAGGAACATATTGTGTTAGGTGGGTTTCAAGATCCAAACTTGATTCCCATAGTTACAAGCTGTAATCAACCAATTCATTTCTATCCTTTACATTCACAGACCTTTTTTTGATATGTCTGATAGCGGTTGGAACACTATTGACTCTGATGCTGGTGTTTTCACCGAATTAGTCGAAAAGCTCGATATCTCCAATGTTCAATTTGATGAATTGTACTCCATTGACAAAGAGTCCTTAAGTGCATTAAGTCCAATCTACGGTGTAATATTCTTATTTAAGTACGGGCAGGTAGATAGAGATTTTGCGGCAAATGGGAATAAGCCATTAGCTGGTGAATATGATGAAAAGTACCAGGAGAATGGGATCTTTTTTGCTAATCAAACAATCCAGAATGCTTGCGCCACTCAAGCCGTGTTGAACATCCTCTTGAACAAGACTGACGAGATAAGCGTGGGAGATGAATTATCCAACTTCAAGAGCTTTATCGATGGCTTTGATAGTGAACTTTGCGGAGAAACCATATCTAATAGTGATCTTATTCGAAGTGTCCACAATTCCTTCTCTGCTCCATCATCAATAATCGATGAAGATAAGAAGAAACCTCCTAAGAATTACGATGACAAAGACGACGGTATTTTTCACTTCATTGGGTATGTGAGACTCGGAGATGCCATTTATGAATTAGATGGGTTGAAAAGATATCCGATCAAACATACTGCTTGTTCTAGTGATGATGAATTTTGTGAAAAGATTCCTGGGATTATTACAGATAGGATCTCGAAATATAGTAGCGAAGAATTGAGATTCTCGCTTTTATGCATAACGAATAACAAATTGAAGCAATACGAAGAATCTGGAGATTACGCCAAATTCAATGATGAGATTATGAAAAGGGAGACCTGGAAAAGAGAGAACGAATTAAGAAAGTTTGACTACACTCCTTTGATGATTCAATTATTGAAAAACATTGGAAAGGAACTGAGCGATGAAGAATGGGAAAAGATCCTTGAAAATGGGAGGAAGAAGGGACAGGAACAGTTGTTAGCGACATATTCAAGAAGAGGATGATTACGTCTACGATTTTCTTTCAGGCAAAAAGTGTTTTACTTATCATTTCATTTATGATCATTTCAAAACGATAGATTAGACTCAATCAAAAATCTTGACTGTGGCTATACCAATATATATAACGAGCTTATAAATAAAAATATCTTCACTCGTAACTTCCGAAAGAGAAAAATCCCCCTCCTCCTCTGCTATGTCTTGAGAAGTAGTCAAAGTCAATACTTACTGCTGTAGCCAAAAGAATAGCCCTTTGGTCTAAGGTTAAGGGACCTGCTACGGACGGGTACAAATTTCCTAACCCAGCAAAACTTGCAGGGTCCATCCTAATAATGTAGACACCTGTGTCGGTGAACATCTCTCTACCCAACCCAACCCAGTTTCTATCCACTGAGCCAATGACATCACCTTGTCCATTCTTCACTGGGAAATCAAAAGACAAGAATGGTGCATCTATTTCTCCATACTGGTTATATTCGTCGGTTGCATCGTCATCTAATTTGAATAGATTGTATCTACGTCTCCATAAGTGCCAACTTTGCACTGATTCCCCAATAATTTCATGGATTAAGGATCCATGGGAATCGTAGCCAGGAAGGTATGCCTTGATATGTGAGTTTATAAAAGAGAATGGTCTTTTTATAGTTAGGATCTTCTCTCCGTAATTGTTGAACACATCAATATCAAATGGTCTGTGTAACCTGAAGAATTGCCTTCCAATCATCTTTAGAATTCCGAAATCCTTTTCCTCCATATAACCTATTTGTTCCCCCAATGAATTCATAATGGTATATCTATTTGCCTGTTCAAATCCAAGGAAAAGATTCATGAATTCCACTTTACGTTCTATCACAAGGGTAGGTTCCTTCAACAAGTCATATATCGGGTCTTCTGAAGTTATCAATCCGTTCACGTTTGGAGGCACCTCAAAGACAGTACGAAAAGATGCGGGATCGTTCTCGAATCTCTCGGAATTACTTGAAGGCTGGTCTTGGTAGTAAAATTGGTCCAGGTCTTGATCCTTCTGTCTTCTCTCTTGGAATCTTTTCACTTCATCTTCCGATATTTCTTTCGCTATTCTTGTCTTGTTGCCACGAAGAAGTGTTTCGGATGTTTTCGACAATTGTCTAAAACCTTGAAGCAGCGACCTTTTCATGAGGCCATTGCGCAATGTGGTAGCAGCACCCTGTCGCAAAATCCTCGTAATCATTGCATTAATTCGATATTATTGTATAATTATAGGGTAACGGGTAGTTGGCCAATTTTGAATTACTTCCATGCGTCTTATAGTTCAGTAGTTTGCCGCTAAACAATTTAAGATGTTTATATGTAGGATTTTGTTTTGGCAACCACTGCTCAAAGCATGGGCAAGATTATTAGCTATCGACCCAATAAGAACCCCCAATAAGGGGAAGAGTATTCAATCACTCTTAAAGCGTCTGCTAATTTCCTGTCGGATAAGCTTCCTTCAACAAAGGAGCATGGAAGACAAAAACGATACAAAAGAACAATGCATCGGAAGTGGGTGTCTGGGTTTTCAACATGTGCATAGAAAAGTAGATGTATCGAAGCTTTGATGAAAAATCATAGCTTATCTTATCTGCTTGATCTATCGCTTTGATTTAGACTAGAGGTAGCTTAAATGGCGCGTTTTGTATCAAGTCATTATTTTGTTATACAATGTTGTAGTATTTGTAGAAATATGCGAATTTTAAGGAGAAGATAGTATCTTGCCATTGCATCTCATTTTGATGAAATTATCGAGCCCAGTTGTAGGAACATCGAAATGAACAAAGTCAGCCCTTGGATAAGCTCAATACGTTCACATCAGAAAATTTAAGTATATTACAATGTATAACTCTTATGGTGCCCTATGCTTCTCCGGTTCATGGACATTCTTGATTGTGCGTTCGTCCGAAAAAACTACAATCGGGCGAAAGGAGATGTTTAAAATCCGGGGTAAAAAATATTTTTCATCAACGAGCAAACTTTGGCACCCAGTGAAAAAATTTCAAAATAGTAAATGAAAACAGAGTCAAATCTACAGCTCAGATAATTGTTAGCTGAATATTTACTTATATTATATACTGTAAGCTTATAAATACAGGAATTTTGATGATCTAGATTCTGTTGATGCTAAAACCTTTTTTGAGTTGGAATTTGATATTGATATTTGGTATTGTGACAGCTAGCGGAGTGGAATATTGGTATCATCAAGATTAGTCCAATTTTTTGTCACCAGATCCAGATAAACCTGGAATGTTGGTTTCACCGTTCAAGACATTCTTCATGAATTCATAGACAGTGAAAGTGACGGCTTGACCAGGAGCAACTCTCATAATTCTTGGAGTAATACCCTTGTATAATGCAGCCATACCTTCTTCCTTAATCAATTGGTTACCGATCTTAATGATACGAACCATACCTGATTCATTGGATGCAAAAGTGGTCTTTTGTAATCTCGTCTTGATAGTATCTAAAGGAGCGTTGGATAATGGACCTAAAGCACCAGAAATAAGACCAATACAAGAAGTTTCCCAGGATGGTAAATCCTTGGTACCGTGGTATTCTTGTAATCTTTCTCTAATCTTGGAGTAGACAGTAAAGTTAACACCTTGGTTTGTGGCTTGTCTAGCAGCGGTTAAGGAAACACCACGGTATAAGGTCTTGAAACCTTCTTCTTTGACAATAGTGTAAGCAGCGTGTGGAGCGTTTCTGTACTTTGGAACGTCTAATGGATCAGCCATAGAGTGATGTTGTGCTTGCAAACGAATCTTGACAACTTCCATAGGATTAACAACTAAAACTGCTTCAGTAATACCAGCACCGACACCAGCAGCAAAAGTACCACCAGTAGTAATAGTTCCATCTGGCTTGTATAAGAAAGAACGGTAAAATTCATATGACGAAAATCTGATACCCATCTTTGGGACAATACCAATGACAACAGCACCAAGACCCTTGTAAAGGGACAAAAATGTCTCCTTTTGGACAATATTAATACCAGTCCTTATGAAACCAGGTGGCTTTTGACCAGACTTACGGTATAACTGCATTCTAACCTTCACGGTATCCAATGGGTGACAACATAAGGCTTCGAACAAACCGGCGGTACCACCAGCAATCAAGTCGGTAATACCTTTTCCAGCAGTTTGCTTCTTTGGTTGAGCTGCAGCGACGGCCATTTTTTTTTTAGTGTGTGCTTTCGTTAAAAGCTAGAGAATGAGAATAAATAAATAAAAGAGGAAATGTGAAATAGGGACAAAAAAACGTTTCTTGCTCTAATTAATTTCCTGGTGAGTGCTTGTACGCGAGTTAGCTTTTCTTTCGTACAGTTAGAAGTATAATACAACAAACTACTGCAATTAGGTAGCTGTTCGTGGTTGTCTGAAATATATTAAGTGAAAAAGTTTTCAAAAAACAGTGAGAGAGAAGAAGCAAAAAAGTGAAAAGAATCCATTTCTCCAGACTTTCGTCTCCTTATATAATTTTCTTGTGGGGTATCCATTCACCCGAGTTCCGCGGCTCCGGGGTAAAAAAATAACGGAACGAAAAAAAAATATTTCTTCATCAATGTGATTCATTAATCATTCTACAAAAGCACACACTGAAACTCATTCTGGAATAGGCTTTCACAGGATGCGTTCAGCTTTTGCAAGACATGATAGGATGCGTAACGTAAGCTCATTAAGCTGAACATGACCACATTCTACGTATGGATGGACACCGGTCTGTAGTACTAATCTTTGTTGAGTTTAAGCTTAAATGGAAAGTGCGGTCTACATGTTGTTGAGCAAATGATCAAATCCTGCGTCCTTTTTTTCCACGGTTAATCGAGTCTAAATGCGAATCAATTTCCGAGATTTCATCAACAGCCTCACGTCATTTCAAAGCACACAATATCCATTTCCTATTTGACTTGAATTTTTCAACAGTCTGTAATTTCCAATCGCTGTTTTTTTTTTTATCTTGTCCGTTATCTGCGAATGAGTCTTCTTATTTTTTCGGCATTAAGTATTTAGTTGAATGATCCAGTGACCTGTCGTCTTCTTCAGACCATTTCTTGTACTGTCCATGTGTACTTTGTCAAGTCTTTGTTACAAACTAGTATCTTCTCTAATCCAAAGATGATGGTACGAATCGTTCCGAGCACTCTGTGTGTTTCACTACTTGTATAGTGGAATGGCTCATTTGTACCTGAACCCATATATAATTGGAAAGTTCTTAGCTTTTCCAACAAGCGACGAAACTCTCGGTCCACAAGAACAGAGAACTGGATCTGAGTGTTCTCGTCTTGGATATCTCTAATGTATACGTGGAGAGATTCGAATCTTGAAATGACATTGTTAGTATGAACTTTCAAAAAAAGACTCACCGCAAAAAGTAGTTCCAAAGACAAGCCAATACGTACAAAAATGATATCGAAGACGAATGTTCCTTGCTCAAGTTGAGATGATCGCTTATGTTGTAGATATCTTGAAGCAAGTCCTGTATTTCTAATCTTCTTTGTCTGAAGGTATAGTTCCAATGCACAGGCTGGGAATTGCTATTGATTGCTTGTAAGCGATTGTCTCTCTGCTTCCTGGACTTTTCGATATTCGCGTATCTATTTAGCGAGGCTGTGGTCATGCTAGCTAAGCGGAAGTGAAATAGAATGAATTTGAGAGCAGGGAGTCCAGGGAGACAATGAGAGTCGTTCCGCTATAGAATGAAGAGCCTCTTATGGAGTGGAAGGGTTACCACTATAAGGAGCAAAATTTTGACTACGAGTCGACCAAATTTGTACTACGTTTATTTTTTTCGCAGCCATTTTTACCGCAAACGCAACTAAGAGTCTACATATTATGTGATATACTACGCATAGGGCATCTTATACTGGAAACCGCAAGAGCCACAGACTCAGATAGTCAGTCTTTGTGGTATTTATACGTTATTATTATACTATAATATCAATACATGTACACATAAAGTCCTAGGAAGCGTTTATGTCCTGGGCCCAACAAAAAATTCCTGCAGCGGAACGAATCTGTTTCTTTTTTTCTTTTTTTATTTTTTTCGTATGTCTTGTAGACCCTTAAATCACTTGACACTTCAAATTTAATTTAAAGTACTTGGCTTTTCCGATGCATGTACGTCTGCAGTCGTAGTTGAGGCAGCGCTTGGTTCGTTTGTCTTCTTTAACTCGGCCAATCTCTTAGCCTCAACATGAACGGCATTTGCATCCTTCGCTAAAGTCTTGTAGAAATCTGCAACCCTTTTACCGTATGGGTGGCTTGCAGCTTGTTCGTAGTAGTGATCCAAGGTGTGTCTGTAGGATGACTTGTTGAAGGCATTAGTCCATTCGGTTAACTTTGACAGCGCAGTTTCAATACTCTTGTTCGCAGTTGATTCTGGTTCCTTGCTGTGAATGTAATTTTTGTCCAATCTGTCCAAGAAAGACTTGAATTTTGTGGAGTAACCCTTGTCATTGTCAGTGGAAATTGCCTTGTCGATCAATTGATCAGACACAACGTAACCTGAGGCTAACAATTGAGCCATAATAGCATACTTTGGCTTTTCTTCTTGAGAAACATCGTCATACTCTCCGTCACCAGTGTGGGTCACATCGTCCGTTTGGTGCTTGTGATCTCCAGAAGGAAGAGTCGAGCCTGCAACATGGGTGGTGGTTGTGGTGGAGTCGTACAGAGGCAAGCCGCCCTTATCGGTGGTTTGCACCTTGATTGGAACACCATCTAACTCGGCTTCATTAAGTAACAAGGCAGTGTGAACAGCCTTTTCAGATTCAAAAATTACTTCAACCAGTTGAAATTTTTCGTCGGAGCTGTGAACCGGATTAAGCGCCTTAATTTTACCACAGAAGGAGAAAAACTCGCTCAATTTGGTCAATGAGACGGACTTTGGGATATGAGAAGCAGTAATAGATGACATGTTTTTCTATGTGTATGATTAGTTTATATATTTCAATGCTTTAATTGAAGTACAAAAATTGATATAGAAAAAAGAATAAGAAAACTGAACCAAAGATGGAAGAACTCGTGGCCAATTTATGTCAAGAGAATAAAGGGGAAAACGAGCAAAATGGGGCAAGGGCAAAAGCAACCCTCGTTGTGTTGTCACACATAATATGGGGAATGGCTATGTTTATGCAGGCTAAAATAGGCGGTGGAACATTTTTCTTGCAGATAATTGCTACAGTGAAGCTTCTCCTTGCTTGATCTGCATATAGCGTTTTCTTAAAGTGTTCTTGACTTTCTCTATGTTTAAGCCACCGCGATGATGGCAGCTCCATATGTGCAGGTATTCGCATGTGATGCAATGAGGCATGTTTTCATTTACGTTTTGTTCCCCACACAGGAAACACGAAAATGCTATAGAAGCGAAGGAAGTTTGCCAATTCAGGCTAGAGTTGTTGCATTGCTGTTCACATATAATCCTATTGTACATTATTAACTATACTACTATTTAATATATTTGTAGACCTTTTTTTTAAAATTTTTTCTCTTTCTTTTCAATTATTGAATTGTCGTATTTCACCGTAAGTTTCAAGTCATTCGAAGCGACTCCCAGGAGTCTTTCTTATGGACATGAAAGTCTATTACTTTTTGTTTTGATTTGTTTATATTCACGCCTTTTTGGTCTCTTCCTTATAATAAAGTTTGACCTAAAGCACATCTACCAATGGCACAGGCAGCACTGACAGTGTCCAAGACGTGGTTCTCGTTTTCTGCTAATAATGGGTTGGTTTCGACAATGTCTAAAGATGATAATAACCCGGTTTCAGCAACAGCTTCGGCAACGTATAAACCTTCTCTCAAAGTCAAACCACCTTCAACTCTGGTACCAGTGGCTGGGACGTAGAATGGATCAATGGCATCAACATCGTAAGACAAGTGGATTGGGTGGTCTCTGTTTGGGTTGATAGCATCAATGGCCATGTCGACAACCTTTCCAATTCCGTACTTGTCAATGTGGTGCATAGAGAAAGCCTTGATGTTGTTTTCTCTCAAGATCTTCTTTTCACCAGCGTCAACATCTCTTAAACCAATGTAAGCGATCTTGTTAGCCTTCAACTTGCTTGGGATCCACTTCAACTCTTCTGGGTAGGAATCCTTGTCCAAACCCAAGACGAAAGAGACCGGACAACCATGTAAGTTACCAGATTCGGTGGTCTTTGGGGTATTGATATCAGCGTGAGCATCAATCCATAAGATACAAGTATCTGGGTTGTGTTCTAACATACCACTCAAAGTGGCAGCTCCGATGGAGTGGTCACCACCAACGGTGATTGGTAATTTACCGCTGGAGGCAGATTCCTTGACAGCGTCGTGGATTCTCTTACAGCAGTCACCAACGATTGCGGCGTTCTTGATGCCAAATTCATCAGCGGTCATTTGGGACTTCTCTTGTTCGTAGGTGGTGCCGTCCAATGGGTTTGCAAGGTCAACGGTCCATCCTAATTCTTCGATTTGCTTCTGGAATCCAGCCTTGAGAATGTATTCTGGACCTAACTCAACACCTGATTTGGGTTGACCTCCGGAGAATGGAGCGGTGATAATGGTAGCCTTCTTGTCTGGGTGGAATTTGTATTGAACTAATTTGTTTGTTAGTATGATTTGCAACCTAGAAACCGAAGTGAGCAAAAAAATAGGCTAGACGCGTTTGGTATCTCCTTCAATTGATTTTCTTCCTTGCCGGAGGCACTCGAAGTGGATTTGAAGCAAACTGATGCAAAAGCTAACAAATTAATTTGTTATCGGTCTCGCTGGAACGCCTGTTGATTAAAATCTCATCCCGCTAGTCTATTTTCCAAACTGGCATATACATACTGTCGGACATTGTTCGTTTGTTTCTATAATTAATTTATACGGTGAATGGTAGTCTAGAATTAGAAAAAGCGAAGATGAATGAAATCGGGAGATATAGCCTTCTTTTATATAAATGGAAATCCCAAGAAATCGGGCACAGTATGGCATTTGACTTTGCTGGAGCTTAGATTTAAGATCGCATAGTGCTAAATGATAGCTTAAGGAAGGAAGTCGCGGATTTTTCATCGAGATTTGCGGTGTTGACTTCCATTTTTAGCTAACTGCCGTACACCTAAGCAGCTCACACGGAATTTCCACTCCGGAATTACCCCAACACTGTATTATCAATGTACATTGGAAAAAATAACGTCTATGCACAGTGAGGAAGTCTTCGACTTTATTTCGCGACGTCTTGCTCTTAGTAGATGAGTTACGTAATAATACTGGACCGTTTACTTGGAATATGTGAAATGACCTGAAGGATTTGCCTTGGATTTTTGTGTGGAGAACATGCAAGAAAGAGACATTGGAAAATCCAAATCTATACACAGGATTTTTCGTTATCGACTTCACTTAATGGATGTTTGACGTCAACAATCGAACGCATCATTATAACATAGCCAACTTGTGTGATCAAATGTATTTTGAGTGATTATTACACCGGGTGCGGAGTTGAATTTCATGATACGTCGTAGTTAAAATCTTGGGTCGTAAAAGGCTAATATAATTAGGTTACAAGGGCATGAGAAAAGGAGGGGCGGTAAGTACATGAATAACCGTTAAAGAATATTCGGGAACGGAGAATTGCAACTAGCGAAAGTTTAACTAGGGGAGTTAAGTAGCGGCGAGAGCGACCCGTAGATCATTCAAAGGCAAAAAAAAAAAAAAAGTAATAATAGTGGACAAACCCAAGTGCTTGCATAGAATATTCTTGAACAAGACTGGCGGAATGACAGGGGGCAGTCAGCTTCTGTTCTGCTGTTATTGAGCTCTTTTTTCTAGTAAAGTTTAGTTTCGAGCCAGTTTGGCATACAATGCGCGGTTTTTTCCACTACTGAGACAATTTGTAGGTGCGAGATTTCCACTGGCTAACTCAAGGTAATTGGAGTCGAGCATCGTGAATTTTGATTATCACTGCACGTGTACAACTTTTTTTCTCGCTTCGAATCACGAGCATGGGTTCCAGAATGCACACGCAGAGTCAGGGCCCAGATTATCAAAACACTAAGGCAGTATTGAGATGGGAAAGGCAGAAAACACTTATGGAAACGGAAGAATACTGATGCAAAGTATGAGCCAAGTCGAAGCGATACAAGATGATTTGATGGTGCGGGCATCTCTCGTGGAAACTGCTTCATATGCTGGGTATCTCTACATTCCAAGTCCCTGAATGTAGAACGCCTCACTTCGACTAAAGATGTCCTTTTCATGGTAGTGAAATTTATAAGATCGAGTCAACTCTCCCGCCTGAGATGGCTATACAAAGAAATGCCAATGCAACTGCTCATCGTCTACTTGGCTATTGGCCATCAGGTAGCTACTGTGGTGGACCACGGTGTATTAAGCGCCGTGTTGCCTAAATTCTCAACCTAATTAGGTAGCTCTTTCCCACGTCGAAGCAGATTGTTAAGAACAGGAAAAAAAAAAGAAACGGGGAAATGCAGGTATTAAAAATAGGCATGGAAGATGTCAATTCGAATACTATGGTGTCTATAGCGAACACCTAGACTTTTTTTACTATGAAGCGAGAAATGGTCAGACGAGTTTATAGAAAAATGACCCAGTCCTCGCCAGCTTGGCTTGAGGAACTCCTCTTTTCCCCTATGAAAGAATTTATGAAATACTGCCTAAACATTGTCATTCTTTTTTTTTCTTATTATACGTATTTTTTTGTTTTATTTTTCTTTTTTTCTTTTGGTCAAGGTGCTGCATAAATTCCCGAAACGTTTCGCATCTTAATTAATAGGCATCTCTGATAAGTGGGGGTGACATCGGCATACGGGCACAAACACCAAAACACCGGAGTCAACCAAGAAGAATTTTCTTTTACAACAGCATTAAATACTATTTTATACTACTTTTTTCTTTTCTACCAAGAGATCTACAACCCCTCTCTCCTTCCAGCTTGGTTTTGAACTTCAATTCCAGAATTCCCAAGCCCCACTGCGTACTTTTGTGGTGGCTCACTTCCAATCCCTAAGAAACTCGAGATTACTCGTTACCCATTCCTATTCACAAGTATCTTGAGGCTAAACAGAGATGAAGTTCGGGAAAACTTTTGTGACCCACCAGATCCCAGAATGGTCGATCCATTACATGAATTACAAGCAACTCAAAAAGAGAATCAAGACCATTGATCTCGTTGTGAACCAAGATGATTTACAACCAAACGAAATCCCAGAATTGATCGGCTCTATTCTAGCAGAATTCTTTTTTGAGTTGGATAGAGACATCGAGAAGGTTGACGAGTTCTATAACAAGCAATTCAAGGAATACGAGAAAAGATTGAACAAAATCTTGCTTGTGTTGTCCTGGTCCTCGGCCACTGGAGAGATCAATCACCAGATCAAGTCTTCAGACGAGTTGGACGAAATTGTAGCTATCCTATTAGAGTTGAGGACCATCTACAGAAACTTGAAGTGGTTTGGTGAATTAAACCACAAGGGCTTCATCAAGATCTTGAAGAAGTTGGATAAGAAGCTTACTTGGGTCACCGACTTATCTAACGAGCACGTGCAAGAAGAAGAAGAAGAAAAGCAAAAGAGAGATGGAATCACGCAAGAAGTGAAAGAGGTTATTCGTAAGATTAACTTGCCAATGAATCATAAAGATGATTATTTGGCTACAAGAGTCAATGCTTTACCATTCGCCAATGGTAATGAATTACAGAATGGCTTGAGTATCATTGGAGACATTTTGAATCAATTGGGTGCCACAAACAATGTTCTGAACCCAACTGTTTCCTTGAATGTTACAAGTCCTGATATTGCTAGCACACCAATGCGCTCTTTAAACATTTCCCCTTCGGCATCGGAGTACCTCAAGGTTGGTGATGCCAATTACTCCATTGATCACCAAACTATGGAAAAGTTGAACTCTTTGATTGCAGTTGACGATCACATTTCCTTGGTGGCAGAAATCGGAGCCCAAACCAGCAACAAGTCGCTAATTGCAATTTTGAATAGGGCCACATTGAACGACTCTAGAGACTGTATTAATGCGATCTTCGATATTTTGATTGAAAAGGCAATGGCCGCAGGTGACCTTACTCAAGCTTTATTTGACTACAACGACATCAGCGGTAGAAACTTTTTCCACCACCATATCATCTCGTTGGGTAAAAAGCAGGTCATCCAAGAAGCTAGAAAGTCTCAAGTTGATTTTGAAAAGTTAAAGGAACAACAAGATAGGGAATTCCACGAGCAACAAGAGAGTGGAGAATATGGTAACCACAATGCCTACAATAGAAGTTCACCTCCAATTGAACTCACACCGGGTGAGTCTAATGAAATTTTTAGATTGTATGGGAATCAGGGCGGACCAGATGGTATCCAGTTGAAATCAGTTAAGTCTGACGGTATAAAGTACCTTCTTAACGAGATTATCATTCCCAATGAGTTCTACAAGACCAAGCTTGGCCCGTTATTGAACCTTAAGGATAATTATCAAAGAACCCCGTTGCATTATTGTGCTCAATACGGGTTGAAGGATCTTACTGCTGAAGTATTAGACTTCCTAAACACCTCAAAGTTAAACCTCCTTGCTGATTCGCAATCTATTGATGACTTGAAATTTTGGGGAGACCAGGAAAGTCTTACCCCATTGCACTTGGCAATTATAGGAAAGCACCCAAAGACCACGGAAATGTTAATCAAACATAGTGGTACTGCCAAATTGAGTTGCCCTAACATACTTTTGTTGGCAGTTAGACTTGACGAACCCGAAATTTTGGATATATTGATAAATCAAGGTAAAATCGATATCAATTACACTGATATAGAGCATAATAGAGAAACCGCTCTCTATATCGCATCCAAATTGAACCTTATTGACATTGTTATCTTTCTCTTGAAAAGTGGTGCCAGGATGGATATTGGGGAAATCGTGTTCGGGTGGACTCCAATCTTCATATCTGCACTGGAAGGTTACAAGGAAATTGTGAAGTTGTTATTAGACAATGGGTGCCAATTCGACTATGTTGATGAATCCGGTTGGCTACCAATGGAACATGCATGTTTAAGGGGTCATCTTGACGTTGCGGATATGTTAAAACCGGATGACGAAAGATTATTGGACTACGACATCAACAACCCAAGTAATAACTTGATAAGAAAGAAGCTAACTGATGCAAGCTTTGAATCCTCTGCAGAAAGCCTTTCCTCAGGCATCTATAACAACCGCAATGGTAGCTTTTCCACTTCCAGTATTGATAGGCTCCCAGAACCAAACAAAAATGTTGTAAACGAGGTGTACAAACAATTGAAGCAGTTGGACACCAGTGACAACAAAGATGAAGCTACTCTTGCTGCAACTAAGAGCCTTGAAAAGAAGATGATGACAGCAAGTGGGGCTACTAAGAATATTCCTCCAAGATCCAAGTCCCCTCTTAATAAGAGAAAAATCAAGCCTGTCAAGTCCTTTGGTCACAAGTATCTTAACCAAGATGAATCATTGATTCTCATCACCTTGGGAACCACAGACTTGAGAGATTTGAGTGACCCTATTGAATTGAACAAGATTTCAATGGCTAAGACTTTTTTCACAGAATTGGACACAGCCTTGTCCTTGGTTATTACATGTAGGGATAAGTCATCAGTTCACAACAATAAGCCAATTGAGCCACCTATCATTATCGATTTGCCGTTAGAAGACCAACATGGTAGTGCCTCAGATCCTATTTCTTTCAAATTGACTAAAGGTTTGAAACCACAGGATACAATTATAACGTTTGATGTTGTCCCTACTTACCAATACACTAATTTGACCACTGAAGATGAAGCAGTGACCAGCAAAAGAAAAATCCTCGGTAGAGCTGTGGCGATTATGCAAAACGCCTACACCAGAGTTGGTCCAAACTTAAGGTCATTGAATAACAACATTACTGTTCCAATCATAGAATCTTCCACTTTGGATGTTCTTGGATCCATCAGATTTGAATATATGTATGTCTCATCGTTCCAGCATCCTCAAATGAAGATTGACAGAAGTGACACTTATTGGAAACAGTTGGTTTCTACAAGAGTCATTGGTCACAGAGGTTTAGGAAAGAATGTCAGTAACAGGAACTCTTTACAGTTAGGTGAAAACACAGTGGAATCATTCATTGCTGCTGCATCTTTGGGTGCTTCTTACGTCGAGTTTGATGTTCAATTGACGAAGGACTTTGTCCCCGTTATTTATCATGATTTCACAGTGGCAGAATCTGGAGTGGATATCCCAATGCATGCCTTGACTGTCGAACAATTCTTAGGATTGAGTGATGAATCGGAACATGTGAAGAGAGTAAAGAAACACAATAACAACCTGTCGACAATCTCAACCGACGGTAACAAGGATGAGAAGAAGGACTATGTTTTCAAGAAAAACTATTCATTAGATGATGAAATGTTGAGTAAAATCCATAGACCAAGGTCAATGTCCCATTACCCATCTGCTCCAGATCACAATAAAAAGAAGGGCCAAATCTTCGATGGACTCGACACAACCAGGCTGCAGGGGAACGATGACGATGACGAAAATGATGATAACGAAGACGTTGATCGCGAATACAGAGATCAAATTAGCAGACGTATGAAGTTGACCAAAACTTGGAAGGATAAGGGTTTCAAGGGTAACGCAAGAGGGTTGTCAATTGCCTCCAGTTTTGTAACCCTTGCTCAATTATTCAGAAAGTTACCTAAACATATTGGATTCAATATCGAATTAAAATACCCAATGTTGGACGAAGCAGAGCAGGAAAGTATGGGAGAAATTGCAATTGATATCAATTTCTATGTTGATACCATTTTGAAAATCATTTACGATGAAAACAAGAATGGTAGGGACATTATTTTCTCATCATTCCACCCTGATGTGTGCTTATTATTATCCTTGAAACAACCAACGATGCCAATTTTATTCTTGACCGAAGCAGGAACTGCACCCATGGCTGACATTAGAGCTTCCTCATTACAAAATGCAATCAGATTTGCTAAGAAGTGGAACTTATTGGGGATTGTCAGTGCGGCACAAGCAATTGTTAAGACTCCTAGATTGGCACAAGTGGTCAAGAGTTCAGGGTTGGTTTGTGTTACGTACGGTGTAGAAAATAACTCTACCGAATTGGCCAAGATACAAATGAAGGCTGGTGTCGATGCTGTTATTGCCGACAGTGTTTTAGCTGTCAGAGAAGGTTTGAGAAAGGAACAAGAGGCGAAGGAGAGCGAGTTACTTGTGTGAGTTAGTTGTATATACAATAAGATAGAGATTTGATAACCTATTTAGAGACTAATAAGATAGAAATTAACGTACTTGAAAGCTATTGGATCGGATTTTCAACCAACAGGGTCCATGTGGCTGCGACTAAAATTCTCGGAACCAAATCGGAGTTTGAACAATATAAAGTTGATTGCAAGAAAAAGTACGAAATAGTTATTACGCTACATTATGAGACCCACTTTCGAGACCCATTATCGAATCTGAGTCCAAATTGCTTCGTATTTGCAGGAATTCCGGGCCAATATATGCTGGTTTGCAGCTAGTCTTGACGTCTCCACTTTACAGCGAACATCCTGTACATACGCAAAATAAATATGGAGAAGCTGTACCTTCGCATTTTTGAGAACTCTTTGCAGAACGGTTTATCTACTGAAAGGTAACCTCAGTTTAACCTCAGATAATACATATTCACACATCTGTTCCTTACATCAAAGAAAGAAGCCAGCAATGTCGTCTGAGGAGTCAACAAAAAGGCCCGCTGGTACAAGCAAACCAAAAGTAAACACACCTGGCAATGCTAATACCAGGGGACCAAGTGGACGAATTGGAGCAACTGGTGGAGGTCCAGGAATCCATGCTATTCAAGTAAATTCGGCAAGAGAAATGGTAAAAATACACACTCAAGGTAGAAACCCCCCGATACGCGGAATTGCCAAACCATTCCAAGCCCCAATAAGTCCAGCATCAACAGCTCTGGCGTCTCCAGTGTCCAGTGCCACTACAAGTACGCATTCAACATCGACTTCAATTTCAGTTCCAGCTAAGGCTCACACTGAAGAGTGCAAGAACCCACAATGCCCTCACTGTGGCCAAGTTATCATCCCTTCGCCCAAATCCTCTTACCCAATACAAGACAAGCCCTCAATAACTATCAATGATTGGAGTATATTTGTTATTAAGAAGCCTATTTTAAATGCAGTGGAACTTGATAATATAGCGGAGACAAAGTTCTCCTTCCCGCTTCCGGAAATGATTTTCGGGAACAATTCCATCAGATTAACCAACGAGAAAGATGGAACTACTATTGAGTTCAACACAATTGATGCCTTGGATGGTTTAGACGATAGTTGCGACTTCAAAGTCAGCTACCACAAGGAATGGTTACAATCGAGAAGGAACGATGTGACCAATCCTTCCACTTCTAGTTTCATCACAGAGAAGGGCGCTTCAAATGCCGCAACAAATACGCTCACTTTAAGTCCTAGCAGTACTAATTCCTCCGGTACCTCAACAAACCCGAACACTTCAAACGCGGGTTCTGCCCACAATTCTCCACTACCAACGAAGGACTTGACAAGACTCACTGATTTAGAATCGCTCAAGCCATATGATTGGACATATTCGACGAATTATAAAGGAACTATCGCCAATCTGAATCCCGATTTCTTAAAACGATCAGACTCCACCAAGATACCCATTGATAGACTTATGAGGCCAGATCCTATATTGTTTTTCGATGAGATGGTACTCTTTGAAGACGAATTAGGCGACAACGGGATATCAATGCTTACAATCAAAATACGAGTGATGCCAACCTGCCTACTTTTATTGAGCAGATTCTTCTTGAGAATTGACAATGTTGCATTCAGGGTTAGAGATACAAGGATATTTATAGATTTAGAAACGAGTCATATCATTAGAGAGTACAAAGAGCAGGAGAGTTCGTATGATGATGTGATGAGGAAAGTCACTGGAGGATCTTCGAAAGTGGTTGATCCAAAGGGCTTGCTTAGAGATACAAATTGGGTCAGTCAAAATATCCCAGTGTTGAAGGTAGAAGTGGAAACAAACATAGTTGATTAGAATACATTATATTCAATGGAAAAATGATACGAAACTAAATAGGTGTCTTACGGAATACAAGATTTTCTTATGGCAGAAGAATCATCACTCTATGCGAGACCTTGAAGAGCTTGTAGCAAGGAGATACAAGAACAGAGGAGCATGAATCAGAGGGCCATTCTTGAGTGGGTCAAGCTGTCCCCATATTGTAGTTGTAGGTTCCATAAATGAAGTCGTCCAACAACCGATTTCCACCAAAATGGTTCTCACCGTATGGAAAAAAAAAATAGTATGTACAGAAATTTTTCACTCCGACTCAGACCAAATCACTACCACAAAAGTCCAAACGCATAGGTGGATACGACCATGATGTTCGGTGTGGCTAGAAGAATACAAGGTAGCTCTATCTCTAAGAGGTGCTTACACCAAGTGCCCAAGTTGAAGCAAAATGAACTTTTCACTCTCAACGGAATCGAAGGATTGTACACACCAAAAGGATATCGTAGCGCATGGTTAGATTACCAGAAATACCTTACTATAAACCTTTCATTAAATACCACCGGCACTGAAAATGAATTAAGAACTCCATATCAAATCTTATTGCACACTGCTAAACAAACAACCGAACAACATACATACCATTTTGCGTCGCAAGCTCACAACAACCATTTCTGCATCGAACAGTTGACTAATAAATCTTTGGCTTCCAAGACAAGACCGTCGAGATACTTAATGGAAAGATTAGCAGACCAAGACTTCACCACCTTGGAAGAGTTCAGAGAAGAGTTTTTGTTGACCGCAGACTCTATGTTGGGCCAAGGATGGGTGTTCCTTGTTGAAAGACCAGATAAGTCGTTGAAGATCATCAAATGTAACAATGACGGTACTCCTTACTTCTACGGAAAGAACCAAGCGCTCGACTTGAACGGCAGTGTTGATGAAGTGAGTTTTGAAATCTTGAACGACTTGAAACACAGAGTGAAAAGTCAGGAGAGAGACTTCACGTTGCCTATCTTAGGTATCAATTGCTGGGATCATGCTTTCGTTACTGACTACGGCGTTACAGGAAAGGCTGATTACTTGGCAAACTTCTGGGACTGTATTAACTGGGATGTCATAAACAAAAGATTGTTTCAACTTTAGATGAGATATTGGTAAGTGGCCCACTGCCAAAAAATGAAGAATTTCTCCTCATCGGAAAAGTTATTGTACATAGATAATCAACACACTATAGATTGAAATGACATTCATATATTTGTAGTCGATTTTGCCCAAATGGGCTCTTCTTTCTAGGAGAGGTCGAGAAGTAGTAATTCTTCAATCGACGATGCTGCGAGATTTATATTGGATATGTGCCTGGGATTTGTCAAAGCCATAGCTATCTCCCCGCTTTCGAGTATGATCTCTGTGAACTTTGCATCATCAGCCCAGTTAGAGTCCGGCGTCGTGGTTAGAATTAGACCCGGCAAGAAATCAGCGTATAGCGATATATTCACCCATATGTCCTGAATGTCTTGAAACTGCGATTTGATATAGGCGAACTTTTCACTGCCACTACTAGATGAATTTGCTGCACTTTCGATTTCCTTCTCTTGCAACGATGTCAAGTACTTGAACTTTTCAACATTTAGCTTACTAAGAGTATCAAGGCTTAGCAATTTTGGCTTGAGAACCGAGGAAACAAACTGTTTGATTTCGTCGTTCAATTCCAACGATCTAGATGTACTGCCATGAAACTGCCTATATGCTTGCATAAGTTTGAAAATGCCAGTGCTTGATGTCGTTGAGTATAACTTCTCCAAGTTCTTTGAAAGAGTCTCGTCTGACGTGGAAACACCTTCTGGAGATGCATCTGTATCCGGTGTTGTAGGTTTATCAGAAGAGTCTATATGTATTGATTTTAAGACAGGAAGGATCATTTGAAGGTAGCCTACAACTAGACTATTTGTCTTGATAACTGAAGTTTGTAGACGAAGAAAGTCACTCAACGATTGAAGCCGTGATGTAGCATCGCTCAGTTCTTCAGTACTTTCATGTACTGGCTGTGACGGTATTTCGGGTACAGAATTTCGTATTTCCAGATATTGGATGTTAATATCTTCGTTTGTTGATGACTCGAGTGAGTTGAGTTTTTTAAGGTAAACAAGCTCGTCTAGTCTTGTATTTAGCGTCGAAAAGAGCGAATGGTAGTAAGATTCCAACTCCGAAACGCCCATACTCTGTTTCTCAGACTCAGATAGTATTTTATCTGCCATACTGAGGATATTATTACTGATAACTGTGGGCCTTAGTCAGAAGCTGTAGCTATATCTCGTTGTTGTTTTGTTATCGTGCAACCATTTTCGTAGCTAAAATTGTTCGCATCCACACTTCTCCAAAAAAAAAAAAATTAAAATCAAGTTAAAATTGGAGCGGTTGGAAAATATGAATATCAGCGTGCAAAGAAATTAAGTTAGTTGCCTTCGTCCAATCATTTATCTTACGCCCTTTAACCAACACCCATACACACAACAATGTCTTCGTTGCTCAAGGTGAAGTTATTGCACATCGCCAAATCTGGTATTTTCAATTCGTTCACCCCGGAACAATTGAGCCAATGTAGAGATGAAATCTTGTCATTGCCAACCGATAAGTTATCCAATATAGAAGTATACAACATTTTGGAACTCCATTTTTACATATCGATCTTAACTAATCACGACGTAGAGGCAAAGGCATGTCTTGATCGTTTGTTAGACCAATTTGAAATGGAAAACTCCCAGAGATTGAAGATCTTGCAATCCATATATTTACAAGCGATTGGAGACGAAACCCGAGCCGCAAGCATTTTGAGTCAGCACCCAGATGAATTGGCGTTATCCAAGAGATTGACTACTTTCAGTAGGAACAAGGGTATCGACGCTTACGTTTCCAACTTGAAGTTCTATTTGGATTTGAATCCTTCCGATAGCAAAGCGTGGGCAGAATTGGGTGAGGTCTACTCGAAGAACGGGAGTTACGATCAATCTATTTACTGTTACAAGGAAATATTATTACACGAGCCATTCGCCTACAATATCTTTTACAGGGTAGGGTTACAGCATTACTACCAATTCTTGCAATGGGAATCTGAGGGAGCTATAAAAGACAAGAAGGACAAAATATTAGAGGCTATCGAAACTTTAGCTCAAGCAAGAGATCACTTCCTAAGATCCATCGAAATAAGTCAAAACTATGTGAAGGGATGGGAAGGTGTATTGAAAGTGTGTGAATTGAAGGACTTCAGTGCTAAACTCAAGAGCAAATTGGGTCAAACCAAGGAGGCAAAGGCATTCTTGGAGGCCAACGAGAAGTTGGAAGGAATAGCTAGGAAAAAGGTTGAGCAATTGAGAGTGGAAAATTGACTGGCGATTATACTTGAACCAGCGGCAGCTCTGCCTGCCTGTTCAAATATGCGGAATTCCCTGGTGATGATTCTGTGAAGATCACCAACCAAAATACACATAAAGTAACAATCAAGCACAAACGCTGTAATCCACTTTTTGTGTGTACGTAACACCGTATAACTTTTTCTACAATATACAGATCTAAAGGAATAATATGTATTAACAAACTATACCGTATGATATTTCATTTTCTTTTTTTTTGGTTAACCCTGACATCATTTCAGTCAATCAGTTACTCTTTTTCTAAATTTTTAGCTACCCATTCATCAAAACTTCGTTAGCATACTAAAACACAGCGTGAACCGTTGAGTTTTTGCACTCATTTCTTGTCGCCGCAAGAACATGAAGAAGTTCCACACTTGCAATCAGATCCGCATTGACATCCCTTTTCTTCTGGCATTTTGTTAGTTATTATGTTTCTTGATATATTTAGTTGTAAAAGATTACTGGCTAATAATGATATAAAATATATCTGTGCACAAACTGGAGTGTCTTTGGTGCTCCATTTATACTTTAGATCTGACTTGAGTGCGCAGAGGCTTGCGTTATCTCTCCGGCATATAAAAGATCAGTCTAACAAAATTAATGACCAGGCACGCAGCGATCTTTATGCCATTGGCCCACTCGTACTGTAAATGCGACTTTTTCGCTGGAGCGCACAGAATTTGAGTTTCTTTTGCCATAGGAGGGCAGCAGAAACAGCGCACAAAATGCTGCACTTCCAAGGGCTCTTAACTCTGGTATCTTGACTTGTTTCGAATGCTCTAAAGTAACTTACTGTTGAAATACCTTCCTTACCGTTTGGTGCCTTACAATAGCGCTTGTTTTGTGGGGTCTATTCAAAAAAAAATTGTGCGTGCATTTCCTTTAATGTCTATATATATGCTGTATTTTATTATGCGCGTTGTAGATCTATACAAGATTAATTAAGTAATTATATTGCAGTAAAATGTAACAAGAAACGAATTCAGATCTCTATTCTATTCTTCTTCAAGTCTCATCTCCATTCATAATCCCGATTCCTCCGTTTAAAATTCACCCTTGTAGTTCAAGTCATCTCTCTCTAAGATATCTTCGAGAATTCCACTGGCAGCTGCAACTAAACCTAAGAATGGTCTGGATGGATCTAAGACCTTGGAAAGATACTCTGGGTGGTATTGAGTACCACAGAAAAACTTGTGGCCGCTCAATTCTAATAATTCCATTCTTTGTTCTGTTTCATCCTTACCGATGAATTTCAAGCCCTTGGCTTCAATCTTGGAAATCAATCTTGGGTTGACTTCGTATCTGTGTCTGTGTCTTTCCAAGACGAATTCGGATCCACCGTAGATCTTTCTCAACTTGGAGTCTTCAGATCCAGCACAGAACTTGGTTTGATGGATACCCAATCTCATGGTACCTCCTAACTTAACTTGGTCGACATCTGGCATGTAAACGACGGAAGCAGTATCCTCAGAATGGTTTGGATCGAATTCCATTGAAGTGGAGTCCTTGATACCTAAAACGTTTCTAACGAATTCAATGACGGCGATTTGTAAACCTAAGCAAACACCCAAGTAAGGAACGTTGTTCTCTCTAGCGTACTTGGCAGCTTCAACCATACCTTCGATACCTCTGCTACCGAAACCACCTGGAACTAAGATACCGTCAGCTTGGCAAACGTGGTGCCATGCCTTGTGGTAGTTCAGTAAGTCTGAAACCTTAGTAGCTTCTTCCAAGTCGGATGATTCAACCCATTCAATCTTCAACTTTCTGTTACACTTCATTGAAGAGTGCTCTAAAGCCTTGATGACTGATAAATAAGAATCCTTCAAATGGGTATACTTACCAACAAGGGCAATGGTGACGGTTTCAAAGGAACGGTCGTAGTTTGAGGTCAAGATCTTCCATCTTGCTAACAAATCATCACCCTTGGCGATGGCTTCCTTAGTCAAACTGTTAATGTCTTCCAACCTGAGCTTGGTAGACAAGAACTTCATGATCTTTTGTTCCTTTAACAATAATGGGACGTGATAAGTAGTGTTAACATCATGCACGTTGATGACTTGGTTTGGACCAACGTGACAGAACATACCAATCTTTTCGATAGTGGCAACCTCTAATTGTTCTTGACATCTACAGGCAATCATATCTGGGGTCAAACCTAAAGATCTTAAATCTTTGATAGCAGCCTGAGTTGGCTTGGTCTTTTGTTCACCATGGATAACTGGGACTAAAGAAACATGGATTAATGCAAAGTTTTCAGAACCAACTCTGAATTGAAATTGTCTCAAGGCTTCAACGAAAGGAGCACTTTCGATATCACCAACAGTACCACCCAATTCAATGATACAGATATCAGGTTCTAAACCGGAGTCATCAACTGGAACCTTGGCAACTCTTTCTAACCAGTCTTGAATGGCACCAGTGACGTGAGGGACAACTTGAACGGTCTTACCCAAGTAGTCACCCTTTCTTTCTCTCTCGATAACGTGAGAGTAGATCTTACCAGTGGTGATATTGTGATCTCTGGTCAAAGTGATGTTCAAGTATCTTTCGTAGTTACCAAGATCTAAATCGACTTCACCACCATCGTTAAGAACGAAACATTCACCGTGTTCCAATGGAGACATGGTACCAGCATCAATATTCATGTATGGATCGATCTTGATAGAAGTCACTCTCAAACCCAAAGTCTTGAACAATAACCCGGTAGACGAGGCTAAAACTCCCTTACCGATACCAGAAATGACACCACCAGATACAACGACGTACTTCATGATTGAATGTTAATTAACAAAAGAGAAGGCAAATTGAAGAAGGAATCAAAAAAAACAACAACAAATGACAAAAATCAGATTAAACTCAACTTGGTTTGAATATCCAATTTTCCAGCTATCTTACAAATTACACCGTCTTTGATATTATCAAGGAAAATGTCTGCCCTCTTAAATAGCTGATTTAAGCGGGAGGGAAGAAAAAGAAAGAGAAAAGGAGAAAGAAAAAGACTGGGAAAGTGGTTTGTTTATATATGAGAAATAATTTTTTTTTTCTTGTTGCATCTCCATAGTTAAGAGAAAAGGCGCGAAGCATCTCATCTCAGTTAGACTGCCTAATTGGGCAAGAACACGTCTTGCGTGATCCGCGTATCGATTGGCTCCAAAAAGGCTCCAAAAACCATAGGACCAGTAGCTCACAGCAGGTGATAGTGGTGGTGCTAAACAAATAATAGAATTATCTCACGAACTTCGAATAAAACTCACCATTTAAAAGAGGAGCTCATTGTGATGGTATTATCAAGGTCTTGTGCTCATGCAATTGGGGGCCAACTCCACAATGTATCTGGGTTTGGGTGGGTGCAAATAAATTAAGCAAATGTGAACAGAGAAAGGATATAAGCGAAAAAGATAGAAGAACAAAGAATACCTGCTTTCAATTTATATGTAAGCGTGAAATATACACCAGGTGGATATATTTTCATAAATATCCCCGGTACCTTTTTCAGCTTCAAAGTTTTATATTTGCCGGAGTTGCAGTCGATAAATACGTCAATATTCATAAGAAGTTGACAATACATCGAATGGCAGGATGTATTTACAGTATCATTAGGATTATCATTAAAGTCTTCTATCTGTCAAGTATTCAATCTAGATAATTCGGAGAGCTTTGTATCACCTTGCAATCAGTTGATTAACCTTCAGCCAGGAAACACCTACTGGTTCCCAAGTTGAAAGTTAAACTGTTCTCACTGAAGCTCCTAGTATCTCGCGACACAAATTAGCTGAATTTGTGCAGTCCTCTCCAAAGTACTAGCTTTGCAAAACTGCTAGAAGTCGCAAGTGGAAGTCCTGAATGTTCACGAGGACCATTGTCTTTGCTAATCGTGAATTCGAAAAGTCGCTTGAATTGTTAAGAAATGATCTACACTATCTTAACCCCACCAATTTGCTGGCCATCTTCAGCCAAAAGTATCTGCGCCTTTCCTTGTTTCACCAAGACTTTCAA
Source organism: Dujonia boleticola (assembly GCA_029581775.1). Classification (NCBI taxonomy): domain Eukaryota; kingdom Fungi; phylum Ascomycota; class Pichiomycetes; order Serinales; family Debaryomycetaceae; genus Dujonia; species Dujonia boleticola. Next base: position 99,800 of record JARGRU010000006.1, on the reverse strand, counting down.
CACCTTTTCTAAGAGGTCATACTCCAAGTTTCTCAACTCATCTGTAATGCCACTGTCTGTCAGCTTTGTCAATTCGTAAACAGTCAATATTGAGCCCAATTGGCCCGTCTTCTCGACAAATCCGTACAAGATTTGAGACCACTCAGCCAAAGATCTCCAGTATATTATTATCCCATTTTCGGGTGCCTTTGCTGATTTGAGTTCGGCCTTATTCTGCTTTTGTATCAAGTGCCTGAATATAGCTTTCCTGAATTCTTCATTCACCACCCTATTGATCTCCTTATTTTCGAACAACGGCGGTATTTCCTTGATAATAACGTCATCATATTGAGACTGAATGATCTTTCCTGTTATAGGGGATATAGATGTGATCTTGTAGTGTTGGCAATAGTTTAGTAATATTTCACACCACGAGTCTAGTTGATTAGCCAATACCGTTGAGTTGGGCTGCTTGGTGTAGAAAGGAGCGAATGAGTGTATTTTAGGGAACTCAAATACCTCGGACATGCTGAAGCTATAGTTGATTCTTCCTTGATACTGATTGCAGAGATGTTTAGTGGGGAATGTCTTAAGACGAAAGGCAGATTACACGATTGAAAACTGAATTAATCGTGCTGTATTGAGATCCAGTGTCAATGGAAGAATTGAATATAGTAATACCACAGACAGTTAGCTAGACGATAAGCGAACCCTTGAGGCAAAGACGAGAAGTTACCATCAAACTAGATTCAGGAGGTTTGATTTCAGGTGCAATGCGGAAATTTGATTGTCCAGTGTGCGCTAACAAAATGTATGGCAGGCGAGTGGTAAAGAAAAAACCGCTGGTACAGTAACAGCTTACCTAAATCTAACTAATTAAAACGAGGAAAACCAGTTGATATTGGAGACACGAGCAGGATCTGCACTCAGCTGGCTGCCATCGAGCTTACACCATGTTTCAAGTGTTGAGGGCATATTTTGGTTTTATACAGGGCAACAACTTCAACTCATTAGTCTACTGAAAAGGTCGCCTTCTAACCTGCTTTTGCTACATCTTTTCATAGACTGGTTCTTACCAATCAACCTCTACAAGTTTCAATAATCTTAATTATTTTTCAGAGTGCATTGTTTTGCTATGTAACCGTAAATATAACCGAACTTAAAATACAAGATAATAAAGCTTAAGCTTCAGCCATGTCTCTTAAACGACGGATGGTAGATCTGACGGTGGCAGCAGCGGCAGTGGAAACAGTGTAAGCACCACCAGCGACGGTCTTTCTACAACCCTTACAGGTCCAGATACCAGCGGCACCTCTTTGAACGGTTCTCTTACCACAGAAAGAACAATCGTACTTAGCGTGTTGTTGAACTTCCAACTTCTTGGTTTGTCTTCTTAATGAAGAACCGTATCTGACACCGAATTTACCGGTAATACCAACCTTCTTAGTTCTCTTAGTCCTATAGTTATTTGTTAGTATTCTATTTTTATGGATGTTTGCAAGAAAAACCAAGAGATATTGGTTTTCTTGAATTTGTTATTTGGTAATGATTATAGTACGGGAAATTGAAACAAAGTATTCAAGGTAGATTAGCCTCTTGAGATCTTCGACATTTGCTCTGATGGTTCTTTATTTGGAGGATTGAAAATGTATTTTGGATTGGTTTTCAACATTCTTGCAAGCTTTGTTCACTTTCCAATTATTGAAGTAATACTATTCTTAAGTCTTGAAGTTCTTCTCTTTTGATCCCATTCATCAAATGGCTAGGTAGATGATTAAAATGTCATTGATTATTCCTCAGGTATTTTTGTCCCGTCAACTTATGGTATGGGAGTCATTCTGAATTGTCAAACTCTGCTACTTTATTGGTCTCATGTCGGTCGTTGCTTCACTTTGTTCAAGTTCTCCGTCTATAGTACCCATTTAAACATACATTTTGATATATCTGTGATAGGGAAATAACAAGTATCAAAGAAGTCTTAACTTTTCACAGTTTCTAAATTCTTTTTTTCACTGGAGGTTTCTCACTACTACCAGTACACTGTTGATGAGAAGCGTGCCATTGCCGAAAATTTGCAAAAAAAAGATTTTTACAATCATGTGACTTATTAGGGCTGGAACCACAACTGTCGCATCTGCATCGCTAACCCTTTTTGTGTGGGAACGAGCACGTGCACACTTACTAGTATCACCTAGAATGAAGATGAGTGCTTATCTGGAACAGGCTGGAAGCGATAAAATGAGGCATTCTTTCAGGATTATAACTCTAAGGAGTATGGTCGAATATACTCATAGGTTTTAAATTTCTAACTGGTGCTCTTCTAATTAGGTACCCTTGGCAGGCTGTATTGGTGGCTTCCTCCATAGACTGAGGTTTGCAACCAAAAATTCACATGAAACTGCTTCTCTGATAGGTGTTTCTTCGTAGAGTTACATTGAGGAACGGATTATTCTCCAAGACAGTACTTGACTAAGAATGAATCTTTCAAATTCCTTATGGTAACTGTAAATTTCAATTTGTAGCTTTAAGGGCCCCCTCCCCTCCCTCAATTGGAGGACTAGGACCCTGCTCAAAAATAATGCTCATTTACCTATGGCTTAGTAACGTCACAAATCCGTGAACGGCCCTGCTTCAAGTGAGGAATGTCAACTGCCGATCTCAGAAGCTGATACTACGATTAACAGTGCAATAAATGACAGAGTATCATCTAACTTCGTAGACTTGTGAGCGTGGGCCCTTATATTCATTCGGAAAAAGACTACAAATCTGAACTTAGGAGTAACATAAAAGAACTCTTATGTCTTCATTAGAATCATTTATTTATATACATATTGATGTATACATAGCAAAGATTTACCAGATCAACTGATGCAGTGAAAAAAAAAAGTATAATGCAGAAGTAAACCTATTAGGTTTCTTTAATTAAATTCGTAAAACTAGAGCTGGATTTTAACAAACAATGCTTCAACTATTGTTTGGAGGGGGGCGGGGGAATAAATTCATGTTGTGGATTTCGTTTTGTTCCATATCCACATCTTCATCCTCATCAGGTCCGTTGAAGGGCAATCCGCCGCCGAATACTGGTGGTTGGAAAAGCTGTGGAGCGTTTTGACCGAATCTATCTCTTGCAGCTTCTTGTCTATTTAGCTGACTAGCTTGAGGAGGAACATCATCACTGAATACTCCAGTGAAAGTAGCTGGATCTCCCGTCGGTATGTGCCTTTGTGTTTGCCTCTGCCTCTGATCACCGCCCTCGTCTGCCAACCTTTGAAAGAGTTGCTCCAGAAGTTGCTCTTGCTGTTGGCGACGTATTCTAAGTTGATGATGGTTTCTAATGAGCATTTGAAAGTGTTCTCTCATTTCCTCTTGCGCTAAATTTCTTCCCAATTCAGGTGGTACGTCCGTCTGGAAAAACGAATTAGGTAACCGTTGTTCAATCCAACCGTCAACGGCTTCAGCGAGACCATTTTCAACTCTTTCAACATTGGCTCCAGTGTTATTATTAGTATTAGCGATATTGTTGCCATTGGTATTATTATTCAAGTTGGCGTTATTGGTATTGTTGCTAACACCATTCATATTTCCGTTCAAGAGCCTTCTCCTTCTTTCCAATGCAATAGCATGCATATCTCCATGATCTAAGATATGGGCAGGGTTCTCTTCCATGCTTTCAGTCAAAAAGTTTCTCAATTGGTTAACACCATGACCAGAGAAAACACAAAATGAGTTTCTTTGAGTTTCGGTAAAGTCAGGAGGGGGGTCCCTACAGAATGTTGTTATATCGTGTCTGAGGAATGCAACGATCCCGGTTAAGGATAAATGGGTTAACTTTGGACAGTTCTTCAATAACAAATAAATTGGTCCGATTGTTAAATTGGAGCAATAGGAAAGATGTACTCTCTCTAAGCAGTCTTGCTCCCCTCTTCTCCTAACAAACTCCAAGATACCATTATCACTGATTAAGTTACATTTAACCAAACCAATTCGTCTTAATTTTGGTAAGTTTGCCAATTCCACTAAAGTCCAATCAGTTAATTGGGTACAACATGCTAAATCAATGTATTGAATTCTGTGACATGATCTCACCAATGATGCAACTCCGAAGTCGGTTATTAAGGAGCAATGACCCAAATGAATATAGTGTAAAGTTCTCCCCAATTGAGATAAGGCACGTAACAGCGCATCAGTGATTTGCATACACTTTGATAAGACCACATTCCTTACCCGTGGAGCATGGAATACTAATTTCTCTACCAACTTGTCAGTTATAGCATTACAACCAGTGATATCTATGATTCTTAACTTTTCCAAGTAGAAATCCTCGGGAAGGAGTTCAAATAGATCATCGGTGATTTTGGCAGCGTTGCTTATTCTGAATTCCCTCAATTGAGACATGTATCTGAAAATAAGTTTAAGATATTTCCCAGTAACATTAGGGCAGTTATGTAAATCGATTTCCACGAGCGACTTGCAATTCTCGTACATGGCCAAGATCAGTTCATCGGTCAAGTTATCCAGGTTGTTAAATTTCACCCTCTTCAACATGGAGCAGCTTCTTAACAACTTGATAATAGCCTCTTCACTAACTTTGCCACATCCTGGCGCGTATAAACCTTGCAATCTAGTACAATTTGTGGCCAAGGTTAATATTATGTCGTCATGAATATCAGTGACACCAGTCAAATCTATAGACTGTAACCTCTCACATTTCAGGAGGGTGGCGGTTATCGGACTGTACGTTAACTTCGTGCAATTAACCAAAGTTAGTCTCTCCAATTTAGGACACCCGATGAATAATGACAATAAGGAGTCGTCCACTAGTTTCGTCATGAAGGATAAGTTCAATCTTTTGATGAACAACCTGTAATTCCAGTGAGTTTCTGTGGCGGGTATCTCCATTATGGCCTTGATCTTTTTGAAAGATGAGTCGTTTTGCATGTTCGGCCTAAACCACAATATTTCGATGATCAAGTCGGCAAACTCTTTGCAAACAGTCAATAGTGAGTACAAGTCTTTCCTGTCCAAGTGGTGGAAGATCTGAAGTAGAACTTCAGTTGGTAACTTGAGCAAGTTTGAGTTTTCATAATTCAACTTTTGTATTGAGTAGGGATCGTCATTCATATGAGAGACGGATGTGGAGTGCTTTCGCTTTGCTATAAGTGAATTCCTGAGATCTTTGTAATCGAGATCTATATCGTTATCCATCTGAAACGGGATCGGGTTGGATGATTTCATGTGATTCGAATGGTGGACATTGCTGCCCGATGGGACTGGTATTTCGTCCGAATCATTTGTACTACTTGGTGAACTCATGTTAGAAGGGTAAATAAGATACACAGATGAAAAACAAGAATTGAAAAAGGGGAGGAAATGATATCAAGGATACGCTCCCTAATGCAACGTTTTGTGAAATTGGAGCTAGCCGGAAGGTATGCGAGTGATTTCAGGTCAATGATGTGTGGATGCTAGTAGTCTGGTCGCCTTTCCAGGACGTGTTTGAGCTGTTCTTGTACCTTGAGTAGAGTTTAGTTGCTGACTAACTCAATTGCGACAATGGAAAACAATTGCGCCGTGTAAAACAATAACAACAAAATCAGTCAATTGAGAATTGATTTGAAAACAAAAGAACACAAATAGACACTAGTATACGTATCGATGAATATCTAGTATATATATCAATCGATGATATACGTCTGTATTTATATGTAAGTCAAAAAAAAAATCCAATCCCCTAACTGTAGTACTTGAATCAGGTGCTATTTCTAATCGTAACGATTATTTTTTTTGTGAGTTTGGAGTTTCTTGACAATTTCTTCTCTCCGATTATTTTTGTGATTTGAACCGCCATCTGCCTGCATACGATAACACATATGCACACCGAATATCGATCACCTAAAAATATAGATCTAGGCTATACCAAGAGAAATACACAGGAAACGGGTTTCGTACGGCGATTTATTCGGTATACTAGGGAGCATAAGGGATCCTTAAACTTTTGAGTGAGGACTCATGTAATTGTAAATGATTCAAGCTCGTTGATCTAACCCATTTGTCAATTGATTTTTTAACTTGCACAAGGTTGCTTCTACTATTTCTTTTTTTTTTTTTCTCTCTGTAACTTTTTGAATGTTATATGTATTCCTTCCTAATTTATATATACATAGTTAAATAATTCTATTTTCTTTTCTATTATAGTTTGAGCCAACCCATTAGAGTTGACGAGTTTCTTTTTTTAGTTTTTTTTTTTTCTTTATTTTTCTTACAAGAACAGGGTCCTCTGGCTAGAAGCAATAGTAGGAGTGTCAGGGTTGGAGTTGTAGCCCAACGCAGCCGAACTTAACGATAACTGTTCCAACTGTTGCATAAGAACTTGATCCTGTTGCTGTTGCTGATAGTAATCCTGTTGCTGACCTGGTTCCTGTTGATGGGAAATGTTGGATGGCTGTTGGCGTGTGTTGAGGTGGTTGCGTGGTGGTTTATGCTGATGCAGGAGATGTTGTTGCAGTTGTTGCTGCTGTTGCTGCTGCTGCTGTTGTTGCAACATTTGCTGAGCCATCAAAACCAGATACTGTTGTTGGTATTGAGGGTTGAACTGGCCATTGAATGGCATTTGCTGCGCATTCTGACCTTTGAAATGGTTCTGATGGTTCTGTTGCACCTGATGTTGCTGGTTTTGATGTGGTGGATTCTGTTGGTGTTGATGTTGAATTTGTTGATGCGAGTGGTGGTTTTGTTGCTGTCTATTTCTACCACCTCTCTTGTTTCTTTTACCGCCATTCAATGATGAGGTCCTGTTCAATTTGGTACTACTCAATCCAACCTCATCCATCAACTTCTTGTAAGGTTGCATGTTGTTTATATTCAACTCCAACAAAATTCTTCTAACCTGCAGCAAAACAAAGTTTTGGTACTTGATACTCTTTGCCTCTTCCTCTCCATTGCCAGTAAGAATCGAGCTAGACAACACTTTATAGATAAAGACAGGACCAGCACTATTCTCGGGGTTCTCAGCCAAAATTGTTTCTAACAATTTTGAAGGAACAGGGGTCAACTCTTCATCAAATTCATTGAATTTTCCAAAAATGGCATCAATGATTTTTTGTTTCAGTTCCATGTCAGTTCTGTTATTCAAAATCTTCAAAATAGTTAGGTTAGCTAATTTGTGACAACAGAGTGTATCCAAGCGTGGTAAAAACTTTTCAACAAGAACTTTGTATCTTTCATCAACAATATCGGATCCATTGCTTGTCTTATATGTGTCAATAAACCATGTGATCAATAATGAACCATTGTTGTTCAATACCAATTCATTGGAGAATTCCACGATTAGACCGGCAACTAATAAGATTTGTTCTTTGCTAACAATCTCATTGTTTTCATTCTCAGTTGATGCAGCTGTTTCGAGGATAGTTCTGATACTTCTAGCACCAAATCTACCCAAACTAATTTCCAAGAAGTTATCCAACATAACCTCAAAAATAAAGTCATTAAATGGAGAACCAAACTTGAGGCATCCTTGGAGAACATAATTACCAAATTGGTCATTGAACAACTTGACTGAATATGGCTTCAAGCTTGCTCCAATGAGGTATTCTTGTTGAAAATCTCTTTTGGCACAAAGATTAATAATTTTCTGAATTGCCCAAGTACCATTTTTATGGATACCCAATTGTGTCAAGTAAGGAGTGATCTCTTTAACCATCATTAATTTGATCAATGGTGACTCAACTTGCGAGAATAACTTTTGAACAATTGTATTCCCAAGGTAGTCGTAACAGAGCTCAGGAAGTTCGTCTAACATTGCAAGACAGATCTCCTCTAATTCCAATTGACTAAGAGAATCAGGTACTGTGGTGGCAGATGAGGCGTCACCACCATCTTCTTGATCTCCAGTGGATTCAGTATCTTGGTTATTGGGCCCTGGGGAACCCTCTTTATCCAATAATTTTCTCAAATCTCTTAACTTGGGCGAATCAAACTGCCTTAATGGAATAGGATCGGGCAAGGGTCCAAAGTTATCTTGATAGTTTTCATTCGCATAGGAAATTGATTTGGAAATGATAGATTGAATCTTTCTCATATCAACTGGCTTCAGAGAAATTGAGTTTAATCTTTGAATTGACTTCAAAAGTTGATCCTGGAGAGCCAAAAGATCTGTTGGAGGAACCTTTGAAGGCTCTGTCAGCTTATTTCCACCTGAACTTCCTGTACTATTAGCAGTGGCACTATTACTGGTTGGAGTGACGTCAGCTTCAGGGGAAGGACCCTTGACTTGTTGTTGTTGGCTTGGAAGAGGCTGGTCTTCAAACTTAACAAATGCAACATAGATGATAACTCCTGGCACTAACTCTAAATGATTAAAGCTGGCCTTCAACCCCATTGCCGCTTCTATACTTGAACATTCCACCAAGGCAACGTTGGATGTAGTCAATGTGGATACTCTCACACTTTTGACACTACCACTGGATCTATGATTGCCAATTGAATTTGACAATATGGACCACATTTTGAGAGAATCAATAAAGTGGGGCAAATTATCAAACAAAATAAACCTAGTAGGTCCCAAGCTAGAGTTTTCAAAATTAGTGGTTATATTCACCTTCGTAATGTCAAAATCATCTTGCAATATTGGGGCTTCCAGAGGTTGTGCGAAAGAGCTCAAGCCACTGTATTGTGGAAACTGAGAGGCACCAGGATTCAACTGAGAATTATGAGGTTGGAGTGAGACTCCGTTTTGCCTTGGAGGAGCGTTTGGATTCTGTGAAAGCAAGTTCTGGCCGCCATATTGTAATTCTGCAATGTTGAGGGTAGCCTCTGGTAATGTGGGTGTAGTACCTGAATATGTTTGTGACCTATTTCTAATGTTACCATAAGCAACATTAAGGTTGTTGTTGTTATTGTTGTTATTGATGTTGTTGTCATTATTGCTCAATGCTGAAACGTTGAATCTTCCATTATTACCCATACCACCATCAATTCCGCCTGTATTCAACAAATTATCCAAATACGAATTCATCTCATTTGACTGGTTAAATGCAGTTGGAAATAAGGCGTTGGGGTCACTTGTATAATTTCCTTGTGACAAAGCACTAGAGATGGCAGCCGTTGTTGTGTACGATCTATTTCTTGGAACGTTTACAGAACCACCAACACTAGAGGCAGAGACGCCGGTCACATCATTAGATAAGTTGAAGGAATTAGTTGGATTTCTTATCGTGGTATCATTTTTCATTATGTCATTTCCATTATTATAGTTTTTATCATTATTGTTTTTATCGTTATTGAAATTATTATTTGGGTTGTTATTAGTATTATGATTATGCGTGCTGCCATTAGTATCGATAAATGTATGTTCACTGATATTACCGTTGATATTATGATTATTAATATTATTCATATAGCCCGTGTTATTATTACCATTGTCGTGATTATTATTATTATTATGATTACTGTGAATACCTTGTATTGACAGTGGTTGGGCTGAGAGTCTTGGACTCAAGAAGGATCCGCTAGATGCCGAATGAATACTTGCATTGTCGACCAAGCTTGGAGACGCCGTGATGGCTTCGTCGTTCCAAATTGAACTGGTCGAAAACAATGATCCTGATCTCATCCTACGGCTGCTGCCGGTATTTGTGTTCTGAATTGGTATATCAACAGCATGTGTACCTGGAAGTCCCAAAGAGATATGATCCATGTTTGGTAAACCTAATGGGTCATGTGAATTGACATTGTTGTTCCCACTTATCAACGGAGAGATGGCTGGTCCTGAATTAGACGGGTGAGAGGTATATGAGGGCAAAGTTCCTGATCTGCTGCGACCTTGAGAGACTGCAGGAGTCAAGGAAATCGCAGGTGGAGAAGGATTCAATATGTTCAGGCTTCTACTCAGCATAATGAGGGGGGTGCGACGGTGGGGGACGGGAACTTATGTCTTCTTAGTTTGCAGCGATGTACTTTCCAAAAGTCTAAATAGTTCGAGCTTTCAAGTTCAAGAAGTTATCCATATAAGCTCGTCTGTGTGAATAAAGTAAGTTCAAGTGAGTCGAGGTTAGGCGATTCAAATGAGTAAAATAGGAGACTCTTTTTTATTTTTTTGGAGGTAGTAAATATTGGTCTGCGTGGTTTCGTGTCCAATAAATTGTGGTGGTTGTTGAATCTCGGCAGGATAGGATACTTATTCTCTGGGTAGAGCTTTTCCACTTGGTGATAAGTATGTATATACAAGCGTGCTTGAAGTGAATGAATGTAGACCTAACGAAACTAGACTATAATTTCTCCTTTATCGTGGATTTCGGCGAAAGGTGATTGAAACTGTATGTATGTATCACTTTTGTACACCAGTTGCAATTAGTGGATAAACTAGACTTTTCAAATTCGTCAAACTATGTAATTAGGCAGTATAGGTACAAGGTGAGGTAGATACAATCTTTAACAATGTGTAAATCAAGAAATGAGGAAAGAATTGCAAAATAAAAACCACAAATCGTATGAGAAACGAAAGATTATAACGGTAATTTCACAGTTTAGCTCAGAAAAAGAAACAGCAAAGATCAGAGAAGATATTGAACAACGAAAAAGCGGCAGGCCAAAAGTTTGCGCGCACTCCCAGCAAAAGACCTAGACTCGCCGTAAATACTCTATGTAAAAGCGCTCACTGAAAATTAGTTAAGCATAGAATTTTTTTTTTTTCTTTTTCAAATGCGAGTAATTGGTGAGAGAGCAAGCCTGAATACGCTATTTTCGGGACCCTGGGGAAGAAAATAGGGGAAGCTATACTTTGGATCACACAACAAAAGTTTAAAAATAAAGAAAAAAAAAAGAGAGTTTCCTTACAACATTTGAAAGAGGGTGTAGATTGAGTTGGAAACTTCAAACAATAGGGTCCACCACGATCGCGTTTGTTCTCTATTGAAAGGGTCAAAGGAGAATGATGACGAGTCAAGGGGTGGCTGTGACAAAAAAAAAATTGTTTTCTTTTCAGCAACCGGTTCCTAATGTTTCGTAATTATTTGTTACATATTTGAAATTGCCTACAATTGAACTGACATTGTGTTTTATGGTTAAGTTCCCGCTGTAATTTATTTTTTAGTCATTTTTCGCATAGTGCATTAGCAGAACTTATGCAACATAATAAGACAGGGGTAGGTGCACACTCAAAATGTAAATAGAGAAGAGAGTACTACACATAAGCTCAATAGAAGAATTCGGCAGGAGGATAGAACGCCAAAGTGGAAAGTGGTGAAACAATAAAACACTTTGTTCTGAGCTTCTACTTCAGGACTACATACAGGCACAACCAGAGCCGATCTGAGATGCTCATAGTTTCCTAGATAACTTCTACTGGCTCAAGAGTTGCTTTGGTAGAATCTTCTTACTACCCCTATTTCATGAATAATTAACCTCGCGTATGGAAAGATTACCCTATTTGCGTATTCACTCTCTGTTTCACCTCATCACACTTTCTCTTTGTATGTACGGGTACTCTACTTCCATTCAACCTTCTTTTGATTCCATGATGCAAAATCTCACTTGCAAGTGTGGGATTATCTTGGTCGCTTACATGCATTCCGTGCCGAGCTCTTTATCTCAGTCTGAGGTGCTGAAGCACGGAAAATCACAATTGGAATAGACAAAAATCCTCCTGGTGACCGCCACTAAAGGGACAACCATCTGATAACTGAGTACTGTTCGCTCTTTTTAGGATCTCTCTTTTCTGTGTGTGTATTTCTTCCTTTCTAAGGTGTCGTTCAATTGATAACAGTAGCCTGTCTATAATTCAGCGCATTTAGAGTATTAAAGCTCTCATGTAGCAGAACTCTGTGCACTCCAGTATCAACTGCGATTTTTTTTACCACACAGTTGTACAGAAATGCATGCTTGCAGTGACCTCCATCTCATCCAGCATCTCCCTACAATTGTGAAATATAACTCTAGATAAATGAATTCGCCACTATCACAATATCTAGCGACAATCCAAAGAGCTATAAGGAATGAAGACTCGATAACCTTCCGCCATTGTATAACAATAAATCCTGGAGTCAACGAAGGAACTCTCAGATCGTCCTTCTACGAGCCCTCCGAGTTCGACTTGTATCCCTTGCCTGAAAAATTCAGACCCATAATCAAGAACTATCTCAAGTTAATGAAATCTATCTACATACTAAATGATATAGATTCTTCCTTCAACGACTTGAACGAAATGGTGAATAACCTAAACAGAGCTGCCGACACGCAAACTAATTGGATAAACCCAGCCTTGATCAATGCGTCAACGGAGCTTATCAATGTGTACCAGGTGAAGCTGAAGGCAAACCCAGAGGAAGAAATAGAGCTGGCAGATAGCTCGGGTATCCCTGGCTCGACGGGTGCGACCACTTCGTCGCTTGAGAGGTTGGCAACCACGGTCAATAACTCATTCAAGTTGTCCTTGAACGATAAGAACCCAGACCTCAGATCCAGTAAACGTACAGACATATATTTCTTCCTTGGTAATCTCATAAAGATTTACTTCAAGTTGGGCAAATTGGAATTAGCCAAATCTGTGGAAAAGGCATTAAAGGGGACCAGGTTCGATCTCCCTCCACTTGATGACCCAGTGCCAGTTAAAAAGAAGTACTCTGTCACATACTTGTACTATAGTGCATTGCTTTCGCTTGACGATTCGAACTTTGTTGATACAGAGGATAAGTTGGTTAAAGCAATGAATATCCTAGCCTATTATAAGGATCCAAAACTCATATCGAAGCACATGGAGATGATCTTGATGATCTTGATTCCCTTGAGGTTGTACAACAACAGATTGTTACCAATGCAGCTGACTTGGGAAAAGTTCCCAAACTTGAAGTACGTATACAAAGACCGACTCTTTGCCGCGATTTTGAAGGGAGACTTGAAATCGTTTGACGCCTATCAGTCACAATTTCAAGTATTGTTTCTCAAGCGCCACTTGTACTTGCTAGTTGAAAATTTGAAGAATTTATGCTACTTACAGTTGGTGAAGAGAGTATCATCTATCTATGGAGAAATATCTTCGGAGGCTGGTGGAGCCCATATTGTCCCATTATCTGCATTTCAAGTTGGACTTCAATTTTCCACCAATTGGAAACAAAAACCAAACAAAGTTGACTACGAACAACTCGAACCATCGACTTTATATTCTCACCACTTAGATGAGATAGAGTGTGTGCTAGCAAATTTGATCTACGAAGGAAAGGTGAAAGGGTACATTTCACATGGAAACAAATGTATAGTCTTATCGAAGACAAACGCCTTCCCAGTGCAAGTTGTTCGATTATAAAATAGAGAAGAGTAATAGATTTAGAAGTAATGAAGCAGAATCCAAAGAGAATTCTCTTTATGGAGATGAAAATGACTTAGAATGTAGCAGATGAATTGCCTCACCAGCAATCAATCGAATAGAGTATTTATACTATATCCATCATATACGGCCTGTTAACCATCTTTCTGACAGTTAATGGGTGGTGTGTGGAAATAAACTTCGCTGTGTGCAGTTCAAGATCGCCCTCGAACTTTCTTTGCCTCTAGTCGTCTCCAATTTCACTATGTAGCGTAGTTCCTGCATACAACTGAAAATTTTGTGTTGATTCACATCATTCTACAAAAAAAGTAAGAAGAAAAAAAAAAAGAGAATGAAACTGATTTATCATCCAAGCTATAGCTTATAAATATACAAGTGTTTAACTGCTAAAGTCAAACTGTATAGCTCATAAATCAACTACTGAAAGTCTTAGAAAGAACTTGATATTATCATCTTTTTCTTTTTTTAACATTTTCACAGCTTCGAAACTCATTTCAAACTCCCATCATACTTCCGTTATTAATAATACCGTATTGTTTCCAATATGTCGTTTGTCAATATTTGCCGTGATAACACCGATCCGTTCTACCGTTATAAGATGCCTTTAATCCAATCCAAGGTTGAAGGTAGAGGTAACGGTATCAAAACCGCTATTGTCAACTTGGACGAAGTTGCAAGAGCCTTGGGTAGACCTCCATCATACGTTGTCAAGTACTTCGGTTACGAATTGGGTGCCCAAACCACTGACAAGGGTAGATACATTGTTAACGGTGCCCACGATGCCTCCGAATTACAAGACTGTCTTGATGGCTTCATCACCAAGTTCGTCTTGTGTCCAAGTTGTAAGAATCCAGAAACCGAAATCCACATCAAAGAGAAGGGTGTTTTGCAAAGAGATTGTAAGGCATGTGGTCACATTTCATACTTAGATCCTAGACACAAGTTAATTTCCTTCATTGTAAAGACTGTCGGTACCGGTAAGAAGGGTAAGAAGGCTGCCACCGCCAGTGCCATCGCCAGTGGTCAATCCATTTCCGAAATTGCAAGCAATCACAACCAAGCTTCCAACAATAACGCAGAAGACGCTGCCGTCGTTGCCAATGATGACGACGACGTCTTAACCAAGAAGATTAAGGCTGAAGCTGCTGCATTAAAACAAGAAGAAATCCAAGTTGCTGATGATGATTGGGCTGTGGATATGTCCAAGGAAGCTATTGAAGCCAGAGCCAGAGAATTGGAAGGTTTATCATTAGGAAGTGAAAATAAGGAGCAAGCTAAATTCAACGAATTCGGTGAATGGTTATTAAAGGAAGGTGGTGACGACAAGGACTCATTACCAAATGATGTTGAAATCTACAAGAAGATTGTTGAATTGGAAATTGGTGGTCAAGCTGAAACTGTCCAAGTCTTAGCCCAAGTTCTTTTCGATGAAGCCATCGTTGAACAAATCGATGAACACTTAGGTTTATTGGCCAAGCTTATCAACCACGAAGAAGAACTGGAAAAGGCCTTCCTTGGTGGTTTGGAACGTTACTTGGGTTTAGAAAACCAAGAATTAATCCCATCCCTTCCAAAGATTTTGATGGCTGTTTACGATAAAGACTTAATTAGTGAAGAAGTTATAATTGCTTGGGGTTCCAAGGTATCCAAGAAGTACGTACCAAAGGATGTTTCCAAGAAGGTCCGTAAGGCCGCCAAGCCATTTGTCAAGTGGTTAGAAGAAGCTGACGAAGAAAGTGACGACGAAGACGACGAATAGATAAATAAACAAAGCCTAGCGACATAATATTCTATTCCATATATACTACGTTTATGTATGATTGTATAAAGCGAAAAATACATCAAGAAACAAAAGAAAGGTCTGTAGGTTGTAAGAAGTACGAATGGGAGATAAGATTACACTTTATATTGTAGGACGCAGTCCTTTTCAAGATTTTATCTGAATGCCCGATGCTCTTATCTATTGAATACTATACACTTTTATTTACTTGACGAAGCCAAAAAGAACTCACTTCTTAGGCGGCACGGGGCCTCTGTTATTCATAAAGTTTGCCATGTTAGGCATATTTGCCATATTGGGAGGCATAGGAGGCATATTGCCCATATTGCCCATATTAGCCATATTTGGAGGCATTGGAGGCATACCTGGCATTCCTGGCATCATTCCCATTGGCATTGGAGGCATTCCTGGCGGCATCATTCCCATTGGAGGAGGAGGCATATTCTTTCCACCTTGTTTTGAAGGTGGTCCTCCACTTCCTTGTAATAATTGTGCCATGACTTTTTGCGGGTTGAATTCTCCACGTAATTTATCTTGTTTGCATGTGTAGGCAGTCCAGGTAAACTCATCAAACCCATAGTTGAAGTAATCCGATATGTCAGCACCAGGAATTCTCCATGGTTTATTGGCGAGTGTCTCAAGATCAACTTGAGTCAATGGTTTGCCTTCTAAAGTGGCAACTTTATTTATATCGATGGTGGATTCTTGATCTTTTGATACGATTGTGGTGGTGGGGTCGGTTTTGTCAGCTGAATCCTCTCCTGCAGCGCCCGTGCTGACACTGGTCGTTGTGGTGGCGGAGGTTGAAGACTTTGGCGCACTGTCTCCAATGACAATATCGATGTCTGAGTCTGAGTCTGAGTCATCGTCTTCTTCATCGCTATCTTCTTCTTCGTTTTCATCCTCATCGCCGCTTTTCTTATCATTAGTTGCATCATTCGCCTTCTTAGGCTCCTCCTCTTCGTCGTCTTCTGCGTAAATATCGTCCGCCTCTGTGTTGCTCGTCAACTTTCTCTTCTTTCTTGTGGATTGTTCAGTCTCATTATCGGAGCCATAAAGATAAGCATCTTCATCCTCACTAGAATCGCCAGCCATGTTTACTCTAGATATGAATTACTACTACGAATGTCGACTTAGTTTAGTAAGCCTTAGGAGTCTTTTGTATGTGCAATGTACGAAAAAATGCTCTGTGGAAAAAAATCCTGGCACTCACAAACCATACTGACTTCATATGCAGTACGATACCGCCTGTCACATACGTGAAATGCTGCTTGCATCCTACACTATCTATTTTCAGTAAACGATATATGATTCATGCCTTTACCTAATGCTAAATATTATAAATAACCTGAAATGATTTATGTTTTTTAAAGTACTAGAAGACTTCTAGTAAGTAATGTTTTTCATGATTTTTTTATGTAAATTTTTATTCTTTTTTTGCCAATTATTGTGCTTTGTCCCACCTTATATAACTGCACCGTTTTTAAATACCTTTCCCTTAACGAATTCCAAACCTTCACCGTTGTAACTGGTCAAACCTGTAACTTCAACTAAAGAGTCTTCTCCTTCAACAATACCACCGTTCTCCTTAACCCACTTTGTACCCAACTTTAAGAAATCGGTTCTGGCGGTAGTTGGAGTATCGTTCTTGGCACCGTCAGCATTCTTCAATGGAGAGAATTCTTCAGTTCTGTCAACTTCCAAACATCCAAATTTGGCCAAGTCAACAGATGGGAAAATATCGAAGATGAATTGTTCCAATTTGATTCCATTTGGTTCCAGAGGCTTGACGAATTCACCATTTTCGTTCAAAGAAGGGATCTTCTTCTTTGCGATGTGGAATGGTAAGAATTCTTGAGAATCGCACCATTTTGGAACCATCTTGGCCAATAAATCGACTGAGTAGTAATGGTTGACGATATTTGCAGCTCTGAGGAACAACTTACTAGAGTCGTTTGCCTCGGTCTTGTTTGCCAATTCTTCAGAAATTTCGGAATATTCAATAACGCAGGGCTTTTGCAACTTGTTGTCCAAAACGATTAAGCCCACGGATTCCTTGGCGTCTCTCTTTCTGACAACCTTAGTGGCCAAGTCAAACTTCTTGTCGATAGCAAAACCCAAGAAAGTTGGGTCTGCAACCTTAACTAACGCGTTATCGACACAGTAAGCATGGATATGCTTGATCTTTCTTTCGAGCAAATCAGCCAAGATTCCGTTAGTGAGAAGAGCCTTGTAAATACCACCGTTTCCATCTGGAGCGTTGGTGATTTCAGTGTTGGACTTCAACAACATCTTGTCACCCTTCAAGTTGAAACATGGTAAAGTACCCTGGTTGAAGAATGTAACTTGGTTGGAGGAGAGGCCAAACCAGTTGTTGGCGTTGAAGAACTTTTCAGTGGTTTCTCTGGTAGGCTGACTTGTCATGATGTACCATTGAATAGTGGGTGATGAGGATGGGTATTCCTTCTTAGCGAGGGCTTGGATCTTGAGAATCTTTTCAGCTTGGATTTGGAACATGGAGTTAGACGAAGGTAAGCCAATGTTGTAGCAACCCTTTGGATCGGATGAGCCCAATCTTGAACCTTGGCCACCAGCCATAAGCAAAACGGCAACCTCGTTGTTAGCGATAGCTTCGAGCCCTAACTGTCTCCATTGATCCCTAGTGCTGTCGGATTCTTCGAGCGTGGATGCACACTGGGTGGTAGGTAACTGGGTTAATTCCCTTGAGCAAGCTGCGGATGCAGATAAGCGGATGGCTTTGCTGGCGTCTTCAACCAAACGTTCAACATCACCTATTTTAGAGATTTGTGAAAATAAAGCAGCTTGTTCAGCGGAGGTGAGGTGTTCGCTCCCCTGGATAAAGGATATGGAATCAGTAGTCATTATACGTGTTTTGTATGCGTTGTTTATGGTGAAGCGAAAGTAAGCGAATGAACTAGAAAGATCTGAGTTTTAGTCGAGCCTTTCTTTCAGATGATTAACTTTGATTCTCCAGTGATACTAAGAAGTATAAAGAAACTAGTTTCCGGAGCAGATCAAAAAGTTATAAATAACAGGAGAGTATGGCCAAAAAAAAAAAAAAAAAATTCAAAAAAACTTAATTACCGAATAATTTTTTTTGTTGCAGATCAAAACCTTGAACAGGAATGGTAACAATAATAATTTGAGATGCGATAAAGCGAATTCTGTTCAGAAACTTGGGTGTTCTAAATCACAAGACGTGGATATTGAGGGGGTTTCTGTAGGGTCTGATGCTTTATCTGCCTTTACGAAAGTTATGGTGACAGGATTCTTCTCTCATATATACTACAATGCAGCTGAGATCATGGAGGCAGCAGGGTTAAAAAAAGAAACTCAAAACAAAAATTGGTGGCTGGGTGATTCAAACCTTGTCAGCGAAAAATCAACAAATTTCCCTTTTGGTAAAATTAGCACCAAGTGCTAAATATAAATTTGTAAACACGCGCCAAAGGAATCGTAAAAAATAAAATGTTAGTCCCTTCAAATAAGAAAAAAAAATTTTTCTTCGTTGCAGGATTGGTAGGATACGGTGAAGAATAAGAATAAGATTACGCTCGTGTAGCTAGTTTAGATAACGGGACTTACAGGTGAGGAATAATTAGACACGAGGTTATGAGAAGTAGAAAGTCGACGAAAGGAGGAAAGACGAGAGTGATAAGATATGGGCCTCGAGAAGCGTAGCTGCTGACGTATTGGCTATGCTTGTATGGAGAGTGTCGGCGCCTTGATTGCTGCACATTTTTAATTTTTTTGGTGTTGATGATTTTTTGGTGTTGTGTGTGGTAGCTGTCATAGTGAATGGTGAATAAGCTTTTTTATTTCGTACCTGTAATCTCACACTTCAAACTTTTTTTTTTTTGTGTGTTGACCTGAGAATGTCTAATCATGTAAGGCACGCTTTCTAGCCGCTTACGCATTTGGTTGCATGCACAAATTTTTCACTTTTGCTGTTTCTTCGATTATCTGTTTACGAGCGGATACCACCACTAGTTCATTGCAATACACTGTAGTTAGTACTGTTATAAGAGTGATGATTGATATTTACGGAGAGACACCTGATTATGTTAATTTCCATCCTTATCCTACTAAGATATTTCCTCTCAGATAAATTCGTTTGCTGCAACAATTTTGCCCGTGTTTGCAACCTGTCGCTAATGCTTTTACATCATACAATAACTAATCTCGTTCATTACCTTTTTACTGTTTCTTAAATGTTTATTATATTGTTAGTGAACTGGTCACTGTCTATTCGGTTTAAAGTCTCTCTCTTCAGTTCGCCCCTTAAAGGAAAAATACCATGATACTTCCAATCAATGCGGAAAGGTAGAAAGTTTCTTTGATTAATAAATTAGTAGCCTCAGATTTCTTGCTAGAAGAAGAAGAGGAGGAGGAGGAGGATGAAGATGAGCCAGAAGAGTCACTAGATCCAGATGAGTCGGAGGAATCAGAAGATCCAGTCTTGTCGGAGTTGGTTGCAGATGTACTCTTGGATGGCGACTTACAGTTGTAGTTGTGGCCCTCGATCTTTCCCTTGCTGTGTAACAGGTTGAATGGGTCACATGAGAAGTCATCATTTGTAGAAGTGACGTTAAAATCACCATCAACCTCAGTCAAGGATGGTAATGTGAAGTTACCGAACTGTCCAATGATGTTAACTGCACCCTTGATCTTTTCCAAGTCGTGGAATGAATCAGTCAAGTTCTCCAAATGAGTGTTGTTAAAGTATAATAACTCACCACCGATGGTACTCAACTTTGGGAATTCGACTTCAGTTACATCGTCATTGGCGAAGAACTGTAAGTCCCCTCCAATAGATTCTAACTTTTCGAAGGAGACATCTTCGAAGGTGTTGTAAGCAACAGTGAAAGTACCGTTGACGGAAGTTAAGTTTGCTGCCTTCAAAGATGAAACATCTTGAATAGTCAAGTTTGAAGCCCAGTCCAAAGACAGGATATCAACGCTACAGTTGTCACTGTTGAAAGTCAACAGTAATCCTGTGGTGACTGTACTCAAGGCTGATAAGTCAATTGTACTGATGTTTTTGTTGTTGTTAACGTTTAATGTACCAATGGTGCTCAAAGCGGTAACGAAACCTTCTAAAGATGACAAGGCAGTGTCAGACAATTCAATTGAAGTAGCATTTTCAATTCCGTTGTTCAAGTTCAAACTGGCCAAAGAAGGTAATGATATTAAAGATAATTCGTTGACTTCGGATAACTTGGTGAAATCAATTGCGTGTAATTGGGTCAAGGCATCCAAGGATAAGCTTCCTGAAATAGAGTTCAAGTTTGGCAAGTTGACGGATGTGAGAGAGGATGAATTGAAAATCTTGACGTTACCCTCGATCTCTTCAACTTGGCTCAAATCCAACAGACCGATTTCATCTCCTGAGATTTCAACATCTCCTGAGATAGTAGGACAGGAGGAGAGTTGGTTGACTGAAGCAGATGCGGTGATGGTTTTTGAGTCAAATGAACATGAAGAAGAAGCAGCGGTTGCAGTTGCAAGTGAAGCGAGTGCGTAAATTGTAGTTTGGAACTTCATTGTAAATTTAAAAACTGGAAAGAAATCAGCTTTGCATGGTGCTATCCACGTATCGTCGGGATATGAACACCTTTAAATACTTTTCCAGATGTAAGAGAGTTCAATATACCACGAAGTTGCATGAAAGGTAAATACAAGAAATAGAATAGATAAATCTGATTGGCTTTCTAACACAATTGACGCAGAATTAAATAGGTTAAAAGGCTACAAACTTATGCAAGGCACAAACGGATGGTATGAGCATTGAGTATGTATGAAATTCTGTTAGTCGAGGTAGAGAGTGAAATCTTTCAGTGTACATCTTGTCGCAGAACACGTTTTTCGGGATAAATCGCCAGTGCTTGCCATTTTGTGAGTTTAGACTTTAAAGAGAGCCAAAAGAGAGATACAGTGAAAGAGCTAAACGTCATGACCACTGAAGGGAGTGTTTCCACGAAGAATTTTTGAACCTATTCCAAACGAAAAATAAACAGTAAGGTGAGAATTAAAAGCTGGTGTAGGTACGCAAATTCTCATGTAGAATGTAGAACGGTTGCATTTTAGTTTTGAACAATGCTGCATACATGATTGTGACAGATTTTGAGATTTCACGCGTTTTTCACATCAAAACAGTGCGTTTGGCTGAGGCATCGAAGCAAGGGCTCAAAGAAACTGAGGCTATGTTGATCCGGATTGGAAAGGTAAACATAACCACGAAATTATTCTCTCACGGACAAGCCGACATATCCAGATTTTGAGAATACGCCGGTCGGATGTTTCATTTTTAATTTATACGTCTTGGGAACACATCATTGTGAAATCAAGCAATCATGTGCACGTGATCTTAGACTTACAGGCGGAACTTTAAAGTTTACTCTTGAAGTAAGGAACGGAATACGTGCAGCAAAATAATAGCCTACAACATACACGTAACATGCAACTTCATTCTCCCATCTCTTTTCAGTGCTTAAATTGTAGGGTTCTGCCACCAGGGGAACAAAGTTGGAAGATGAATTGCCTCTCGTATAAATATGTTATATATATACCAGTGATTTCAGTGACTGTAAACAACTGTTAGGGTACTTTGTAGAGAGAAGTCTATTCGAAAACGGTAATCAAAACAGTGTAATACAAAGATGATAGCGACAATGAGTCTCCCCGTTAAGATAAAATCTCCACTCACTTCTAGCCATCTCTTCTCTAGTATTATTGTTCCATTATTCCGCACCGTCCTCATAAAAGCAAACCTCACTATGGGCGATCAGGAATAAATCCAAATCGGGAACATACCTGCATGTAACCAAAACCAAAACTTGAAATCAAAACAAACACTACAAAACAAAAAAACATCATTAAAACTATAGCAGATGAAAAAAAAAAAAAAAATTAGGTATACTACAAACCATTACAGAAATCATACCTATACGTTAGGTAAAGTTAAATTGTTTAGTCTAGCATTACCAGCTCCTTGTGAACAAATATCAGCCGTTATCGATCGCAGAAAAGCAAGAAAAATTTAGCTCCAAGAGCCCTTTAAAAGTGACCAGATGAAGCACAAGGTAATGACTCCTTCCATAAGTGGATATGGACTTTTGAATAATATGAATGATGATGATGACGAACATGACCATGATGACTTTGGATTCAACCCCATAAAACAGGAACCTATAGACGACCCTGATGAGGAAATTTCGTTTAATTCGCCTCTGTTGAACAGCTCTCCCACTAAACCTTTGAACTTCCCACGCATTCATCAGAAGACAAAGGAATTCAATTCCAGTTCTGATACCTATACAAGTGACCACAATGAAGAGCAAGCTGTTGACCAACAGGAACCTAAAAACACTCTGTTTGATCGCAATTTCAGTTTTGATGATTCCAAAGATGCCATCAAAACTGTTCAACAAAGTCCTGTGGCGGCACCGGTGGCGGCACCACCAGTAGCGTTGGCTTCGAGCTTGATTGAGAAAGATCCTTTCTCTTCAAAGACACCACTTACTTCAACTACAGATCTAAGTCCAGAGAAGCAAATAAATCGCGTCATTACTTCATCTCCAAGTAAGTCCATTATGAAAAAGGGTAACACTCAATACGGGTCTCCAACCAAGAAGAACGTGGTTTTCACGCTGCTGAATCCTGAGATACATCATTACAAAAAGGAGGAGACAGCAACGGAAGACGAATACCTGTTACAACTGCAACTGCCAGCCGAAAGTTCGTGGAATGCTGTGCAGCGATCCATGGACGAAATTTCGTCTGACGATGACGGTGAGGAACCTCCGGTACCCCCACCACATTCAAACTACAGCAATCTCACAGCAATAAGTGACGATGAGTCTACTTCAAAAGAGCCAAGTGCCCAAGAATTAAAGAAAATAAAACGTAGCAGTCTTACAAAGAGTTTAAGCAACTTATCTTTGAATGAAAAACTCGATGTGTTCTTATCTAATAATAATAATCAAACTAATAATCACAATAACACAGGATTTGATACAGGTACAAAATCGAAGACTACTGCGGACGATTTAGATGCACATTTAAATGATTTAGAATCTGGAAAAGCGTTGCAGACTGACAATAACATTCATAATTTGTCTCTCAACTTACAAACACAAAAGCTCGATCAAATTGAAAATCCATTAAATTCATTATCAAGATCCGGAAATGTCGAATTGGATTCAGGAAATACTTCAAGATCTTCAGTACAGTCATTAAAAGATGATGAACGTATTCTAGTATCTGACAATGTCAGTAAGGTAGCGAAGAGTGTTGAATTAAATGATGGGATTAAGGGCTTCCCCGACCATATGGTTGAATCCTTAATACCTGAAAATGAAGCGAAGAGAGTTCCTAATAATGTTGAGCCTCCGAAAGTGACAACATTAGAGAGAAATTTCGTGGACTCTTCTAACGACGAATTCCACGACTCATTCGATCAGTCATACAATAATACAGAGCAAAGTATTATGGACTTGTTGAAAAGACAACCACCTTCTCAGACTGCGATGCACCTGAATGACTCCATCACTCAAGTAAAGAAAGAAGATGATGATTTACCTTATATCAAAAAGGAAGAAGAATTCGACGAACCTACAATTCCTATTAATTCTGCTGCAAGTGATATTCAAGATGTAAAGGAAGAGCCACTTCACAGCTTCAGTATTCCAGTTCCAGTCAAACAAGAGGTAGAGGAAGAAACGCACTCAACAAACAACAACTTATCGATTCTGCCGGATTTGAGAAGAGACTTGGAGCATATTCACAATCATACGACTGAAATTGCTTCCGTTTCTGGATTTGGTGTGCCAAATGATAATCGTGAAATTAAGCTTGTCAAGGCAGAACAGAAACCAAAAGATATTAACAACCTGGAGGAGTATGACTCATTGCATGAAGACTCGAATCAATTTTCTTTGAGAGATCATATTGATGAGGACTGGAAATTTGAAGATAGTAATGATGGGGACAGAGAAGACAATGATGAGTACACGAATAATGAAATTACACGTGAAACTATCGTTCATAAAGATGACCATGCAAGTATCATCCCTGATGTTAATGAAAAGGATACATACGAGGATGATACCAACTCTGATGCTGATAATGAAGACAACTCGGGAGAGAAATTTTCCGAAGCTGATGTCCTGTCTGTGAAGCTGAAGAGGGAAAGAATGCTCGAAGTCGATTTGTCACCAAATGTTTCAGGGGAGCTTGTGCGGGACGAATCTGTAAAGTCGTTGGCTCCGCCAAAGGTGGAATCACCTATCAAGTCCCCAGTCAAGTCATTATTTGGCTCAGAGAGGGGAACTCCTCTCAATGGATCACCAATCAAGAGAATTCCAGAGAAGAGAGAACCGGTCGTTATTGAGAAGAAGTTCGAACCCAAGGAACTTTTCAAGAACTTTGACAAGGACTTGGCTGAAGTCGAGCCTATCGAACGTACCACTGTTCCATTGCAACTTAACTCTAAAGCTTCAACGGCTCTTCCTGTAAATAAAAACGAAGCAGTGACTTCTACCTCCACGAAAGAAGTTCCTGTGAATTCAACTCCCTCAACAGCTGCAATAGGCGGAAACAATCTTGACGTCGATCATGATGAGGCACTTGCAAATTCCTCAAATATTGCTATAAATGAAGATATTACGTTACCCCCTCTTGAAACAAATAATTACTCATCCTTTGAAGAGCTCAAGAAAACACTTGATATATCGAGTATGTCTTACGAGGAATCCCTTTCCGCAGAGCATGATAAAGATCCGCAGAGCCCAACAAACTTTCTCTCTATTTGGCACTCTCAGGACAAATTCAAAACTTCAAACCATACTAATGATGTCTTAGAGAATTATGAAGTTCTGCAACGGAGCCTTAAGATACCTGCATCATTGCAACCAAAGAAATTCAAAGAAGTCAATGTGATAACAAGACGAATCGTGAGCCCTGGATTTGAAGATCTTAATGTTTCAGGCTTTCTTCCAGAAATATCTCAGGATTCGGGTTTTGAAAATCATTTCAAAGGAATTATGAAATCAAGAAATAACGATGCTACTAATTCATCTGCAGAAGAAACGGGTCAAAGCGCCAGTATCCAACCCGAAGCTGAACTTCACACTATTCTTCCAAAGGACATTAATGATAGCACGGATTCATCAAGGACATTGCCTAAACCTAGATTGATGCCGCCTAAGGCTAACTTCAAGCCAGTGGTTGTGAAGAGATCACAATTCAAGGTGCCATCGTTTGAAATCAAGAGAGGAAATTCCATCTTGTCACCAAGGAACCAATATAATGATATCTTTGCTGATACTGTCAAGCCAAGAAGAAACGTACTGAAACAAAATGAAAGCGAAAAGGAGAACTTTGTGGAGGACCAAAAGGAAATTGTTTTGGATCAACCTCCAACTATCAAAAGCAATGGTATGAGAACATTGCCAAGTATGGATAGGGACGATGTGCAGAAGATTTTGAATACAAAGCGAATCATTAGTCAAGAGGAATACTCCAAACTTAAGCTTGTTGGCTACAAGAAGAAAGAAGCGTTGATTGAGCAGGAAAACAAATATGACCATTTGCAGCAACAAGCTTCCATACACGATGCTGGAGAAGAGGACGACTTTGATGAATTTGAAACGACTAACAATACTTCCATGGTTGGAAGAGAGTTGCCTGAAGGTGCAAGTATCACTAGACACGCTGCTGACCCTACCGGAAGTATCTTGAATCAATCCTTAAAGGAAGCATCAATTCTTCCTCATTTGGCTGACGAGTTGTTACGCGTTCCAGCAGCACTCCATTCGAAGGATCAGTATTTTAAAGAGTCTGAATTTAGTAGTCCAGTAAGGGACGTTGCTAATAGTAGTTCTGAGATGTCATCAAGAGTTCTGTCAGTCATCCACACTAAGAAGCCAGTAACTTTAGCTCCCAAGCATGTCATTTCTCAGCACTTCCCCGAACCGGATCCCGAATTATGCCATGACATATTCAAAACACCACCAAAGGAGTTGGATACCACGCTTGATAGTGTAGAAGATGAAGAGGCCCAACAGCGCTTACTAAACTACGATAGAGTATCGGCAGTTCACAAGAAGAAGAAGATATTACAGGTGAAAGAAAGTTCATCAACTCCAATAAAGTCAAACAAGAGTAGAGTTAAAAGTTCACCTATTAAGATTGGATCGCCAGTGCAAATAATAAAAACAAGTGATGGCGGCGTAACCGCTGTGTCACCAAAGAGGACCCAGCGCACCTCTTCTTTCACTGGTAACGATTTGAGCTATGATAAGTTGAGAGATACATCTCCTCAAAAGAAGATCAATCAACTTCATACCGTTAATGTTCCTTCAACTTCCACTAACAATACCGAAGTTACTGCTTCCTCATCTGCAGATTTACTCTCTTCAGCTTCCATTGGCAACACTACAAGGAAGGTATCTGGACAACTGGGTCTGGATATTACGATGACTTCATCGCACCATCAAAGTAGAAAGCCCCTCCTGGAACGTGGTAGATTATTCCTCCGCGTTGTTGGTTTGAAGAATTTGGACTTGCCTGACTTAAGAACTAGAGAAGCAGATTTCACAATGACATTAGATAATGGAGTCCATTGCATAAAGACTCCAAGTTACAATTTGAACGATCGTAACATTTCAATCGGGAAAGAATTTGAATTGACAGTGGGTGAAGGAGGGTTGGAATTCATCTTAACCATGAAGGCAAACTATGAAAAGGCTAAGGGGGGTTTGAGAGAAGTGAGAGAAAGAAAAGTGGTTAAGTCCAAAAACAGAATTAGTAGAATGTTTGGTTCGAAGGAGATTGTTACGACCACCAAATTTGTTCCTGTTGAAGTAGAAGATTCTTGGGAAGGTAAGTTTGCTCAGGATGGTTCATTTGCAAGATGTTACGTCGATCTTGAGCAATACGAGGGTAAGGCTACGGGAAAGGTTTGTAACTTTGATATTACTTGTTTCAATGAATGGGCCACTGTTCTAGACTCCAAGGGAGATGCCATCAAATGCAAACCCTACAGAATTGGTCAATTGGAAGTGAAGATGTTATTCATTCCAAGAACCTTGAATCAGGAAGTTTTGCCCTCGTCCATAAAGCTGGCCTACGAAAGTGTATCTGCATTAAGAAATGAACTTTCGCTCTATAAAGAGGGCTACTTACACCAAGAAGGTGGAGATTGTGAAATTTGGAAGAGAAGATTTTTCAAGTTGCAAGGTACAGCCTTGATTGCTCATAGTGAATACAATCATAAGACTAGAGCTAAAATCAACTTGGCCAAAGTGGTCGAAGTTATTTATGTGGATAAGGATAATCTGAATGGTCAGAATAATTTAAGAAACTTCAGTGATGTGTTATTATTAGAGCATTCATTCAAAATTAGATTTGGCAATGGTGAATTGATCGACTTCGGTGCTCCTAATAAGCAAGAAAAGAAGGAGTGGATTGCAATAATTGAGAAGATTATTCATAGAAACAAGTTCAGAGTCCAGCCATGGGTCAAAATAATGTTGGAATGTAATAACATACAACCTTACAGTTAGAGATACAATACATATATCAATGAGAGATTGAATACACGACAAACATAATACGATGAATAATTTAGGATTCTTGTACATATCTAAGTAGATATATACGCGTCTTTCAGGTGACAAAGTCACTTTGTATTGTGGATTGCTTTCTCTATATCTATTTCTTGCAACCAGCAGATGTTTAGTCATCTTCATCTAACCAACCCCTTGCTCTCTCAATGGCCCGCTCCCATCTCTTCCAGATTTTCCTTCTATCAACGTCAGGCAATTCCGCAGTGAAGCTGTTGTTGTCTTCGTGAGCACTCATTTTTTCAATGACATCATCAAAGTTCTTCCAAACTCTATCATTCTCATCTTTGAAGGATAACCCAGCAGCAATTGCGGCACCCAATGCAGTACATTCAGAAATGGCAGCCCTCTTCACAGTGACACATGGACCTAATATATCTGCTTGAATTTGTAAGACTTCGTCTGCCTTGGACATACCTCCATCAACAGCTAAAGATGATAATGGTTTCTTCTCGTTTTGATTTGATAAGGCCTCTTCAAGGAAATCTTCACTTCCGCCTGCATCACTTGCCATTGCTCTCAAAATTGCTCTCACTTGGAAGCAGACACCTTCTAATGCAGCTCTTGCAATATGAGATGAAGAGGTGTATTGTGTCATACCAAATATCGTACCTCTTGCTCCACCATCCCAGTATGGTGCGTACAAACCTGAAAATGCTGGTATGAATACGACACCACCAGAATTGTCCACTTGAGACGCCAAGGGTCCAACATCTTTAGCATTCTCGATCAACTTCAAGTTATCTCTTAACCACTGGATAATGGAACCTGCAACTGCAATAGAACCTTCCAACGCATAGTGGGGCTTACCATCTTCCCCATCTAATGTGGGGAACCAGTAACCTAAAGTTGTCAAGGTTCCGTGGTCACTAATCAATTTCCTGGTTCCTGTATTGTACAAAAGGAAACAACCAGTTCCGTATGTGCACTTAGCAGAGCCAGGCTTGACTGCTAGTTGACCAACCAACGACGCAGATTGATCTCCTAGACATCCACAAATAGGAATACCTGAAATAGTCTTCAAAATGTCATAAGCTTCTTGGGTAATCTTATTGTGGAAACCCAAGTTGGATAAATTTGGCGCGGCAAAGGCACCATAATATTCTGAGGAAGAAACAATCTTTGGTAAGCAAATTCTTTGTGGGTCAATTCCCCAAAAGTCTAACAAGTCATCATCATAGTCCTTTGTCTCCAAGTCCATAAAATAGGTTCTGGACGCGTTGGTGACATCCGAGACAAATGACTTCTCTTTTGTCAAATTGTAAATCAACCAGGTATCCACAGTACCGAACATTAAGTTTCCAGTACCCTTTTCATATTCTTCCTTAATTGTGTCATCATTGTCTAACAACCAACGCAACTTAGCACCAGAGAAATAAGTAGACAAGGGTAAACCGGTTTTCAGTCTTAATTCTTCCTTCTTTTCGTCATCGATGATTCTTTCTAAATGTTGAACGATTTCTTGGGTTCTCGTATCTGTCCAAGTAATACCGTTACTTAATGGCTTACCAGTCTTTCTAGACCACACAATCGTGGTTTCTCTCATGTTGGCGATTCCGAGACATTTCACTCTGTATTTGATCTTCAAATCAGGATTGGTGTTGATTTTTCTTAACGAGATTAAGCAGGCAACAAGACATTGGACTGCATTTGCAAGAACGTGCACAGGCATACATTCGGACCAACCAGGTTGTGGGAATCTTAAGGTTGGACCGACAGAGGCAGCATTATTTTCAATCTCAACGTCGTCAGTGATGGAGATTGCAATACCTTCGGCGGTGAAAATAGGTTCATTGTGCCTCAATAACGAAGATCTTCTTCTAAATTGCTCCGTGTTGCTCGACTCAGCTGGTGCTTCTGACGCGGTTGTCGAGTATTCAATTTGATGCTTTGCAATTTCTGAACCGTCTTCTGCGAAAAGGATAGCTCTCGCAGAAGTGGTACCAATATCTATAGTAGCAATAACGGGGTGGGATGGAGCGTTCGATTGACGACGAGGCATGGTTCAAATTCGATCTAAAGTTTCCGTGAATGTTCTAAAATTAGGTGAAATGAAAATAATATAAAAATAATAGTTCTATTAAGCAGTAGCTGATGATAGCTGATAAGGAGAGGATTCGTGTGTGGATAACGTCCAAGCTTTCTTCTTTATATATATATATAAAAAAAAAAAAACTTACTAAATGTTGCTGCTAGAGTTATTTTATAACCGTTGATGGGGTTAAGTAGCAAACGTTGCAATCTTTTTTCTTTTCCTCGTTTTGGTATAGCCTCTTAAAAAAACTATATTATGAACCCTTTCCTGAAGATCTCGAATACAATAGGAGAAAAGAAAATTCAATAAGAAATAGTAAATGAAGTAAGCGAGCTCGAATAAAAAGCCACTACTAGATGTTGAAAATTTTGATGACAGCGATTCGGCCAATGCTACAAATTGAAAGTAGTGGAGGCAATTCACTTGAATACGAATTTCATATTAATTTTTTTTTTCTTTTCTTTTGCTTCAAAAATTCGGCAGATAACGTTTTCTTGGAACTCTAAATGCAAGTCGAAAAAAGTATGGGGAAGTGGTGATGCGTCGAGTGAGAGATGAAAGAGAAATGGTTCAAAGTTACTACAGAAAATCTTCAGTATGTGGTTATGATGTGCAACGAAGTGTGTGCGTACTTTTTGTCCAGTTGTTGGTTGCTCAGATGCTTGGTATGTATATGGTTACTTGCTATTCGTGATTCTTAGGTGAAGCAAAGGGATGCATATAAGTCTGAGAAGGTTGCGCAAAGTTACATAAGACGTGGAGGCGGGTCAATTTCGCTTGTAAATTTTTTTCTCGGTGGGGGAGCCCCACCCCGGGGCAGGATGAGCTGCTTATTTATAGTAGCGAGCATAGAACGATGGCTGCACCACCAACACCAAACCACTGCCACTCCACTACCACCACAACCTCAACCTCCATTAGCACCAGTTTAAAAGTTTCGTTGACCGATACGCAAAAAAGCTGTTTTTGCTAGGCCAAAATTGGGTGTGGGTGGTTGAATCAAAATTGACGACTTGAACAGTAAATCAGCTAGAAGTAGATGCTCGAAATGATCATAAAAAGGGTCTCGCCGATTCCTCTCAAGGCGATTCAGACTTGTGAGATTCAAGATTATTTCCGGCTGACGGATATACTTTAGCCCTCCTCTCTCCACCACGAATGAGTCGTTTCTCCGCGTCTCGATTTGCAGTGAAATTTTAAGCGCACCTGCCTTTCTCTTTAAACTTTTTTTTTTTTTTCTTCTTAGGCAGGAATTCTCGTTTCAAGTTTGGCTCACGCATTTTGTCATGTTTCCTCACAATCGTATTTGTATTGTCAGAGACCGCCTCACATCGTAAACACCACCAATGTTTCAGTACCTGTGTGCCAAAACGAATGGTGCTGTTAAGAAAATAAATAATACGTGTATAAGCTTTTGTGGAATGTGAATCCATTTTTTTGATACTAAGAAATAGCATATAACTCTATATGACTCTCTCTCTCTGACTGTTTTTTTTTGTAGTAGGTCTCCTTCTACCTTGTAGTAGCTAATTAAGCAGTACAACTCGAAAATGGCTAAACTTGAAATTGAATCACCAAACCCTACCTTTGCCAACAAGAACAAGAAGGCGATCCGTAACACTGGAATCTGTCTCGTGATTTTGGTTGTTCTTTACTTTGCTGGCTCTTTCGGCTACAAAGCTCATGGTTCTTACACTCACGACGAAAGCCATCATGAATTTGATGCTGCTGGCGGGCAACTTGGAATGGGATTATAAGGATAAACAAGTTGCACAGTAAATTCCTGGGATATCGCATATAGTGCAAACGAATAGATGCGTTTTATTTTTTTGGTTTTGTTTATTAGTTTCTTCTATGTAATTAGAAAGGTAATATAATGGATTCAAAGACGAAATTATCAACGTCTGAGGTGACGTTCTACCGACATTGAACTGTAGCTCCCTCGATTACGAGCTCTGCAAGGCTAGCAGTTCGTTACTTATGAGGAGTTCATGCGTAAGCATGCTTTGCTTCCTCTTCTTCGCTGTCATAGTCATCAATGTCAACAATGTTGGAACTGTAGCTTCCGTCAGCTAGCAAGTCCTCATCGAACTCGCACACATCCTCATTATCTTCGTCTTTTTCTGCATCCTCCCCATCGTCGAAGAGAATGCTTTGTTCTAGATTTATAGGATTCAAGTTTAAGTTATCAAACATTAACGATGTGTCTGCAACTTGTGCACGGGTAGTTGGAGTGCGGGTGGCAGCAACTTTTCTTGTTGGGGATAAATTCACCATCATTTCATTGAATATCTTCGTAGTCTTAGTATTGTTGTTGTTTATGAAATTCATAATCTTATTGTTGTTTTCATCTATATTCTTACCAACATCGTTGACTATACTTTTCAATGTCTCTCGGGGGATAATCTTCTCTGTGGTTTGGTTCAATTGACTGTGGAATTTATTGATGTAATCTTGAAGGGGTGCCTGCTGCTTGCTTTGCAAGGGCTGTATATTGAAAATGTTCGATGCCTTGTTCTTTATTATATTCAACTTCGAGGGAGAAGCGACAGAACTCGATGGAGCAGTGGCAGTTTTAGCGCTTCGTGCTTGTTTCAGCGCTTGCACTTGTTTCTCTTCAATTTGAGTGGACAACTCCAATAACTCAAACTTAACCAATTCCACTTGCTTCTCAAGCTCAATTAATTGGCTGTGCTTTTTAGCATATTGCAGTAAGATGTCATCGCTCGCCGGCGAATCTTTCCTCTCTTCTGGCGTTTGATCCACAGGAATATAGACAGGCAAACCACGGTTCTTAGGGGTGTTTAACTCTCTGCTAGCCCGACTTGGAGATAAAGAGAACTTGGCTAAACCTGTTGTTTCACTGAATACTCTTTCTCTTTCACCACTTGGTGATTCCGCAGCAGCATACTGCGAAATTCCATTCCCTGGAAATATGGAGTAAGATTTCTTGTTGCTAAGTTGTCTCAGCGTAGAAATAGCAGACATCTTATGACAATACGACGATAGTACAATAAGATCAAATATCAAAGAAAGAAGTACTCTAATGAAATAAGGAACAGTTTTGATAGAGGAATATATTGACTTGCATCAGAACAATCATCAGCAAAAATTGTTCCATTATCGATGATTTGTTCAACGTCTTTTTTTTTTTTGATTATTATTTCTTTTTTCTTGGTCAGTACATGACACATTAGGAGACCTAATTGTGGGAGATGCACCTCAAAAGTGAGAGTCTCTTTTGAGTGCTTTGGGTAGATGCTCAAGGCATAGTTAACTAATTATTTGCATTGGATGCTAATATTTTCTGGAACAAAATCCATGTTGTTTATGTCGCAATTTTTGCCCTTCTGGGAATAATTGTAAACAATAATACCGAATTTGTCACATGTGCAACACAGATATGTCCGGTAATGTTGTTGGCTTTAGGGGGTCGTGCGCGCTAGGTTTTGTTGATTTTCCTGATTAAATAGCAAAAAATCAATCTATAACGATTCCAAAACCTTCCAACACGCTCGCTTAAAACAAAAAAAAAAAAAAGCAAATATCGATTGCTTTCGGATGATCCAGAAAAAAAAAATTTTCTTAGTATATCACTCTTTCTTTTCCCTTTGCTTCTCCTTCTTCTACAATTGTAGTATATTTCATCCATATATTCCATTTTTAAGTCGATTATAAATCATTCATCATGGCCTGTTTAGCTAAAGTCAAGTGCTTCGTCACTTCCTTCTTGTTTGCCTACGCAATCTATTTATTGACCTACAAGTGTCACAAGTTAAACGAAACTCCATTCGAACATGGTGTTCAAACCGTCTTCCACCCATTATCTCATACCCACAACCAATTATGCGATGGTTTAAATAAAGGTGTCAACTTTTTAACTCCATACGTCGAAAGCGTCCACGCTAAGCTTCAAGGTAATGCTTACTACAAGCAATACGAAGTCCAACAAAAGGTCGATGTTGCCTCCGGATACTACGCAACCTATGCCCAGCCATACGTTCTCAAGGTTTTCCAATTAGTTGAAACTTACGAAGAATTGTTAGTAGCACAACTCTTAATCGTTTGGGGTAAGATTCACCAATTTTACTTGAGTGAAATTGCTCCAAAGGTTAAGCTTGCTTAAGTAGTTTATGTTACTTTTTAATGTATTATGGAACACGAAAGTATGAGTTAACAATAAAAATATCAGGATTTTTCACAAAATCATTGTAGCTGAAATGGGCACTTAATGGAGCCTTTACCCAGTTGTACGTGTTTCGAACCTCAGATACTATGGAGGACGAAAAATTCTACCGTGAGTATGTTGTCTCGGCTCAATTTCTCGGCTCCATGCTAATTGAGCCGACACTGAACCCCTCAGTGACGAACCGATAATATTGGAGTATCCATGTTTCATATTTTGTCGAAACACTTTCACAATAAATATACTATAATACAAAAGTTGTTCATATTGTTATCAAATGTAGAGTAAGAGAATTTCGTTTGCACTTAATGTTTTGCCAAACTTTAATTCTCAGTCAACAACGTCTCTATCACTACCAAGAAACTATTTTTTCAAAAATTAATGGGTTTCACTATAAATTATATCTATATATTGCTCTGCTAGCTAAATTTAATAATAATACGCTTTCAATCCTCATCTTCTTCTTCTTCTTCCTCGCGAAGTGGAGCATCAAGATCTTCCTCCTCTTCGATTAAAATCTCCTCCACTACATATTCGTAATCTTCACCTTCGCTTGCTGAATTGTCTTCCACAGTAGCTTCTTCGGCCACTTCCTCTTCCTTGTCTCCTTCTTCTTCCTTATCTTCTTCCTCCTCCACCTTCTCCTCCTCTTCTTCTTCTTCTTCTTCTTCCTCTCCTTCTTTCTCTGTTTGCAACAATAACCTCTTTTCTTCTTCCTCCTTCTCTAATCTTATCCGCTCAATTTCCTCATCGAGTTCAAACTCGGTTTGGGTTCTCATTTGATACGCAAGATTGGCTTTTGCTCTTACTAACCCCAAATACTCAGTATTGTCGTTAATTAAGAAATTTGCATGAAAGTGAATGTTTTGTAAGTATCCTTCCCATTCAGCAAACCCGTTGGGGATCACAATGCTTTCCGCATCTTCATTTTCAAAGAGGTAGTTGGTTTTGTACTGGTATACGTGATTGAAGATTTCATCTCTGGTGGTGAAAATGCTCTCCTTGATCTTGTGGAATTCCTTCCAGGCGTTCCACTCATCAACGTCTTCTCCAACCTCTTGTTCAACAATTGATAAAAGAGTGTGTAATCTTGAAGAGAATTCTTGAATAGTCAATTCAGCAAAAGATTCCAAAACATCAATAACATCCTGTGCCTTTTTGAAGTATTCCTTCAATAATTCACTATTAGCTTCAGTAAGGTAAGCTTTGATCAGGTCAACTTGCCCTTGGACAAATTCCTTGGATTTGGTGATTTCGTCTCTCATGTCTTGTCTGCAAACATAAACATTACCGTCATCCCCTTCGTCTTCTTGCGATCTGATATGTCTCTTTTGCTCTTTGATTTTTATCGAATCTTTGTCAATGTACTCGATTAATTGGTTCATATACTTGTAGGCTTCAAAGTTGGTCTTTTGAATGAAGGTGAGTTTTGCACTAACATTAGTCTTAATTGACTCCTCCAATAATTGGTGAGTGAACTCTGCAATGTCCTTGTCCAAGTTAGTCCAAGCAGCAACACAAGTCTTGTTCACTTTATTTCTCCAGTAACTTAATTCCTCTTCAATCTTGTCATATGCAGTCGAATCAACTTCGGCATTGAATGATTCAGTATTGAGGCCAACTTCCTCAGCATCAGAAGTCTCCTTCGCTTCGTTTACGACAGTGATGGTCGAAGTAACCCTGAGAGTGAGAGTTTCTTCGGCATCGTCGTATTCAGAGTCTGACGATTCTTCTTCCTCACCTTCTGTTGACAACACTTCCTTCACTTTAGAAGTGGCTGACTCGAATGTTTCTTCCACTTCATGCTCGTACTCTTCTGCCTTTTCCTCAACAACATCAAGAATGTCTTTGACAACTTCAACAATACTTTCCTCACTTTTGACTTTAGGGGCATCGTTTGGCTTGAACTTGAGTAAAGTATACAACTCATCTCTCAAAAAGTGATGCTTGGCTTGCAACTTTCTCTCATAAATATCGTTTCCCTTTGTATACAACAAATCGAAAACTTGGGACACATATGCAACTACAAGGTCCAATTTACTCAAGAGGTAGTACTCATGCAACTTTGCAGTGTATGGTGAAGTGTGATGCGAAATCCATCTTTCAGCCTTGATGTAGTTTGGCAAAATGTGATTAGTGTGGAACAATTCATATTCATAATGCAAGCGGATCAGAAGCACTTTCGATTTAATAACAACATAGTCTGAAATAATGTTGAACCAACGTTCGCAAAAGTTCAGAGTCGCGTCCAAGGTACTTTCCAATGCTGGGTAAATAGTGTCGTTGAATTGTTTCTCGGTAAGTGCTTGGATGAATCTCAAGTTTCTCTTGGTCAAACGCCATGAATCACTGGCGAACGCAGAGATGCCGGCAGAAATGCCCCACTTCCTATCGGTACTTTGAATATGATCAATGATTTGGGTGTATTTGTCTGTTATGGCAAACTTCTCATCCAATTCTTCCCATCTAGGAGTTACGTGTTCAGTAACCAAGGGATCAATGTGCTTATCGTAAGCTGGGTGAACATACTGGTGCAAGCCGTAACATGCAACATCATTGACGCTCGGGTAAGTCAGATACTCATTGACAGTTACCGATTCAAACGGAGAACTGGTGATCTTTTCATTTAGTGGGCAAATTGACGTGGTTAAGTACAGAGTATATTGGTAAACGGATACTGGGAATATGATCAAGATCAAGATGCTTATGACTTTACACAGGAAAAAACATGATTTCTTCTTTGTCCTTGTCACAGCGACTTCAACTTTTTTAGTCTTCGTTGGAGTGACCATGGTCTGTAGCTTGTGGGTGATTTTTGGGTTCCTGCCGTGAAACAAACGTTGACTTCTAAAGCAGTTGCTATTGAGAATTTTTTGCCTCTCTGCCAACATCTAGTTTATTGCGTTTGTTTTCTGCCTCATTGTAAATCGCTGATGGTTCTGCATATTGCACGTTCAATGGGAGTTCTATATCCTTCACTGGATCCTGTATCTAACCCAGCGTTACACATGTACACGCACGGTGTACACCCTTGGTTGCAACTCGGAACTTTCTTTTTCTCTACACTTTACCACTAAAATCACATTTTTATTAAACATTATAAACAATAAAGAAAATTTTCATATAGATATTTTTTTTGGTATCGAAATTAATTGGTATGTCTCTAAGTATTTAGTTAGACATACATTGAGCAGGCCAACAGAAGTTTGGTAACTCGGTAGAAGAAGTCTCCCAGTATCTCAAAGAGGCGATGTCAAATTCGTTGTCAGTTTGAGAGGTTTGTTGGTGCTTTTCTTGAGCGATAAGTTGTCTTTCAACACCAGTGCCGAATTCTTGAGACAAAGTGTATTGGTATTCGGTTTCGAAATGTTGGTCCCAGACGGAGTGTAAAACACTTTCTGGTCTCTTGTTCCAGTCGAATCTGATGGCGAAATCTTCTGGTAAACAGTGGTAACCTCTTTCTTGCTTAGCCTTAACCAAGATAGTTGAAGACCATCTAGCAAAGTTGTCAACCTTGCTCTTTGAGGAACCGTCCCAGAGTAATTCTTCACCGTCATAGACACCAGTACCTTCAATACTTAAAGTCTTTAACTCTTCATGGAAGTTATCGAAAAGTTTAGCTGATTCGACTGTTTCGAAATTAACGGTAACTTTAAAGATGTCTTCCTTAACCCATGCGACATCAGAGACGGCAAAGGATGCTTGTGGAACAGAAGATTTGAATTGAGATAAGATACCATGACCAATGTTGTCAAACATACTTCTCTTACCGACGTGGACGGAAGCACCAGCATCAGCTTGGATGCCGATAAGTCCCAAAATTTGGGCACAGACTTCGGCAGCAACTTCGGCAGAAAGTCCTCTCTTAGATAAGGCTTCAGCTTCTTCATCGCTGTGACCATATAATTCCTTCAATTCTCTCTTCAAGTTGTCCTTTCCAACTT
Organism: Dujonia boleticola; assembly: GCA_029581775.1. Taxonomy (NCBI): domain Eukaryota; kingdom Fungi; phylum Ascomycota; class Pichiomycetes; order Serinales; family Debaryomycetaceae; genus Dujonia; species Dujonia boleticola. The sequence goes on along the minus strand of JARGRU010000006.1, from coordinate 61,908 downwards.
CAGCACTGATGTCCTTGCCAACAAGATCTAAAACGTTGGCCATGACTGCAGCAGCAACATTGGAGTCAATTTCTCTCTTGTGACGGTGGCAAGTGTGACAGTTGTCGGCAGCCTGACCACAAGTTGAAGATGGGAAACCCCAGCCAACGAAAATGTTAGCACAGGCAGCAGCGCTGATACCAAAGATACCAAGGATGTTTGCGGCAACACCAGCAGCAGCATTAATATCAATGTTTCTCTTTTCAACGTCATCACCTAAGTCAGCCTTGGTCAAGGAAACAATAGTTGCAGCAATCTTAGTTGCGACATCGTCATCAACGATATCTCTCTTTGTTGGTGCTGGCTCTTCAGTTTCAACAAGGCTTAAAATGCTAGCAAGAGCTTGAGAGAGAGCTTCGGAATCAATTTCTCTCTTGGATTCAACCTCAGTTTGGGTGACAGCTCTTCTGGCCCTTGGATTAACTGGAGCTTCTTCTCTACCAACCACGCTCAAAACGTTCTTAAGAACATCTGCTGCAGTGTCAACGTCAATCTCTCTCTTTCCAATATGAACACCAGCAGCGGCTCCAACTTGGATACCAAAGAGACCCAAGATGCTTGCACAGATTTGGGCAGCAACGTTAGCATCAATATTTCTCTTGGATAAGGCATCAGCGGATTCTTCATCGTGTCCTGCTTCAATTAAGTGCTTCTTAATGAGGTCGGCATTGATTTCAGATCCAGATGTAGCTACACCAAGGACAGTAGCAATAGCGTCAGCAGCGGCTTCAGCTTCTCTCTTGTTTGGGTTTCCGTAGTGTCCACCACCGTGGCCATGTCCACCATCACCTTCTTCACAACTGTCACAGTCTCCACCTGAAGGTGGAGGGGAGGAGGAACCACCACCACAAGAACTAGATGGGAAACCCCAACCAACGAAAATGTTAGCACAAGCACCGGCACTAATACCGAAAATACCAAGGATGTTTGCGGCAACACCAGCGGCGGCGTTAATGTCAATGTTTCTCTTTTCAACATCGTCACCACTTTCTTCTTGCTTCTTGTAAAGATCAAGAATTTCAGCAGCTACCTTGGCAGCAGCATCGGCTTCAATTTCCCTCTTACCGACGTGGACAGAGGCGCCAGCACCTGCCTTAATGCCAACAATACCAAGAATTTGGGCAAAGAGTTGAGCAGCAACATCAATGGAGATGTGTCTCTTTCCAACTTCAGTTTCTGATTCACGACCAACAAGACTCAAAGCAGTGGAAAGAGTTTCTGTGGTGTCCTCAGCATCAATACTTCTCTTACCAATGTGAACACCAGCAGCGGCACCAACATCAATACCAAAGATTCCCAAGATAGAGGCACAAATTTGAGCGGCAACGTTAGCATCGATGTTCTTCTTGGTTAATTCAACGGCTGATTCTTCAGATTCGCCATATAATTCAACCAAGTACTTCTTGACTAATGGAGAGTTAGAGTAGTCAGGTGAAGCCATGTTCAAGACTGCAGCAGCAGCATCAGCAACGGCTTCTCTCTTGGAGTGGTGGCCGTTACATGTCTTACAGTTGTTAGAGGATTGACCACATGAGCCAGATGGGAAACCCCATCCAACGAAAATGTTAGCACAAGCAGCAGCACTGATACCAAAGATACCAAGGATGTTTGCGGCAACACCAGCAGCAGCGGCACTAATATCAATGTTTCTCTTGTCGATTGCACCATCTCTCTTTGAGAATGCGAGCACAGAAGCAGCAATACGTGCGGCGGCGTCACTGTCGACGTCTCTCTTACCAATGTGAACAGCAGCACCGGCCTTTGCATCAACACCAATAAGGCCAAGAATTTGGGCGCAAATTTGTGCAGCAATACTTGCAGAAATAGATCTCTTACCAACGGAGACACCTGCTTCAGCGCCAACGTCGAGACCAACAAGACCTAAAATGTTAGCAACGACTTCGGCAGCAGCATCAGCTTCAATATGTCTCTTCTCTTGAAGAGCAGAAGTGTCGATACCAGCCTCCTTCAAAATGCTTGCTAATGCCTCAGCAACTGCAGTAGGGTCAAGTTCGTCGTCATCTCTCTTACCAATGGAGATACCTTTTTCAGCACTAACATCGACACCGACAAGGCCCAAAATATTAGCAACAACTTCTGCTGCAGCATCGGCTTCAAGATGTCTCTTCTGGTGTGCTAACTTGTTGAAGTTACCAACTTGAACAAGATCACCGGTGGCACAAAAGTTAGCAGAAGGTTCATTGGAAGCCAAGTCAACATAGCTGTCATACAAGTTCTTGTGGTTAGCAGCAACACCTGTTAAGAATGTTGAAGCGGCAAATGCAACTGCGATAGAGGCGGATTGTTGGAAAAGCATTACCGTAGTTATAGAATAAAATGAGTGTAAGAAGTAAGTAGCAAATAAAAATGAAAGCTGGAAGTACTAAATTCAAGAGATAATATCAAAGAACGAGTGACAGGATTGGGGGGTATTATTCTCTTTATTCCTAAGAAAGTTACTGATGTAGCTACTTCTGTTTGATTTATGCCTTGAGAGAGTGAAAAGCTTAAAAAAAAGTGTACAGAATAGGATTTCAACTTCTATTTAAAGCATTTGGTCCATGACCATTTGTAGCTACCTTTCTTTGACGATTGTCACTGTCGGTGACCCGAATCAACAATAGAACACAATGAAATTTTATTTTTTAAAGATTCTAGCTAACCATTAGAGATACTCGGTAGCAACTTTTTCTTGTCTATGTTTTATTGTTCCGTTTTGGAGATGATTTGGGCAAGTTAAGCCTAAATACGCCTAATTTTGCAATTTCAATCGGAACGTGCCTTGTTCTGAAACTGAAATATTTCTTATGCCGAACCTTTACAAAGTGTTGCCTCATTTCTGATACTAGTTTATCTACAATATAGACTGTTTCAATGGTAGGAACATTCCGATAAAGACGAGTTTTATGGTTTGGGGGACATAATAAAGTTTTGTATACCACGAAAATGTTGCAAAATCCGTTTTAGGAATGTACAACAATGCAGCATGCGAAGTTCGCGAAAATTTTTTGTTGTTTACGCAAAATAAGAAGCTCGATTTCGTACGCGAATAATGAAATTCAGAACTTATTCCACTTTCGATAGAAGCTGATAACGTGAAAATTATATATTGAAACTATACCTTTCGCCCTCTTGAATCTGGAAGGTTGACTTGATCCTTTAGTGGGAAGTTGTAGAAAACCATTTTCAAGAGTTTTTGGTAATAGGACATGAAAACAGTATGCCATGTTGACAGAAAACAAGGTGCAAGCGAAGGAAGTATGCAGGGGTAAGGAATGCTTGAAAAAAATAAAATTCCACAGGCGATAAATCGCAAACTCATGCATCTATAGATTTTCAGGTACAGCGGAATTGTAAGATATAAAACTGTCTGGTCCAAAATCAATACAAAAAGAAAAAAATGGAACGTGAAAGAAACGGAGTAAATAAGCTTGTAAAGCTTATTAACTTTTGTGTTTCGTGCTGCTCTATATTTAGGCTGCAATAGCTGAAAATGGCATGATAAACTTAAATCGTCAACAAAAGTAAACTTTAACAACTGAAAACTGACAGAACCGCGGTAGAACTCACAAAAGTTCCTATTGTTTGAGAAAGCAGCGTTAAAAAAATAACTACAAGCACCGAAATATACGTTTGACTTGCTAAATTAACGCTCAGAAACTGGAGCCAAAATTCCATGCAATGCAACCGAAACCATTGAAAGCCCACCTTTCCCATGCGATGCTCATGAATGAGAATTCTAGGAATATTAGTCTAGGCACATCCCGCCTTAGCTTTACCCATCTTGCATCCAAGTAGATATAGCCCTCCAGGGGTAAGCGGGGGTATACTAGATTTCGTCTAATATCCCCCTTCAAACCCATCTTGTTTCCATTCTCCGCACTCTTCCCTTCCTACATTTTGGAGTTTATTTACGTTTCTTGTTACAGCGTTCTACAACCTTTTCTTATGAGAGTATGTATGGCATGGGCCTGCATAAATGCCGAAGCGAAACCTAAAACCTAATCTATTTTTGATCAGACTTCTCATGCAACTTTAAGCGCATAAAAACGAGAATACGAAGTACGGCGGCTTTTGTCACATTGATCGTACAGTGTGGAATATCCTTTAAGCTAAACTGTATATTGGTGACTTCTTTGGTACCTCAAATGTACGCATTGGAGAAGTTTACACTCGTATAAATAATACGGTGTGTAAGTTAAAGAGATCTTTTTTCAAGAGGTACTTGCATAAGGACAAATATTTTCTATTTCATCCATCGAATTGGTTTCATTCCGAATCCAATTATTAATTTCAGGCACTATCTTTGAAAATCATGAAATCGGCCAAGCTACTTTGAAATTCAATTCCTTGACCTTAACCCGGGTACGGAGGTTTGTAACTACATCAGTAATTCTGTGTGTATAAACTTTTATAAAATCATATGCAAACTTCCAAAATGGTCTTTTGGTGGAATGTTCCGTAATTACAAGTAAAACAATACAAAATCGCGAAAATTGAAATTAAGAGCGTTCTCCAAATGCAGCATATTTGAAACAAATCAATTGATCTTTCTGTATTTACTTTTGCATTAAAACAGAAATCGACAGTATGAAACTCCACTCGTAACCCAAGTGAACCCTGAATCAGCTATCAAAACTGCTTATTCGCATAAACCCGCTCCTCGTAGTAGCAAATTATGCGTGCTCTATACGAGGCAGGTACGACAACGTTGAGAAGCTAGCAGTGCAAGTCGTGTGCACTCTTGCCTTTGGTGCAATGCTACATTAATACACGGCAGGTATTTGTTTACAGTACACGTTCTAGGGAACATATTGAGAAGCGCTCCAACTTAGAAGCGCTCCAAATTGTTAAGTACAAGAAATAAATCCTCAAAGGGGGGTGGGCCATATGGCTTATGCTCGGCTCCAGTTGCTATTGTACTTGTATGTTTGAACTATATATTTCGTAGGTGAACAAGAAATGGGTTCCAGAATAGCCCACCTGCAGGAATGGAAACGAAAGTTGACTCCGTATCGAGTTTCTTTTTGACACATGTGACCTATGCACAGGTTCAGAACAGAGTATCGCTGCATCGCTAGATGCTCGCTTGATGTTCACAAGAAGTATAACATTTTGATTGAGAAGATCACATTGAAATCTCAAACCTCTATTGTTCCACCGTAGTAGCTTTAAGGATGTGGCTCGTTGTTGCATCTATTGGGCCTTCTGATGTAAACAGGATGACCCCCTCCCCCTCTTCCGTCGATCTTGAAGTAGGCTTTTCTTTTCAGTAGAGAATTTCCTGTATATACTCGGAACAATTTACTGCTAAGCCGAGGGAAGATATCGAGTGTCGAGAAATAGCTTAGTAGTCATCAAAGTCCATTCTAAAGGGCTAAATACGCAAATGTTCGTTCCGTTGTATGCCCAGCAATTTCTTTGATGTGACCGGACGATGACTTTGCGCTTACGGGACTTGTAGAAATGAGAACTTGCAGGGCCAACAGTAAATGAATAATTCAATTGTAGAACACATCGACAAACTGAGACGAAGCCCCAAACTCTCTATGTAGGACGAAAGATTAAGAGAAGATGTCTAACTCGCTAAGAAGAAGCCTTTCAGCTTCAAAAAAATACTACGTCGAAGCTAAGTAGCAGGCTGATAACAAAAACAAAAAATCGATTCGAGTTCTATTGTCCCCTTTTTGGGATAAAATACTTGACACATTCAGTAGACCAAATAGCGAAAGTCGCTTGTAAGCCAAATTTTATAGGTCCAGATTTTATAGTGCAATTTGGATATATCTTGACAGGCCGTTTTTAAGTTTACATACATGGACGGATCAACACCTCTTCAATTCTATGTTCAGACGAATGTTGAGTTCATTATCTCCAAATATGGATGCCCAATTGCTTTATTTAGCCTACTATAACTATTATCTCCTCCCCACAAAATATACTTGCATAGGTAGTACGGAAAACTGTTCTCGCCGTTCGCCGAAATTCTGTCCCCCAACACAATGCTGATAGCCCTACTTGTCAATGAAACAGTGAGTAACATGGAATATTATAAAATAAAGGAAAAAAAAAAAAAAAAAAAAAAAAGAAAATATCGAACAAAAAAACCGCTGCGTCGTGTGCCAATCAAGATAACACCAATTCGAAATTACTCAGGACTAACGGACTTCGATCTCATTGGTCGATAAGGAATCGAGCTTAATTTGGTGAATATATTAGGATTTTTAATCGCACATTAGAGCGAATCAAACAAAAGTATATTGAAAGCAGTTCCAAATAGGAGTTTCGTAGTGGAGTGATACATCTGATTTTTGTTGATTGTTGGAAAGGGCTTTAACAATTGAAGCATGAGTGTTTTTTTGGGGCGGAATTAGAAAACTACTTGGTCAAACCTCTCCAACTATTTACCTCAAGATTAATCGCTCAAACAATACCCACCCGCTAGCAATTGTGTTTAATGGACTCAAATCGATGTGAACGGAATTTTTAACTCTGCACTAATATTCCGCTGACTCTTGCACTCTCTCGCTTACGTAGATCTTTTTTTAATTTCCAGCTCTACCAAGACTCTTATTTTTTAGTACGTTTAATTTATGTATCGGGTTCAGTTTCCGAGCATTTACCCTTTTAACCGGGAGGTCGGTAAATAACTTGCGCGAACAGCAATGAGCAAAACCTGTCTTATTTGGGATAGAGTCACAGGATTGGACTTTGCCTTCTTTATCATCCGCTAAAGTTAACACAAATTGGCAATTTAAACATGCGATCCACCCGCGCTACGAGGATTTCCAAAGGCGGCGATTCTTGATTGCGCAGGTGACGACGACTGGGCAGACATTAAAAAAAAAAAAAAAAAAAAAAAAAGAAAGAAAAGAAATCCAAAAAAAAAAAAAGAATATATATATAGATAAATCCTATTTTAAACAGCTTATCGTTTGCCATTTGCTTTCTTCTTTTTCTTCTTTAGTTTGATTATTCATTCTTTATACAAGTGATTGATTCACAAATACATATATAACAAAAAAACAAACATAAAAGAAATAAAAATGGTTGCTATTACCGAACAAACTGCTATCTTGCAAAAATATCTTGATCTTCCACAAAATGGTAAGATTCTTGCTGAATACGTCTGGATTGACGCTGATGGTAACACCAGATCCAAGTGCAGAACTTTAAACAAGAAGCCATCATCTGTTGAAGATCTCCCAGAATGGAACTTCGATGGTTCCTCCACTGGTCAAGCTCCAGGTCACGACTCTGATGTCTACCTCAGACCAGCTTCATACTACAAGGATCCTTTCAGAAAGGGTGACAACATCATTGTTTTAACTGAATGTTGGAACAACGACGGTACTCCAAACAAGTTCAACCACAGACACGAATGTGCCAAGTTAATGAAGGCTCACGAAGGTGAAGAAATCTGGTTCGGTTTAGAACAAGAATACACATTATTCGACCAATACGACCAACCATACGCTTGGCCACAAGGTGGTTTCCCAGCTCCACAAGGTCCATACTACTGTGGTGTTGGTACCGGTAAGGTTTACGCCAGAGATGTCATCGAAGCCCACTACAGAGCTTGTTTATATGCTGGTGTTGAAATCTCCGGTATTAACGCTGAAGTTATGCCATCCCAATGGGAATTCCAAGTTGGTCCATGTACTGGTATTAACATGGGTGACGAATTATGGATTGCCAGATACCTCTTACAAAGAGTTGCCGAAGAATTCGGTGTCAAGATTTCCTTCCATCCAAAGCCATTGAAGGGTGACTGGAATGGTGCCGGTTGTCACACTAACGTTTCCACCAAGGAAATGAGAATCCCAGGTGGAATGAAGATAATCGAATCTGCATTAGAAAAGTTAGCCAAGAGACACAAGGAACACATGTTATTATACGGAGCTGATAACGAACAAAGATTAACTGGTCGTCACGAAACCGCTTCCATTGAAGCTTTCTCCTCCGGTGTTGCTAACAGAGGTGCCTCTGTCAGAATCCCAAGATCTGTTGCCAAGGAAGGTTACGGTTACTTCGAAGACAGAAGACCAGCTTCCAACATTGACCCATACTTGGTCACCGGTATCATGGTTGAAACTATCTGTGGTGCTATCCCAGATGCTGACATGTCTAAGGAATTTGCTAGAGAATCTTCTTCTTAAGTGTGTATTATTTAATTATTAGTTCAGAATACAAAAATACAAAAATTGGAACGTTAATTGTTAACTTTGGGTTATTATTGTAGAGAAGTAGGCGAGTTTTACGCTACACTGACGAGAGAGCAAAAAGTCGGAGCTTGTGACTGGATGGGGGACCCTTGAATACTCGAAGACCAATTGAGTTACCAACCCCGGCGGAAATGTGTATGCTTCGCTGGCCCCGACATGTATCTAACTCCGGCTTATCAATTTTCGACATTTTTAATATTTTTTATTGCTAAACGGAGGGGTATCAAAATTTTATTATCTCGAAATAATTTTTCCTTATCTAAGGAATGTTGCACCAGTTAGATAAAGGAAGTGTTACATGAAAAGTTTAAATAGGAGAGGTTCGGGTTTTCAGGTGATCAACGCCAAACGCCTATGGAAATAGCTTCATGTACACGGTAGTGAGGCTAATAGGGGGGGCTTACGCGACATATTGTATGCTAGCTACCGAGATCAATTGAGTAATTCGTCTTCTCTTTGCATGTTGAAAATTCGGTGGTGTAAGGATGTGCTGCATAGCAAAAGTCGACAACTAAATGAGAGTGATAGCAATGCATTTTCCAGAAATCGCAAGTTTTGGCCGCCAATTAGTTTAAAAAGTTTACAAACTTGGACAAAAAAGTAGGTCTCTGTAGAAGTTAGCACCCCCCACCTATCAGTACCAATCAGCAAGTAAGAAACGTTCTATTTCTACGGAAGTGGATGTTTTGGATGATGTAGGAATTTTTTGACAAAACACAGTTTATCAAAGTAGCATGTTTTAATTTGCACGAAAACAAGCTGGTCTCGTATAGTGGTTAGTACAGTTCGTTGTGGCCGAACAAACCCAGGTTCGATTCCTGGGACCAGCAGGTTTTTTTTTTCGAGATTTTTTTGTCAACTTTCGAGATAGTTTGAAAGTCGTGCAACAATCAAAGATATAATTGATTAATAGATTGAGGGACCTAAGAAAATTGAAACGAAAACCGAGTGCCTCAAGGGTTGAAACTTGATACTGGTCCTGTAGTCAATTAGATCATCTAGTCCACCTTTTTATTACCAAAGATGACAGTTGAAAGCGTATGTACCTTACTAAAGCATTGGGGAGTAATCAATAGAAAAACTTCGTTTATAAAAGACCTCACAATTGGCTCCGTGTATTGTAAAGTGGAAACGAAACGGCCAAATACGTGATAACTTTCCAGGTTGAGATAAGTTCCTTTATATCTTATATTGAATGTTATACTAACTAAATTACCTTATAGCCATTCGCAATCGATAGCACCTACTTGGCTGATCGTAAGAAGGAGATCAGAGAAAAGATTATTCCTTGGGAAGGCTTGGCTAGAGCAAACGTTATCTCTGAAGACGATGCTAACCATATTAAAATCTTGGAAAAGCAATCCCTTGAAAACAAAAACTCAACAATCTTGTCGCAATTGGAATTGTACACCAACACAATCTTGAATCTTTTAAACAAATTGCCAATCAATTCGAGGGATGAGGTATTGAAGAACGTTTTAGTATTGATTAACGACTTTTTATTAGAGTTACCAAACCAAGAGTTCACTAAAAGTATATTGAACTTGGCTCAATTGGATGACTCCCTCCCATTTGACCCATTGGTCAAGCATTTGGAAAACACCAACCTTGACATAAAAGTTTTAGCCTTATACAACTTAACTATTTTGCTTGTTGCCAACGGGAAGGATGGCAAAAAGGCTGACAAGGAAATTTTAATCAACGTTTTCGACATTCTCTCAGGCCCAGAATTCCTCGGAAATTTCAAGGATACCAACTTTCAATTCATCGCCGTCCAATTATTACAAGAATTAGTCACCATCAAACAATACAAAGACATATACCTGCAAAACAACTTGATTTCCAATTTCAAGCCGATCAATGAGTTAATTGCACAACTGTCCAAATTGCCAAATCTGTCTGGATTACAATTATTGTACAATGTCTTGTTAACATCATGGATCTTATCGTTTAACGGCCAGATCAATAAGCAAGTGCTCCACAACTACCCAGAGTTAATCGGTGGGCTCTTGACTATCTCAAAGGATTCCATCAAGTTAAAGATTGTTAGACTTTCTATTTCGATTTTGAAGAACTTTATTAGCTGTACTTCTGGCAGTAACAACGAAAAGTTCAAGGTTATCAAACTTATCTTGTTCCATGACGGTTTGAGTATCGTGAAGGTGTTACAAGAAAGAAAGTTTGCCCTGTCCACAAGTGATGAAGAGTTGTCCAACGATTTGATTTACTTGAACAATGAATTAACTGAAATAGTGGAAAATAAGTTGACCTCATTAGACGAATATTTGACTGAGTTAGAAAACCCTAATTTATTAAGCTGGTCCTCACCAACACACAAGTCAACCGAGTTCTGGTTGGAGAATTCCGGTAAATTTAAGGACTCTGGATATAAACTTGTCAAGAAGATCTTCGAGGTTTTATCAACGAACAACGGAAGCGCAATACAAAAGGTTATCTTATTAAACGATTTACAGTTCTTGATTCAAAACTTGGGTAATGATTTAATCGGATTCATAAATGAAGGTAATGATGGTCAATACAAGTTGTTGATTATGGGTTTATTAGACAAGAATGAAGGTGACAGTGAATTGAAGTACCAAGCATTGAAAACCATCCAATTATTAGTCGGACACAACTATTAGAATCCAAGGCAACGCATCAACTTGTTGTTAAAGTTAGCCTACTGAGAAAACGAAAAAAAGTTTGCAACATAATACAAAAAGAAAACACATATATAAAGTAACCTCAAAAGTTACGTTATCATTTAGTTCTAGATAAACAAAAAAAAAAACATTTTTATTTACACACAATGTGAACCCTCCTCCCCAAAAAAAGACTTTGAAGAGATGAAGTGACCTAGTATACGGAGGATGGTGACCTGTAATAAGTAGGAACATCTGCTCACGAACTAAGTGTAGTGTGGAGTAAATTGATTTTGATTGTGAAATCGAAACGCGGATTATCATGATTTTTTTTTTTTTTTTTTTGTTTTGTAAACAAAAAGTACAAAATCAAGACAAGCTCATCAAGGAAGGTTTTAGCTAATTCAAACAGGCGTACCTATGCACAAGGTTAAAGATGGGGCCAAAAATCCAGGATACGATGAAGTTCCGAGAGAATCGGCTAGAAACCTTCGAAAATGGGGCGTTTCAAGGCAAATCCAAACAGAAACGATACTGGACACACGATAAACCTTCCCCAGAAGTGCTAGCAGATCATGGCTTTTACTTCACGCCGACGAAATTGAACGTGGATCAGATCACATGTAGCTGTTGCAAGAAGAAGGAGACCAATGTTGGGGGAGTAGAGAACATAGCCGCTCATCATTTAGAGGCAAACCCCGACTGTGCATTATCTAATATAATATCTCAACAAATCCAACACTTGTTGAGTGAGCTTCCACTGGAAGAGTTTTGGAGAACGGAGGCGTCCGAAGTCATGCAAAATCCAACGTCAAAAGCTTCCGTCGATTTAAGAAAGAAAACATTTGCTCAAAACTGGCAATTTGATAGCCTGGCTTCGAAGAAGGGTAAGAAGCAGGATGGCAGTGTTGCCACCAGTCTAAGCTTAGCACAAGCAGGATTTTATTACTGCCCCATCAGGTACGGAAACGATAGAGTGCAATGCGTTTACTGTAACAGTTCACTAGATACATGGCTGTCAAATGATGACCCACTACACGAGCATAGGCTGAATTCTGCAGAATACTGTTACATCTTGGACGTAATTGAACAAGAAAAGAAGGGCCCGATAAAGAAAACCTCAAAGAGAAAGAAAGCAATTTCTAAGGAGCCAGAAGAAACTCCGAACGACAAAGTTAATGAATTCACGAATGAGCAAGATGAAAGCATACCGACGAATTTGCATGATGAAACACTGATAGATGACGAAGGCAAGCAAGCCAAGGTAGTAATCGAGGATGAGAGTGGGCAGGATGAAGCAAAAGCAGAAACAAAAGCAGAAACAAAAGAAGCAGATGATAATGATGATGAAGAAGAAGAAGAAGTGGTCGTATCTTTCACTAGACGAAGCAGAAAACCACGCACCAGAAGGTCTGCATTGAATGAAGAGTCCGAGGGATCGCAAGATATATTGGAATCGAATGATGAGAAGGAAAAGTCCATTGAGTTTGTAGGACTGACTTCCGACCACGAATCTGAAGCAAAAGAAATGTCTCAATCATCGATTTCTGAATCCTCATCTTCCGAAGACGACTCCGATGTACTAGAGTATGCGTTTTCAAACCTGGTACAAGATTTGTCATATAGCGAAGAGAAAGAAAGCAGCGAAGAAGAAGCTATAGTACCCAAAGAGACGCAAAAGAAGACGAGAATGAGTAGCAGACATAAAAAGGAGACTGCAAAGGACTCAATCGAATCAACTCGCAAGGCAAGTGAGCCTGAAGACGAAGGAATATCTGCAACCGAGACGACTACCAAGAAGACAAAAGGTAGGCAGGCGTCACAGAAAAAGAACTTGGTACTAGAAACAAAGAAGGGAATAACTAGGTCTCTGAAAAGCATTTCTGAGGATAAAATACTTTCATCAGATGTTGAGGGCCGTAGTAGATCCGCAATAGAGACTAACGACATTTCTTTGACTGTTTCATCAGTTCAAACTGAAGTAAAAACGGAAAATTCCACCAGGTCGAAAAGAAAACAGAGTGAAGAGAAAAGTGATATTTCACACGCGTCAGCTAAGCTCCCGCCAGCTAAAAAGTCACGTAGCAGGAATACCTCGTATGATTCTAGTGATTCATTCTCTATGGATTCCAGTTTAGATTCGGATTCGTCCGAGGAGTATATCGTCAAAAGCAAGCCTAAACCAACCGCACCTAAAAAGAAGTCAATTGCCATCCATAATAACATTTCATTTGACGATGAGCGTTTTGAACAGATCCTAAAATCACCTAGAAAGTCTAAAAAGGTCAAGATTAACACTAATAGAGATCTGGGGAATGCTCCTTCCTCACCACTCTCATTTCATGATATATCGAATCAAAATCTTGGCGATTATGATGAAGAAAAGATAGAATTCTTAGAGAGTAATTTGAACTTGAAGTCTCAAAGATCAAAATCACCAGAAGATGCACCTATCTCATCTTCTAAGACTGCTGTCAAAGACAAGTTTATTGAATCATTGTCGTCTATCTTGAAACCTACAAGCCTCACAAGGTTACCTGGGCCGATTGCCATTTCACCTGTGAAAAAGATTCCAGAAAAGAAGAAGGTGGGTACAAGAACAACTGGGAAGATCAAAGAAGCAAAGGGATTGTTTGACACTACTTCTGTATTTGATGACGATGACAAGCATGTCGACGGAAGTGCCGCCAAAGCTTTCGATGCTAAGATTATCATTGGAAAGAGAGCAAAGAATTCAAAAAGTACAAAGCGAAAGGATGAATATCAGGCTGCCTCAGATTCTGATGAATTTGTGGACGCAAATGACGGAACAGAAGTGAACTTCTTGGCTGAGCTCGCCAGAGAGGAGATATATGATGAAAAAGTGAAGAATCAAAAGGAGAGCTTTATTTCAGCAGGTATCGACCAGAGATCAACGGCTGAAAAAGTGAAAACTACAGTTGAGATAGATAACGAGGAGATCCACAATACTATCGGAAAAATAGAAGGAGATCATGAAGTTGCTAGTGAATCAACTTTCGAGAAACTTCCTGACTCAGAATATTTAGAAACAAGCAGGCACTCCGGAGAAGAGCTCATATCCACAGCCGTGGAAAGACATGAAAGTTTCCAGGATGAAAAGTTAGATGTGAAAAGGCAGCTAGAAAACGAGGAGAGTAATTTCCAAGCTCATACTGATATGGAAAATGTGGATACGGAAGAGCATATTGAACTTCATGAAGAGGTGAATCAACCAACGTCAGAGAAAGCGAACGAAAGCGTTGAAAGTCCAAGCTATAAAAAAGCTGAGGTGAATGTCATAGAAGAATCTGTTCAAGTTGATCCCTCTCTAGCTACAGGAATAGCGACTGAACCGAAAACTACTTCAGTCACCCCTATTCTGAAGCAAGCCCCTTCTCAACCTTCACCCGCATCAAGATCCTTTAATGCGGCTCCAAACCGGGTGGAATTTTCTCATCCAAATTCTAATCTTGAAACCCCGTCAAAAAGGTCTTTGATAACGGCCAAAGCGGCCGAATTCACCTATTCTTCAAAATTGAAGTCTTCGCCGTCAAAATTCCCTGAAACATCACCACTCGGCCAAAACTCAACAGAAAGTGAAAGATCTACAGAGGGTCGCACGCCACGAGAACAGAGAAGGTTTGAGGGCTCACCAAATGCGAGACAAGAGAAGAGAATCAAACTTCTGCCGCAAAATTTGGACTTAGGTTACTCAAGTTCGAATTTTTTGGTGGCAAGTACACCGCAAAAGAAGATACAAAGTACCGGAAATAGAAGCCAAAAGAATCTGCAAAACGAATCTTCTTCAGCCTCACTTCAGGGCTCTTTGAAGTGGAAAAAGGCTTCATTCGCTCGACTTCTTGATAACTTAACAAACATGGAATCAACCTCTGAGTACCTTCATTCGTTATCGACGTCACAGTACGAGCTCAATGATGACTATGATGGAGAATTGACATCCTTTATTTCAAACATGCCTGAGGATGAAGAAGAAATGACATTGCAGCAATGGATCAGATCCAATGCTGCAAACTGTAGAAAATTATTGGAGCTGGTTTGTTTTGATATGATTGAATCTTACAAGCAAGAGTGCGAGAAGGCGATTAAATTACTCGAGGAAATGCCAACTACAGATTGAGTTGGAATAGAAAACAATTGGAGCATAATAAAGAGCATAAAAAAAAGCAAAAAATAGAATATATTGGGTAAGAAATTAAGTATATATGTAACATATATATAGGAAATTAGGAATAACAGGTTTTTTTTTTTAATTAAACAGTGTATTTCACAATGGATTCTCATACATTTATTGTCAGGTGCATAAGATTTCGCAGTGAATGTTCATTGTGAGGCTTAAGGCTGTATTCTGCCTCAACAACGAGCCATACATCATTAATTTTGTCGCTGAATTCTCTTCACCTGCATAATGTATAGTTAGTAGCACGCTTATCACCCAGAGTGTCAGCAACTGGTTCGCAATTCGTTTTGCCCTAAAATACACCACAGACGTACATTAGAGAGCTAGTAATTTTACAAAATTATCATTGCAACGCTCAATTTCGTAATAGAGGGTGATTCATTATTGCAATTTATTCACAGAGTGCTCATCTACCGATTGTGTATCTTGCCATCCTTGAATTCGAAATAATCCTTGGTCAGCTAGAGTTGACACTGGATTTTTTTTAGTTCATAGCCCAGCGAGTGACATCCCCGTACATTAGAATTGGATTGGGCCTGTGAATGAAGATAGAGCTTGTATACCGTGAATCATGTCATTTTGGCCATTTTCAAATTCGTTAAACAACAACAGCAAACTACAGAAGTTTTTGGACTCTGTACAAGATCCATCGGCAGTGTCTGTTGAAGATCTAGTCAGTGATCTGGAACTCCTGCTGGAATTGATCAGTGAACTTCATAATATAAAGGGAAATTACGGTAAGAATGCAAGCAACTTTCCTTTCCTGCAACAACTTCAACAGCAGCAGCAACAGTTACAACTGCAATTGCCGTTACCATCGCAGGAACTGTTGTCACTCCATTTGCAAGACGACGATCATGCATTAACCCCAGTCTCCAACAACAATAACAACAATAGTAATAATGCTGAAACAGCATCCGTTTCGTCATATAGTGAAACCAACAACAGCTCCCTTAGCAAAGATGCGAGAGGTTTAAAGCTTATAGAGATTTTGATACAGCCACATATATTAAACGGATTTCTCGACTACATCGTGGAAAGTGTGGTTTTCTTTCATGACTTGAGCCAAGAAGAAGAGAAAAAGCTAGAAAAGTTGGTTAGTGAAACAGCAGATCCTACTGAGAAAGGAGAAGAGGAGGAAGACGACGGTGAAGAAAATAGTACAGGAGAAACAAGCAATGGTCCTCAGGGAGATGTTCAACACGAAGAGGATACCATTACTGCCAACGGGGAAATTTCAGAAGATGTTATAGACGAGGAGCATGAAGAGGATATAGATGAAGAAGAGTCTTCGGAAGAAAAGCTTCGCCGATATATACAGGTCTCCTCAGATGTTCTTTCCATTGACTTGTGGATCATTTCAAATAGAATCATCGAAACCCCTGTCATCATCAGCAAACTTTGGCTGATTTTGTCTTTGCCTAACTTGCTGGAAAGCTCACCTTCTGTATCATACCTAGTTCATATTTTGGATCAACTTATGGACGCTAATAGCATTGAGCTATTGAACTTTGTGAGGAGACAACCTGATCTTGTGGACACGTTTTTGGATAAAATTGATATACCAATGTTAATGGATTTCTTCTTAAGAATTATTCAAACCGATAAGGTTGACTCTCCAACTGGAATTTTGGAGACCTTGCTGCTGCAACACTTAATCAAGAAGTTGATTGAGATTTTAAAACCACAAGACTCACAATTCGAAGTATGCGCTACTGGTATTGCAAACTCACAATTGTTTTTCAAGCAGACAGCGGCAACAGACTTTATCAAGGCATTAATAACAATCAGTTCAAATACAGCTTTGGCGATTAACCTTGAAACCAATATCGGACCTAATCAATTAACGAGAGAGTTGGTATCGGAAGAGATAATTAAGACTATCATGGAAGATATTATTTTATATCGGCCCCCACCGCCTCCTGAGTCTTCCTCGAAGGCAACTGCACTCGCCAACGCTAGTAACTGGCTAACTAATAAGCACGGTATTAGCAACTGTGTTGGGATTATAATTGAAATCATTCGAAAAAATAACTCTGACTACGATCTGAACTGCGGAACTTATAGTGCAATGTTGAATAACGGTGATAATGGAGGCGCAAATGGTGGTGCGGGTGAAGTTAACTCATATGTTATGTTTCAATGGCTCAAGGATTTTGAACAGAACCCCCCAGGGATTAGAGACCCTATTTACTTGGGCGAAATGCTTGAAATCTTCTCAGACCACTTGGGCGACCTTTCAGAGTTGATGCATGCTACTGCAGAAGACTCAAAAGAATTGGGGTTCACAAATTTCAAAATTTCCGAATTGATTGCTGAATTATTGCATTGTTCCAATATGATTTTACTTAATAGTAAAAAAATCAAGAAGGTTATCAAGGTTAGAGAGTACGTAAGATCGCAACAGAGCAAGAGATTGAAACGAGCAATCAATGAAAGTATATTAAGCGAGAGTGACGCTCAGCCATCGAATCCAACGATCAATGGATTGGATGATGTAACCCACGGATTGGATGATGTTTCCTTAGACAACATAAGTATTGGCAGCAAGAGAAGAATACCACCAATGAGCCAGCCACAAGATGGATTTGACTTAGACGCCGCCAGCATAGACGATGCCACAACTTTTGAGCTTGCAAATTTGGCTAATGAAGGTGATATAGACTCTGAAGACGAAGAGCCTGTAATATCACCTGAGAATCCATTTGTTGGCGCGGACCGCGATACAACAATTAGGGCCAATCCTTGCATTGGAGACAAATTTAAAATAGACTTAGTTGACCTGGGGATCTTACAGCAGATAATTCATAAATTCACCGAGTATCCATGGCATAATTTCTTCCACAACGTCGTATTCGACTTGATACAACAGATTTTCAACGGGAAGTTAAACTCATACAATTCCTTTTTGATTGTCGAGTTATTCAAGAAAGAAAAGTGCAATCTTACTGGTATAATTCACGATGCCTATAGGCATGAAGTAGAACCAAGACCCGGATACATGGGCCATTTGATCCTCATCAGTGAAGAAATCGTAAAGTTTACACTGTTGTATAAGCCTGATTTGATATCACCAATAATTGTTTTGGCTGTGGCATCTGAGGAATGGGAATGGTTTGTGAACGATGTTTTGTTGAAAACGAGAGAAGTTTATAATGCTGTTTTAGGTTCTGATCAGGGCTTCGAAGACGAAGATGAAGATGAAGGAGAGGGAGCCAACAGAAGAAAAGGACGAACAAAGAACGGAGGCGATGATGATGACGACGATGACGATGTATTTGGGTTTGACTCTTCAACAATTGGGTATCTTGACCTTGAGTCCTATGATCATAGAAGTGGAGCACCACACGCAGGTGATGAAATCAATAAAATCATAGTGTTGGGAGACAAAGACAATCATGAAAGTTTCATCAATGACACATCAAGTTTAACCGGCGAAGAAGAAGACGACGAATTATTGGAAGAAACACATTTACCTGATGTATCTATGGCTATAGCAGGAACGCCGAAAGCTGCAACGGGGGACGACAATATTGATGAGGATGACGGAGAAGTTGAAAATGAATTTTTAGAAAACCTATCAGGATCGAGCTCATCTGAAGAAGATGAGGACGCAGGAGTAGATGGCGTTGCTGCAGGAGAAGACGAAGAATTAAATGATAATAATGAATTACGAAGAGTGCCTAAACATAACAGTTAGAGTTTTGAAATACATAAAGGTTATACTTCAAATCACGATAAGTAATAGTTAAACGAAAATAAAATAGAATATACAGATTATAAATAAATAGCCGTCATGTATTGATATGTGATAGCACTCGAGAAAAATATTTTTCATTTCTATATATCTATCTAAATATTTCCTTTCTTTTTTTTTTATTGTAAACCTTCATGTTTACTTTCTCTTTTTGGATTGAGAGGATCTACCATATATTACCTTACCATTAGGTAACTCAATCTTATCACCTCTTTGTTGCTTCTTTTTCTTCTTCTTTTCTTCGCTTTCAACAGGTTGCTCAGGAGAAGCGATATCTTCAGGAACATACGTAGTATCTATCACTTTTCCAGTGAGCTTACCACCTGAAACATTCCAAAGGAAAGAAGGAAATCTGTATAATAGAGTTTCCTTGAAGGCAGGCGTCACATGAATAGACTTTTCATTTAACAAGTGTAAACTATCATCTGTATCGATTAAGTAAACATTTCCATCGGCTGCTACGATGAATTGCTTTCCAGTTTGGTCGTTGACAACTTTTCTATCAGAACCGTCCATTGGTGGAACCAAAGAACCACCCCATGCTTGTAACTTCAACTGATCTTTGAGAACTACAATTCTTTTGATATCTTGCTTTCTGTTGATGTATAAGGTTGCATAGTGGGCAATAGATACGAAAAGGAAAAGGAAACTGAGAGTCAATAAGAAACCAGGACGGAACTTTGAGTAAAAATACCCAGTTCCTTTCCACTTGGGGAAGCCCTTAGCGAGGAAGTAGTCATATCTCTTCCTCAAACTTTGGTCTCTCAAGATGTTTCCAACCAACGACAAACGTTGGAATCTTTCCTCTGCCTTCTTTCTTTTGCTACTTTTCACCTTATCGGGATGGATCAGACGAGAAAGCTTTCTGTACGACTTGTTGATTTCTGGAATAGTACATTTTGGAGTTAAGCCCAACCATGAGTAGAAGGTTGTTTCTTCGCCTAGATCTTGCTTGACCTTGTCATTGAGCAGGAAGATTTCATAATCTTCTGGCGACCAATTGGAGGCGGTTACAAGGAGTAACAAGAAGGAGAAAACTAATAAATGTAATTTCATTGATTAGATATTCAATTACCTTGTACGAAAAATTCGAGCCTTACTTGTGGATTTGTATTACTACTTAATTTTCAATTTGCTGTGATTTAAAACTCGTTTGACGCGTGGCAGGTTCCAGTAGTTCTGAATTTTCATATGTGAAGATGAGGTTCCGTATGCAGGTGTTCCAGTATTTTTCAGATCAGTGTTGCGTAAAGCAAGTTTTGGTGACAGTGAGCTTTTCCTACAGAGTACCTCTTGAGTGTACCACGCCCTTCCCATTCCATTCAACTTTACCCAAATTCCAAAAATAAGTCATAAATTTACTGTAAATATACTCATAGCTTTACGCAACAAGCAAAAATGACACTCTACCCTCTTTCCAGTTACGGGAAGGTTCTTTTCTTCTACACATGCGCATCTGCAACGTTATGGCTATGCTGCTTTGGAAGATTCATAGTTTTGTTACCACTCGTTGGAAGAAAGTTCTTGCCTGGCGGAATGGCAGATTTTTTCCATGTGGTTTCTGTTTTGCCCCTACTAGGGGATCTATTGACCATTCCTTGCACTAGAGGTCCCATTATCTCACCCAAAGTCATATGGCCAGTATTCAACTCGGTGAGAATGATATGGCTATGCTATGGAGTCATATTTCCACATCCAAAAATAGCAAAACATACATCATACTCGCTCTTAATAATCTCGTGGACCATTTCGAACTTTGTAAACTCGGCCTACTATGCATTCAAAGTCAAGACTAGAACCTCCCCACATTTCCTCTTTTGGTTAAAGCATCACCACTTCTACTTAACTTTCCCGGTAGGATTCACCGCAGAAATGGTATTAGTGTTCTTGAGTTTGATATTTGTTGAAGAAGGTCTGTGGTATGAGCTTGTGTTGAAAGTCGTCTTGTTGAGTTACATTCCTGTCGGGTACTTCTTTTGGGGCCATTTGCAATCCAGAAAGAAGCTCAAGTACGACGATTTTATGGCGAAGAGAGAAGCGGGACGGAGCAATAATACCACCACGCGTGCCGCTGCTGCTCCTGCTACTACTACTTCTACGGCGAGTGGAAACGAAACCCCAAGTACAGGAAACTAGACCCACGGAAGGGGCAAACCAAAATCAATGATAGATTTTATTCACTGGCATATATATACTTAAGCTACACTTACACATTCATAAACATAAGTATATCAATAATTGAGATTGTAGATAAAAAATGTAGAGGTATTTCAAAAGATTCAGGCAATAAAATGGCTATTGTCTCTCTCTCATACTTTAATATTTATCCTGAATCCGACCTGGAAATACCTGCTAACAGTCCAGAAGCAAATACCCAAGCTGCACAAAGTACCAACCAATACTACGAACATGTCATAATTATGTTGAGATTGGTTACCAATAATGGCTGCACCGATGGGAACACCAATAAGGTTCCCTATACTTAAAAAGAAATTCAAGAGTCCGTATCTTTGTCCAAAATCTCTAACCGGAGAGATCTGTCCCAAGCAAGCTGGCAACATTGACAAAATCAGACCCAGGAAAAACCCTCCGATGGCTGCAAACGCATACAATACTTTTAAATCAGAGCCAAACGGTAACCACAA
Organism: Dujonia boleticola; assembly: GCA_029581775.1. Taxonomy (NCBI): domain Eukaryota; kingdom Fungi; phylum Ascomycota; class Pichiomycetes; order Serinales; family Debaryomycetaceae; genus Dujonia; species Dujonia boleticola. The sequence continues at coordinate 40,402 of JARGRU010000006.1, read as the reverse complement.
CACGAAAATGGACACATCGAATCCTAATAACATCAAAAGATTCATGTTGAATTTACCAAACTTGTCTGCAAGCATGCCCGGAAGCCATCTTCCAACTATACCAGTGCTATTCCATACAGCAAGTAGTAAGTATGAAGTGGATTCGCTGACCCCCTGTGCAATTGCATAAGTAGCGAAATAAGTCACAACAAGTACAAGACTAAGCTCAGCACAAAAGGCCCCACAAATAAGGAAAGTATACTTTAGTTCTTTAAGGGACTTGAAAGACAAAGTCTTCACAGACGAAGTGATCGATAAAATCACCAAACGGGCCGAATTAGATGCTTTTTCCCAAATCGAAGGATGCTGGTTATTTGCCAGATGTGATATTTCTGAGATCTGTTCGCTAGCAGGAACAGCATCTTCCGTCTCATATTCCTTAGTCTTTCTAACCCTCTCCTCGACAAGAAGGATAGATAAAAGCATGCAGCCAAGGCAGAAGAAAGCCAAAATTCTCATGGCCCATTGGTATCCATACTTTGCATACAAATACCTCAACATCAATGGAATGACAAGCCCTCCTACAGAGCCTCCGCAAGTAGCTATCCCGGCTGCTTGACCACGTTTTAAAAAGAACCAGTGATTGACTACCCCAACTAAGGGTGGCATCGCAATAGCATTACCTATTCCAACACAGATCGATAAACTCAAAATAAATTGCCAAATATTCGTACTGCTTGCAGCCGTTAAGAAGCCAAGAGTAATGAAAAAGGCGGCAACAATTAACAAAGTCTTGGGGCCCTTTCGGTCAAATATTGGCCCCACAAATAGTCCGATGGCGTAGGCCAAATAAAGGTATATTGAGAAAACCCAGGATACGGTAGAAGTTTCGACAGTTTTCAATTGATGCTGGGACACATACGCCTGCACAGCACCAATTGAATTTATGACTCCTAAATTTGCAATCAGTCCAAGAAATGAGCCAAGAAGGACGCTATATGCCTTTCTTCCTCCATCTGGGAAATTGCTAGGATTTTCGGCCTCTTCATTTGGCTCTGCATTATCTAAAATGCTTGGTTGAGATTGAATCGGTTCAAAGATCACTGTTGGAGAGCTGGAACGATTATTGGGCTCGGTAGAATTCGAAGAAGCTGATGTAATTGCCGTCACAGGAAGGGTCGTTCTGACCGAGTCAAGTTCAATTGAGCTTCTACTCATATCTGCACTTTACCGAGAGTTCGAAAAACTGAAGAGGAGCACATTTGAGTGACGATACACTGGCTACTTATGTATGAAATCCATGCAAGGATGTTAAGTTCGGATGTACACTCACGAATCGAACAGGACGATAAGGTTTTTACCTGCATATACATATGTCATTCTGACTCAGAGAAGAGATAATAGGGAATCCACATCCATTGAAATATTGACGCCTGAAGCTAGATACCGTGGCTCTTGGCACTAAAATGGCGCTGAAGTTGCTATTTTGGAATCTTTGGGCATGCTTTTTACTGAAATATTGTGTTGAACAATGCTTAATTTTGATTGACGGTTGCAAAAATTGAGCTTTACATTAAATATATGTGGAGTTGAAACTGTACCCAGCTGTTGGGGCTAATTGTAAATTGGAATCAGCAGCAAGTTGAATTTCAATAATTCTTAGTTCTAGCATATTAGTTTAAATACTTCCCTTTCAATAGCTTACTCCAGGTTAATTACAGGTTCGAATTTCCCTTCTGTCACTCTCACACTTGCAACATCATTAGGCTGAAATCCAAATGATCGTGTGTGCAGCACAAAAGTTTTTTTTTTTTTTTCTCATTTCTTCCAGATTTGTATGCAAGTATTCTTCAATATGATGAAGATGAAAAATGAGCCATGAAAAATTATCGTCCCGATATCATTTAAATTCATCGTTCATTTCTATCTAACAGCCATGATTACCAAATACTTTACCAAGGTGACGGTGAAATTCGACCCCTTTTCACCAGCTGCTAGACCAGCCAGATTATTTCTTGCTAGAATTCCACCATCGTTAAAGGGTCAGTGCCAAGTGCATCAGAAAGTGTTGACTCCAAGCTCACCAGCCACGGAAAAGCCAATAATCGAAGTAACATACAAAGACAAGCATGTCTTACAAGCAGATCCTACCAAGATGGGCTTTAAGGAAGTGAGTCAACTCTTTGATGGTCATTCAAGAAAGTTGGTACTCAAAGATTCCATTGCTGTGTAATTCAACTAAATTCATGAGAAGATCCGAGATTAAAGAACCCCCCCAAACATAGAGAGCACAATGAAAGTGTTTGAAAGATCCGAAGTTTCCTGCTAATTGAAACCGAAATCGGAAAACAAAGCCAAAAAGTCCACACTTAGCGCCTAATAAAGAGCTGTGCTACAGTAAGAAAAGCTCGACTTTCACCCAACCTTGTATATACTACACCAATACTATAAAACTAGTCACGAATATTGAATTGTAAGTTTATGCTGGATACTTTTCTCTGAACCATTTTGGTATAACGCGGTTCTGTATGCTTTTGGAAGCAGTGCTGTCCAAAGATCGTATACGAATTTGTTGATCCGAGGGGGTATATTCTAGCCTGTATACCAATCCAGTGTCTGATGAAATGCTGTTGCTGATCCAGGCAATAAGAAATTGATACCATTTCAACAACTTTTGGCAAGTGATAAGTGTTCCCTTTTTCGTCTTGTCGATATGTATGGGATATCCCAGAGAGTGAAGCAACCCAGGAATTTCGTTTGTGTTGTACGATTTTATGGATGCAAGCTTGTAGGAGCTTTCTGATCTCTTTCTAAATCCAATCGTTAAGTATTTACAGTCTATAAGTTTTGTTTGACACCAGCTGCTCAATAATTTCTTCGTCAACTGGTAATCTAATTCGCTGGAATTCTTCTTCGGAAGGTTGTGAGTTTTCAACTCCACGTAGGTGTTCAAGCCAAATGAGTCTGAATCAGATGGCTCGTTCAGTTTGACGTCTGCATTTGAACTAGGTTTAGTTGCATCAATCTCGGCCGTGATATATACCGGTATTTTGTTTACTAGGTGCTTCGTACAGGTATGAAAGGAGGAGGTAGAATCAGCGTCATAACCCGTTACAATTTGTTCAAATTTGAACCCAGTATACTTTAGTTCGTCCAAATGGGAAAAAGTCGAAGATGAGGAAGTGCTTAGCGAGAGGTTCGCCAATTTATCACTCAACGAAGATGCATCTGTCCAATCGTAATCTACTATAGTGTATTTTTCCCATCGGACAATATTGAACTGAAGGGCATTCCCATGGTTCAAGGGGATTAGCATTAGTTGAAGTAAGTTTCTTCTTAAAGAGACAAGACATTTCTCGTCCTCTATGCCATCTTTTATATTATCCAATGCTAGAAAGAGATCATACAAGCTGTAGATTTCCTCGTTTGAAGATTGTTTGTGATTTTGAGTAAACCCCTCAGACAAATCTCTCCCTATGAAACTAGGGTCCGCTTTGTTATTACCACCAGATCTGGTAGTTGCGGACTTTTTCGACTTCTTAGGTTTTGAATGTGGTTTGTAGCTTAATAGCATTGGCTTCAAACTGGTATAACTACCAGGTATATAATCGGCATTGGATGACTTGGAATAATAAGCGCATTCTGATGGTTTGAATGAGTAGCTCGAACTGTCAAATATCAATCGACATAGATCATCCTCACTGCTACCTAACTCTGCTATTTGCTTATCGGAAAGTTTAGAAAAGATTTCCGGAAGGGAGACCTGCAAATTCACCATATGTATGAGAAAGAGTGTGGAGATGTTTAGAACTACATTTTTCGAGTGCGGTTTCCTTTTGTAAGTTAAACAATCATATTCGCACCCAAATTTCATAATACTTATAGAAGCTTGTATTCATAAAAAAAGAGATCTTTCGGTCAATCCTAGATTTTAGCATCAAATTTTTGATTTTTAGATTTTTTTTAGCAACTTTTCCTTCAGAATTTTCGTTTTATCGTCATCATTTCTTGGCGTCAATTTCCTTTCTGTTACCATAGGCCTTGGTAGTGTAATCTCCGTCGATTACGATGACATCTTGAGGTCTGTAGTCGTGCTTTCCAGAAAAGTAACTCTCCAAGATGTTCTTGACACCATTGGCGTATCTTGCTTGAGCATCTAAGGTGGTACCAGAGTAGTGTGGAACCATGGCGTTACCAGCACCGTATTTGTTGTGGAAGGATCTCCATGGGTGATCCTTTGGAGCCGGTTGAGGGAACCAAACATCACCACCATATCCTCTAATCTTACCTGAGGTGACCGCATCTGCAACATCCTGTGCAACACAAATGGCACCTCTTGCAGTATTAACTAACCAAGCACCAGTCTTGAAGTGGGACAATAATTCCTTGTTAATCAATCCCTTAGATTTTTCATGCAATGGACAATTGACTGTGACAATGTCACTCTGGCTGACCATGTCTTCTAATTTTTCGACCCTTTCAACAACCAAATCGTTACCATTCAACAATTTAGATACTTGCTTTAAGCGGTCAACTGCGTCCTTTGGCAATTCTTGGTAATCGTAGTACATAAGCTTCTTAGGATTGAATGCAATCAATCTTTCCAAAACTCTGTATCCGATTCTACCAGCACCAATTGTGGAAATGACCTTGTCTTCGATATCGTAGGCATCCTTAGCGATTCCTGCAATGTCCCAGGACCCATCAAGGGCCTGTTCGTGTGCAGTCGTGAAGTTACGGACTAAAATCAACATGGTCATGACCACATGTTCGGCAACTGAGACAACGTTGGAACCAGTGACCTCTGTGACCGTGATCAGTTTTTCATTTGCAGCATTCAAATCAATGTGATCAGATCCGACACCAGCGGTGATACACATCTTTAACTTTGGAGACTTGCTGATTCTTTCTCTGGTGATGTAAGCAGGGAAGAATGGAGTGGTGATGATGATCTCAGCGTCTTCCAAGTGGTCATCGACCTTAGATCCACCAATTGGGTCTTTGGAATCGGTGGAAACCAATTCGTAGTCATTGTCTTCAATGAACTTACGAATACCCAATTCGTTTTCCAAACTACCAAGTAACTTGGCTTCTTCCTTTGCGTGGTTACCACCTTTGTAAAGAACGAGTAAAACCTTTCCCTTAGCCATGATGTTAGGATTTGCGTTTGCTTTTAAGAATTAATTAAGTATATAGAGAAGAAGATAGTTGTAACGAAATCTTGAAACTCTTACTGTATAATACTAAAAAATAGAAGAAACGAAAGGTTCCGGAGATATTCGTATCTTCTTATATACCAATTCTCCTCATTTAATCTCGGTCTTTATTTGTAGCATCATTCTTACGTTTATTATGGTGGTAACATAAATGATAAATTCCGTCCCCGCATAACTACCAGAAGTTGAAAAATCTAGCTACTGCTGCTAAAGGCTCATTGAAAAAAAAAAGACGCAATTCCGTAGATTATCCGGTCCATATCGGGCACAGTATCAAAACCAAGGAATCTTGTAGTCAATAACGAGGTCAGCTACATTGTTTATTTTTTTATTTTCTATTATTTTCACCTTGAAGGCTTGTCCCCGCAAATGAGCCTTTGGATTGAAAGATGTTGAGCCAGGAACATCGTCCTACATATTTGTGTGAGGTGATGGTGTTAGGTGCTATTTTTGTGGGGTGCGTCATCCTGTACATTGAACCTCCTTAACAGTTAAGTGGGGGTCGAATATACGGCAGCGGTGCCACTCCAACACTATAGTATTTGCAACCATCATAGAGCGAGAACTGGTAGTTATCATTGTAAACAAGAAGTGTAAGCAAGTGCTGGTGTGTTAATGTTTCTAATTGCGAACGTCAGGCTGAGCCACTCCATTTCCGTTTTTCGGAATGCAAAGCCCTACCACCGCCCTTACCGGAATTAATATTTCTGCCTTGACAAAAACGTTCCAAAAGTATCAGGTTACATGTTAGAAGGAGGTTGGTGTAATGGCATTCATTAGTTCATCGATCCAAAAGAGTAATAGTATCCCTTTCTTTCCATGATTAAACTTCTTGTCTGTTGCAATAATGCCATTAAGGTTGCCTAGTTTTGGTAGCCCTTACCAAAAACTCTGATATGGTGCGAATTTGGCAAAAACTTCCCCTACCCCACCTTCACAGAACATTCCAAATATCATTTACGAGAGTCCTGGGGAGAAGCGATCTACTTGTTCCGAGCCATTTTATTTCTTCTATTTTGTAACCGCATGTACCATCAACTCAGCCTACGATATATCCAGTGTCTCCCCTCTCCAAGTCAAAGAATACGGCCATGCCTTTGTTCCACTCAAGCATTTCGTCCTACAATCCTCTGTACTTGCACAATTTAGCGGCAAAGTATATTGCTATGGACGTTTCAAAACTACTATTGCACTTGCACATCTTTCAATATAAATAATGTATTATTCAACATATTTAAAATAATTTAACCAAAAGATAGTAAAAAAAATAACTACCTTTCAGCTATGCAGCAGTATCAGCAAACAAATTAGAATAAAAGAAGCAGTAGGAAGTGAAAAGGTATTGCAAAGGGTTGTTTAAAACTTGCCTGTCCTGAGGTCATTCACTCACCAAATATTCTTCAAAATATCTATAAGATTTCATGCTTGGTTCGAGTTCATTTTTTGGATGGGGATGTTGCTTTATGAATATGGGTGTATGTTATATGGTGTTCATTCTTCGTTCTTTCAAGGTGTGTGTTTTTTTTTTTTTTTTGCGGGTGGTGATCTGATTAACTGTCTTCTTTCTCCTTCTTTTTGCGGATTATGAAATTAATTTAATCAAAAGCTAATTGCTTCTTGATTTCAGCAATAGCCTTACCTGGGTTCAAACCCTTAGGACAGGTTCTGGTACAGTTCATAATGGTGTGACATCTGTACAAAGACATCGAGTTTTGTAACATTTCTCTTCTGAACTTGCCGGCTTCATCTCTGGAGTCAATCAACCATCTGTAGGCTTGCATCAACACAGCAGGACCTAAGTACTCTTGTTGGTTCCACCAGTAGGATGGACAAGAGGTGGAACAACATGCACACAAGATACATTCATAAAGACCATCTAACTTAGCTCTGTCTTCAATACTTTGCAAGTTTTCACGGCCATCGGCTGGATGAGTTTCTCTTTGTAAATATGGTTGGATAGATTTGTATTGTTTGTAAAAGTGGGTCAAATCTGGGACCAAATCTCTGACAATGAACATGTGTGGTAATGGGTAGATCTTCAACTCCTTGGAAGTGTCGGTATCTATTCTACATAAACAAGCTAATGTGTTGGTACCACCAATGTTCATGGCACAGGAACCACAAATACCTTCTCTACAAGATCTTCTGAATGTTAAGGTTGCATCTTGCTCGTTCTTGATTTTGAGAATTGCATCCAAAACCATAGGACCACACTTGTTCAAGTCGATTTCATAAGATTGCATCTTTGGTTCGACATCTGGAGTGTCTGGGTTCCATCTGTAGATCTTGAAGTTCTTGATTCTGGGAGGAACGGAAGCTTCAGTAGCTAAAGTTCTAGCAGAAATTCTGATTGGGGTGAATGAGGAAGAACGTAATAAGTTTCTGAACATTTTCAATGTATGGCAAACAGGTTCTAATTGGGGAGGTCGAGTTAGCAAGACGTGAATAAAAACCGATTGAAATAATGAATAAACAAGCAACAATACCAAAAGAATGAAATATATAAGTAGAAAATTTTTTTCCTCCTAACAAATTTCTGTTGTTTGATACTACTCGGAAACCGTCCCGGGGTAAGGTGCTTGAATCCTTTTCCCATTTACAAATTAGAGTGATACTATTGGTGGAAATGGGTACTGCATATTGCATAAATTGAGGGACAAGGGCAAATGGAAAACAAACGGGTAAGATCAGACATGGAGAAAAAGCGAGGGAGCTGCATTCTCATGGATCGCGCGGCAAAAGATTACTTCAACCCGAGCAGTAATTTTTAGTTTGGAACAGAAGCATTTTTAGAGTACAGGGTCGTTCAGCTTGCCCACAACTGTGTTTTCGTTAGTGAATGTAACCATTATTATGCGTAGCGTTTTTGCGCATAGCAAGATATCGGTTCAATTTTCAACTACTTGGATCATGTACAATAAAAAAATATTGTCCGGTAATCCGTCGCTCATACCCTGCCTTAGATCGGTCATCCATCACGGGTACACTGAGATGGCATCTCAGTGTTATGAGTGTATGTACTATTTATGTGTCATGGAACAATGAAATACACAGAGTTTTATTCTATATTTTCTTATAATCGGTATCCATGCTTGCTTCTCCATGCCCTCTGGTTATCTCTTCTGAATTCTTAATGTGTATATCCCCCGCACAAAGTAAGATCCAAAAATGACGAGTGAATAATGAATTCGGGCCTTTTTTAATTGCTCATGCATTATGAAGAAGTTTCAAGCATGCTCACATTCTCTTTCTGTTTGACATATGAGAAGTTTACTAGCAACCTCTCATAGCTTGAGTACGTAGGATACGTCTCACGGCAGATTACTTAGGCAGACCTTCATGGCATTCAAGCTGGGGCTGATCTTGTGCTTCAGGGCTTTCTCTGATTCTTGATGTTTTATTTTTTTCGAGTGTAAGTTTTGGTGGACTCTTTAATTGCTTCATTGCTATTCCAACCATGAGAGCTACCACGCCGTACAAGATGGTAGAGAGTTAATTTGTTCTATGTATGATCGGAATGGCTGCAAACTCTGGGCTTGCATGTAGGCAACCGAAAGATCTATTGAACTTTTTTAGATGCAGTACATAAATCCGAAGTATATCCGTCATACATGTGAGTATAACAGATAACGGTTTGTGTGGCATTCTACTTCATCAACCAGGAACTTTTCTAGCAATAAAGCGTCACTAAATGCTGCTGATCGAGCTGCAACCAGAGAGACAACGAGATCAGCCTTCTAGGAAGAGATTTCGAATTACATTGGTTTGCAATGTGTGCAAGAGCAGGAAAGTGAAATGTGATCGTAAACATCCGTGCACATCGTGCACCAAATACAACACGACCCATCTCTGCAGCTACGATGAACAAATGTGGAACACCCCGCAGTTCAAGAGGGACTTCCCGTTACCCGCTAAGGATTCAGAAAAGAGTTTAACCTTAGAGACAGAATTAAGGGACCTACGTGAGAAGCTAGTGAAGTTGGAGTCAGTGGTACTAGAAAGTAAGGACAGTCCAGGCACTCACCACATACCCAGCCCTCCAGTGTCAATTCAATATAATAGCATCCAACACATTCTTCTGAATTTCAAGAATTTGAACTCTGTAATAGGGACCAATCCGGTAGGATCGAATGAAGACGAGATCAGCTTCTATAGTACCTTCGGCACCATACAACGACCTCATGATTACAACAAGGCAGCTAGAGTGGACTATGCTCCCTTCACATTTTACAGTATGTTGCGACGTGACACGAGCTTACTTGATCTCTGGTACTTCATCACGCAAAGGCGAGACGCTCTTTTGAACAAAGGTGGTAACGAGAAACCGAATCCAATTGCCGCAAATCAGACCTCATCTTTTGCAAGTGAAAAGGAACAAAGTCACAGGTCCATTTTGATGCAGATTAGGAAATATCTGGAAGCAAAATTCAATAACAAGAGATTGTCTCCTTCGATTAATTCTCCGGGGATCATTGCGCAAACATCCTCGTCTGATACAAGCAGCGCTGCAGTTGCGATAAGCGAAGAAAGTATAATCCTCCCAAAGGACGCAGTGATATGGCAATATGTGGATGTCTTTTTCGCAAGGGTATACTCATATTATCCTTTTATTGATGAAATAACGTTCAGAGGTGAAGTGGAAAGAATCATAGCTACAAGACAGGAAGGTTGTGGACTCAAGATAGAAGAAAAGAAAGATTTCGCCATTTTAGGGCAATTGTGTATCGTAATGAGATTGAGTTACCTCTCTTACATACCAAATAAGAACAAGATTAATGATACGGAATACCATGAGAAAGTAACCAAAGATTTACATGTTATCGGCGTGGAGTACGTTGATCTTGCCAAACGATGTCTTAATTGTTTTGACCTAGTCCAAGCAGTTGATTTGAGTATGGTACAATGCTGCCTTATGGTTGCGTTATACTTGACCGTCGCACCAGAAGACGGTGATGGTCCCGATAGAAATCAATTTCAAATTTTGGCGAGTTTGCTTGTTCAGATGGCCCAAAGTATAGCATTGAATAGGGACCCAAAGAAGTTTTTGGAACTTTCTAAATCTCCGAGAATAGATCATTTGAGACGGAAAATCTGGAACGAAATCGTGCAGATTGATTTGAAGCTGGCAACCACGTTTGGGAACGCTCCTCTAATCCAGCAGAGGTATTATGACGCCTCTTTACCGTTCTACACGGAAGGATGCGAGAATGTTATTGGCAATCCCGCAGTGGAAAAAGAGGTGGTTGAAACAATTGAGTTCAGAGATACATTCTACGAAAAGACTAAGGAATTTGTAGAAACAATTCTTGACATGAGAGGAGGTCTCAAAGTATACACTGTGACTAATTATTTGAGTGAAATAGAATCTATGATACAAAAGGAATTTGGATCCGCAACTCCTGGTAAAGCATATGGTTTCAAAGATACAATGAAACTTAAATCAATATTTTCATTACGGATTTTCCACACCTTTTTATACTTTGATTTATTCTTGTATTATGAGAGAAATAATAACCAGATGCTTCTGTTTTTTTATTTGAAGAAAATTATAAGCATACTGATGGAAGAGTTTTTCCCACATTATTTCAATTTACTTTCGATTTTCGATGGACAGAGACCAGAAAAGAATGGAGACTCTACGAATTTTATATCTGACTTGATTTTGAATCCAGCAATTGAGCAGTTGGTGCATAGAACAAATGGAATTGTGCTTTCCCTCTTAGTGCGGATAAAGTATACTCTCCATACTGGAAAATTCGAAGAAAAGTCTCCATTGCAAGAGGAATTGAAGAAGCTAGCTACCGTTGTTAGCAATCTTGGAAAGGGAAGTGTGGTTAGTATTTCTCAACTCAGTGACCGTTACTGGTACGCATGGAGGATTGCCAAGAGTCATAGTTACATTTTGAATTCAGTTCTTAATGATGAGTACTATGCTAACATTGATGAATGTGTTAGAGAAGAGCCATTGCACAAAATCTACTTCTCGGCAGATCAAGTTAAAGACTTGAGACATACCCTTGAAAAGTCATTAATGAAGTATAGAAAAAGAGGTATCGGTAGACAGTGGAAAGCTGTCAGTGACTATAGTGAAGCAACTTCGAATGGAGAAACCGACGATAGTCTTTCTATCAATTCAAGTACACCCTCCCATACAAACTCCACTATAAATAATGAGTTTACAAGTTTCTGGGAGTCGACGGAGCTTCCATCGAATAGCAACTTTCAAAACTTTTTCGGTTTAACATCAACAGATTTTGAAGCAATAATGGAACAGAAGGAATTCAAAGATGTAATGGATAACTATTTTGATTTGAATGCGCCCTTTTTGGACTCTTTTGGGCAATTCTCACTATAAAAACTGTATAATATAATATAATTGTAATAATATGTCCTATTGAGTGTTATAGCTACAAAAGCTTCCTTTCTAACGTTGATGTAATGAGCGTGTATCTCACCAACCTCTAGCTGGCACCCATATGTCTACAACAGTATTATCGCCATCAGTGACGTAATACCATGGTTGAGAGTTGGCAGAAATACAACTATGTTGAGGTATTATCGATACTTTTGTCCCAATCGGAATGATCTCTGTAGGAGCTGATTTATCCAATGGGACCAAAATTCCATGTTCTTGACTGACTTTACCCACGATCCAGTTTTCATGACCAACCGGTTCAATGATTCTCCCATGGCCGGGCAATTGTCCATGCTCGCGAGCTAATGACGTTACACCAGCATTTATAAGTATTTCATCCAGGTTGTTGCTTCCCCTTCCAGGATATGTAGAAATAACTTCGGCAATCACCTTGCAAGATACATCCTTGATGTCAACGCAGCCGGTGCTAACTTGTTGTAAGTCACAAAACGTGTAGTTTCCAGCGTGGATTTCGAGATTTCCTAATAGCTTCCCATCGCCCCCAAGTTTGGCGGATAACTCTTCTAGCGTTAAGCTCTCCGACGCATGCGCCGTTGGAGTTGCACCAACTGAAAGTTGCAAGACTAGAGTGGAGTCCAACTCCAAGGCAGCCCTTGCAGCGTTGTTGGCATGTAATATTTCCTCTAGTAAGAAATTCTTTGCGTCAACTTCACTCTTCGACTGATAAGAGTGGCCAGCATGACAATAGAATCCATATATATCAATATATTGTTTATGTTTAAGAGCTTTCTCTACAACTTTGTGGAACGAGGCAGAATCATAAGGTAAGCCTGCGCGCTTGTAACCCATATCCACCTTTATAAAAATGGACCATTTCTTAGTGCCCTTGTGGGACTGTGAGTATTCGATAAGAGAATCAAGTTGGTCTTCATTGTCAAGCATTAGTCTGAAGTTTTCAAACTTTGAAGAAAGTTGTACAAACTCCTCCAACCTAGACTTTACAACTGGTAAACTGAAAAGAACATCCTTGACCAAACCTTGTTCTGCCAATGGAACTATGTGCCATGCTTCCCTTAGTGTAGACACGATCAACTTGTCCGTTGCACCATCTCCCAATTGCAAAAGAGAGCCTTCGAGGGTCTTGTGGGTCTTGATATGAGCTCTAAAATCGGCTTTCAAGCTTTTCAGATTCTTAAGTATCTTTGCACAATTGTGTTTGAACTTGGCTCGGTCCACCACAAAAGCCGGGGTGGGAAGATCATCAACCTGTGCACCTTTATAAGCTTGCAAGATTTTACTTTTGTCAGGAAGCGGGTTCACCTGAGAAGGGAAAATCATTTCTGGACTGGTACAAAAGGCAATTCAATCTGAAATCTTGGTTGAGTGGAATGTTACTTATATAGCATAGTTTTGCATGTCCAAGTGTATGACACATAAATAGCGGATTTTTTTCGTCCGTGTGGCGTGTACTGGCATTACCATTATTTGTCATCCTTTCATATTCAGGATACAACATAAGACGACTACAAAGTATAGAGAAAGAGCCTTAGATAAGTCCATTAAGTGACTTATGATAATCAAATTCGAGAGTTGGTGGAAATGTAGAGCTCTTGGAGTGTCTTGTAGAGATTGGTCCTTACCCCACAATATGATTCTAGGCAGGAGAAAAAAAAAAAAGATAAGACAAGTAAAGATTCGTAATCTATTCATATGTATTCATATTTTGCTACATAACGTTTCAGCTATTTTGCTGGTCTCTTGTAAACCAAAAAGCCGGCCTTGTATCCCACCTTGGTGTAAAGTAATTGTGCTCTGTGGTTTTCGAATTGAGTGTGCCAGTAAGTGCTTTCACAGCCAAACTTGTCAGCCTCACTGTATACAAACTCGATCAATTTTCTTCCAGTACCCTTTAATCTACTCTTGGGACTAACAAAAAGATCGTTCAAGTATAACGTATCTCCAATGGTCCACGTGTTTCTGTGGGTAAGATAGTGCGCAAATCCAATGATTTCGCCAGTGGAGTCATCGACAGCCACTGCAGCATATACTGGCTCCTTTTCGTCAAAGAATCTGTTGAAGGTGGTTTCAGTCACTTCATCGGGAACTGTGGACTTGTAAAATACGAGGTAGCTATCTGGACCCGACCATAAAGTTTTCCATTCTTCCTTATCCTTCTTTTCTATTTTTCTAATTGTAACTGACATTTTGATCTTGACCGATGTGTCTCTGTGGGTAAACTTGGTATCAAAAAGTTGCAATGCTTATCCTTTTATCTACATTTTATATTACAGGGGGAAGGGACCCTTCCGCGCAATCAACTTCCTATTTAAGCATTTTCACTAGCGGTTCATTTTCCAGGATATAGAGTTTAACTACAAGCACGAGAGGACCTTTGGTTATTGATAAGGACAAAATCACATAATCGACATGGTTGCTCAATTGGGATAATATTTGTGTGTGTATTGATAAACCAGAGTATTTTGTTATGTAAATGTTTATATCTATTGTTGAAGTGAAAAAAAAAAAAAAAAAAGAGGTGGAAGTTTAGACAACAGCCGTTCCTTCAAAACAAGTCACAGCATGCCCACCAACTTTCACATACTCGTCGCTAAAAGCTAATCTGATTTCAGCATCTCTTGACACCTTGGCTCCTTGGTTGACAATAAACTCGTTTGTGTTTAATTGACTCTTTAAAGTCGTAGAATTTCTAATAAACGCACCAATGGCCCCAGTACCACTGCCGCATGCGAAATCCTCATTCACTCCAACAAAAGGAGCAAACGTTCTGGACTCCAAGACACCTTTCTCCTTTTCGGGACCAAATGTTTGAATACCAGTAACGTTGTATTTCGACAGCAACTTTGCAACCTTGGTCAAGTCTGGTTGTAAGTTTAAGATGGTTTGAGAATCCTTCAAGGGTGTGACTAACCATCTTGGACCAACATTCAAAACTTGTGGAGTAGCCACAATCAAATCTTGAGAGATACCCAACGCTTCTGCAACAGCAGCGATTGCCTCGGCTGAGACATCCTCTATACTTTCCTTCAATAAATCAAACGTGAGCACTCCATCGTCAGCAACAGAGATTGTAACCAATCCAGCTTTGCACTCTTGCACAAGTTTACCATTTGTTGGAGTGACCAATTTGCTCTCCAATAAGGCAAAGCAGGTTCCAAGAGTAGGGTGACCAGCAAAGGGCAATTCGCTGAGTGGAGTGAAAATACGAACTTTGTAGTCAGCCCCGCTTCCTTCTGAAGGCTTCGATACGAAAGTGGTTTCAGCCAAATTAGTCCAATTGGCAATTTGTTGCATCTCCTCAGTGCTGAGATCTTCTGTATCGAAGAACACCGCAACGGCATTTCCCTTTAAGGGGACTTTAGTGAAAACGTCAACTTGCTTGTACTTATGAGGCATACTAGAATTACTACTTTGAGACAGACAGACGTGTTTACAAAAAGATTGAATTAAGAATACTTGAAAAAAAGAATAGATGATTTAGCTGTTTATGTAAACGGTTTCAACCGTTCAGGTTGTATTTGTCATGACTAACGCTTGACTCAGAGTTGTGACATAATCAATTTTGACTACGTGAAATCTCAAAAAAAAAAAAATAGACCGAAAAATAAAAAAAAAAAAAGAAAAAGGAATAGGAGTAAACTTCTGTGACTCAAGCACTTTACTATGTATGAAGGAAACTTGCTCACCCACATTCCAGATCCATCCTTACGCATCAGATGCTGTATTCCCGAGTCAAGGCTCACTAACGCTTTTCTGCGTGCGCATGAATCACTCATAAGGCGCCAAGAACATATCTAGCTTGCACTCTCACTAAGTGGACCCTGGCTGCTTGTCGTATTTCTGTGCGCAATTATGCAAGTAGAGAAGTGATCTATGGTGTTGTCGCCTGGCACTACTTCGTGTTACATGCTTCCACTACATGCAGTTTAAGTCGTACTTTTCTTTTTGTTTGTATTTGCAACCTAATCGCACATACATGTACTTTATGTAGTCGTAGTAGCAATGGTATTAGCTCTATGTATTTAACTTATATGCTATATTTACTTTTGTAAAGGGTATATAATTCAATGGTGTGTGTTCTTGTTCAGCATCATTCTTAGAAGAGAGAAGCAAGAATGGAGAGGGCAACCAAGACGATGGAACCCTTCATTGAAGAAGCCATACCAATAGAGGAGATGGCAGGAGGTTGTGGGGCAGCGGTGGAGCTGCTTTCACTGTTAACAGTGGAGTAGAGGGTGACAGTGGTGAAAGATGAAGTTTCAGCTTCGGTTTCAACTGGAGCAGCTGGGGCAGAAGTAACAGTGACAACTGGAGCAACTGGAGTAGAAGAAACGGTGACATCTGGAGCAACTGCAGTAGAGGTAGAAGTAACAGTGACAACTGGAGCAACTGGAGTAGAGGTGACAGTGACAACTGGAGCAACTGGAGTGGTTTCAACAGGTGCAACACTGGCGTAGCTAGTGGTGAAGTAAGTGTTGACTTCAGTGCTAGTGATGGTGGTGTCGACTTCCTTTTCGTTACACTTGTTGTCAGCACATTCAGTCAAGGTGACGAGTGTGGTGGTTGGGTTGGTAACGGTTTCAGTGTCCAATGGGCAGTAGGTAGTGTAGACGGTGTTTAAGATGGAGTCAGTGACAGTGGTTAAACCAGTAGTGACAGGAACCTTAGTACAGACGTGGTCGGAACAAGAGGTGATGGTGACAACAGTGGTGTGAATGTCAGTAACAGTGGCATCAGCTGGAGCAGAAGTGACAATGGAAGAGTTACCGTATGGAGCACTTGGGATAATGGTTGGAACGACTGGAGCGGTAGTTGGAGCAACAGTTGGAGCAACAGTTGGGGCAGTAGTTGGAGCAGTAGTTGGGGCGGCAGTAGAAGCTGGGTGACAAGCGGCAGTGTTGGCGTCATCCAAGATTTCTCTGATTTCAGCGGCATATCCATCAGGGAAAGTGGAGGAAGCATCCCAGAGAGAGATACCACCAAAGTTTGGATCACACTTGATTTGGTCAACTCTTTGTTGGATGAGGGAAGCGTCAACGTGACCGTCGCCAGCACCAACGGAAGAAGCGCCTGGTAAACCGACGAAAATCTTGTTGTTCTTGTTTGGAGAGGTCTTGTTGACGTAGTCAGACCAGTCGTTGAAGTTGAAGTTACCGTCTAATTGACATTCTGGGTTGTTGTAGAATTGGACAAAGGTGAAGTCAAGTGGGACGCTGGATAAGACACCGTCAAGAGATTGGTCACGGTCAGAGCCAGTTGGACATTGTGGAGCAGCAGACAAGTAGTAA
This sequence comes from Dujonia boleticola, assembly GCA_029581775.1. Lineage (NCBI taxonomy): Eukaryota > Fungi > Ascomycota > Pichiomycetes > Serinales > Debaryomycetaceae > Dujonia > Dujonia boleticola. Next base: position 23,525 of record JARGRU010000006.1, on the reverse strand, counting down.
GTCTTGGAAGAGTCCTTAGCGTATAAGGATCTAAGAGCGTTACCGAAAGCAACAGTTCCAGTTTGACCGGTCTTTTCCAAGTCAATGTCGAAACCGTCAACAACGGCACCATCGAATGGTCTTTCAGGGTCAGAACCACCACCGAACTTGTTCCACAATTGTCCGGCAAAGGTGGTTGCTTGAGCGTCAGAAGTGAAACCAGCAGTACCGGCACCACCAACACTCAACAAAACCTTCTTACCTTGGGATTGACAGTAAGTGATGTCTTGGCCAGTGGCACTACAGTGTAATAAGCCGTCTGGGAAAGTTAAACCACATTGGTTGGACAAGTTGATTTGGAGAGGACTGATGTGGGAAACAAAGGAGACAACGATGATGTCAGCAGTGGTAGAGTCACAGTAGTCTCTCAATGGACCTTGGTCGTTTCCAGAGTTTTGGCCCCAGTAGGCAGCGACTTCGAAGGCTTCAGCAACCTTGGATAATAAACAAGTGGCGATTAAAGTTTTAGTGATTTTGGATAACATTTTCTTTGATTAACTTTTTGATTCTTTATTCTACAGTAAATATACGAACGAGTGTATGAAGTTGGGTTGTTTTAAACGAATGTGAGGGGGTGGGTAGAATGAGTGAATTGAACTAAAGTTACAGAAGAAAACCAGAAAAGTCAGAACAGAATATTACAATTAATAATTATATATAGTGGGTAGCATCCATAGTTATACGACTGGGGAGTTTGGGACAATATTTTCTGGTAGCGGAGTCTGCCAAGTAATGACATATAAATTTTTCGCGTCCAAATATGCATAAATATGCGTCTCGAATTGAAAAAAAGGAAGAAAATATCGTGAAATTGGGTTTAGTCGAGATCGAAAATATAAAGCCGACAAACATAATATAGATGAACTAATTTTCAGTCATTCACCCTTTTTTTCAATGCGACACCATTTCATATTTGACAATAGGAGCTTGGAGATCAGACAAAGGATCCCATAAGTTTGATTTCGGCATGGAGTATAATCCTTTTTATTTTCGTAACCCTCATTTTGTGTGGGGGTGTAAACAAACATCAGCAGTACGACATACATGTTTGCATTCATTTGTTTGAAATTACAATACGAGAGTGAGCATAAAAAATATTCTTATTTGTTTACATGAGGTTGTACTCAACAGCTCAAAAGCTATTGAAAGGAGAAAAAATACTACCGTATGGCTCAAAAAAAATTTTCACCTGCAATTGGAGCAAGAACGGGCGGATGATAATATTTCCAGGCTTCCAAAACAGCAATTTGATTGACAAAAGCAGATCATATGAAGTGCCGAATAATAAAAAATTTTCTTAGAATTTTTTTTGTTTTCATTTCGGCAAGGTGTGACTTTACGGATATAAACAATTGGTTTTTTTGTCGGTCAGCCGAGAACATGCGAGAATCGATGCCTCGTCTACGTTACATGAAGACCGCCTTTGCATTGAAGTATATGGCGTTTTCCAGTACAACTTGGCCTCAATTGCTTTTTTACGCTTTCCTATATTAGGTTTGGTAATTGAAAAAAAGTGGGCACCCATACCGCAGTTTGCTAGTCAACTAACGTTCCATCATCTTGTTTTAAGTTAAGCTTTCACCGTCCTCGAAAAAAAAATTTTCAAATTACTAAATTGGTGTTTATTAAAAAATTTTTTTGGCATTGTCTCGTGATCGGCCCAACTGGGAAGAATCAACGCGACTATTGATGTTTTCGTGAAACATACATGATGCAGAAAATTTGTCAACATAAGCCACCTCTTTGAACGGGGAGTGCTTTTATTTTGTCCGACTTAACTGCGCCGGAAAGTACAAACGAGATACTCGTGTAGCTATGACCAATTCTTGAATACTTTGCGCGGCCAGGTCTGCGAAGAAGGTTCCATGACGTCAGATAACTAGTTGTATGATTCTGTTGATACAGTCGTTCAATCAGTTTTGTATTTCTTCAATGCTAGAAAGGATCGTAGAGGAACGACCCGGTTAAGATTACTGTCTTCTAATCGCCAAACTTGAGTTTTGATGGGTTTTCTTACTTTTCCTGGTGTTTACTCTCTGCATTGATTTCTGACTTTGTTTCCGTCTATACACAGGATGTGCAAGTTAGCTCAATAGTTTCAGATAGTTGCAAACAGAAACAGTGTAGGGGTACATACAGCAATCACAAAGCCTTACAAAAGTACCCGTAATCGTAGTGACCATAACGCAGCTTTCTGTTTTGCTAAATCAAACTACCGCAACTCTATACTGTGTCACTAGGTGATCAAATCGGGAAAGTTGTAATTACAAACACTTGACTCTCTTAGCTGCCGCCTTGATGTATTTTACCAAGAATTCGGTGCCATGACCTATCAAACGAAGCGAAGAGAAGAAAACATAACCAGAAGTGAACATAATTATGTAACTTGCAAGAATAACGAACCGATAAGGTTACAAGCGACAGTACATTTTGTCAAATCTTGTTTGCGCATCTTAGTCTACATGGTGATCTGTAGAGCCGGCTATCTATAGATGCCTGCATTGCGGTAGATCTTGTACTATATTTGGATCTCACTGAAACTTAATCAAAGTAGAAACACGAACTACACTATGGTAGTGGTGTTATTGTTTCCAGTTCCGTACTCAGCTCTATTGCAATATATGAGATCGACGTGGAGTGCGAAAGGATTTACATGGAAAAGAGTTACCGAAGTATCTCTCCGTGTATTACGCGGAAAAAGTCTGTTAGGAAACAATCACGACATTCCAGACGAATTCCATGTTAGAAACTCTGTCGATCTTGTGGTTCACAACCTCAATGCTAAAGGTGTGGTATGTGATGATCATGAATTCCTGAAGTGGGTTTCAGATAGGTGTGCAATGCGGCAGCCTCGACATTTTTGCATGACAGGGGATTCCTAAAATGGTGAAAACCCTGATCGATCCTGCAGACAACCCGCAATAGTTGACACATATCGAGCAATAGACACATAAACTGATAAGGGCAGGTGGAGCATCATCAACAGCATTGACTCTAGTATAAGTACCAATAAGAATCTCAGGAAATACCTTGGAGAAATTGTTTCATTACTAATGTAAAGCAATTATGGAAAAGGCTCCATTCAAATTACTCTTAGCTACTGCTAACAGGGAAGATTTCGCGAGTTGCAGGCAACTCGACTTCACACCTGATTTCAACCGATTACCAAGTGTCGTCGAAGGAGTAGCTCATCTATTGGTGCTCAAGGCATTTGATCAATTGTACAAGGATGTAATTAAAGGAATTGATTCGGATGAGGAAAAGCTAATTCAATGGAAAGTATATTGTACGAATGCAACAAGACGATTCATTATCTTCTTGAGCGCTTTCAAGGCGCTGAGAAGTGGATATGACAGCACTGTTACTTCTGAGGAAGAACTATTGTTCCAATATGAAAGAGGAAATGAACATTTACTTCGCGATATTTTACCTCCATTAGATGTTTTAATGATATGGCATTCCTTCCTATTGAACCCAAAGTCTTTCTACGATAACTGTGCTAGAAACGAAGTTCTAGATTTCGCATTCACCTCGTTCCCATTGTATCGAGTTGCTAATGCGATTGATAAGGATACCTATGCTTTTGCTCCTTCAGTCGAAGAATCTAATGCCTTTAAAGTACTTTTGAAGAACTATGGTGTTGAAATGACTTATGAGGTATCCCTTGACTCTTTAACGTCAGTCGCCTTTCAGATATATTGTCCTGTTTGTTCCAAAGCGTTATGCAAAGTACCCTGCACGAACCCGAGTGGCACAGGGTTTGCCGATTTTGATTTTGAGGTCCCTGAATCTATGTTGTCAACCGAGTGTGAGTGTGCCTTCCAAGGACCCCTTAACCATGATCAACTTAGAAAAAGACAGCTTTATGCTGATGTGGTCAGCGAAGATCCTCTACCATTTGTTTACAAGTACTTTTCAACAACTCTAAACAGTTCTAACAAACTTGAAAATGTGAAGTCTATTTGCGAAGATACAAAGCTCAAAACTGGTGAAATCATACATGAAATGAAGGGCACCAAAACGTTAGAGTCGCTTATCACACTGAAAAGAGAGCTTTTCAATAGTAGAAGAATTTTCAAAAATTATTCGCAAATGAACCTTATCCATCTGACTATTCCACGAAATACTTGTGTTAAGATATCTGAAGATCTTGTTGGTTGTGTTTTGCGTCAACAAAGATTCATTGACAAGATGACCAACAAGATTGGTTGGTTGCTTTCCCCAGTAATAGAACAAACTTTGAAGGAATCTGCATTACGATACAACAGATTTATCGACTTATTGTTGAGCTTTAGAAGGGACATGTTGGTACCAACTTTGGATATAGATTTGTTTTGGCACACCCACCAACTCTCTTCAATGTTTTACTACAGGTATTGTTTAACAAGAGGTGGATACTTTGTCGATCACGATGATAAAGTGGAAGGCGGCAAATTGTCCCAGGGATTTGAAACTACTTCAAAACTTTATAAGAAAGTTTACAAGGAAGAATATTGCATTTGCTTTTGCTTTTATTGCGTGGCGATCCGAAACCATATAGAACCAACAAGGAAGAAGATTATTCGATTATTCAAAAAGTCTGACCCTTCGCCTATAAACGCGGAGAAGGGTAAAGGGCCTACTGATGAAAGTGGAAGTGGAATTACACATATATCGGCACATAATTCTATTGAATTTCCAGGTAATAGATCTAAAAATAGACTATCACTCCTTGAGAGGAGATTCCCTCAGTCGGCCGAAGCAAATTATCCCTGGAGAGAAGACCCTCATAGAACTGGAGCTAGAAATGTATCATTTGTCATACCATACTATGCGCCCTTAGTCGTTTACAACCCTATAATTTGGGGAGCGGCATGTTTTAGTGCTGGCGATGGAGGATTCCGGCCCGACGCGTCCAATGCTTGTGCATGTTCATCACAAGGTGGTGGGTGTGGAGGAGGAGGAGCAGCTTGTGGTGGAGGATGTGGTGGTGGTGGAGGATGTGGTGGTGGTGGAGGATGCGGTGGAGGTGGAGGATGCGGTGGAGGGGGTAATTGAAGGTCTCAAGTGTTCATATCCCTTTTTCTGGTTTCTTTTTATGATATGATGTAGATCGGGGGGGGAATCTTTCTTGGTTGCCGTTCAGGAAAATGCAAAGAGCTTAAATCATACCAGTATTAGTTTGAATATACTTATTCATATTTTGCCATATACTCATGTAGAATAAAATTGTAAAGTTCCAGAGGACAGACAGATGGACGCAAACAGAGTTACTGGAATTGCTTGGTGAAAAATTCGCAACACTTTCAAGCTTGGATCGTAAATGTTGGTAAAATCAACAATTACTCAATGAGGCATACCACAGCATTACGTTACCATAGACTTTACCATAAATTTTAGGTAATAAGTTTAAATTTAAATGACCAAGAGTAGTTACAAGGTCCAGACTTTTGAGTGTGTACTTAAAAATAGAAAAATTGCCTTTTAGTAGCTTATTTTTTCTTGATTCTGATTTAAGTTTCCAGTTTGTTGACTTTAGCGTAGCGAAGGAGTCATTGGGGAGAAAAATATGATCCTTGTTAGACGTGCGCATTGATTCGATCTCGGCATATGCAAGGAAAATCAGGTACGCCGCTGCTACCCCTTCTCTCTTAGACTACAATGCGATGAATTTCTGGTAGAGAAGGAGAAAACCCCGGTTTTGAAAAATTCCCAAGTTCATATCAATCAATCGATAGCAAGCAAAGTAAACTTAACGTAATCCAGAATCTTTATTTGAAACAGTCCTTTGCGTAAGACTAATGCCACAATTGGAAATACGTTACACCTTGTATTACATTAAGTTACATCATATCCCGTAAAATTCTAATCACGTAATAGATTTCTTAAAAATAGAAAATGTAGGTGAGTATATTTGGAACACATTAGGTTCAAGGGCATGCTACGCTTTGCCGAACTAAATCGCTTAAATCGTTTTTATTAAGTTGCATTCGATCGCCATGCTGCATAAACTTTAAATTTGGAACCTTCCACTAATTACGTGCATACTCTCAGCCCCTCGCTTAACTTGAGAGAATGGGGGAAAATAAGCAGCATTGCGTAACTTTGCTTAATTTAAAGCACTAAAACTCTAAATGTTCAACTGCTTTCCATCTTCGTTCTAGAATAGTTAAATGGTTTTCCAAATATGAAAGCAATGTTCCACTTTCCTGAAGGCATGGGTGGAGAACTGTAGAATAGTGCCTAACCTGCAGCAACATAAACTACACCGTTTATCAACAATCGTGGAAACTTCAAGTCATATAGTACAGTGAATAATTCAACATGTACCTGGATTCAATTCAAGGATCCAGCGCTTTTGTTTGCTTGAGCCTTTGATTATTCAAGCTTCAATCCCGAACTTGATAAGAAGTTAAATATTATTTCAAACCTTTTTCTCTTTATGGTCCCAGCTGTCAAATATTAGGCTTTGCAATCAAGTCTAAAAATAAAATGAACATGCTAAATATGATTAGGTTTAGACTAATGCAGCAATGTATACTCCTATTAATGTGTAAAAATAGATTAATGTGAATCCTGCTTCCTATACGTTCCAAAAATTTAGAACCCATCTTCAAACCTGAACCTTATAAATAACGGACGTTCAGATTAAATTATTCTCGTTTTTCAGCAAATTCAGTATTTTTAATAGGATATCAACATTCGCTTAAACCTATCGTACATTTTACACACATAACATGATGAACAAAATATCTTTTTTGGCCACCTTGGTAATTCTTGTGAGCTTATCCTTTGCCGCTCAAAAGGAGGATTTTGATAACTTACCTGGTAAAGCTAAGCGGTTAAATTTTGCAGAGGTCTTGTTTGGAGCACCAGCATACAACTTGGAAGAAAGAGAAGAAGAAGATGGATCGAGTCCAAATGGAAAGGGCCATCACTCCTCAAGTAACCCACCTCCATCTACTCCACCTCCATCAAGCACCCAACCTCCATCAAGCAGCGAGCCACCTCCAAGTAGTGAGCCACCTTCAAGCGGCGAGCCACCTTCGAGCAGCGAGCCACCTTCGAGCAGCGAGCCACCTTCAAGCAGCGAGCCACCTTCAAGCGGCGAGCCACCTTCAAGCAGCGAACCACCTTCGAGTAGCGAGCCACCTTCGAGTAGCGAGCCACCTTCAAGCAGCGAACCACCTTCGAGCAGCGAACCACCTTCGAGTAGCGAGCCACCTTCAAGCAGCGAACCACCTTCCAGTAGTGAACCTTCTTCAAGTAGTAAACCTTCTTCAAGCAGTTATCCATCGTCTAGCAGTTATATTTCATCTAGCAGCTATAAATCATCCAGCATCCCCTCTAGTTCAAGTCACCCTATTACTACCCACCCTCCAACTTCAAGCAACTACAGTAGTTACAGACATCACACGAAAACAGTCACTGACATCCTTACTACCACTGTTACTATCACATCATGTTCACTCGATAAATGCTCGACAATCACAACTGTCACTGGGTGTTATTTCGTTACTGAAGATTACACCACCTATGTCACGTACTGCCCATTGCCCGCAACACCAACACCATACGTTCCACCACCAAAAGATATTCATACAAAGACAATCACAGTAACTTCCTGTTCTGATAACATTTGCACTTATGTACCCAAGGTTACTGGATACTATTGGTATTATACTGATTATACCTCTTATGAGTCCTATATTCCATTACCAACAGTTGATGCCGAGTCTGTAACACCAGAACCTCCGGTAACATTTATTGAATCAGCAGCAATTTCTGAATCTGAAACCGGAGCAGTCACAATAGCAGGTGTTGTGAACTCACAAGGATCGGGTGCACGCAACAGAATATCGTGTTTGTCTTTCTTGCTTGTTCTCATTTCCTTTTTCACTTGAAATGTCATCCTCCATTGACATCGGTGTTGACACCTTTTTTTGCTTTCTTTAGCGATGATATTACGTTGAGCGCTATCATTTCGCTGTTATTATTTATATTCATATTTTTCTTCCACGATTGGGCATCAAGATCCAATATTCATTTTCTGTTTTTATGATTATTACACTTTTATAGTTTATCTATCACTTTCAATGCATATTCAATTTTTATCTTTTCGTTTTTCTTTTGGCGAAGACGCCAGCGGGAGGTATAGATATAGGTGTTCACTTATTATTATTATTAATAATAATATTATTAGACCCTCCAGTGCAGTGACGACTTGAAATCAGAATGTATCAATATAGAAGATGGTTTTTATGTAATTTTAGCTAGACTCAAGGGGGGATTTGCCGCCCTTGATATATTATTTGTGCTTTATTTTAAGCAGCATGTCGCAGGGAAAAGTGTTGGGCCATAAGTCCCAATCTTTCCTGGTGTGTGATACTTCTTGCAGGATACTAGCTGTAGATGCAGCTCATGTAAGTACTTCTGACTTGACAGCTTCGCATGGGGGCTTCCCCTACCTGCATACACTTATATCTGCATCCTGCATAAATGTATTGGAGGAATCCAATATCCATTCGAGCCTGGCGGAGTATGCCAAAGCTTCTTTTCAGGTGGCTAATGTGATGGCTGACATTGGGCCGCCGTATTTCCTCCTTTGCCTCCTCCACGACTGATTGTAGGGTTGAGTACTTTCAAGATTTGTATTTGTGATTAGTGATTAGTGATAAACTACGAACAGATATCGAATCAATAGGGTTCCAAAAAGATTTGCAGATTCCCCAGATGTGTACGCTCAATAATTCCTTCCGAGTTGCAGCTCATGTAAATGATTCCTACCTCTTTGTACTATTGATATGTATATGCATGCACAATGTACATGTACTATCTGTATATAGGCTACATATCCAAAGAAATCAGTAACTCCGAGAAAACTCGTATGTCCCAAAATGTTCACACAACGAGCTCTATATACGTCAAAGGAAAGAACCTGTTGCCAATTTTATTCACCAGAAACAAAATGGAATGGGGCTGAAAAGGCCACATGAATATCTATAGCGGTTAGGTAGCACTAAACCATGTTTTCAAAGCGAATCAAAGGTTAGCTGCTTTGTTTGGAGCACATTCGTTTGATATAACAGATACATCTAAAACACATGCATAACTCCTCACAAAAAAATTAGTCTGGATATTTTTGATAATTGAAATGTGTGCATTTCTAAGCTACCCTTAAACCCCTCAGTAAAATAGACCTCTTGGAATAAAGCCGCATTGAGTAACTTTAGGCGATACCGAATGGTATGGACAGTCCTTTCATCAACTCTATTGTGTGGGGAAATTCTTCACTTTGAACAAAATATTGTTGGGAAACCTATGTTCTCAGCATTTGCAGCTCAACAGCCTGAGCAGCTTCGTTAAGTGATTGCTCATTGACTGAAACATTTTGTTGGGTAGACGTTGTGGCAGATAATGGTGAAGAGAGATAAATGAAGTAACGATTTTTTTGGGTATTCACCCATTTTCGTGGTTTTCTGAGGGATATTCGGCCCTCTTGAGGGGTTTTTAGCTCTAGGGTTGTAAGGTAGTGAGCAGATTATTATGGTGTGGTAATTTTTCTTAGAAAATATCGCCTCCCAAGCTGAAGCCTTACTTGTATTATCCTTATAAGTTGCAACCCTCCTATGTATTCAATCCTCTTTCATAATTTCCGAATGCATTAAATTTGAACGCATGGAATTTATTTTTTATGCATGTCTCATCTGCGCACATCGAACGAATTCGGTAATTTCGAGAAAATTCGTATGTTTCAAAAGTGTCAGACAAAAAATGCTGCTCAAAAAAAAAAGAAAAAATGAAACCCATAGCTTATCGAAGAGAGAGCGTGTTATCGATTTTATTTATTGAACAATATAAAGGGATGGGACTTAAATGCCCGTGTACATATCAATAGCAAACAGGTCTGCATAAACTAATTCACCCGTGTTTTTAGCAAAGTAAGAAAATTTGAATTTATTAAAAGTATAAGAGGGTGAAGAAATTGATACCTCAATGGAAAAGCAAATAAAAAGCGGAATATAGTTCTAAAATATTTATGAGGCAGATCACCATTGAATAACTGAGCCATCGTAAGATAAAAATTTTCCGCTCGATTCTATGGTCAAGCCATCAATAACCTTGAGCTGATGTGAGGCACTGTCTTCGGGGGAAATGTAGGATGCCTTAAATGCCTCAATTGATTGTGGATCTTCGAGCGTAGTCAAGTAGGAGAGCCCCATTTCAGTAGACACTACACCTGGGTGAAGGGAGATAACGGTAAAACCTTCTGGTCTCAATTCAAAACTAAGTTCTTTTGCGGTATAGTTTAAAGCAGCCTTGGACTGTCCGTAAGCAGAGAGACTAATAGGGAAAAATCCCCCGATGGAAGCGGTGATACTGGAAACAAAAATGATTTGCTTCGTTTCTCTTTTAGCAACGTATGGTTGCACAACTTGGAGAAGTAAGATTGGACCCAACACGTTTGTATGGTAATGTTCTAACCAAAGATCACGACGGCATTTAAGTACTGGGTCGGCAGTACGAGCAATTGCAGCATTGGAAATTAATACATCAATACCATCTGGTGCTACCCTTTCCAATTGTTCATCTACTGCTGAGATGCTCTCCTCGGAATTGATGTCAACTTGAACAATTTCGATATTCTTATTCTTCTTTTGCAATTCAAGAAGTTCCGTGGAAGCTTCTAAGTTTCTGGTGGTAGCGATTACCTTGGTGTTTGGTCTTTCGGATAATTGCTTAACAATGTTAAATCCAATTCCACGGTTGCCTCCACTGATAAAATAAACTTTAGACATATTTTTTTTCTTTTTGCAGCTTAATTTTCACTTAAATATGTGTTTGATTGGTAGTTTTAGTTCAAGGACTCTTGATACAGTTACATCGCAATGAAACTCTAAAATAGATGACGGATTCAGCATCTTTATATACCCGTTCACGGGGAATTGTCATTAATTCAAGAGTTGCGTAGATCATCTAGCTCAAGGCAACATAAATTTTCATAACGTATAATAAAAATATGGAGTTAATACCGTTTGCGAATCTAGCACCGTTGTGCAACAATACAAAAAGATGCAGCACGGAGATATCTTGTGGCTCCAACTTTCGCACGAAATGTGTTGTGGGGTCTTACGCACGAACGATACGGAGTTAATCAAAGGGCACACAACCCCGTATCGGAACTATTACTCTTTTCGTAAATCTACACGTCTTTATCCTGTTACGTCCTTTTCAATCATTCAATGGATTGGGAAATGTAGAATCGAGAAACTTCTATAAAGTGATGCAGCCGAAGAAAATGATGAAGTGAAACATCAGCTTCTTCTTTCGACTTTGTTTGAGATCCGCTTAGATAATAAATTTTGACAATTGACACGGGAGACTACTAGGCGGAATTTTATCGCGGACTAAGATGGACATAATGAAAAAATTACACTGGTTCTGCCCTAAATCATTACCACACTGAAGAAGAAGAAAAAAGAAATTTGCAATAGGCTTCTGGCAACTTCTTCGAATACTTCTTCTTTCCAGTATCTACAGTTTTGCAATTGATATGCCTGTTTGTCTTGTTTGGTCTTCACCCGCAAATTTTGTGAACGGAATGATGAAGAGTGTCAGCGCTTTCGTTCTTAGGTGTATATTTTCGTGAACAAGGGTTATCGGGAGTCTTACTTTGAGCTCAGAAATTCTCTCGATTGAACTTATTTCGATTGGTTACTGTAAAATAAGTGTGACCTGCGAATGTCTTCTCTCTTGTCGGGCATGTATCCCCTACAGTCCTATACAAACCTAAAACAGTACAAGAAAATATTCTAAAGTGATAATATCAATACATTTAAGGTTTAGCGAGTTGAAATGGAATTTTCTAGTCACCAAGTTTTGGCTGAGGGATAGACTATTTTTTCCACGTGAGAAACTTGAAATCTTAAATGAGTAGCCAAAAACTGTTGCCAAGTAGGGAAGAAGGCGTACGCACAGTCAATGGAGACTGTTTGATGAATAATAACACTTATCTCACCTTCTTTAAAACTTTGTTTTAGTGTACATCAGGTATACATGAATTGGTTTCTGACTTCTTCCGCCTCGTACAGCATGGCCAATTAGAAGTCGTCCTTCTTCTTTTGTGGCTGCAGCTTGTCTTTTCTTAGTTAGTAGCAGCCTAGAATTGTGGTATAGTTTTAGTAAAACGAGAAGGTACCAGAAATTTGCAACAATAGGTGCGATATGATTCGTAAACCTTAAGGAAGAATTGTGACCTTCAAGAAAACTATGCTACATATTAGGTCCATAAAGGCACAAAGTGCCAAAGTATTTGTAGCTGTAGTTGGATGTACCTAAATATTGCAACGAATTTTGAAGCATCGGTCTTTTCTGTATAAAGATGGATTCCTTGACTCCTAAAAAACTGGAGGGCGACCAATCTACTGTCAATGAAGACATGTCATATTGTGGTCCCACAGAAGCAGATGTTGAAATCCAGGAATTAGCCAGCAGTCTTGCACAAGCTACGAGTAATTCTCAGAATCATTCTCAGAACCTAGTTAGATACTTATCTAATATGTCAGAAATTCCCGGTATTTCTCCATATTCGGGAGAGACCTTAGATCCTAGGTTGGACCCTGAATCAAAAGAATTCAACTCTAAATTCTGGGTTAAGAACTTGAGGAAGTTGTACGATTCAGACTTGGATTACTACAAGCCATCGTCTTTGGGCGTTGCTTATAGGGACTTGAGAGCTTATGGGTTAGCAAGTGATTCTGATTATCAGCCTACTGTGGCCAATGCGTGGTTCAAATTTGGAAGTAGACTCATCCAAAAATTAAGGAAGCAAGATCAATCTATTTATTTTGATATATTGAAGAGCATGGATGCAATTATGAGACCTGGCGAATTAACTGTAGTTTTGGGCCGGCCAGGTTCAGGGTGTTCCACGTTGTTGAAAACTATTGCAACTAGAACTTATGGTTTTCATGTTGGAAGCGAATCAAAGATTTCTTACGATGGTTTCACTCCCAAAGATATTGAATCAAATTACAGAGGTGATGTCATTTTCTTAGCTGAAACTGATATACATTTCCCACATTTATCAGTTGGCGATACTCTAGAGTTTGCAGCCAGACTAAGGACCCCTCAGAATAGGGGAAATTTTGACAGGGAGACTTACGCTAAGCATATGGCATCTGTATTTATGGCAACTTATGGCTTGTCACATACCAGAAATACTAAGGTGGGTAACGACATTATCAGAGGCATTTCAGGAGGTGAAAGGAAAAGAGTTTCGATTGCAGAGGCATCATTAAGTGGAGCTAAGTTACAATGCTGGGATAATGCTACTAGAGGGTTAGATGCAGCAACAGCTCTTGGATTTGTTCGTGCCTTGAAGACTACAGCTACTGTATTAGATGTTACACCTTTGATTGCAATCTATCAATGCTCTCAAGATGCTTACAATCTCTTTGATAATGTTGTTGTATTATATGAAGGGTATCAGATTTATTATGGCAAGGCAGCTAATGCTAAGCAGTTTTTCCTCGACATGGGATACGAATGTCCTCAGAGACAAGCCACTGCTGACTTTTTGACATCGTTGACTAACCCCGTTGAAAGAATAGTTCGGAATGGGTATGAAAATACGGTTCCGAGAACGGCCAAAGAGTTTGAAGCTTACTGGAAAAATTCTCGAGAATATTCTACTCTAATACGTGAAATAGATGCACATTTCCAAAATTGTGAAGCTGAGGATTACAAAAATTCATTCGGGCAATCACACGTTGCTAGACAATCGAGATACCTTTCATCAAAGTCCCCTTACACAGTTTCATTTTTCATGCAAACGAGATATATTATGGGGAGAAACTTTCTTAGAACAAAGGCAGATCCTTCCATTGCCTTGTTTTCCGTATTATCTCAAGCAATTATGGCTTTGTTTTTATCGTCAGTGTTTTTCAATATGCAGCGAATCACTAACTCTTTCTACTATAGAGGTGCTGCTATGTTTTTTGCTGTATTATTCAACTCCTTTGCCTCTTTATTGGAAATTATTAGCTTGTTTGAAGCTAGACCCATTGTTGAAAAGCATAAGCAATTTGCCCTCTATCGACCTTCTGCAGATGCGCTTGCAAGTATCATAACTGAGTTGCCAATAAAGTTATGTATGTCTTTGTCATTCAACGTTATCCTATACTTTATGGTGAATTTCCGGAGAGATGCTGGTAGGTTCTTCTTTTATTGGTTGATGTGCGGAACTTGTACACTTGTCATGTCACACTTGTTCAGATGCTTGGGTGCTGTTTCAAAATCTTTACCTGGTGCCATGACCCCGGCCACTGTCGTGTTATTAGCTATGATACTCTATACGGGTTTCATAATTCCAACACCCAGTATGCTTGGATGGTCAAGGTGGATTGGGTATATCAATCCTGTGGGGTACGTATTTGAAGCATTAATTGTTAATGAGTTTGACGGTGTTGAGTTTGAGTGTTCACAATTCGTCCCCGTGGGGCCAAGCTACCAGAATATTCAACCTGATCAGCGTATTTGCTCAGTAGTTGGTGCGCAACCAGGATCTTCCATTGTCAAGGGGACTGATTATATTGCATTGTCATTTGAATATTACAATAAGAATAAATGGAGAGATTTTGGAATCTCTCTTGCATTTGCAATTTTCTTTTTGGGTGTTTATATTTTAATCACTGAATGGAGCAAAAGTGCCATGCAAAAGGGTGAAATAGCCTTATTCTTAAGAAGCTCGTTGAAGAATATCAAGGATATTAAAGAAAAATCTCATCTCGATATTGAATCCGGTTTTGCAATTGAAAAAGTAAATAACAAAGATGCAAGCGAATCGTTATCCACTGATAATGGTGTTACAAAAGAAGTGAAAGCAACCAGCAAAGATATTTTCCACTGGAAAGATTTAACCTATCAAGTGAAAATAAAGTCTGAAGAAAGGGTCATACTTGACCATGTAGATGGATGGGTTAAACCAGGTCAACTAACTGCCTTAATGGGGTCTACTGGTGCTGGCAAGACAACCTTGTTGAACTGTTTATCTGAACGGGTCACCACAGGAATAATAACCGACGGTGTGAGAATGGTAAATGGTAAGTCATTAGATTCATCCTTTCAAAGATCGATTGGCTATGCGCAGCAACAAGACATTCATTTATCAACTTCAACAGTTAGAGAAGCACTTAGATTTTCAGCATATTTGAGACAATCTTCGTTTATTTCCAAAGTTGAGAAAGATGCTTACGTTGAACACATCATTGACCTATTAGAGATGAATGCTTATGCTGATGCTCTAGTAGGAATTGCCGGGGAAGGCTTGAATATAGAACAGCGCAAGAGATTGACAATTGGAGTCGAATTAGTAGCCAAGCCCAAGTTGTTGTTGTTTTTAGATGAGCCTACATCGGGTTTGGACTCGCAAACTGCATGGTCAATTTGCAAGTTATTACGGAAACTCGCTGATTCGGGTCAGGCAATTTTATGCACAATCCACCAACCTCCCGCTCTTTTACTACAGGAATTTGACAGATTACTCTTTTTACAAAATGGTGGTCAGACAGTGTATTTCGGTAAATTAGGTGAAAATTGCTCTACATTGATCAATTATTTCGAAAGGAATGGTGCACACAAGTGCCCTGATGATGCCAACCCTGCAGAATGGATGTTACAAGTCGTGGGTGCTGCACCAGGTTCCAAAGCTGAACAAGACTACTTTAAAGTGTGGAAGGATTCGATTGAATATCAAGAAATTAGAAAAGAGTTGGATGAAATGGATATTGAATTATCGAAAATTCCAAAGGATGATTCTCCAGATGGGCATTTGAAGTATGCAGCTTCCATGTGGAAACAATATCTCGTTGTCACTCATCGAGCTATTCAACAACATTGGAGAAGCCCCACATACATATACTCCAAAATATTCACAGTGGTCTCTGCGGCACTTTTCAACGGGTTTTCCTTTTACAAGGCTGGCACTTCAATCCAAGGCATGCAAAATCAAATGTACTCTGTGTTGATGTTTATGATTCCTTTCAACATTATAGTTGATCAAATGTTGCCTTATTTCTACATGCAAAGAGATATATACGAAGGAAGAGAGGCACCTTCGAAAACATACTCTTGGTTTGCGTTCATTGCAGGCCAAATGTCTTCTGAAATCCCATTTCAAATCGGAGTTGGCACTCTTGCTTACTTTTCGTGGTATTATCCGGTGGGGTTGTATAATAATGCGGTCGACAGTAATACTGTGCATGAGCGAGGGGCTCTTACATTCTTATATGTTTGTGCATTCCTTATATATGCTTCATCCGTGGGCCACTTTTGTGCGTCCTTCATTGAATTGGTTGACAATGCTGCTAACTTGTCTTCTTTCTTTTTCACCTTGTTTTTCCTTTTTTGTGGGGTGATTGCTGGCCCCAATGTATTACCTGGATTTTGGATTTTCATGTATCGGTGTTCACCATTCACCTACTTTGTTCAAGGGGTGCTAGCTTCAGGGTTGGCAAAAGCTAAGGTGGTTTGCGATACCAGGGAACTCTTACAATTCAACCCGCCGCAGGGAACTACATGCGGTGCTTATATGGATGATTATTTGAAAGTTGCCAATGGATACCTTGCAAATCCAAGCGCCACCTCCGATTGTTTGTACTGTCCCTTGAGCACTACTGATGAGTATTTGAGTAGCGTCTATTCTCTTTACTCTGAAAGGTGGAGAAATTTCGGAATCTTCATTGCTTTCATCTTTATTAATATGCTTGCTACTATCTTCCTTTACTGGTTGGCAAGAGTACCAAAGGGGAACAGAGAGAAGAAGCAAACCCTTAAAAAGTGAGATTTGCAAAACACTATATATAACATATGCCTACCTAGGAAAATCGTTTTCGAACCTATGACTTCGAGCTGAGATTTTCAATCAACTGTTTAAAATAATGCAAAATAGAACCTCCATAAATAAAAGTAACATAAGACAGGACAGAGATTCGATTCTGCTTAGCTTGGAAGATTTCTGCTGCCATCTTCCATGTGTTGATGTTTGTGACTGATGATTAAATTTTCAAAGTGCGAAAGTTACCAAGAATATTAAATCAACTCTCCTTACAAACTTTTGTACATTGATGCCCTGTAAGTGAGCTTTTAGCTATATGAATAATTGCTACAGTAAATAATCACTATCTACACATGGATACCAAGCTACAGGAGGCTTTATCACCGATGCCTGGTGGCTGCTTCCTTGGTGGCGGCTACGTGTGACATAGATTATTCTGAAAGTGGGTGTAAGGGTGTCCGAGGCAAACAAACGGGGAGACTCGTGATTACGTTTCTGAAGGGTGCTTAATGCTCTTGCTAAGTAAATTGAAGGCTCAAGCACAAAACAAATGGATTACGTCTGTGGGAGGCTTAAAAGTGAGAGAAATAGTAGAACTAACTAATTGATCGAAAGTATGTAGTAGTAATGTTTATGGTCACGTGCCTCGTCACGGGGCCATACCTAAGGCTCGTCCAATTCTGCAAATAGGGCCATCACTCCAACCAAGGCTGGTAGTGTGTGTGGGCGTTCAAGGCCCGGGTGTAAGGGTACTACGGGCGAGTGCTGATAACTACTCATTGTTGCTACTATTAATCACTATCTTCGGGGAGATTGTTATGTGGTTGCAAAAATGAGCCGCATTCAAATAACACAAAATTGAAAACCATACCACACTACCCCCTAAAGTGTTTTAACGGTGACTCCAATTAACAAGTTATTGGGGGAATTGAAGACTTTGAAGTAAAGAAGGAACTTATCATTCATTTTATTCACACTGATCGGTTCATTCATACAAATACCAATCGGTAGTTGTAATATCGCCATATTTACCAATACTTATAACACATCCTTTACGTTCACCGATGTCACCTATGTGCAAAAAGCAAAAAGGGCCTCATCAGTCAAAAATAGTCAATCTAATGAACTTTACAATGGTTCTCAAGTTGATGAACCGGAAAGACTTCGAACTCATTCATGTTATTCAAGGTGAAGCAGCTGAGTCACCGGCGTCACAGGATACTTATTACCGAGCCAGACGAAGACCTTCATAAATTCAGTGATAAATACAAAGCAGCCTTTTTCATTAATATGCTGCCTGACGCCTTTATAAAAAAGCTAGCTGATAATGAATTTAGCCAGTTCTATGTGTGGCCCAACGCTTTGAATAGGGGCTACAAATTGCCCCCTGATAAATTCTCACCAGGTGATATAATTGAGTTCCTGACAATCAATGAAGAATCAAGTCATCACAAGTACGAAGTGAAAGTATTACATAACAACGAGTTGATATCCACCTGGTACAATACAATTTGGGAAGCTGAATATCGTACTGGAATCTACAAGGGTTGGATTTCTGAGCACCGTGAACTAAATCATGGTTTTCCATTCAAAAAGAGGGTCACTGCTCTGTTGGAGCTTGAACCTTATCATGAGCAAGCTTTAGAAGTCGAGGGAGGGAAATCATTAAGCTCCAATTACAAAATCAACTATGCAAGCGATATCAATATTTTCTCCAAGAGTCAAGTAGAAAATGGTAGTAAGAGCCAAGTATCAAGTATGTCATCTGATGTGGAAGCGAAAGAAGTAGTTCGCCCCTTAATTTCTGCCAGCTTGCCGAAACGTATGCAATCGACTCCAGTTACATCGACGACACCAGAGACGCACGAATCTGGCGACCTATTGAACCTGATTACCAATGTGTTGCTTTGTCCCACTGATGATTCTCTAAGCAGCGATGTTAATGAAGAAAGTCTTCATCATTCAGCTCAGCTACCCAAGATCTCACTACCTGATACATCCAACGTCGAAGATGAACTCGAAATAGATAATGAGTCTCGGGTTGAAGCCAATCAGTCATTGTTCAGAGACGATCCACTGGAATGTGCGGAAGAAGGTTACTTCCTTTTCATAATTGAGGGAAAGAAGTTTCTTGTTGTCCAGGGCAAGCCTGTAGACGAAGAGATACCTTTTTCAATTTTTGACGTAGAGGAGAAGGTGTTAAGAACCTACGGGAATGACGCCGAAGTGGCTGCCGATATGAGAATTCCCTTAACAAAATTCAAGGAAATTCTTGGTAAGCAAGATGGTGATACATTCTGATTGGAAGCAGCCTACATCAACGGTATCCGCGGTGATGAGAATTATAGGTTCACCGCAAATAAAATGGAAAAAACTTCGCTAATCATGCCTTATGCTGCTGATGAAGACACCATAATTGATCTATATAAACAAACCCCTGGGATAACAGACAACTTTGATAAGTTCATTGATATCAATACTAACCTAATTTTAAGACGCAATCCAAGTGGGGAAAAGAAAAAGTACTGGATCGAACATGGTGCATTGTTTATTGGCTTGGGGCCACGCCGTGGAAGTGGACTGAAAATTACAGTCTTAATGAAGCACCAGTCAATGCCATTGTATTCGTCTTTTAAGAACATGGGTGTAGCGGCTGATTTTTTGAACCTTACCGCCCTTACTTTTGATCGCCTTATCAAGGAATGCACCATAGATGGCGAGTGTCTTATCCATTATAAAAAATTAAATGAACGCACCAAGTCTGACAAGGAAACGGGAGATGAAAATTCAAGTGAAAGGAAGCCAAACCACCCTTGCTACTTTATAAAAAATATGTCTAGGGCAGACGTATTTTCTTTTTTTGCAAAGAATGGGAAGTTACCTGACGGAGTCAAAACTTGGAGTAGCATCCTGGCTTAAAAATGTTGCAATGTGTTTTGATCCCGTTTCATTCAGTAATGTTCAAAATACTTTTTTCAAATACTTTAGTGAATACTTCTTGAGAGGCTCCATATACTGATTAGACACTCAAGTTTTATATCTAGAGTGTTTATTGAATTGTAACTTTCATATATGACTTGAGAAGACTATGTATGAGACTTGTAGTCTGTATATATGATGGTATTGGAATACCTCCAATTTAATGGGAACTTTGTCCCTATGAATGATGTTTTCAGAGATCCCTTCTCATCTCTTATCTTCAAGTTTTCTTCAGTTCTCATGGCCGGCACCTCCTTGAAACACATAGGGGTAATATGGTATAATGATAAGGAGGTGTGTCCTTCTTTGTATGGGATCGATTCCCAACTAATAAAAATAATTGCATGCATGATGAAAATTTCGTATGCACCATCTGCAGCTACGAACATCGAACAAATTCAGTAACTCAGAGAATTTCATATGTACTAAAAGCAAGGAGCTAGGCTCAACAGATTAAAATTCTTAAGCGGTCCACAAGAAATATTTGGCTCAGCAAAATGTTTGCTGGATACATCTTTATTGAGTTACTTCGACTGCTCCAATTCTCATCCTAATAGTGAACCAAAACTCTGAATGATTCATTACAAGAATCTCTCAGAAACCTAGAGTACTAGCGGCACTCTAATAAAGAAATAGGAGGAAATTCGATTTGCCCCCCTTTTTTTTCTACTGTGGGACTACAAGGAATTGTCATTGGTATTTCAATATTTGGTTGCAAAAATGAGCCGCACCCTTGCACTCATATTACACAAAATACAAAAAAATATACCACACCACCCCTAAATTGTTTCAAAAGCGTTTCCAATTATCGGATTGTTTAAAAAGTCAAGGTTCCCACAAAAAGAGGAGAATTTTACCATTTCACTCTAAGGATCCAATCTTCAATACAAGAAGTAAGAGCAAGGAATAACATACCAATAATTGATACACCACCCCCTACCCTTGCCCATGCCACCTACAAGCAAGAGACCAAATGCCCATACTGGCCAAGCCAGAAAGGTTCACAAGGTTAATCAAAAGGAAAAACAGGAAAGGCTGGATACAAAAAAATGGTCATTCAAGGTGAAGCAGCTGAGTCAATATCCTCATAGGATACACGTTACCAAACCAGACAAAAGCTGTCAGACTTTATCTGGCTTACATTGTTGTTGCAAAGCAGCCTACTATGTTAATATGCTGCCCATCACCTTTAGAAAAAAGCTCGAAGAAAACAAATTCACTCAATTCCTGGTGTGGCCTGATGACCTTGGTTGGCACATCAACTTAAATGGAAGAATATTCACTCCAGGTGACATTCTTGAGTTCACAACGAGCAGGGGATCGTCACGGCCATATCCAGTGGAGATTGTCTGGAGAAACAAGTCCAAAGCATTGTGGTACGATTCGATGGGGAAGGCTGAAAGAAACATTGGAGTCTACAGGGGTTGGTTTTCTGAAAGCAGTGAACTACATAACGGCAAACCGTTCACAAGGAGGGTCACTCCATGGATGGAGCTTGAGCCATACGATGAATCACTCACTGAGAACATGCATGCAAATACAGCTTGCGCGCCAAGTAAAGGGGAACTCCAACATGGATCTGATTCTACAACTGGAGCTCTCTTGTTGTTCATTGAAAATTTTCATAACCATGTAAGGAGTGGTTTTTCGAAGGAGCTAATTCCCCATAAGTACGCTGTGGTTAAGGGCAAACCAGTAAATGGAAAAACCCCCTTTATGGTCCTCAACGTAACGGTGAAGAGATGTCGGATGTATGAATGTGCGTCGGAAGTAGCTTATGATATGAAAATTACTGAAAAAACTTTTGAACGCTATCTCCGTCTGTGCGATGATGAAGGTGTGCTCTGGTTGGAAGCATCTAAAATAAATGGTGATCGACGTTGTTCAAGGCATGATAATACTTGTCAGACGATTGAATCACCAGTTAGAAAATTTTATGTTGATCCCCAAGTAATGATCAAACAGTACCAAGGTAACTCACTTGCAGAAACAAACTTCCAAAATTTCAACACCACAATTAACCCACCGCGCAGAGTAGAAGTCGAGCACAATGTCGAATCAATGGTTCTTGAAGTTGAATCAGCCGAGTCAGAAGTTGATTCAGACGCTGAATCAATCGAATCAAACGTCGAACGCAATTACGAAACCGAATGCGAAGTTAAAAATGGTGGAACTTCAGTGTTCGTGGAAGATGTTTTTCGAAATCGAATCCATGGTTTATTCAAGTATCTGTGTACCAGGCATTTTTATTATTTGGTCAAGGGAGTACCTGCAAACGGAAAAGTTCCATACATGATCTTCAATGAACGGATGAAGACGTGCCGGATGTATGATTGTGCATCGGAAGTAGCTGCCGATATGAGAATTACTGTCAAGGAATTCGAAAGACTCCTTCGTAAGTTAATTACTCGTGATGGCATTGAAGGTAAGCTTGAGTTAGATTCATCTGCAATCAATTTCAGTCGAGTACGTTGTAACTGGGATTTCGATGCTCGAAAGAAAATGGGTATCCAATCTCCAATCCGAAAATTCGATTTTTATGCTTTGAACCGAATAATTCATCAATTCCGATCCAACTCGCTCACGGAATTCGACTTGGTATTCACTTATGGCAGTGAATCCGATTTTAGCAGTGAATTAGAATAACGGGCTAATTCATGCCATTCAAATCATTTCGATTGAAGAAGGGTGGGTATTGAGATATCAATGAAGTCTAGCGTGGCAGATCGAGATATCCTTTTTACGTGCGCGTAGGCTCGCTTTGGGCAGTCTGCTAACCTCTTTGCTACACATTCTTATGAATGTTTTCATTTCCTTTCTATTCGTTATTGCTAATAAATAAATGTGAATTATTAATCTCTTATGTTAGTATTGCTTGCTGGACTAATCGTAGAAACGGAAAGTATGATGAGAAAATGCTGCATATCCTCATCATTTTTTGTCGAAAATTGTAAATTTCCAAGCAAGAATAGTTTATTCAGAAAATGAAGCAAAAAACACGAAATCATTATACGTTCACATTACAAGGGCTATGACTTAAACGAAGGTCCTCAAGCATACTAGAATTCAATACTACAGATTAAGATGCTTCCTATAGTATCGATGTCTTCTTGAATGGCTAAACTTTCTGCAGCGGGTGTCCAATCATTTTGCAGTAGAAATTCTCCCTAACATTGCGATGGTGATAATCTTCCCTGAACAGAGTCTGGGGCTCTAGTTCAAAGGTATTTTGTACACTATAAATGAAATACTGCTCCCAGATGAACTGAATTGGGAGTATTAGCATATAATCAACTAATTAATCATAGGTGGTTTTGGGAAGTAGTCACGTGCGAGGTCACGAGCCACCAGGTTAGCTTAGTGAGGTCCTGCATACCATGCAATTAGCTGAAGATAGGGTGTGTGGATGTTGTCAGGCGCGACCTGCACTCAAGGCTGGTAGGGTGTGTGGGTGTTCAAGGCCCCGGGTGTAAGGGTGTAAGGGTGTAAGGGTGTAAGGGTGTAAGGGTGTAAGGGTGTAAGGGTGTAAGGGTGTAAGGGTGTAAGGGTGTAAGGGTGTAAGGGTGTAAGGGTGTAAGGGTGTAAGGGTGTAAGGGTGTAAGGGTGTAAGGGTGTAAGGGTGTAAGGGTGTAAGGGTGTAAGGGTGTAAGGGTGTAAGGGTGTAAGGGTGTAAGGGTGTAAGGGTGTAAGG